>CM060625.1:14838536-16063536 GCA_030578275.1 Meda fulgida | reverse complement strand
TGTGTGTCTCTAAGTCAATGTGTAAATGTAAATTAAATCCTAAATATAACTAAACAAATCGCACTATAAATGTCACTATATCACCAAAAATCCGCTATCTCAAAACCAAACTCCTCTCACAAAAACCCACGATATGAAAATGCGCTGACAAAACTTTTTATACTGTGTGATTGTGTGATTTGTTCCCGAACCGACCAATCAATGAAACCCTGATTCGGCGGAGCACTCCACCTGATGAAACACTTAGACGCTTCATTTAGCCGTTGTCACGAGACGTGGGTGTTTTGAATCACGCTTCGGATCAGTGTTTCGAATCATCTTTGCTTCGGGATCTCGCAAAGCTTCGGAACGTCTGTTTCGCGCCAGCCATACTTAGCATTCTCTCTGTCAGAGAGAGAGAGAGGGAGAAAAAAATTCTCAGAATTCACATTCAAGCCACAATATCTGACTTTCTGCTGGCCGGAGCTAATGACTGTAAATTAGAAAGTTGTTCTGCTAGATGAGAACAATATATACGCCAAGTTTTGTAACTGTAGGTAAAATTATCTAAGTTATAACACACTTTATGTGTCCTTTTTTAGTCATAAATTCATTTCCTCGCCACGGCCAAACCGTTCGAGATATTTAGCATCCTCAATGTCTTGACTTCACACTGACCGAGTTTCGTGGCGTTTGGATTAATTTTCTAGGAGAAGTATATCAAAAATAAAAGCATGCATTTTCCAAACAACCCATAATAGCTGACTTCCTGTTGAGCTGTCGTAAAACTTAGAGCACGAAAGTTGTCTGGCCCGATGAGATCTATATGTGTACCGAGTTTCATATTATTTCATGCAAGCATGTTTGATTTATGGACCAAATTTTCAGACCAAGTTTATGGACCAAGTTAATTTAATTAATGAACTAATTATATAAAACTATTGTCAATGCACAACAATTAAAATGGTTATATGCCTTAACTTTATTTAAAAAATATATATATTTAAAAAATACAAGGCTTAAGACATTTATATTCTTTTTTAATGCAGGCCAAACCACACAGCAGTGAAATGGTTAATCTAGCCCCCCTCCCCCTCCCCCTACACACACACAGGGACAGACACAGAGACGTAGGGTCAGAGAGAAATTACCACATTCAAACCAAAATATCTGACTTTCTGTTCGTCCGAGCTAATGACTGTAAATTAGAAAGTTATCCGGCTTGATGAGTACAATATACGTACTGAGTTTTGTTACTGTATATAAAACTAACCCCCCCATTTTTGACTAAAGGTGGCGCTACTGAGCCCTCACCACGCCCGTTTCTGAAACTTTGCACATGTCTACTGGCTAATAAATGTGATGTGTCTGTCGAGTTTCATGCAATTTCAAGCATGCTAAGAGTCTCAAAAGCATCAAACAAGAATATTAAAGTTTGATTTGTTGCCACGGCAACAGTATCTAAGATATCAATAATCCTTTCACAGGTCTAAATCTGGCGTGTGTCTACATTATACACATAAAGTTTAAAGCAAATCGGGTAAAAATTAGAGGGTGATTTCAAAGCGTTTTGAAAGTGACATACTTCCTGCTGCCAGTTGGTGGCGCTATAACTTTGACTCACAATAGTCACATCCATGCGATCGGCCTCTTACAACGAACACACTGCTGAAGTTTCATCAAGATCAGTCAATGTATGCAGAAGTTATAACACACTTTCTGTTTCACGTTTCTCGCCATAATTTCGTTTCCTCGCCACGGCCAAACCGTTCGAGATATCAAAAATCCCCTAGCTATTTTTCATCCTCAATGTCTTGACTTCATGCTGACTGAGTTTCGTGGCATCTCGATCAATTCTCTAGGAGGAGTACTTTAAATTCCATTGCATGCGTTTTCCAAACAACCCATAATAACCGACTTCCTGTTGGGCTGGCGTAAAACTTAGGGCACGAAAGTTGTTTGCCCCGATGAGATCTACAAGTGTACCGAGTTTCATATTATTACATGCAAGCGTGTTTGATTTATGGACCAAGTTTTCGGACCCTGTTCCAGGGGGCGCTGTCGAGCCCCCCTGCCACGCCCGGGTACCAGCTTCCGCCCTGCTCTGATGGCCGCGGGTTCTGACCCGTGTGCAAAGTTTCAAGAGTTTTCGAGCACGTTAAGGTCCCCAAAAGTGCCAAAAAGGTAGTAAAATAATAATTTTCCTAATTTGCCTAAGGAAAACAATAGGGCCTTCGCCTTTTCAAGGCTTGGGCCCTAAATAGTCCAGCTTGGAAAAGCTAATGACAGTTATGCGAAAACAAGTAGGCCTAAAGGAATTTTGTCATAAGCTTTGCCTTATCATCATTAGAAATCAGCATTATATGTTGAGAGCCTGTATAGATGTTTGGCTGCAGTTTTGCTCTAAGAGATTGTGGATATCAACTGTCTTATTCAAGGCAGACAAAAGGGCCAGCAAGTCCACTGCATTGGACTTCTGCAGGCTCTCTGTATGGCCTTAGCTGGGAAAATATCAATAATCAGGGCTAGGAAAAAGGTGAGAATCAGCCATCAGATTTTTTGTTCTTTACAAAAGACAGCTTGAAAGAGAGTGCCCGTCGAAAGGCCATTCAAGAAGCTTGCAAGTCAAACAGCTACTATTTTTATAGGTATGCTAATATTGCACCTTTAATATGTGACACGTAAAATTGACAAGCACAATGTTTTGCTGCAGCAGAGCCTAGAAATGCTACGTTCACATGTACGCCATCACTCGCAGAGACAAAACAAACTTAAAGGGGGTCATGATATGGATTTATTTGATTATTTTAATGTAGTACATCGATATCGCCTATGAGGATAGTAAGGAGAAATGACTGGCAGGACGATGTCAGAAGATCTAGTGCGCAACAGATCCTGAGTGTCATTAACACATACAGTGAGGAAAATAAGTATTTGAACACCGGGCTATTTTGCAAGTTCTCCCACTTAGAAATCATGAAGGGGTCTGAAATTGTCATCGTAGATGCATGTCCACTGTGAGAGACGTAATCTAAAAAAACAAATCCAGAAATCACAATGTATGATTTTTTAATTATTTATTTGTATGATACAGCTGCAAATAAGTATTTGAACACCTGAGAAAATCAATGTTAATATTTGGTACAGTAGCCTTTGTTTGCAATTACAGAGGTCTAACGTTTCCTGTAGTTTTATTACCAGGTTTGCACACACTGCAGGAGGGATTTTGGCCCACTCCTCCACACAGATCTTCTCTAGATCAGTCAGGTTTCTGGGCTGTCGCTGAGAAACACGGAGTTTGAGCTCCCTCCAAAGATTCTCTATTGGGTTTAGGTCTGGAGACTGGCTAGGCCACGCCAGAACCTTGATATGCTTCTTACAGAGCCACTCCTTGGTTATCCTGACTGTGTGCTTCGGGTCATTGTCATGTTGGAAGACCCAGCCTTGACCCATCTTCAATGCTCTAACTGAGGGAAGGAGGTTGTTCCCCAAAATCTCGCAATACATGGCCCCGGTCATCCTCTCCTAAATACAGTGCAGTCGCCCTGTCCCATGTGCAGAAAAACACCCCCAAAGCATGATGCTGCCACCCCCATGCTTCACAGTAGGGATGGTGTTCTTGGGATGGTACTCATCATTCTTCTTCCTCCAAACACGGCGAGTGGAATTATGACCAAAAAGTTCTATTTTGGTCTCATCTGACCACATGACTTTCTTTAAACAGGGGAACCTTCCGTGCCATGCATGATTTCAAACCATGACGTCTTATTGTATTACCGACAGTAACCTTGGAAATGGTGGTCCCAGCTCTTTTCAGGTCATTGACCAGCTCCTCCCGTGTAGTTCTGGGCTGATTTCTCACCTTTCTTAGGATCATTGAGACCCCACGAGGTGAGATCTTGCATAGAGCCCCAGTCCGAGGGAGATTGACAGTCATGTTTAGCTTCTTCCATTTTCTAATGATTGCTCAAACAGTGGACCTTTTTTCACCAAACTGCTTGGCAATTTCCCCGTAGCCCTTTCCAGCCTTGTGGAGGTGTACAATTTTGTCTCTAGTGTCTTTGGACAGCTCTTTGGTCTTGGCCATGTTAGTAGTTGGATTCTTACTGATTGTATGGGGTGGACAGGTGTCTTTATGCAGCTAACGACCTCAAACAGGTCCATCTAATTTAGGATAATAAATGGAGTGGAGGTGGACATTTTAAAGGCAGACTAACAGGTCTTTGAGGGTCAGAATTCTAGCTGATAGACAGGTGTTCAAATACTTATTTGCAGCTGTATCATACAAATAAATAGTCTAAAATAATATATTGTGATTTCTGGATATTTTTTTTAGATTAGGCTATGTCTCTCACAGTGGACATGAACCTACGATGACAATTTCAGACCCCTCCATGATTTCTAAGTGGGAGAACTTGCAAAATAGCAGGGTGTTCAAATACTTATTTTCCTCACTGTATCTTATTTGTAAAATGTGTGGTCAGTACCGCCAGTCCTTATACACAGTGTACCTGTGATTGTGAATTGGAAAGCGAAAGTAAAAAGCGAGCGTGCATTCAAAAGCGATTTCAATACCCCAAATATTGATAGTGGCTCCCTGCATGCCTGCAAATTATATACAATATATTAATCCAACTGTATAATTGCGAAAGCATTGAAAGCATTGAAATATATTCAATATTCAATCCATCTCATATTTTTTTCCATCACCATATCCCTTTTATAGGTGCTCCGTGGAATGCGTAATTTCCTTTCTGAACATAGGCTAGTATTCGGCTTCGGGCACATCCCTATATATACTGTAACTGATTGTCGAAGTCATATGCAAAAGTATTTGCCCATGTTACACATCACAGACCCTATATTATCAAAACGAGCTGTTTTTGGAGCTCGATTAATTAAATGCTTTGTTTATTATGAGAAGGGCGTTTTAAGCTATGAAACTTGCAGGAAGTTTCAACTGTACAAAGAACTCTTATAAAGGGGAGAGCGGGGCACAATCTAACGCAGGGCTAGTTGTAACACCCTTGTATTAATTACTTCCACATGCTAGCATGACGAAACTTACTAGTTTACTAGTGTATTTACTAGTTGCCATATCAACACTATAGAGAAAAAATTGCGCCAAAATTCAGAAATCTTTGTAAGATATCACTGAACATTTATTTAACCATTGCAAAAGTAAATTTCTTACTTGTGTTAATTTTCATATTTTTAGAGTTTATTTTAAATTAGACAAAGCATTTTAATCTCTCATATGTTATTTAACAGTTGATATGTTTCTTTAATGCTGATCTAACCAGCAGAGGACACTGGTTTAAATCCCAGTTGTGCAGGTGGGGCATGTTGTAACACTGCGTTACAATGTGCCCCTATTAGAACCATGCTATTTTATACTTTTATGAACTATTGAGAAAACATGAGAAAAAGGTGAATAAAGACAGAGTGAATGTTCAGAAATTATTAATTATTATTATGTTCTGAACACTTGTATAGCTGCGTTTTCTGGTGTGTTTGTTGTCAAACTCAAAAATTATTTTGTTTTTAATTATTAAAAAATATCATTATTTTATATGAAAAAGTTAATAATTGTATTTTATTGGTAAAATATTTTAGTTTGTCTTGTATATTTTTTGGATTAGATCAGATTTTAAGCTGTCATATGGTCATGTTACAATGTGCCCCTCACATGTTACAATGTATGCCACCTATGGGGCATGTTGTCATATTTCACATTCCATTCTTTCGGGGGATATCAAGAAAAATGTATACACTGTATTAATAAAACAAAACCACATAATTGTACAAGACGTGTGAAATTAATGTGGGAAAAAATAAATACTCTGAACCCTAAGTAGATTTATACAAAGTCAAAAAGCATTAGGTTGTGCCCCGCTCTCCCCTAGTCTATGTCAAAAGATCAAGGCAAATTAATTTCTCATGTCATGACCCATTTAATTATTTGTGCTATAATTTCAAATTAAATTAACTAGAATTTTGTGACGGCCCGGAGCTGACTCAAAAAGAGAATATGCTGGGTATTCATCATAATTAATTTCATTCTAAATGACAGCATTTATAATTAAGTTAGTTTTGACATTCTACTTGTCTGTTTCATGTTGTCTGTGCATTATCACATTTCATGTGAAAACATAAGTGCATTCCACAAACTGCTGAGGAAATCGGCTGCCTGTCAGTTGCCTTGCTCCTCTGCTTCGTTGAGAAGCAAGAGCGTTTGCACCCTGTCCCTGATGTATTTCCGGACATACCTGTAAATATACACTGAAAATAAATCATATAAAAGTGGTTTGTTTGTTTGTTTGTTTAAAAATCTCATGCTGTAAATGTATGGGGTGGCAAGGTGGGGCTTTTACCCACACACAAGGGGTAAAAGGCTCACCAGCATGGGGCAAAGGCATCAAAGTAAAATACTTTAGGTAAAATAACATGTTTTAAATAATGTTGTTATTTTAGTTATTACTAGTTATAGTAAGTTATTACTTGAAAAAAAAAAATAGTGCCTTTAGCCCTATTGTGCCCTAAACACGCAAGCGTATGCTCTCAGAATACATAAATGTGTGTATATATGTGCATATGTGTATACGTATATATTTATGTGTGTGTGTGTGTGTGTGTGTGTGTGTGTGTGTGTGTGTGTGTGTGTGTGTGTGTTTCAATAAACTTGTCAGGATTTCGCCCGGCTCTACGTCAACCAACGCTCACAATTGGTATTAACCAGTCACACCTGTTCCCAATCACATCACCAATTACCAGTAAATAAGAGCACAACCTTCTTACTCCCTCATTGTCTGGTCTCCAATGTGGACGATGAGTCAAAACCTAAAAGACTCTTACCTGTTCTCCAGCGACAATTACCTCTGTGACTCTATCTCCAGTGTCTCCCCTGTGTTCTCTTCTGATCCTTGCCATACATATCTGCTCCATTTACCTCTCCCCAGCTCCTGAAATCCACCGATCTCTGTTCTGGGAAGTGTGTGTTCAGATATCAGTCTATCTACTCCTGTGCTTCCTTCCTAAAGTAACCTGGTAAAAGAGAAAAGACTCTGGTATTCATTTGCCATTACCTGCAAAAGTCTCCATATCTGCATTCCTGTTTAGTCTCATTATCCATATGTGCAATAAAATACCATCAACATTTTTAAGTGATTATTTAAATGATTTCCTTGTTTTTTATTTGATAATGCTGTTCGCAATAATTCATAAGATTGTAGCTCTTTCCCTCACTAAAAGCGTTATGTACACAGTATTTGTTAACAACAGTGCGGAATCAAGTCACAACTCGTCCGTGTGCGAGGGAACATTTCCATTGTGTTTTGGGGATTCTGTTGTTTTGTGCTGCTTGATTCTGTTGTGGCGATTCCATTGTGTTGCAGCGATTCTATTATGTTGTGACTTGTTTGTGTTGATTTCATTGTGTTGTGACTGGTTTCCATTGTGTTGTGGTGATTCTGTTCTGTTGTGGCTTAATTCCGTTGTGTTGTATCACCACAACACAAACAGAACTAAGCCATGCCACAACACAACCATGCCACAACACAAGGGAAACAAACAAGCCAGAATTTGTGTTGTGGTGATTATTTTCTGTTGTGACTTATTTCCAATGTATTGTGACTTGTTTCCCTTGTGTTGTGGCATGGTTGTGTTGTGGCATGGCTTGGTTCTGTTGTGTTGTGGTGATTTCCATTGGTCTTGTGGTAATTCCGTTGTGTTGTGGCTTGATTCCGTTGTATTGTGGTGATTCAGCTGTGTCGCGGCTTGTTTCAGGTGTGTGGGGATTCTGTTCTTTTGTGACTTTGTGTTGTAGTGATTTTGTTGTTGTGTGGTGATTGATTCCATTGTGTTGTGACTTGTTTTCTTTGTGCATTCCATTGTTTTTCAATCAAATTCCTTCCCCATTTGACTGCTAACAGCCTTATGACAGCCAGCACATATATTTATCATCCTCTTCTCACCCTCTATTACAACTCTTATTCTATTTCTTTTTTATGTGTCATCAGTTGGTCCTGCTTTAACTTTCTGTAAATATGTGCTAAATTATTTATAGGAGGCAGATTATGTTTAATAATATTAATCAAATATTTTTCAACATTTATTGGAGTTCTTTGAATTATGTCCCAATGTTTATTATTTTTGACATAGTTTTGTAATTGTAAATATCTAAAGAAATCATTAGACCTCAATGTAAACCTGTCACATAATTGAGAAAAAGACCAATCAAACAAAAAGTTGATTGATTAAACCACTTACTGGTTATTTTAAAGGATCATACTGTATATCTTTGCTTCTAAGAACAAGTTAAATTGTATCACCTGGAATTTGACATTCATCCACATCAGAGTCAGAAAGAGCTTTATTCACCAAATATGCTCGCACAGACAAGGAATTTATCCTCAGTAACAGAAACCTTCAGTACTTACAGACACAATATTTGTAAAAGATCAAATAGAATAAAGTATATTGAAATTCTCAATTCAACTCACCCTGCTGAAAAACAATTTAGAAACCGTGCTGATATCTTCTGGTGGTCCGGCACAGCATATTGATGGATGGTTAAGTTGGTTAAGTAAGACAGGTAGAGACACTAGCATGCCGACATTCAAACACATGATTTATTTAGTAATTTATTTCCAAAAGTTCTGGCAGTGAAGTGCTTTTCCTGAACTCTGTTGCAGCTGTTCAATTTTGATTATGTACATATTGTGTCTGCACTAAGCATCCAAATCTTGAGCCATGCACGTATAGTAAACAAACTTATTTTTTTCTGAAACACTCAGCCAGAATGAAGCTGGCAGTGAACTTGAACAGTTTTTACAGATTCATTGTCATTGATTCAGTCAGGTCTAGTGAACAAGTTGCATTGCATCAATAGCTCTTTTTCTGTCCAACTCAATAATTTACATTTAAGTCTTGTATTGAGATGTTCAACTTTGTCATTCCTGAAGCTTTTTATGGACCTCATTAAATACCATTTATTATCATGTCTTAATGAAGTGCATTAGCCTACGCATTAGGCCTGCTTCACAGAACCTGTGAATTCAAACATTGTGGTTTAGCATTGTTGATCAAGCGCATCCTGATCTTCAACTTGTGCCGTGTTTAAGCACATAGGGTAATAGGCCAATGGCCAAATGAAAAGCCGTTAATGCATCCTACATCTCAGCCAACTTTCGAATTGGCTTGTGAAATGTGCCACATATGCGAGTGTACCAATGTCTTTAAAAACTTCATCTGTTCTCTGCTCAACAAACCATTCAGAAAAGAGGAATATGAACATACCACACACAAATATGATTGTAGTTTAAAGATTTAGCATATAACAGATTAACAGCTGCTCAAAATGGCTGAGAGAGTTGAGAAAACATGCCTAAATTGAAATCTCTACCATAAAATCCCAAAGAAGCTCGAGCCATGAGCCAGAATGCTCTTCCGCTTACCGCAGAACAACACTTTAGCAAGAAAGTTTTTTTTTTTTGTTTAAAGAATCATTACCATTACTTTTAGTACAGAGATGAGTGTCCCACTTGCCATAAAGGCCATACTGGATGAAATAACTTTTTTTGAACTTCATTTACACTTGTTCGGGGCAGGCTATTCAGAGTGGCTGACAGAAGCATTTGTTCTAATAGGTTGGAAGCTCTTCATAAATATTACCTGCTAAGTGACTTAAATCACGCTGACTGAGAAACAATACCAAGGAGGGAAGTAAATCAAAGCCAAACAATTGCTTTGATGTCAAGCCTCAAATTTATAGGATAGAACAGGATGAGATTCCAACGCTAACCAAGGCCAAAATCAATTAAATTGTTGACATTTCTGAGGTATAAGGATTGTAAGCCATGCTAGTCTCAATGACTTTTTTTTTTCAATTTGTTCTTTTAAAATGCATGCACATACAATTTCAGCAGAGAATCTGTCAGTTTTAGATGGATTTAAAGGGGCTATATGTAGTATTTAGCGGCCTCTATCGGTGATGTTTCAGATTGCAACCAATTTTTACAAGCGCACTCGTGCTCGAACTCATAGGCAATACCGTCTATTACGCAAATATTTCGGCGAATACTCGACGGATTCGGCGAGCACTGAGCTCGTTGGAATCGTCTAGTTGAGCTGAAAAGAACCATATATGTTTCATAATTTTTGGTGGTGTTTCACGGAGATATTAGCCGAAAACCATCGTACGCGCTGCAAAATCGCGGACGCCGGTGACGTCACGATCTCAAAAGAAAATCTCTCGTATCTCTGGAACGCGAAGACCCAGAGAGCTCAGAGGAGGAGTCTTGGGAATATTAATCAAAGATTGACCGAGATATAAGCCGAAAAACGTGTGCCTTTGACTGGACGTAACTCCCTGACCGTCTACAAAAAGGAGAGAGGCTCAGGGGCGCATGCACGTCACATCCGATGGATTTCGCGCGGTAAATCCGACCTGGAGCCTTCACATAGAAATAGGAATACTGGCCTTCAGAGGTAATAGCAAAACTCGACAAGTGGATCATTGTAATGTGTGATTACAACCTCTTCACCCACAGGCAATAAAAAAAGGATTCGGTTTAGTAGAAAAATTACATATAGCACCTTTAATCCCTGTGTCTGATTTTGGACACTCTGAAGTACAAGTATTTTACAGATTTTTTTTATTTGTTCCCACTGCAGCTTTTGGGAGCAAATCGAATCTCTGCTGTAAAGATAACATTACTTAGATTTACAGATAGCATAAATCCTGAACAGTAGTGCTTTTCATTCTAGTAATTTTTGTAAATTATAGTTATTTAAATAAATGGATCAAGAAAGGTAAGTTCACATAAAACTAGCACAGCGCACTAAATTAACTGATAACATCACTTCATTCGTCACGGTTTAACTAGAGCATTGCAATTTCTTTGAAAAAAACTTCTAAAGCAAGAATTCATTTTAAATGTATTAGTCAAAAACAAAAAACCCAAAGGATTATGTAACATTCAATGTCTTCCACTTCAATAATTTTTAATCAGACATGTATTATAGCCCATTTTAAAAAACTAATGTGACTTTGTACAGCATGAATAAGATTTATATGATAGGACCGATTCAATTAAGTGAAGCTAAAACAGATGAATCCTACAGCTTTCTATTCGTAAGAGTATCTGTTCAACTCTACTTGGAAAATTATAGTATTATGTAAAAGCTTGAAAACAGGCAAACACCCAAGGAGCCATTTGAGTTAAATCAGCAAGTATCTCAGCAAGAGTGCAGTTTTGGGAGTTTTCCTTGTAATAACTTCTGTCATCTCTCATTCAACTGAGTCCAGCTCTCTTGCTGTGAGTCACTTTACACATATAAGCTCAAATACTGATTGACACCCAGAACACATGCTATTTTTCTTTAAGCTTCGTTGAGCTTCTATCCCTGGCTCCACTGAACCACCATATAAAATCAGAAACGATCAGGGTTTGCTAGAAGAACAGAAATGCTAATACATTTAAATCCACAAGGTGGATGCATGTATACATCATCCTAGCAGTGGGTACAACAATGTTCAACAATACTCTATTTTTAAAAGAAAAAAGAGACACTGTCAAACTTCAGTGAAGTTAATGGAGACTCACTGCTTCTAAAGAACACAGTGTTGCCAACTGAATCCTATCAAATGCTGCCAAGGTATCAGAGCAAAACCTTCTGTCTTCAGGTGAGTCACAATGGTTTAAATTCCCCTTCTTCAGAGGAACGCATAGGCTATCCCTTGACAATTTAGAAGCATATTTCACAAAACACCCACAGATGGCCCATGCATTAAACATAGACCTCCTCACAAGAACATTGTTGAGGTTGGTGGGAATATGAATGAATAATAAGTAAATGAAAGATAGATCCTTGAATGAATCAAAATATAGAGATTATACATAACTCAATCTAATATTTAATACTTATTTTCTCCAGCATTAGGTTTTTACAGCTTAAAGGCCCATTTTCACTAAGGACAATAATTATAATGATAATAATAAAGATATTGTTCTAAAATCATTCTAAATATAAAAGAATAACAGAGTCCACACCACGTCTATGACAATAATGGCACAGAAAAAAGATTAAGACCAGACTAAAGATCTTGAGCATTCACAGAGGCAGATGTAATAACTGCAGTGCGCGCATATACACTGAACAAAATTATAAACGCAACACTTTTGTTTTTGCCCCCATTTTTCATGAGCTGAAATCAAAGATCTAAGACTTTTTCCATGTACACAAAAGGCCTATTTCTCTCAAATATTGTTCACAAATCTGTCTAAATCTGTGTTAGTGAGCTCTTCTTCTTTGCCGAGATAATCCATCCACCATATCAAGATGCTGATTAGACAGCATGATTATTACACATGTGGCTTAAGCTGCCCACAATAAAAGGCCACTCTAAAATGTGCTGTTTTACTGTATTGGGGGGTGTCCAAAAACCAGTCAGAATCTGGTGTGACCACCAATTGCCTGATGCAGTGCAACACATCTCTTTCGCATAGAGTTGATCAGGTTGTTGATTGTTGCCTGTGGAATGTTGGTCCACTCTTCTTCAATGGCTGTGTGAAGTTGCTGGATATTGGCAGGACCTGGAACACTCTGTCGTATACGCCGATCCAGAGCATCCCAAACATGCTCAATGGGTGATATGTCCGGTGAAGATACTGGCCATGCAAGAACTGGGATGTTTTCAGCTTCCAAGAATTGTGTACAGATCCTTGCAACATGGGGCCGTGCATTATCATGCTGCAACATGAGGTGATGGTTGTGGATGAATGGCACAACAATGGGCCTCAGGATCTCGTCACGGTATCTCTGTGCGCTCAAAATGCCATCAATAAAATGCACCTGTGTTCGTTGTCCATAAGATACGCCTGCCCATACCATAACCCCACCACCACCATGGGCCACTCGATCCACAACGTTGACATCAGCAAACCGCCCACCCACACAATGCTATACATGCTGTCTGCCATCTGCCCTGTACAGTGAAAACCGGGATTCATCCGTGAAGAGAACACCTCTCCAAGGGCATTTGCCCACTCAAATCGGTTACAAAGACGAACTGATTTTAGAGTGGCCTTTTTTTGTGGCCAGCATAAGGCACACCTGTGCAATAATCATGCTGTAATCAGCATCTTGATATGCCACATCAAGTGATTACAAGGTGTTTGGTTTCATTTTAACATGTTATCTAATTGATGACTAGTCTATTCTTGGGCTATGGTTAGACGTCTATTACATTTTCACTGACAATCCAACATGTTGCCTTGTTTTAGCCTAGATGTCAGGGCTGTGTTTGGATGGCTATTAGACGTCCTTTAAATGCAAAATTGCTTGCTGGGGTATTTCAGTAGTTTTAATTAGGACAGTTACTAAAAGTATCACATTTTACCTCTCTGTGCATTTCACAAAACCTTGTTAGCTTCCGTTAGCATCTTCTCTGCATGTATTGACAGATACATTTCTGTGTTTTACGGTAGTCTAAATGGTATTAAATCACTTCGCCTATACACCCGCATAGAGACTGTTGTTTGCTGTACAAATAGATTTAACTCTCAATAATAGAGTAAACAAGGTTTTAAGCTTCTTAAATTGCAATGATCAAATCAAAAACAATCTGCATAATACCATAGTAGAATGCATCCGAATGTATCCAATTTATGTAAAACCACAACTTCTATTCATAACAGCATCACCACTATCATTATGAATGACAGTTAAAAAAAAAAAAGGTCAATATAAAACCATACCATAGCAACCCGGTTTACTTCTGTAAAATATATTTCTGAGTTTCTGAACAGAATATTTCAACAAGAAAAAAATTATTGGATTGTGATTTTTAACTAAATATGGGGTTCATTTTGATTCATGGTGCCTTTAAATTTTCTAGAGTAGCCTATCAAATGATTAAATAAATACGCAGACACTCACTCCATTAGCTCTGTCTACAGCTCCCCTCTGTTTTTTTCGAGCGAGTGTGGTCTCCTGAGATTAAGCTCTGTAAGCCAGCGCTGGTAGAAAGCCACAGAGTTGATGTTCCAGTGTTTGTGAAAGGAGAATGGGCACAGCCGTGCCAGAAGTTCTTTCACATAACCACGCTGTCAGGCCTGTGGTCAGAGAAGAGACCATGGATTATACCAGCGGTTTCACACAGCTCAGCATACAGGAACCTAATTTATAAAGGCGCATCTGTGAACTTGTTGTACTAATTGTGAACGTATAATCCTTTCTCAAATGATACACTGAACAATTTATAAATGGTGTACATGTAAAACTTTTCTTGTCTTTTCCGGCCATTGATAATTCTGTTTTTCTAAATAAAAATTTCAAAGCCCCTAAGCCTTTTAAAGGGATAGTTCAACTAGAAATGAACATTCTGTCATTATTTGATTACCCATATTGTTCGAAACCCATATGGCTTCTTTCTTATGTGGAACACAAAAGAGGTAACTGGCAGAAAAATGTCCTATCTGCTTTTTTCCACACAGTGAAAGTGAATGGTGGTGATGACACTACAGTTCAAAATGGGGTCAGTAAGATAATCATCCATCATATGGTCTCAAAAGACTTGGAATATACTGCACAAGAGTAATGGACCACTTTTATAATGCTTTTACGGTGCTTTTTAGTCCTTTTTGATATTGATGGCCCCTAGTCCCTATTTACTTTCATTGTATAGAAGAGAACAGTGTGAATATTTCTTGGAACCGCATGACGATGAACAACTGATTACATAATTTATAGGTAATCTATTCCTTAATTAACAATCAAATACATGGAATATATACATTTTTATAACTGAGGCTCTAGGGAGTACAAACTAAGCCGGTACAGGGAGATAATAAACCTGTCTGCCTCCACCCTCAATTCTGTTGTGAAATGTATACAAGATTGCTTTGCAGATTTGCAGCAACAGATTTCAGCTTATTTGTTGCTTTGCTTGGGTGCCAAAGTATGGCAACAATGAAAAAAGAATCGCAGACAGCCACAGCCACCTGCCAAAATGTTCTGCACCCCAACTCTGCTGAACACCATCCTGTAAGAATATAGAAACTTTACTCTATGGAACACGTTCTACTGGACATCATTCAGTTCACACAGACAATTCAGATTCTGAATTACCTTACCTGATTTAGGACAGCTAACAACGTGAAAAGTTAGCATGTCCAATCTCAAGTGAAAGTGAGTCACACTCACCTGTGTGACAGTCATGACACCATTGTGTCTTTCACAAAGTACATTGCAATGAGAAGTCCCGGTCTGCTAATTTGAATGCTACAAGTAAACGAAAAACACCCGAGGACAGTTACTAAGCACCAAACTGTTAGGACACATTGATAGCACGACAAAAAAGGTAGCATGCCACTACCAACACAATGTTACTACATGTTTGCTAAGGGGATCTGAGTGTTTTTTAGCATTTTGCTAGGTGGTTGCTTACTGACAAGGTGGTTGATAAAAAAAAGTATAA
This sequence comes from Meda fulgida, assembly GCA_030578275.1. Taxonomy (NCBI): domain Eukaryota; kingdom Metazoa; phylum Chordata; class Actinopteri; order Cypriniformes; family Leuciscidae; genus Meda; species Meda fulgida. The sequence continues at coordinate 16,048,076 of CM060625.1, read as the reverse complement.
GCAATAGTAATATCTGAGCAGACTGTGTCTGTAAAGCGTGATGTAATTTTCATCATTAGGAGGGTCCGTGGAGGTCCAAGTGCAGCTCAATTTTTGTGACCGTGCGGACAGTGCGCGTACAACAGTGCATGTGCGAGTGACTAGAGCGCTTTGAAAACAAAATCCACTAGATAACGCGTATTTCCGCACTTACAGCCAAAGTAGTGTACTTTGAAAGGCTCTCGGAAGCGGAACGTGGAAAATAAAGTACCCGGGCCTTAAAAGGGGTGATAAAACACATTTTTTCGAAGGCTTGATTGTGATTGTGAGGTGCACTGTAACATGTGTTCATGCTTTTTAAAAATGTCATTATTTTTCATATATTTCACCTTTATTCTACACTGCTCTGTCCCTCCTTGTAAAAACGGTTTGATGGTTTCCGGGTTCTATGAAGCCAGTCCCTCAAAAATATGCAATGGGCTTAGATTGGTTAGCTGGCCCAGTCAGTGTGTTGTGATTCGCTAACCGCCTAGTAGGCCCTAAACGTTTTTCGGAAACGTCACGCCCCTTACCTTTACCGGTAGTTTGTGCTTTGGTGTATTATAAACAATGGCGTCAATAAAACAAGAGAATGTTAGTGAAGATGATCGAGCACAACCTGTTCAAGAACGGCTGTTAAACGTTTCAGGATGGTTTGTTTTTTGTTGTTGCTCATACTTTTTAGATATGCTGTTATTACCGATTGTATGGCACCGTTACTTTTGTATTTTTAGAACGATTATAGACAAATATCTGTCGCCAGAAATATTAACCAAAAACGAACGCTAAAGATTGGCTTAAATACAGTAGCCAAATCAAACACAGAGACAGAGCCATATGTTTAGCATGCCTGTAGATAAACAAGCATGTAGATAAACAATACATAAAAGATCTAATCAAAGAATAATTTACACTATAATTCCAAGTTTGCTGTTGAGATTAAAAAAATGTTTGTAACGTTAGGTGTTTGTCAGATAACGTTAAGTATGAATGAGCATTTAACAAACTGGTTTGCAGAGCCAAACAGCGTTGTCATTTGTTTACTTCCTTGCTACAACGTACAACTGACAATACGAACTATTACAGGAAAACACATTGACGAAAAATAAACCACACTTACAGGTTGTGGCCCATAAACAACAGCTTCTGTTCTTAAAGTTGGAACTGCTCCATCTTTCAGGACAAGCCGTTGTGCGAATCCATATTGCAACTCGCAAAGATTGTGGAAGCTTTCCTCCGTAAAATGTGCAGCACAGAGAGCGAGATTGGGGTAATAATTATGAGGGACAGAGTTCAAAAATTGTAACCATTGATTCCTAACTCGAGTTTCCGTCCCTAGTAAGGCTGAACAAAGTGGACCTGTAATCCGGATGAAAATAACAGCATTTCGACGGCATTGCGGCAACAACTCTTCTCCAATGCAATATGGCCTCGCCCCCCCTTATTTCGTTTTCTCGGAAGAGGGGTTTATGTAAATATTGGGGTTAGTGATGTCAGCAACCCTGGAGGAATGTTGTGTCCTTAGAAATTGATTTCTTTAAAAGCAAATATCTCCCTTAGCTTTGAACTTTGAGCGTTGTAACTTTGCAGATGTTGTTTATGCTCAAACAGCAACATTACACACTAGCTAAAGTTAAAAAAGTGAAATCGTGTTTTACCACCCCTTTAACCCATCCTCCACCACCCGTGATGTAGCTGCACGTAGACACCCCTGCTAAGCCCATAGCCGTAACGCTCTCCAACAGCTTCAAGGATCATGACAGCCCAGCAGTCTCTGCAGTCTGGGTAGACTGAAATATATTGGTTATTCAGTGCATTATGTGACAAATCAACAGGGTCATTTTAGCAAAAAGGTGCCATCTATATTCCTCATAAACATATCCAGTAATAAAAGTTTATTTTTAATGTCAGGTTGTGTTTACAGACATTTTTCTGAACATATTAACAAAATACCTACAGTAACTTTATTTATTAATTTTCTTTCTTTTACCTACCTACCTTTTTTGGCCTGTCCTCCCTGTTTCCAACTCTTCTTGCTGTATTGGCAGATATGCACAGGGGTTCTGTCACTTCTGTCAAGTCTATTTCTTGGTTTTGTGACAGATCCCTGACACTCCTTTTGTTTTGTCTTGTCTGTGACTTGTTTCATGTCGTGTCTTGTGCAGCACATAGCTTGTGTTTTACACTAGCTGTGTGCTTTCATGTTGTCATGTTTTGTGTGAACACGTGCCTTATGAGTTCTCATTAGCTGTGTGTTCATGTCTCACTTTGTGTGAGCACATGGCTAGTGATTTATTTTACTGACCATGTGCTTGTGTTCTAGTCCTGTTTGTTGTGACCACATGGCTTGTCATGTGTTTCCTTGTGCCATGTGCTCTCCTGTCAATTGTTTAGCCCCTCACATCTTGTTACCTGATTGTTGATTAATTGCCCCACCTGTCCTCCCTCGTTACCTGCTTTTTTTGCTCTCCCTATTTAAGCCACGTTTACACATAGCAGGGTATTTAGAGAAACGAATACCCCCCCCCCCCCCCTTCGTTTTCAATAATAACATCGTGCACACAACCCGCATAAATACGAGAAGGATGAAGCCATGCAAGCCAATCAGAATCCTCATAATCGACAAAAGAGAACCTAAAACCCTGTTTCTCCCAGTTGACACGGCAACACATAACCGGCGTTTTCAGAAATCTCCACTTTGGCTGGAATTATTAGAAATAATAGTTTTCTGTGATAAAAACTGAGTTTTCGTGTAAATGAGAGGCCAAACCGCAGGGAAATTTCTGCGTTTTCCCTTCGTGTAAACGGGGCCTTATTCTCCTTGTGTTTTCAGTCCTGTGCTGGATCGTCAATAAATGTTACGTTGAGTGTTTCCCTGCTATAGTCAAGTCGTGCCGTGTCAAGTCTTTCTGTCCTGTTTTCCCCCACGGGGTAGTTTTTGTTTGTATTTTCACTTTTATTAATAAAGCCCTTATTTCTCCTGCAATTGAGTCCTCGCTCCCTTCACTAAACCTGACAACAGTTGGATGAAAGCACAATATATTAAAATAAAAGGAATACATTTTAGTTGACTATTTTTTAAAAGTGTTAAAAATGTGTAGGTTATCCATTTACCCGGTTTGTATCATATTTCTTTCTATTTAAAGTGATGAACTATTTCATAAATTAAAAGTGATCTAAGTCTTTTTAACTTTTACTACTTTGTGTAATGTTGTTTTATACTTGTCAGTAGGGATGACCTCAAAACATCAACATATTTAACAAGTGAATATTTATAGCACTAAATTGAATAAGTGAATAATAAAGCATTAAATTCTCTTACTGAGAGCCAACTTGTAGCTTTGCATACAATACTACTCATGTCAATTAGACTGTAAAAATGGTCAACCTTCCTGAAAACATTCAAATGCAATACTTTAACCTGAGATGGCACAATGCAATTTACACTAAACACACTATCAACTGTAGTATAAATAAGAAAAATAAATAAGCAAATAAATAAGATACAGCATGTCACAAGTTTAAGTATCTAATATGTGCCAAATAGTTTAATGTCAATTTTTAATGGTGTATTAAAGGTTTTTATAAATATGTCCTAATGTATTGTCTTGGGAGATAAAGCTGTCCATATTTTACAAGAGAATATTCACTTTTTACTTTTTTTTTTAAAGGTGACTCCTGGATATTTACAAGCCTTTAGATGGCATGAAATGCCCTGATTTTCCTCTCTTACCGAGGTTGTATTAAAGGAGTTGGAATATCTATGGGTGTAATTTGTAAGCACATTTAACAGAGACTTTACAGCGATGTGAATTCCGGTACCAAATTTTGCTCAGATTTCAGCATCATGACCTTATATACTTGGAGTATTTTTGTGTGGGCGTACTTGATTTTCATGTTTGTGCCAGACTGCTGGATTGTAATTCTATGGATGGTATGTGAGATGAGACTTCTTTTAGATTCAAGATTACATGCTTTAGTGTATTTCCCATTAAGTGTATGCATCTTAATGCTTCCAAAGTTCTGTTTAGTCTAATAATAAGTCCAATCAAAGTCAGGTCTGAGGATGGATAAACCGTCACCAGGTGTAAAGAAATGGCATTCACCTGATCATTGTGTCATCGTCTACTATGAGTTACCAAGGTGCTTGTGTTACCGTTCGCAAACCTCCTCAGGATGGCAAATGGTTTCGCACAGTGCCCTGTAAATACAAGTGTAACGAGTTTGTAACTCATATAGACAAGACTCTGGACTGTGTTCCTGCAATATGTTGCTATAAATGAGAAGAAAAACAGCATATGAATGAATTGGAGACATGCAACTCAACTCTTGCCTGTCTTTATGTTCTGTCCAAGAACTAAGCAAGACATAAGCAAGGAGACTGTGGGGCCTGTTTCACTGCAAAAAACCTGCACCTGATTCAGTAATCACCAGGTGGCACAGAAACTATCTGAAATGTAGGAAGATGGGCTCTTTTAAACCTTATGGCTCATCATAAATATTAATTATATTAATAACAAGAATAATATAGAGAAATGCAGTAAACTGTAAAACTATTTGCGCTACATACCAGCATGTTTATAATTACGACAATACATTAAAATAATATGGTAAAAAAAATGCCAGGTTGCAATATCAAGCAGCATAACAAGCTGTTTTGTACAGCTAAAAATAACTGGAAGCCAGACACATTAAATTTACAAATGGTCGAAACGTTGCCTTATTTTATTAAATATGGGAGTTATAAGCAGTGTTGCGGACATACCATTTTTTTCACTTTATTAGTTCCTTTTGTCCTGCACCTGCCAGAAGGGATGTGCACACAATTACTTTTTTTTAACCTCTTAGAGCTTTAACCAGGCATGAACAACAAACAACAGCAACAATACCACCTTTCTGGTGCATTACAAATATCTTCCAATTACTTTTTCCTTTTTTCCAGGATAGGATAGAACTGAAAAGAAGTAGTGGGAAACATCAGTGACAACAGATTGGGAAATGACCTGTGCCAGATTCAAAGTCTTGAGTTGTCCACGGTGCAACATGTCTGGCCCTTCTATTCCTTCATTATACTGGAATTTTCCTGATTCTGAGGCCCCAATGTTCCAAACACTTTCAGGATAAAATTGCAGAGGAATGCATTGGAACACAAAGGAAGTCAATCATAAAATCAATACAGGAGCTTCCATTAAAGGTTTGCCACTGTTGGTTGAAAATGTGCCCTGTGCTGTTACATAGGCATAATCCCACATTCATGTGGTCCATTACAGGGTTTGAAAGAACCACAAGGATTAGATTCAGTGTGGTTTATAAAGCACTTAACTTATGGCCATCAAAGATATGCAAGACAAGAGGCATATCAACACATCAACAAATTTGCCTGGATGTACGATTTTCACCCAAGAACTCAGGGGCGAGCTGAAGCAGAAGATTCCTTTCGCTCGGGTTCAGGAGGTTAATAACGACTTTGTGACACAGGGAGGATGAGTAAAAGAGTGGTATAACAAAGCGAAAGAGGGAAAGAGAGGTAGCACAAAAGCTTTGCAGCACCCATGAAAGAGAAGCTCTCCTATGGCAGTCGAATGAAAAGGCCAGCTAGACAGGCTGAGAGATGGGGAGAGGACAGGAGGAGGACAGAACAAAACATACTAAAAGAAGCTCCGGAACACCGACTCTAGATCTGTGGGAGTAATGTCTGTTCAGAACATTACCACACCACAGCTGACTGAGCTCTCCTCTACACACACACTCAAGAGAAGACTGTTCACTCCCCCAGATGTTTAGCTCCTCATTCTGGTACAGAGAGACAAAGAGGGGTGGAGAAGTCTAATTTAGAGGACAGGTGTTGAAAGTCCTCAGAGACTATCCTCAGCTCTTTCTTCATTTCAGTTCCTGGAGAATGACACTGGATATATAAGGTTATTGAGATTTGGCAGCTAGCTTGAAGGGCCTGGGGAGTTTGTAAAGGAAGAAGAATGTCTCGAGGTTGACGGTGCAGCCAGGTATATTGTGCGTTTAAATTAGTATCCTTAAAAATGAAGAATGTCCCACTGTTTGAGAGTCGAGTAACATGACGAACTGAAACTTATTAAAACGACTGTCATGAATTACACATCAAATTTAAATATCTAGCAAGTTTAAATATGTCTGTCTGTCTATTGGAAGAAGGGCTATCTGTCATAGGAGCAAACTTGTTATTTAGAAGTCCATTAACAACTGTGCGTAAACAGACTGGAAGCAACCAATGCCCCATCCATTAACTTGCCGCAGTCAAGTCATGAATAATACAAATGATCTGACTTTACAAACTTTGACGTCGGACTGTTTTCCATTAAAGAATCCACTGCACATTTTGCACACCACAGGAAATATGCAAAGACAAGAGGGAATAATCAGTCCATTTAAATGTTTCATTTCCGAGACCTTGTACTTTGCTATGGTTTTGGATCACAGTTTGAGACAATATGAGCCATGTTCTTAGAGGATACAAGGACATTATTAAAAATACAAAAAAGTTTTCAATTTTTTTTTTTTTAAATCCCACTTGTAATGGTTCTTTTCACAGACATGTCCCTTGTATGAACTCAAACTCAGTTGGACAAGTTGATGCTTGTCTGAGCACAGTAATTGATTACACACCTTATATTAAGGAGTGGCTGCATGTTCCTCAGAGAACACTGATCCTGTTGTCAGCCCAAAATAAAAAATGAAGAGACAAACCTCTGTGTTAGGGACTCCCCAAGTGGATTGTGGGTATACAGTGCTGGTCAGAATTATTTGCCCCCTTGGTAAATATGATCAAAGATGGCTGTATAAAATAAATCTGTTAAAACTTTTGATATTTTATTTGAAAATTTTGCACAAATCTAACCTGTCATCAGAGCCGGACACTAACGGAGTACATTTACTTGAGTACAGTACTTAAGTACAATTTTGAGAGATCTGTAGGCTACTTTACTCGAGTATCATTTTTGGGGAGTACTCATGACTTTACTCAAGTACATTTGAGAGGCAAATATTGTACTCTTTACTCCACTACACTTCTATCCATAGCCGTGAGTACCCGTTACTACCTCTAAAAAAAAAAAAAAAAAAAAATCTCGGAAATTCTCAATTTTATTGTTTCCCTCTGATTGGACGTGATTGGATTGTGCAGGCGCCGCAGATTGAGACAGCCTATCAGCAATCACCTTCAGCTTTCCGCCGAAGTCAACTCCATGGTCAGATTTAGATAAGAGACGAAACCATGGATGAAGACGCAGCAGGTCCATAGACCAACGCTACTTTTGCGTCATCGAAGGGCAACGCCCCTTTTTGGGGGAAGACAAACGGATTCCCTTGAGAACAGAACACGCTCTAGATCTGCAAAGTTTCTTGATAGCAAAAATGACACAAACATACACACTCTCTTTGCCGGCCGCGGACCGTGAGCGGTATTTAAAGAAGCTACTGGATACGGGGTTACAGAAGTGTCCCTTTGAAATGGTTGAAAACTGGATTAATGACCCCACGCCCACGCAGTGGCCAAATATGGACTATTCAGTCATCTACCACTATCGTGGAAATCACCAAGTAGCCAACCACCAACACAATATTTTGTCATTAACACACTGACAGAGATAATCACAGTATGATACTAGATAATGAGGCCATGTCACTTATGTCACAATTAAACTTGATTTAAGCTATGACATAATAAATATGACATAAATGTGATCCAAGTGACATGGTCTCATCGTCTAGTTTGTCATACCTTGAGTGTGTTAATGACAAAATATAGGCTACTTACTTGGTGATTCCACGATAGTGGTAGATGACTGAATAGTCCATATTTGGCCACTGCGTAGGGTCATTAATCCACTTTTCAACCATTTCAAAGGGACACTTCTGTAACCCTGTATCTAGTAGCTTCTTTAAATACCGCTCACGGTCCTCGGCCGGCAAAAAGAGTGTGTGGGTTGGTATGTTTGTGTCATTTTTGCTATCAAGAAACTTTGCAGATCTAGAGGGAGTTCTGTTCTCAGGGAAATCCGTTTGTCTTCCCCCAAAAAGCGGCGTTACTCTTCGATGACGCAAAAGAAGCCTTGGTCTATGCCGGGAATGTGCCAGCCCGTGGCCCCACCTAGCCAGACTATTTAAATTTTCTGATTTTTCTGAAATTTTATTAAATGTTAAATTAAGCAACATGGTAAAAAGATGAAAATGACTAGATATTACTTTCAATTCCTTTTACATTCTCCAAGGTATTAACATTAACATTTTTCATAACTCCATGTACGTTTCTGTACATAAATGTAAGCACTGTGGCAGTAGTAATGCAAAATTTAGAAAATGTAGCCTACTCTTGTACTCTTGTACTCTTAAGTACTTTTAAAAACAAGTACTTCAGTACTTTTACTTAAGTAGACATCTGACTGTGGTACTTTTACTTGTACTTTTACTCAAGTAATGAAGCTGTGTACTCTGTCCGCCTCTGCCTTTCATTGAAGTAAAATAATTGAAAGTGGGGGGGAAATCACATTATGAAATAAAAGTTTTTCTCCAAAACACGTTGGGAACAATTATTTGCCCCCTTTTATTAAATACTTTTGCAACCCCCTTTTTCCAAGATTACAGCTCTGAGTCTTCTATAATGCCTGATGAGTTTGGAGAACACCTGAAAGATACAGCAGAGTATTTCATTTTACACATGGAGTACTTTCTTAACTTAACCATCTTAACGGTTTACTTCCCAAAAGGATTTTTTTTATCTGATATGCAAATTTGCATATCTGCACTAATGTGTATGATCTTTTTAACCACACACAAATGTTGTAGCATTTAATGCTGCCTCGAGACAAACTGTTTATGAAGTCAAACCCTAAACATACTGGTAATCATGCAAATCAGTGCAATTATAGCTGACCAGCTGCAAAATTAACTTTTCCTGGAATATAAAACAGCCTTTATACCTGTCCTATTATACAGTAGAGAGAGCCCAGATAGGGGGACTGGGAGAGGGTTGTAAATGTTTGAAAGTACAATGTTTCTGCAAAGCTACGATGGAAATTTGTTGGGCTACAATCAATAAAATCAATTCACTGTCACTTAAAGATGTGTGGGCAGAGACGGAAAGCATCTGACGGCTGTAATTATTCCTTTTTATTATTGTCTATCTGTAATCCTCCCGAAGCATAAACTGACGGGCTCTTTAATGCTCTGCTGAACCACATAGGTTTTGCCTTTTAATCAAGCCTGAATGATCCAATCCATCTAAATCACACTGTTGCTCATTGTGATGGCCAGAATTTAAGCCACAGGATTATTATATATTCATATTTGCAGTAGATCAATAAATAAAAGGACATTACTATATTGGTTTGTTTTAAAGTCAGTGCACGGGCTTAGTTATTTGGCTTAAGGTTAAAACATTAAAATTCCTCTTTGGCTAAAATATGATTTATAAAAACATAGCTCAAATTGTTAGTTGATTTTGTAATTAAGATTACTCGAAATGTTTAGTACCTGGTGTGTTGTGGGAATGGGCCAGCCTAGTGACAAAGAGATTCAAACAGGAAGTTGATCTGTTTTATGGCAATTCTAAAGGAAATGAGACTGTAGCAACTTTGATGTATTAGAGGGGACATAGGAAAATGTGATGTCTTGATCAATGTGATGTTTGTTTAATAGAATTCTTTTGTATTAACTAAAATTTATCCATGGCTCTAAATTTACTTAAATGTATTCTGTTCATTCCAAGGTTTGTGTTATTGTTGTGAAAACTTGTATGGTTTTGTTTCCCCTTTATTGTTTTCATGGTGCTGGCCACCTCTAATAAATTCAGTGTATGGTTTGTCTAGAGAGGGCGGTTACTTATTGCACCATGGGAAAGGTGGTGTTGAATTTTGTCCTCTGTCAGTTTGAGAGGCTCAAGCCCAATTATGTCCTTTGTGAATACTGTATATCTCCTGTGATGTAATCTGAATGGAATCAACAATCTTGGCCTTTTTCCTCTCTGAGGATTGATCACTACTTATCTTGCGTACGCAATATTTAATAAAACTGTCACAATTGAAGACCATTTTGCTCCCTGTTTTTTGCCAATGGACAAAAAAAATATTTTTTTGTGTGATTTGCTAAGTCTCATGGCAGATCCATCACACATGATCTAATTTAAATAAAAGCTAAGCTAAATAAAACAAGCAGTCATACATATAACAAACAAATGTTTCTCAATTTTTAAATGGCATAGTATCTTCATATGGATGGCAGTGATGAAGCTGAGGTGAAGTGTGAAATTTCTACATAATAATAATATTATAGAAATTTTTTTATGAAAAATAATTTCTTTTTAGTTCATGATGTGAACTAAATTCAGTAACTCATGTTGACATATACAACTTTTATATTAGAATCCATTATTACATGCAGAAAAGAACATTGACCAAAATGAATAAATGCTGTACGACTACTGATCATTATTAGTTTGTTAAACATTGTGTTACTTAAAAAGCACAGACTTCACCTTTCAAGTTTGGTTAGTGATGATCCAGTGATGGTCTTTATCTTTTTTTTTTGAAGAACAGCTGACTATTCCCACCTCTATCTCCATGAAATCTTTGACATGTTTTAACATTCCCTATGATGAACATAACAGATTATTCAAGCAATTCAGTAGCCTGGTTTCCATTACAGATTTGCACACAACTTTTGTGATATTTTCTAAATGTAGATAAAAAACTATTGCGAAATGACGGCGTTGCGTTAACTGATATTATATGACTAAAATCTGTAATCCTCTCGTGATAAGTCATTCCAAAAATCATGGCAATGAATGTTGGTTGGTTTACGTATATCACAGCCACCGCACTTGCCATTATTTTTAATAGGAGACGTAGGCGCGTTATCCAAGCATTAATGGCAAGGAAAGCCCCTATTACGTGGGAGTGGAACATATGAGGTGTTTCTGGGTGTTTCTCCCTCCTATGCTTCCTTTGAGGTATTGAGAAATTGTGGTATTTCTTTGTTGTTTAGAATCCAGTATTCTTCTCGTCTTCTGTCCAAACATGCCACGCCATCTTTAAAGAATGGTTGACTTAAGTATGCCAGGTGACCTGTTTCCATTGCAGTTTTGCAAGATATTACTTTTTTGCAATATATGGAAGTTTTGGAGAAATTGACGTGTTTCCACTGAGCGTATTTTCAATTCGCAATTTCAATTTGCGCAATTTGAAGGGTAATAGAAACGTAGCTAGTTTCTGCTACCATCAAAGTCATTATAGTTTTTGGGTTAAAACCAGAGTAACCTCCTGTTCCTAATTTAAGACGTAGTAGGTCTTCCACTGAGTTATTACAGAATGTCTGCGTGTCAACTCTGAGAGGACACTTAGTGAATGTGGCTCAATTTAAGGAATATGAACTCATAGGCCTTTGATTATTATAATTCAAATCAGAAAGAACAGTAAATGCGAGAAACCACAAGCAGGAATTTGCTGTTCACTTTTGAAGGCTGTCATTTATTAGGGTATTAGAGCAGGGAAAGAATGATGGCAACGACAACTGACTGCGAGATGTTAATCCTGCTTGACTTTCTCTTAGAAGCCTGAACAGAACAGCTTGTCATAGTTTTATTATTTCACATGGCTGAGAGCTTTAAATCTCTGAACCAAATTTGTAGGAGGTGTGTTAGTGTTTATAGTACTTACACAGGAGGACAAGTAGGTGTTGATGGTCATAGCATAGTCTCCTGTGGAGCAAAACTCCTTCACCACAGGACCCCTTCGTTCCTGACAAATGTAGAGGGCAATCTGAAACATCGATAAGTTTAGCAATGTATGACTTCTACTCCAAGGAATCAATGACTATTAAACGAGTTGAACAAAAGAGACAAGGTATGATTAAAACACACAAGTGCAAAGAACAAAGCAATTCAGAGATCACAGAAAGAGTGTATTTTATAAACAAAATTCACCCACAAATTAACAATCGGCAATCATTTGTTCACCCTCATGTCATTGGACTTTCTTCTGTGGAACATAAAAGGAAACATTTAGCATAATGTTGACATTGTTCTTTTCTGAATGAATAAAAGTAGTGCTCGACGACTCATGCACTACATTCAAAGTCTTCTGAAGTCTTCTATACATCAGGTTTGATGTCAGTGATATCAAACGGCACTGGTTTTGTGTGTATCTTAAACAGTCATGATACGAATTTAAATAAAAGATTTATCAAATAATGAGTAAAACGCACTGTAAAATGGCATATAGACTACTGTTATGGTACTTTTGTAGCTACTTCCATTGTATGGAAAAGAACAGCTTGAACATTCTGCTAAACATCTCTTTTGGAAAAGAATAGTTTGAACATTCTGCTAAACATCTCTTTTTGTGGTCTACGGAAGAGAAAAAGTCATACAGATTTGGAACGACATGACCGGTGAGTAAATGATGACAGAATTTTAATTAGAGTGGACTATCCCTTTAAGAACAAGGCCGATGCCAGTCAGTAAGACAAGAGGGTTTTGAGCAGACTCTTAGAGAGTACTACATCAATAGAGATCACAAAAGTAGCACTGAGAGTTCTCTTTGGAACATGCGGTCTCATTTTTTTCAGCAAGAGAGAGAGAAGTGATGGCAAGAGAAAAGGAGTGAGAGAGAGAGAGTCTTTCAATGTCACACAATTCAAAGCCCTTCCTTTAATGATGACAGTTGCTCCATAAAAATATCAATGAGAATTAATATATATATACACAGATATTCCCATATGTAGGCAGATGGCAAATTATTTCAACATGAGATGCCAGACACCTTGAATTTAGATGCGACATTGAATGAGGTATGGAGAATGTGAATTATATAAGCTGAAAAGAGCTGAGATGATAGATCTGAAGAGGGGAAAAAAGTCTATTATCTGTGTCTAGGTCACTTTGGGGAAAAAATGTCTTTTGTTGAGATGCTTTCGGAAAGATTTCTAGCTGATGCATTAGAGCAACTTCCATTACAAATTATTCATATTTATTACAAACAAAAAAGCAAGCACTTCCATTGCAAAATAATGAATATTTAACAAAACAATCAAAAAGATAAAGTGCTACTACCATAGAAAAACTCCAATTACATAGAAATATTTTGTGATATTTTTCACCTCATGTTGAAGGTCAATTGTGAAATCCAATTTGGGTGGCTCATAATTCACACGTTCTGCGGTTCCGAGACACCAGACCAAATAATATATGTATTAAAAGTCTAAAGTAGCAGCTCGATGGAGAGGTACGCAAGAAGCACGGAGATGAAATCTGACCTCTTAGCCAGGAGGCAGCTGAGGGCCCAGCCAGCCATGAGAAAGCATAGTGGTGGATAATTGTTGGTTCATCATCATGGAGGGGTCTGCCCAGAAACCACTCCTATGGAGAAAAGACACTTGGATAAAAAAACAAGGCATTGGATTAATATTCCAAGCCCTGATTCAGGCTGCTCTTTAATTTAATCTAATTACTTTAAGTTTGCAGGAGATGGTTTTATTTTTTGTTGACATAGGGCCTATCTAGTTTTCTGAAAAGTGAAAAGTAAATTTGGCTGAGAAAGTAAATACGGGCAAAACTGTTCAGTTGCTTACTACTTGAAATTTTGCATGTCCACCCTTATGAAAAGAAAATATATTTCCCTATATATCCACCTCATTCCTACGCCCCATATGACGCTTTGCGCGAATTATGTGTGTAACTTCCGTTAAGCTGTAAACAATCAGTGAAAGGATCGCTATAAACCCAATACGTTAAAAAAGTGTCACAATGAGATGACACTAATCTACTCACCCTTCAACAATCGAACATTAAAAGAACATTTAAAAGTGTAAAAGCATCAACAAGGTACTTTCAACAGACCAAATAACCACAAAAGCCCCACTGTAGTAGGCTAATATGTAGGCTATTATGTAACTTATGTTGCCTTAATAAAAAATATTCATAACTTCAGCATTACGTGATACTATTTCAAAGTAATTTCCGTCCTTTTGACAGATTATAAATTGCATTTACCTGTGAAAACAAACCTGGAACGAGACGTGAAGATTTGAGGAGAATTAACGAGATTCTTCGTGCATTATTATTAATGAAATATATCGTAAATTAAATTCGGGAGAACAAGACCACAAATGTGCAGTATATTTTGTCCTTTTTCATACTTTTACAGCGGATTGCAAAGGGAAAAAAATAAAATAATCATGAGGAAAAGAATGCAGCGACTGAAAAGAGCTCTTGCTACGTATGCCTAATCTTGTTATAACAAGTCACTTTAAAATACCGAGTATAACGTTATTCTCATGATGTCTGAAAATAAATCATGAAGGGAAATTGACAGCTCATCCAGTCAAACTGACGGATCAGCTTTATTTGTAGGGAAACCTTATGATTTGAAATTATTCGTTTCAGTCTTTTTGAATGGAAGTTCCCCAAACCAGAAGTGCCACCCATAATTCAAAACGCAGTAAGCTCGGTTGAGCCTGGTCAGTACCTGGATGGGAGACCTCCTGAGAAAACCAGGTTGCTGCTGGAAGAGGTGTTAGTGAGACCAGCAGGGGGCGCTCACCCTGTGGTCTGTGTGGGTCCTAAGGTCCCAGTTGACGGGGACCCTATACTGTCAAAGAGCACCGTCCTTCCGATGAGACGTTAAACCGAGGTCCTGACTCTGAGGTTATTAAAAAAATCCCAGGATGTCCTTTGAAAAAGAGTATGGGTGTAACCCCGGGATTCTGGCCAAATTTGCCCCTTGGCCTCTGTCCATCATGGCCTCCCAATCATCCCCATATACTGATTGGCTTCATCACTGTCTCCTCTCCACCAGTAAGCTGGTGTGTGGTGGGTGTACTGGCACAATATGGCTGCCGTCGCATCATCCAGGTGGAGCTGCACATTGGTGGTGGTTGAGGAGTTTCCCCCTTCCATCTAAAAGCGCTTTGAGTATCCAGAAAAGTGAATTATTCTTAATTATTATTACTCATGCAGCATAAACACACATACATGGAGAAATATATAATGTAATTTCATGTTTTTTTTTAACTATTTACATTATAAATGTTTCATATTTTAAAGCTGGTTAACAAAAGCACAAGCACACCTGCATGTACTAAAGTAATCAGACAAGAGACTATCACTGTGCTCAATGTGCTGAGGAGTGCACAGTCATTACTTTTAAAATATAGTAATTATAGTCTTAATGTTGTTCGGCCAATCGTCAACCTAACCACCGACATACCAGAAAACCTTTTAAACTCCAAAATAATAGAACCTTAAACACTAACAAATCCCACCCCCATATATTGCAGTATATTGAAAAATATAAGCGCCCAGTTTCCCATAAAATGTATTATGTAATATATCGCATTGTATTTTGCAGTATATATATTTTTGTTCCGTAAGGGCAGTCTCAGTGACATGGTTTATTTTCAGAACCTCATCCAATGACATGTTCTGTTAGTTTTCCTGATCCATAAACAACAATTGTTGCTGTAAGACTGCCACAGTAAACCAGGCATGAAGTCTTGATATTGCACGTTTGCAATATAGCTAAAGTCTGCCACTCACCTTTCTTGTGTTGAATTTGCTCAGCAACTGCATGAGGTTGTGCAAATTCACGTTGGTCTTTTTCCAAAAACACAATCCATGAAAATTTTTGGCAGTACTGTGAGGCAAGGCTAAAAAAAGAACAACATACAGCTGCATAAAATGTTATTAAGACAACCATGTGAATATAATTCTGACATCCAAGAGGTGGAGTACATTTTGTGTTGTGTTTGTTTTTGCGTTTTACCGTGACAGCTTGTGCAGGAGCTCAACAAGTTTATGCACAACGTTATTCATTAACTCAATGCATTCTGACTGACAGTCGATATTGATTTAGGGATAGTTCACCCAAAAATTTAATTTCTGTCATTAATAACTCACCCTCGTGTGGTTCCAAACCCGAACGACCTTCGTTCATCTTCGGAACATAAATTAAGATATTTTTGATGGAATTCGAGAGCTGTCTGAGCTCTGAGTCTCCTACGCTGATCATGTCGTAAATACAGTTTAGCGCTTCCGGTTTCTACTCCAGAACGCCGGCTCAGTATTGACCTTCTGATGTAGAAACTGGACGCACCACACTGTGTTTACTACATGATCAGCGTAGGAGACTGACACGGAAAAGAAGAAATTGTTGAATTAAGTCATTATTTTTTATTGTTTTTTGCAAACAAAAAGTATTCTCATCGCTTTGACGCTTCATAATATTAAGGTTGAACATGGACTATTTTAACAATGTCTTTACTACCTTTCTGGGCCTTGAAAGTTGCAATGTTCAGAAACCTCTCAGATTTCTTCAAAAATATCTTAATTTGTGTTCCGAAGATGAACGAAGGTTTTACGGATTTGGAACGGCATGGGGGGTGAGTAATTAATGACAGAAATGGAAAAAAACAAAATGGAATTACATAGAGATGATAAACTGAAACAGTATCTTGTTTAGATGAAGCATGCGATAGCAGAGTTTGAGGTTATTCTGAATATGCTGGAAAATTGAGCAGATGGAAGTTTAAGAAGACAACATTTGTGAGGACGTTTAGATTGATTGACAGAGGAATATTAAACACCCCACATGACTCACAGTTTTAAAAACATCAATTTTGTTCTATTATAGGAAAGCTTTCAAACTTGCATCTTTAAATGTTACATTTTCAGAGGCTCCCTCTGACAAATCAGTTTGCATGCACAAAAACAATAGCAACCTGTTTTTAAAAGCACATTGTGATTCTTGAATTTTATTTTTGTGATTTTCGAATTACAAAGTATGAAAAGTTCAAAGTTAAGTGTGTAATTTCCACAATCCTAGCATAACCAAAAGAATAATGCAAACAAAAAAAGCTTTCATTCACTAATGCTGCCAATTTTTATAAAACGCCAGACCATTTCCATATTAGGTCGTTCTGTATGACCTCACTGCTCTCTTTTCTTGCTATTGTCTGAGAGCATGCACTGCAAGATCTTCAAATAAAGCAAAGTGTGCCATTATCAAAACCAGTTAAAACCCAACTAAATAATTTTTGAACGAAGCATTATTTAAAAACAGGTTTCCTGAGCAATTTTTAGCAGCTCAAGTTTTTTTTAAAGGGAAATCAACCAACAGATCAGTTACTTATAGCCGTCTCTCAAAATTAAGGTGCGATAGGAGAAAGTATTTTAACATCAACTTACACACACAAACATAAGCACTTAAGAACTTTAATAAAGTTTAAATCTACTTCCTTGGGGTCCGAGTTAATGAAAAACACCCAAATGTCATTGTAACATACACTGTAGATGCCTTAAATTTTTAAGTACAAAATAAGTTTTTAAATTAAGTAACTTGGATGTTTCATTTCAACTTAAATTCCATTAAACTAACTTAAACAATCTTGAATGAAACAGAGTTGAATCTTGTATAACTTATAAAAAAAAGTTTATATATAATTTTATCAAATATAATTTTTTACAGTGTATTGAACCTTTGAAAGCTTCCTGACTGCTGCACATTTAAAAGTTACCAAAAGAGGGACAAAAGTAGCACAATGCCCAAACTTGGGTGCCAGTTATACTGCCAATAGTGAGGAACTGGATGACTGACAATGAGCTGGAAAGAAATCCGGCCTTCTGAATTCAGGCAGTAAAAATGCTTCTAATGCCATCTCACAGCCAGTGAGCGGGTCTATCCCTGCCCTAGCACAGCACACGGTGGTTAATAAGCAAGGCTGATGTGTCAGTCAGAACAAACATTTTCCATACGCCGTATCCTATAAGGAGTCCTGCCGATTAACAGGAGGTCAAGATACCAACTGGAGCGTTCTTACCTTCCCGCTCAACAGCCCTAATCCTCCCATCCTTCCTGCCCCCGCTGTGAAAGTGGTCTTCTAATGAGCCTGAAAACCATAAGTCTCTCAACTTTCAAAATCAGCCAAAACTTATAAGGAAGATGGGCTAAAAGTGAAAAAGAGAAGAGGCGATTAGGGCCTTATTATCTGGAATGACTCACGAAAGGTGAGATTTGATTCAAAAACTTCTGCTTAAGAATTGGGATGCAGAGAATTCAGATAGTTAATTAATTAGCAATGAGGAATTCACAATCTTCCAAATATACATCAGCGAGAAACTGAAGATAGTAAGAGGCTGGGAAAAAGATGGCATGATGAAACAAAGAAAGAAAACTCACCTGAGAAAATAAAGACATCATCAAAAATCATTTCCTAGGCTCTAGCTACAGCATGCTCATGTTCAACATGCACTTTTGGCCAAATTTGAAGCAACAATATATAATGTTCTTGCTAGGAAACAGACACCTGTCATGAGTCATTTTCCAATGGTAGTTGTTATGGTAAAACACTAGTCACAACATTTACAAAACTGAAAGAAGTTAATCTGTTCTTGGCAACACATGTAAATTTGCCTCAATGTTTGGAGCAGCCATATTTGGCTATATTTATTAATATAATGGTAATTGTGGCGAACAGGACGGCCGAGGGACGTGAGAGAACGGCGCGAGGCCGGTGGTGCGATTGCTAATGAGCAACACCTGTGAAGCACACCGCTCTCGCATCTCTCACGGAGGAGCGGAAGCATAAAGGAGGAGCGACGACGTTGATGAGTGTAGCAATGTTCAGGGAAGAAGGAGGCGGGAACCGGCGAACAATCAAAAATATAATTTATTTAAAATAAAACAAACAAACGAAAATACCGCCAGCAGCCCCTCGCGGACGACTGCTGGCTACCGAAAATAAATATAACTGCCAGCAGCCCCTCGCGGACGACTGCTGGCTAAAGTAAAATACAAAAACAAAACAACTAAAATACAGGCCTGTTCCTCTCTCGATCATCAACGTCGTCGCTCCTCCTTTATGCTTCCGCTCCTCCGTGAGAGATGCGAGACCGGTGTGTTTCACAGCAATCGCACCACCGGCCTCGCGCCGTTCTCTCACGTCCCTCGGCCGTCCTGTTCGCCACATAAATTTATAAAGCATCTATCTATGTACAGTTGTGTTCAAAATAATAGCAGTGTGTTTAAAAAAAAGTAAATTTTATTTCAATACACACAAATGCATTGGAAACACTGCACATTCTATTCGAAATAAAACCATGTAGAAAAATGTATCAAATGTGTTATTACTTTATAGAAAGTGAAGAAAAAGGAATATTAGGCTGTTCAAAAAAATAGCAGTGTGTGCATTTTTCTGTACAAAGTCAAACATTTACTGTATGAACTGAAAAATGCTTGAAGATTTAGCTTTCTTGTGAATCACTGAACTAATATTTAGTTGTATAACCATGGTTTCTGATAACTGCTTCACATATGTGTTGCATGGAGTCGACCAACTTCTGGCACCTGTGAACAGGAATTCCAGCCCAGGGCGATTGCACTACAATTTTGTTTTGGTTTTGCCTCAAAAGCATTTTTGATGTCACCCCATAAGTTTTCTATTGGATTAAGGTCCGGGGATTGGGCTGGCCACACCATAACGTTAATCTTGTTGGTCTGGAACCAAGATGCTGCTCGCTTACTGGTGTGTTTGGGGTCGTTGTCTTGTTGAAACACCCATTACAAGGGCATTTCCATTTGTAGTTTTTTCAACAATGGGACTTAGCGGGGGCTTCTTGTCAATAGCTTGGTTTCAAATAGGCGTCTTCTAATTGTTACAGTACTCACAGGTAACTTTAGATCTTCTTTGATCATCCTGGAGCTGATCATCGTTCGATCCATTCGGTTTTCGATCCATTCGGTTTTCGATCCATTCGGTTTTCTTCCACGTCTTTCTGGTTTTGGTTGCCATTTTGAAGCATTTGATATGATTTTAGCTGAGCAGCCTATTATTTTCTGCACTTCTTTATATGTTTTCCCCTCAACTTTTTAATCAAAGTATGCTGCTCTTCTGAACAATGTATGGAACGGCCCATTTTACTATAACATCTAGAGTACAGTACTGCCTTCATCTTTAAATAAGGGCCACTTGTTTGACACCAGTTTTTTCACAGAATGAATAACCCCACTAATTGAACTCCACACTGCTATTATTTTGAACACACCCCTTTCAATTAATGTTTCAATTACACAGAATCAGCAGCATGCATGTCATGGCTGTTGGGTCTGTTGTTTTTCTATTACTCTACTACTAGTAAATGATTTGCCATGTAGAAATATAATTTCTACCAAAAACAGTGATTGATCTGGTAAGTGATGTTGGACTGCTATTATTTTGAAAACAATCACCTTTTAATTCAAAATACATTATAGCCCTATACTGAATATTATAGTCATACATACATAGACAAACCCTTCTTAATTTTAAGCAAGGTTTTGCTAAGCCAACATTCAATCATTGTCTTGGTTTAATAATAATTCATTGCATTTATATAGTGGTTTTCTCTGCACTCAAAGCGCTTTACATAGAAGGAGGGAATCTCCTCATCCACCACCAATGTCCAGGTTCCACCTGGATGATGCGCCAGCAGCCATATTGTGCCAGAACGCCCCCCACTCACCAGCATATCTCCCATCCAGGCACTAACCAGGCTCAGCCCTGCTTAGCTTCAGTGGGCATGGGCAACCAGTCTTAGGGGTGATATGGCTGATTTTCTTTTATATACTCAAATTTCCATAATTGTGACATGAGGGGATAGATACTGTATACGTATGCTATGCACACATTTGTTTTTCCACCACAGTAGAAATTTCCATCGAATTAAATTGTTTTTTTTATGATGAG
Source organism: Meda fulgida (assembly GCA_030578275.1). NCBI lineage: Eukaryota > Metazoa > Chordata > Actinopteri > Cypriniformes > Leuciscidae > Meda > Meda fulgida. The sequence continues at coordinate 16,027,313 of CM060625.1, read as the reverse complement.
TTAAAGACCATAAATGAATCGAAAAAGATTCATTCCCACACACACACACACACGCACGCACGCACGCACGCACGCACGCACGCACGCACGCACGCACGCACGCACGCACGCACGCACGCACGCACGCACGCACGCACGCACACACACACACACACACACACACACACACACACACACACACACACACACACACACACACACACACACACACACACACACACACACACACACACACACACACACACACACACACACACACACACACACCGATCTGACAAAGGAGATGAGAAGTTGATGAGAATATATACACATGAATGACAGACTGCAGCTGGTGATGGGTGATTGCTGACAAGCGCTGATGAGCGGCCACGCCCCTCTAATCAGCACACACACATACAATAACAGAACCACGAGACAAGGAGCAGACATAGGATTTACCAACGTGACACTTATATTACGATATAAACAAACAACAACAAAAAAAATCTGATTTCAGCCCTAGGAGACCTACTACTGAGTATTACTTTTCCTAAGACAACAGTGCCATCATGTGGGTGAAATTCAGCATCAAGACACACACGCACACATTTATTTGTGCATATAGTCTTCCTTAAAACCACCTGGTTTAAGGGCTGAACCTGATGGAGAAGTTCTGTTCTTCTTTGATCAGCCCTGTAATACAAGTTTCTCTGGCTCTATATCACAAATAGCACATCCTGCAGTTCTTCCATTTAAAGATAAAAAGCAATAGGGAGAGAAATATATGAGCCATAATTAGATTTCAAATAATCTGCTTGATATTTCAAGACTCAAAGCATTTTTCTTTATAACCCTAAGATAAATATTTGAAACGTGCACAGTTTATTTGACCATTTTAACCATAGACTGTAAAGATTTTAACAATAATTCCTGCCAAAACTACATAGGTAGTTATTTCCATGGTAACCTTACCAAAACATTGCTAGTTGATTGTAAATTAAAGCAACGCTATTAATATTAATTTTACTTGGACGAATGCAGTTTTTTTTTTTCTGTTGTCCATTTTGAAAATAAACTTTGGGCACTTTCTCAAGAAGTAGGGGGAGACCGGAATAGTTGTAACACAGGTTACAAGTTACAGCAAGTTGTGAAAAAGTTACAAATCACCTGATCCATACATGCTCTACAGCAGATTTTAGAGCAGAAAAACTAATTTTAAAGTAAGAAAGTAACTTTTTTTTTTACTTTTTTTTTTTACATTTATTATTGTAATGGCAATTTCTGCTTTGTTGTTAAACTCAATTTATTGTGTGTCTGTGTAGATAATTTACATGCAAGCTGTTGCACAAGTGCAAATGTTGAGTTAGTTCATGACTACAAGACTCTGGGTTAGTTGTAGCACCAATGAAGCATGTTACAACCTACCCCAGGTAAATATTTCAGTTTCCTTTGAATTTCAGTATGCCTAGGTATTGGAAAAGAAAGACAAACTGTGTCAGCATCTCAGCAGGGGTGTCAGCATTTCAAAGAGAGCATCAGATGATGTATAAGAGCTGGGAAAGTCGGTTATAACTGTTACAAAATTGTATGGCATTTTATTATGGCCAATTACTTTGACTGACAGTATACATGCTCACACACACACACACACACACACACACACACACACACACACACACAAACAAACACACACACACAAATAGTGCACTGGAATATCTTAAAATATATCAGTGCCAATGTTTTTCCGATGCACACCAGTAAAGGTTTTTCTAAGGCACATTTTAAAAAGTTATATGTCCTAATTGAACTAAGGCCTAATCCTGGGTTAATATAAACCCTGTAGGTGAAACCAGTGCAAAATATTACATCTCACCCCAGGGTATGTTACAACTAAGCCGGACTATGAGGTGAATTGTAACATTTCAGCAGAGGTGGACAAAGTTCACGTTCAACCAGAAGCTCTACGCAATTATACTACGTGAACAATCTTGAGGCCAAGAGAGAAGGAAATTAATACTTGAATAAAGTCGCTATTTTTGTTTGTTTTTTGCACACAAAAAGAATTCTCGTCGCTTGATAAACTTAAGATTGAGCCACTCACTTGAACTATTTTAACGATTTCTTTAATAACTTTTCGGGGCTGGCAAGTTTCAATCCCTTAGAAGCCTATGGAGGAGTGATCCAGCTCTAAAATTTAATCAAATATATCTTAATTTGTGTTCCGAAGATGAACGAAAGTCTTACGGGGTTAGAACAACATGAGGGTGAGTGATTACTGACAGAATTTTCATTTTGGGGTGAACTATCCCTTTAAGTAAAAGTACAAAGTACTCGTTTTTAAAAGTACTTAAGTATCAAAAGTAAAAAGTAAATGTATTGTTTTATTATTGCTGCATTGTTGTATGTAAAACTTACAGTACCTTATGTCTCTGAATCTATGTGCCTACCTACCCTTATTTCAATATCAAACTTATTTATAGAACACAGTTCCAGTAGTTCGATTGAATGTGAGAAAGTTCACTCAATAACGTCCATAATTGGTTTCGGTCACCCAAATGGCTGTTCCCTCAAATAGTGCCCTATTTAAAGCTTTTTGGCTACTAGTAAAAAAGCCACACAAAAAAAAGTAAAGTAATACTCAAGTACAATTATTAAAATAATACTCAAGTAAAGTACAGATACTCAAAAAGTGTACTTAAGTACAGTACTCAAGTAAATGTACTTTGTTACTGTCCACCTCTGCATTTCACTCCTGTTTGAAACTAAACCAAGCATTTTCTGTTTGTGCTGCAAATATTACAGCTATGTCATTTAATTGCTGACACTTTTAACTAGTTTGAATCACATTTTGAATACACTGGCTTGAAAGAACTCTAAGATACAGACAGAAATGTAAAAAATGTTACAAACATCCCTGGTCTCACCCTATTCAAAGATTCAGGGGGGGAAAATCCTCTCTGGATACTCTAAGAGTATCCATGTCATAGTTCAAACATAAATTAAATACATTTTATATGCACTGTACGCAGAAATACAACATGAAGAGGTTTTTCTTACTTCTGAGCTTCTGGCGTTAAAAGTATTGCAAGGAGGCACTGAAAAAGAAAGAAAGTTTAATATAGTTTTATAGTTTAATAAAACTAGCCTTACTGGCTAGTGTGCTCCAAAACAATGACAAACTTCGCATTTACAAAGACCAAACCCAACGTTGAAAATAAAAATCAGGTTGATGTCAAATCTAACGTCAGATTGACGTAATCTCCCATGTTGGACAGACGTTGTATTGTGGTTGAAAATTAAAATCGGGTTAAAGGCAGAAACCAACATCAGTTGGGTTCTGACGTCAACCTGACTTTCATTTCCAACCAAAATGCAACGTCTGTCCGACGTCGGATACTGACGTAAATCGGACGTTGGGTTCTGACGTCAGACTTTCATTTCCAACCAAAATGCAACCCCTGCAACCAAAATCATCCTCTGACTGACGTTACTACTTTTTACTCAAGGACCTTGACAGAAATGTAGTGGAGTAAAAAGTACGATATTTGTACTTGTGTACAAATGTATTGAAGTTTAAAGTAAAAAGTTTCCAGAAAAAAATAATACAAGTGAAGTACAGATACTCAAAAAGTGTACTTAAGTACAGTACTCAAGTAAATGTACTTTGTTACTGTCCACCTCTGCATTTCACTCCTGATTGAAACTAAACCAAGCATTTTCTGTTTGTGCTGCAAATATTACAGCTATGTCATTTAATGATATTTATTAACAAAGTTCGGGAGGAGCACGTTCAGATAATTAACATGGGTGGAGAGCACTCAGCAATCAATGATAAGAGGTGTATATAGATTCAGCAGTCTCACCTCAATCCATTGACAGTTTAGCAGCACCTGCCCGTCCCGACGCCAGACAACCCATAACGCTAGACATTGTCACCAAATGTATTCATGCCCTCTGCACAGGCTACCAGCCCCCCAATACCACCCGCACACTCGACGCTATGTTTATCCTAGCCTTTTTTGGTTTTCTTAGATGCTCGGAATTCGCTATCACTTCCAAATTCGACCCCAAAATCCACCCTACAATCTCAAGACTTGTCAGTACTAGATGGTGAAACAATCCAAAAACCAAAGCAACCAAACCAAAAAAGGTAATTTAATCTACCTTTTTAACGTCTCATCGCCAATCCAACCATACCAGTCCATTCCGGCATTTCTGTAATGAAGAAGTTCTCAGGCTAAATCTCCTCTGGAACCCCTGTTCATAGACAAATCCAATAAACCAGTGACACGCTTTTGGTTCCAGAAACAACTCAAATCTGTTCTCCAACAGTCATCAACAACCTCATTCCAGCAAAGAATTTATCAAGTCACTCTTTCCATATCGGGGCAGCAACTTCAGCAGCTCAAAAAGGCCTCTCCCAACAGCAGATCCAAGCTCCTTGGGAGATAGTCCTCAGATGCTTTCCAAAGCTATATCAGGACCAACCGGTTCCACATTAAAAAATCCCACCAAACCCACATTGATCAAAACCCCTCGGTCGTCGTCTCTTCTCTTTCCGTCCAGCGAGTATTTGGTCTCACAGCAGACGCAGAGAGAACTTTCCCGGTAGAGCACTTATGTTTTCTCTTTCGTCCAGCGAGCATTTGGTCTCACAGCGGACCCAGTGAGAAAATCTCCTGGTCGAATAATCATGTTCCTGTTTACTCTTTTGTCCAGCGAGCATTTGGTCTCACAGCGGACGCAGTGAGAAAAACTCCTGGTCGAGTACTCATCTTTCTCTTTCCTGTTATCTCTTTCTGGGGGGGTACTCTGGGTTCAGGCCAAATTCCGACCTCGGAGGCCTCCCCCCGGACAGCACGCCAAATACGCATTAAACTTTACTCCCTCTAATTGTATGTAAGTGTGAACTTGTGAAATAGCTGACACTTGTAACTAGTTTGAATCACATTTTGAACGCACTGGCTTGAAAGAACAGACAGAAATGTAAAAATTTGTATAACCATCGCTGGTCTCACCCTATTCAAAGATTCGGGGGGGGGGTCCTTTCTGGATACTATCCATGACATAGTTCAAACATAAATTAAATAAATTTTACATGCACTGTATGCAGAAATACAACATGAAGATGTTTTTCTTACTTCTGAGCTTCAAAGATTCTGGCGTTAATAGTATCGCAAGGAGGCACTGAAAAGAAAGTAAGTTTAATGTTAAGCATCAACAAAAAGGTCTTTAAAAAGTCACTGTTACATTTGTTTTTTAATTAGGTGAACGTATTTAGTTCGTTATTATTTGTAATAATATGAAAGGTGTGTCTGTTTGCAGTTTCTACAGAAACGCTTTCATTTGGCTAACAGAGGCCATGCAGCATTGTTTATGTTGAGAATATCAATAGCCGCGTTTCCACTGCAGAAGCTCTGCAGCACTTCAATAAAACACGCCCATAACACGCCTCTCTGTAACAATCTCACACTAACCCATTGTATAAAAGGCTCCCAGAGAAAGAAGACGTCTATTGTGGGACTTTTATTTTGATAGTTATTTTAGAGTGAGATACCCGATGCTTCCAGTAGGAGGCATTATTGTTATTGTTTGCTGCCTGCTGCATCAATATAGAGTAGCCTACTGAGAGAATGGCAGCTGCGCTCCTAGAAGTTTCTTCCTGCCTGTTATTTGGATGTTTGTTTGGAATTTTGGTGTTAACTTTTAACATCTAATATAGGCAAATGTGACAGTTTACGTTGTAGTCTGTAATATGTTAATTAATTATTCTGCAGAAGGATTATACAGTATTATTTCCCTTTGATTATGCCAATTTGGGAAATTAGATTGTTTGTTGATGCTTCTGGATTCATTAATAATATTCCAAAGTCATTTCTTGTGGCCAGACCAATAGTTTTATTGTCTTCAATCGCCCATCCTCTGCATATTTTGAGCTTTAACTTATTTAGAGGTGATACTGAATACCGAATGTTAGTATTCTGAATTAAGAAGGGACTGATTCATCTGTGAATGTACACATTTATACTTTTTATTTTATTGTTATTTTAGACTTATATTCAATACATTTTGGAAAGAAGCACCAGTCTCCTCATTCTTTGTGTCTTGACCGACACCCAGGGGTGTATACTGCTAACAAGTAGAACTAGAGCCTAGCAGTATCCTTTCCTCTCCAACACCCATCTTTTCACCAACAAATGGAAGTTTTATCAGAAAACTAATCAGAAAGAAATCACTGGAAACAGCTTGATCGCAAACAAACATGATAAAAGCGACCGTTTGCTGGCATTTTTGTTGTTTACTTGAATATTTAAAATCCAAGCATCAATGTTTTACCACAGATATTAATTCATTATTAATTATATATGAATTAATTTGTGTCAAAATTGCACATTAGTCAGACAGAAATAAAGTGTTTTACCGTTCTTACTGTCTTTTTCACAAAAGAAAGAAAGACATACTAGGGTACTTATTCAGTCGAGGCTGTTTCTGTTTATTTGGTAGTTACAGGACATTACATCACATTTAGAAAGAATGATAATTTCTACAAAAATGCCACCAAAAATAAGACCTGGGGAGCTTTAGCACTCTCTCCCAGTAGGCTAGTTAGGAAGCTCCAGAAAAAAAAGTTGCTTTATTTTAAGGTAGTCCGGTATAAAGAGATGAGACGTATATAGGCAACTGACAGATAAAATAAGAATCATCTGGCGCTGCCGTCTCCAAACTCGTAACCACTCCTCTAGCCCGCGCTGGCCCGCTTTGGACCAAGGTATTAGGAGGGCCAGAAAACCCTGGCCATTGGCCCCGACGAGGCTCAATCAAGCGAAGTGACAGTGGAAACGTGACTGGCCCTGCCACGCACTAGCACACCCGCTTTTGGCCCGACAGTGGAAACGCGGCTGCATTGATGTATACACCTCATTTATCATGACACACTGCTTTCCCCTAAAAGACAGTAGGCTACATGTAGCCTAAGTTCAAGTGCATGCTTTTAAAAGTAAAAAAGTACCGGTATCAGCAATACTGGCCTTGTATTTACTTGCATCGGATCAATGCCAAATTTTGCCCTTGTTGCTTATCATTTGAAGCAATCGACACAAGGAGTGCAGAGACAAACCCTCCAATAGCAGTGTAGCTCAAAACAGGATTTGCCAGTCCATTCTTGCTAATTGGTTCTATGGAACAGCAGCCTTTTCATTCGTTTGCACAACTCAATATTCCTTGTAGTTATGATGAAAGGAACTGTGACCATTTCGAAATTCCTGACGTTAAACCACAATGAGTTTACTAGAAATTAAATTTCTTAGGCCAAACGTTAAATAGAACTGAGATAATACAGGAAGTTCAGTTTCATTATTACGGTTATAACTTGTGTTGTCATCTTGCTTTTATGACATGCTATTGCACTTGAGTTAAATATTGCAATAAAGGTGAAAAGACAACAGCTTAAGCAAACTCCCAAATGTATGATTGACCATCCTGGACTGGAGTCTGTTTGTTTACATGTGTATTCTCTTCAGAAACTATGTAACATTTATCGAGCTGACTGGCACAAACGTATGACTTTAGCTATTTTCTTCACGACATTGCCTTCAAAGATGAAATGCAACCATGTCCTCAGTGACTTAGATGGTGGGAGTCTATGGAGACTCTTATGTGCATTGGTCCATCCCAAAACACAACACTTGTAATGCCTCTTTGGCGCAGACATTGTACAACTCCAGGAACTACAGCGAGCAGTGGCGCCTCCAAAGTGGTGCCCCCTACCCCCCTAAAATAGACACCCCACTGGCCCCACCAACCAGAGAGTGGTATTTTTTTGTAGAATCTTTTTTTTTTTTTTTTAAATATGAACATTGACGAAAGACAACATTACATTAATAATTTATTATATAAATGATTGATTAAACAAACCTGTGCATGTAGAATTCTCTCTCTCTCAAAAAAACAAAGGAATTCTCTCTAAACCCCTCCCCCTCTTTAACCGCGAATACGCACATGCGTAGCCGTACTATTGATAGTAATTGCATTCCCTGTTCAAATGTTCATGTTTGTGAGAGGAGCAAGCAATAATTTAAGAGAGAGACAACTTCACAAAGTAAGTAAAATGTAGTTAATTGTATATAAGCTAAATAAAACATACATGTCCCAGCTGGTTTGTCATTAATCAGGTGTTTCACTATCTTCTGCAAACTGAGTTTTGGCTAGTCACGTTGGCAATATCTTTAACTTTAGTTTAGCTTTTTTGTAATTCACGAGTTGATCGATCACTTAGATTTAGTATATTAATTCATCTCTTTCTGTAGTAGTTTACATGTTGATCGATTACTTGTTTTGGTAGATTATTACTCCAGCAGTTGATTTTTAAATGATTGGATTGGAAGTTGATGCGACATAATGCATTCTCATTTGCTCCTAAAGCAACACCATGGAACTTTTCCTCTTCCGTCGCCCTACTGGTTGGAAACGAAATTGCCCATTACCGCTGTCGTAAATAATTTAACCTACTGTTGCACGCACGCTCACTGTTTATCCAGCACCGGCTTTAGAATGAACGTCCACAGACAAGGTAGAATATGTTACATGATTTCATGAAAGTATGATGTATTGCGACATCAGAAACGAAAAAAAAAAAAACTAAATAAAGATTATTGTAACGCTTGATGTAAAGCAAGTCAAGTTTGTAGTTTTCTTATGTCTCTTTCGGACAACAGAAACGCGACCCAATCTGGCAAACTTGTATAGTGTGGTTATAGCAGATATAGGACCGCAAAGTGAATCCAGAAGTGCCATTCACCCTGTTACGACTTGATGAACCACTGATAAGATTTTGGAAACATTATTTTAAGGTAAAAAATGTTCCATAGTGTTGCTTTAAGTGGTCACATATCTTTAGAACAGTTAGCGTGTTATCATGTAGAATATAAACACTGACAATTATTATTTTATTTTTTAAAATGTCAATTTGAGAGATGTAGGTATACTGCACCAAGTATATTGACTGTTTTGATGAAGTCAAGGTTTAACCCTCATCCTTCCCAGTTCCCTCACACTTTGTAACACATCTTTCCCTCATGGGTCAAAATGACCTGAAGCTCTAAAATTATACCTTTTTTTTTTTGTCCAAAAAGTTTATTTCATTTTGAAAATATTTTTTCTATTTTTAATACAATTTTTTGGGATATTTTATTTTTTATCATTTACCTTTAAATTACTTAATGTGATCAATATAAATATTAAATATTTAGCAATTTAAGCACATTCCTTACATTCTTTCAACTTAAATTCAAAATAACTCACAATTTCATAACCCTTTTAATTCAGCTCAAAACAGGCCTAGGGCCACTATGAGGCAAAAGGGGGCATTGCCCCCTCAGATCTGATTTGTGCCCCCTCAGTTTCATTTTTGTATTCATGGTTACAAATTAAATGTTTAACCTTTTGAGCGGTATGGTCCCATATATGGGATTTAGAATGTTCAGTGACGTGACATAACTGCCAGATTCAAACTGTGCTTTCGCGCGTTAGGGTTAGGGTTTCGCGCTGTCATATCACAACTAAGCAGTGTTTTCAACCTCCACATAATGTTTATTTTAGGTTTCAGACATTTAAATACACAGAAGCCCAAGTAAAACAATACATTTGGATTTTGTAAAATACACACTGATGTATGTGGAAGCAGCAATAACAATCTATTCAAATATAATTGGCCGACGTGTGTTATTCATATCAGAAGTAACTATAAAGTTTACTTTATTCTTCTCACAGTTGAGTTCACCGGCCACTTTCTTACATAACATGTATTTCGGGAGAAACTGGTGACTGACAGGACTATCTGAACTGCGGCGCTCGCAAGCGATCGGGGGGACGTGGAGGCATAAGGTCGCATAAAGTCAAGGGAGAAGCCCATAGAGAGTCATAAAGTTGATCCTGCTGCTAGCTCATGAACAGCTAATACTCACGCTCTCCGTTTCAGCGAGATTCGGAAGGGAATGATTCTGATTTTTCTAGGCACAGCTACTAGAAGACAGACAGGTTGCTCACGTCATATCCACGTCATCAAGCTCAGTTTGAGCCTGCGCAGTACGCTCAGCCATCAGGAAGTGCTTTTAAATGGCTTCACTTTTCTCCATTGAAATCTATGGGGTCGCTCACCGTCGCTGTGTCCATTTCTTTTACTGTACAGTGTTATTGTGGCTGCGTTGTGTCACGTGACAAACATGACGCGTCGCCATGGAAACATTAAGGGGGAACGTTCTAAAATAACTGTCGCCTTGAAATCTGGGGCAGTGGTTCTCATTGATTCCGGGAGCAGCAGTTCATTTGGATGTTAAGAGACACAAAACGTCAATTTTGAGGGTTTTTGCTCACCCTCAAAAATGAACAATTTTAACATGCTATAAAAAAATTATCTGTTGGGCATTTTGAGCTAAAACTTCACATACACACTCTGGGGACATCAGATACTTATTTTAAACATTGTAAAAAGGGGAATTATGCCACCCCTTTATTATGGTTATTGCCAGGTTCACATGGGAAAAGCGTATAGAGTTACACCAGGTCACTTGTTTCTCTGTAAATGACTGTTAAAATGTAGTTTCTGTGACAAACTCTTTTAATTACCATCACACATTGTAGTTTTATTTAGAGCCATTTTATGTATATATGAACAAAAAAATACAACTGAAATTTAGGTATTGTGCATTTATTTGTGTAAAAAAAAGTAATACATGCTGCATTAGAATAGAAAATTCAGAACACAAATAATAATCTTTAAATATCTATATTTAAAATATTTTTTAACAGCATTAAAATATCATTTAACTTGGCAAATCAATACAAAACTTACAAAAGACCTTAACATTTATCTTCACCATAACAAAAGTACAAAGACGTGTCACCAAAAAACTGACATCGCTTTGGGGAAAAAAAATGCCTGGTGTGAAAAAAAAAAAAAGGTTTTTCACAGCTAATAAGTTTCTGTGCACATGAATGTTAAAGAGGTCTGCTTTGTAAATCTAACTTGAAAATGACAGCATTAATCATTTTTAAACACATGGAATTAAAGACACTTGAGTTCTATGCTCATGGCAGGCAGATCTGAATCTCTTTATTATAACCAGGTCAGACATTAAGTATACACTATTGCACAATCTATTACTTTACATGTTGCTCCACCGATTTATTTTCGTTTTGTTTGTTTGTTTGTTTATTTATTTAATTTTTTTGAGGAAGGAGGCTGAAACCGGTGAACATTTAACATAAAAACTTAATCCAAAACTAAACAAACACAAAACGAAAGTTAAGCTGCAGCCCCTCATGGACGACTGCCGCATATAAACGAAAAAACAAAAAGTACAGACCTGGCCCTCTCTCATCTTTCACTGTCATCCCTCCTTTTATTCTTCCAGATCTCTTTCCGTGAGACTTGAGGCAGGTGTGGTGCGCAGGTGACACTCTTTAGCAATCGCGCCACCAGCATCACCCTGCTTGCCACAGCTGAAAATCTTCCATTTCAGCTCAAAGGCAGAATTCAAGATATTTAAGGCTATACAAAATGCCCTACAGGAGAAAAACTAGGAATGTTATCTTCCAATTAAATAATGACGTTTCACTACAGGTTTAAAAGTGAGGCTATTGAAAAAGTGAAGCATTGACCTGAGTGCAATTACAATTTGAGTTTGAATAAACTAAGAGCTTTAAAATCACTAATATTGTTTGCTCTAATAAGCGCACTATCAAAAAACCCTCCAACCATTCATTAACAGTCTTTGTTGTATTACTGTACATGGACACAATTAGTACACACATTATTGTGGGCAGTGACAGCTTTGTTTCACAGAAGAATTGTGCGTTAAAGGTTGTGGCTCAGCTGCTACATGGCACTTGGACTAGAAGCCTGTTGAACGGGCTGCTGCATGTGAACTTGGCTTTCAGTGTCTACTGTCCTGGGGCTTTGTTACGTCAAGATGAATTTGTGGTCTATATCTCTGCAAGCTGTGTATGACATGCTAAATAACTCCCCGTGGGGTTAGCAATGTATCTGTTCTGCGTGTTACTGCAAGCATTGTTGATGAAAGAATACGGTACTGCATACATCTGATTTGATATAATCGAAAAGTTCTCATCCTCAGCACAGGGTTTTGAAAACCCCTGAGGTGCAGAGCAGAGTTTGCATATGATAGGGAGTTCCACTTCCACCGCAGGCTCTGGCCTGAATGGGGGCAGCTGGAAGCTGAAGGGTGGCAGCTTTTTCTTTAAAATCTGCCCGATACCCATGGAAGGTAACTTGATGCAATGCTGAGGGCTATCGGGTTCTGATCTATCGGGCTGAAAAGCAGACACGTGTCGAGGCGGAGAAAGTGCTCCGTTGGTCAGTTTGTACCATGGTGATGGAGGAGCTTCTTTGCTTGGTTCCTTGCTTGCGGAAGCCCAGGAATGAGCGCCGAGGGAGGAAGGTGGGCGAACAGGGATGTTGACAGCTTTTGAGGGTTCTTTGGAGCTGTCTTTCTGGGGAGGCTGTGTATCGGGTGTAGGATGGGCTGGCTGTGGGTTGTTTGGGAACAGTGGGTGGATCTCCAGGTACTCCAGAGAGGAGGATGTGATGCAACCACCACGTCCTGAGTAAACATCTTTAAAACCTCCGGTCACAGCTTTCTGAAGACCTGAAATTGATAGGAGAAAGAGTTTGATTCAGAGCAGATCCAACTCATGTCTTTATTTGTACAAGCAAATATCTTTATAGTACTGTCATGCAGAAAGTCTGATGGCCTAGGGAAAGTCTTTTGTAATTTAGTGCTGGACATTTACATTTTAAACAGCTTTAAGAAAAGATGTTGTTGAACGTTTCCAATGTTTTTGTTCATACAAAGAAAGTCAGGCAAAACAGTCTTGGACCCAATTGATTTTCATTGTATGGACAAACAAACGAGCAGATTTTTGAAAAAATATATTTTGTGTTCCTCAGAAGCAAGCAAGTCATACAGGTTTGGAGTGACGTGAGGGTGAGTAGCATTTTCACTTTTGGGTTAACTATCGCTTTTGAAGTGAAAATTTCAACCAACTGTACGATGTTCCACACTTTATACTGAGTTTGTGGAGTTAAAGCATATTTGAGGCTTGAAATACTTCAATTTCAAGTTTAATTTGTACCATTGTATATGTATCATTTGTTCTCATTCTGCCAATTATTGTCACATACATCTAAGTCACGCATCAATTGTGTGCCAGATCACATCTTAACCACATGGTTGGTTCATACATGTCTATGTTTAACTGTGAATATAGTCTAGGCACTTACCAGTTCTTTGTTTCTTCTCCTTGGTGGGGCCTTTGCTCACAGCGAGATAGACAGGTGTCTGTTTGGGTGGAATCGTGATCTTCTCAATGTGCTTCCTCCACTGGGTCTGAAACAGCTCGCTCTTTTTCTCTTTCTCCATGTTGTACTGTTTCTCCTGTGAGAAGGTAAGTATGTTAAACGCTCAGGAAACACATTTGACAAGGTTCTATGAAGGATAATCGTGCAGATGTTGGTTCCTCAAACTTACCCTGTACTCTTTTGAGAGTCTCTTCATTTTATTGTTGAGGAGGAAGTACACAGCCAGCGTGTGGCAAGCTTTGTTAGTGAGCACCGCACTCAGCACCTCACTGTGTTTGTAGCCCATTTTCTCAGTCATGTGGAGCAGAACCGTATGGTTGATCTCCTCAATGTGGATTCTGAGAGGTAAAACGAGATGTTTTAGGTCACAATGTCATAAAAGACGTCATAAAAGCAATTTAGCTAAAAGCATTAGATGACTAACCTATTTAAGTAAGGAACTCCGGTGTGAGGGTTGCCCAACTGCAGCCACGAGTCGGTCATCACTTGGTGGATGTTGGGTCTCTTGTCGGGGTCAGGCTCTAACAGTCTTTTCAGCAGATTGACGGCAGCTGTGAACACAGACAGGAAGCAGTGAGGACTTTGTGCTATGTTATTTTAAGTAAACAAAAGTGGTCTTCAAGTGTTCAGACTCTAGGTTTAATTTATTTATTAGGACAAATAAATCCTTATTTATTAGGACAAACATATAATGTTGTTGCCATTATGATTCTTCTACATCTTGCATTAGTCAAGGGATGACCGCACAGCCTTGCGTCCTTGAGATGCTAAATTACCGTGTTACATAATGAGGCTAATCTCATTTCAACACTGCATCATCCTGTTGTAATATATCCTGTCACAGATTTAGTAGTGAATAAATTCTGCTTGCATTATTGATGCATCATTCACTGCTTGCGTCAGTGAAATACAATGGTAGTCTATTCTATTCTATTCTATTCAATGGTAAGATGATTACTTAACTACATACTATAGAGAATAAAACCGTTTTTTCCTGTGGTTGAAAAATAAGTCGCCACTTGTCTGGCACATTTGCAGTAAACAGTGTTTATGAGCTAACAGCTTTTTACTGAGAATTTTGACTGTTCTTTTGAGTACATGTTTGTTGCCATTAAAATTAACCATGCGTAATAGTCAAATAAAAAACAAAGTTAAAGGAGAATTGCACAATGGCAAATGGAAAAGTAAATGCACAACCACTTTTGTAAAACCTCAATATGATGACATAAAAACAAATAAGTATCTAAATTATGACCTATATAATTCATCAAATTAAAAAGATTACACACACTGGAATGTTTTTCTATGCAATACAGGTTTACAAAATAGCGTGACAAGTCAGAAAACTAGATGTTTGAAGACTGTTTAAATAGATTTTCTTTCATCTCCTGAGATATTTAAAACACCAGTGAACACCAGACCATCTCTATTTTTTTCAATAAAGCATTCAAAAGCACCATGCTGGACTAAAACAAAACGGTGCATTCTCACAAAGACTGCATTCATGCTCAACTTTTGGAGCATGATACCCATTAGAATGTAATTGGTAGGAGTACACAGGCAAATTTTCAGCATGTAATAGTTGCTTGTTCCTGTTTGGATGTGATATTTGTGGTCATAAATATCTTTTTGAAAATCTCATATGCATTTCTATCAATACCTGAAGAGATAGATGGAGGTAGAGGGTTCATATCTTTGTCCACCATCCTCTGATGTAGAGCTTTCAGGCTAAATGGCTCCACAGTGAATGGTAGGGTACCAGTCAGCATGGCGTACATGTTCACCCCTCTGCATTTAAAAACATACATAATGTCAAATACTCACTAAAAAAAAAATAAAGGTACTCAATGTGAACTTAGAACATGGTGCTTCACATTTAGCAAACTCACATTGACCAGACATCCACTTTGGGCCCATATTTCTTCCTTGAGAGAAGCTCTGGTGCGGCGTATGCTGCGCTGCCACACTGTGTGCTGAAGGGATCAGAGTATCCCAGAATTCCTGCACAGTTACTGAGGCCAAAATCTGTATGGGGAAACTGAGAGAGGGTTGTGTATAAGACAATGTTTATGTGTATTGGCTCATTATAGAGGGATTAACTTTAAATACCTTCCCACTAGGAGGGATGCAAAAGTGCATATGGCTTCCCAACACTAACCCTGTCTGTCACACACAACTGCTAAATAAAGGCCATGTGTTTGCCAACAGTTTAACAGAGAAGGTGAGAGGTCGTTCGGTTTTAATGAGATACTGATTACTCAATCAGTCTTCACCACATGCTAAAGATGAACACTTTCATGCCACATCACTTTAGGTCATGGGTCAGGAACCTTTCTTGACCAAAGAGATGTTTTTTCATTTTTGGTTAATGCATTTTTATAATTCTGAATATATTATATTTAATATAATATAATGAATATATTATAATTGGTGTATAAAAGGACATTTAAGTATATTTAAGTATAAAAGTATAAAAGGTGTCTGTGATGCCGCAAAATCGAAAGTACCTGATGAAATGCTTCAAAATGTCTCTTGGTACAGCAGAGCACCAGTTTCATTAAAAGTATAGTAAAAGTTTCTGTCCAGGCACTTTTTATACACTTTTATACATTTTCGCTGTTGCTCTAAAAATCTTTCTTTTCGCCATTACCACAAACAAGCTACATAGCTGCTTGAATCTGAGTGCAGGAGCTCTAGTTTACCATAGAAACATAAGTGGTTTGCTGTTGATTTCTATCATGATACAGCACTGAACATGCCCTTTGCCCAAATTAAAATATGTTATGATCAACTTTTCATTACCTTCTGTAGACTGTACAACAAAGGGTTTGTAATTGGCTGCTTTTTATGCAGAAACCTGATAAGGTGGGTCTCATTTTTTATCGATCATTTGTTGGTAAAGGGTGAGAGACCTGGAGGCATGATTTTTGTCAAAGAGCCAGATGTGGCTTGCGAGCCATAGGCTCCCGACCACTGCTTTAGGACTTATTAAGCCTTAAGAAAAAAGTTCCTGGGACAAATAGTTCCTGGTAATTGCGGTAGAAACGCGGCTTTAGTCTGACTTTGTAATGTTAAGTAGACCTATCAGGAGGAGCAAACCTTGCATAATGTAAATCTCAGACAATGCTTACCGATCAGTTTTATGTGGTCCTGTTCGTCAAGTAGGAGGTTTTCAATCTTCAAGTCTCTGTTGAAAATAAAAAATTTTTTAAACAACTTTCATTTATCAAACCAACCATCTAAACTATAAATAAACTATGCCACAATAGTTCTTAAAAAGATTGAACTGCTCATTGTGGTCTAATAAAGACTTGTATACATTACGGAGTATCTACACATGGTTTCTTCGTTTTCAGAATTAATTCACTAATTGTTGTTCCTTTGGAAAGTCTCATTTAAAGTTTCCTTATCGATGACCTTACACCCTGTGACTTTTTAGTTTTTTCACCTGTGAACAACTCCTGCCCTGTGCAGATGCTCCACTGCCATGACTAGCTGGCGTACGTATTTCTGGGCTTCTCTTTCTTCCAGCCTTTTCTTCTCATAAATGTGGTTCATGAGGTTTCCACCAGGGCAAAGCTCCATGACGAGGTAGTAGCTGTTCTCCGTCTCCAGGATGTCCAGCAGTTGGGTGATGTGTGGATGTCGGATCATTTGCTGAATCTGTCCTTCACGCCGCAAGTTCTTAGTGATATACAAATCCTTTTTGACCTTTCTCTTGTCAATCACTTTCACCGCCACCTGTGAAGGTTAATAAAAAGGAGATTTCATCAAGATAGAAAACATAACAGGACTGTTTATTGGTCCCCTTATGTGTATGGAATTATTCTAACAGCCCTGAACAGGTGAGGTGAGCCAGACTAAGACAGATGGGACTCTAATTTCACATTTGTCTGTCTCCTCACGTCTCCAGGGTTGAATGTTTGACCCGAGTTCCTGTTGTTGAGGACTCAGTGGGGGAGGGATAAGGACAAATGACCGATTGTAGTCACTAAAGTTTATAATTTTGATTTCTTTTTAAAGACTTGCCAGTGTTTAAACCACTCAGCACTCACGCGCTATCTTAGATATGGAGCGCTCGTCATGCACTCACAAACAGCTTGCTAATACCAAATTGCGCACAAATGGTCAAATACTCAAGTGTTTGTACAAAATTACCGTCTTGACCAGCAGACGTAAACAGTCGTTTTTCTCTTAACGTAAACAGTTGAGAAAGAACATGCATGCAGTATATTGGATCCATCCATTCACTCTTAAAGTGACACTGACAGCCAATAAATAATCCTGCATGCGGTCTCTAATTTTGTTTTTGTTTTTTGTTGTTTGATTAACATTACACTCACTGCTCTTGAATGAATAACTTTTGTAGCTTTATTTGTAAGGATTATTCTGTATTTATTTTATTCATGGAAGACAATCCAGTGTTATTTTACGTTTGATTCCTTATTCAATTTCTGTATTATTACCTCAATAATACTTTTGACCAACAAAAAAAAACATTAAAACATTTAAAACATATTAACTATCTTTATTCTACTATTTATTTGTGCTACTGATTGTACATTATTTATTTCTTCTTATTTTATTACTTACTTTTTAATTTGTCTTTTGGGGAATTCAATTATACATTTCAAATCAGGCTTGTGCTTTGTGTTAGCTATTGGGCAACTCAATTGCCCCATTGAAAAAAAACAAATATGCACTGCATTATCAAACATTTACGTGAGAGAGTTGACAAATGTCATTTAGACAAATGTCTAAAAAACATCCCCCCACATGTCTCCCCATTTCCACCCCATTTTCCAAAATGAAATTTAGGCTCTGAATTAATGGCTGTAAAAACAGGAGCATTTCTATAAATAATTCTACATGATAAAAAAGGCTTCAAATATATCAGTATTCTGATCGGTATCAGCAGATACGGCTTCCCGTGATCAACGTTCGATGATCTGCCCCAAAAATCCAGGTCTAACAAACATGTCATAATAGTTATGTTTCATTGCGTTTTTTCCCTGTTTCTCCCTCATTCTTTGTCCATTCTTGTTTATGTTGGATTTACCCCTCTGATTTCCTAAGTTTGTCATTAAAGACATTTTATTGATGCTCCTTTGTCTTTGTGCATTTATACCGGCCGACGCCTGACAGGATTATGTTTCTACTTTTGTCTTGTAATTTGGTATCAGTAACCGACAACAATAGGTAATCTACCCAGCTCTGCCCGGGACAGACCTCTACTCCTTCCCACAGCAACAGTAAAGGGGGGGGGGGGGGGGGGGGGGCAAGAGGACTTAAATCTCGGATATGCTTTGAAGATTTTTAGATGCAAATATAAGCTTCACCCAATAGAACATTATACAAAGGAAGACAGCAGCCAGTTAAAAAGAAAAACACACCCTACTTATAGAGGAAGTATTCAGTCAACAAACAATAATTAATAAATATTGTCATAAACCAGATATCACATCTAAGTAAAACACATATTGAAAATATATTCTGCTGGTATACAATTATAAAGAATAGGCCTACATCGTGATAATCTGTAATCTGATATTAATATAGACACCTGAATGCAAGTCTTAATGCACAGATCCGATCTTTTGGCCCGACTGTTTAGTACACTCACTTTAGACATGGCATCAGACTTGAATCCGGCTATAGCCTATTTGTGTTAGGCTACATTAATTCCCGCCCAATATGATTTTCGGTGTTGGTTTACTATCCACATGGTAGACCCTGTTTGATGACCGTGATATTAAAATGATTTATATAATTCATGTCGGGTGGTCCAACACGATCTCATAAAAGTGCGTATATATACACCACGAATTTAATTTCTCGTACCATTTATACGCCAAAAATGATTTTTGCGTGCATATGCTACGCGCTGTAATGTAACCGCTTGGGTAGGATTAGGGGTGTGGAGTGCGTGCGTAATTTACACGCCATAAAGTGCGTATCATATGCACGCGAAAACTGCGTATCAAATACAAGCAAAAACTATTTTTAGCGTATAAATGGCACGAGAAATTAAATTCGTGGTAGGCCTATAGATACGCAGTTTCATGAGACCGGGCTGGGTGGTCATGATTATTTTCCAGCATTCAAGATAGCCTAACTGTCATCATGACTCAAACGCAGTCTCATGAAAGTGCGTATCAATACCACGAATGTTATTTCTCGTGCCATTTATACGCCAAAAATGGTTTTTGCGTGTATATGCTACGCACTGAAAACCCCTTGGGTATAGGATTAGGGGGAGGGGGGAGGGGGGTGCGTGCGTATTACACGCCATAAAGTAGGCATCATATACACGCAAAACAAAGTGTAGGTTACTTATTACACAAATAATACACTTTAAAGGTATACACTTAAGTGTGAATTAAATGCAATGTTTTCGGCGCACTGAATGTACATTAAGTGTAATTAATTTCAAATGTATCATAGGCTATATTAAGTTGAAATCAAATGCAATAAGTTAAGAGTGATTTTTTGAAACAACTAAAGTGGGACTTTAATACAACTTAATATCTACCTTCATAATTGCTTATAGTGTATTTAAAATATAGCCTAGTTAAAGTGCACTACACAATATAATGACGCAATTAATGTGAACTAAAATATATTTTAATGTCAGTCAACAATACACTTAAGTGTGAATTAAATGCAATGTTTTGGCGCATTGAATGCACATTAAGTGTAATTAATTTAAAATAGCTAGCCTATATCACATATTGCAATAAGTTGCCTAAAGAGTGATTTTTTGGAACAACTTAAGTGGGACTTTAATAAAACTTTATATTTACTTCCATAATTGCTATTAGTGTTTTTAAAATAGCCTATAGTTAAAGTGCACTGTTCAATCTACTGACAAGCAATTCATGTGAACTAAAATATACTTTAATGTAAATTACACTTAATTCTTAATTAAATGTAATGTTTCAAACACAAATACATATTTGCTAAATAAATTCAAATATATCAATTTAAATTTACATTAAATGCAATCAGTGATGCAGAGTGATTTTAATGCAGATTTCTACTGTAGCATTATTACATAGCATTATTTAATGATGGATGAAAAGACCAAGGCACAAAATCAAATCTATAATTCTTCAGAAAATGTTTATACTTGTCCTTCACATAAAATGAGATGGAAAGGCATTTCCCTGAAAGCTAAGAATTAAATGTACATTTAAGTACTATGAATAGTAATTTTTTAATAGTGCATAAATACATTCAAATACATCGAACATATGAAGGGGAACATGAGACCAGTGAGAAACATCTCAACTCAACCTGATGTGGGATGATGATTCTTCTGCTATTCTTACCCAAGGAGCCAACACAAACTGATTTCTGTACTTTTGAAATAAAAATGTAGCTTTAAACTTTATATTAACATTGACGGAAAACATTTGTTTTTAGAATAAATCACTAAATAAGTAGATACAAAAGAGAATTCAAGTCGTTGTATAGGCCTACCACTGTCTATTGACACTGAGTGGGGTTTGACCAAAACAATTTAGACAGATGTTATTTCTCTTTTTAACTTTACATGTTCACATTCAGACAAACGCATCAAATATAGCTATGTAGTGAATAACAAATGAAACAGCATTTTAGTCAGGTCTTGGCTGGATTCTCAACAGTTTTTCAGCGAGCAATTTTCATATTTAGACAATAACAATCGCTTGGAAATAACAAGCCTACAACAATATTTAGCCATGGTTTTGGCTGTTTTTTTTTTGTTTTTTTTTTGCTATTTCTCTTTCAAACAAGTTTCGTGCTTAGAGAATTATATAAACAAATAAATGAAACAAATTACTTAGGCTATACTATTATGATGCCATTTTCAAAGTGTTCACAAATCTCACCTTCTCGCCGGTGGTCGCATGAAGCCCCTCTCGCACTTTGGCGAACGACCCCTCTCCCAGCTTCCTCCCGATCAGATAATTCCCAACTCTTTTCGTGTGGTAAAAGTTTCGGAGGATGTCAGCTGGAGGACCGTTGCTTAGAGACGAAGGGTGGATGTTTTCTGTGGCTATGGGAGCCTGATTAGCTTTCATCCCCAAAATCCTCCCGCTGTCTGTAGGCCTACCCATGTCTGTTCCAGCATCGGGCATCCCTGCTCCTGTTGAACGAAGCCTGGTGTCCTCTGAATCTAACGTTACTGCATCTGCTTACTAAGAGCTCTATGAGAATGAGACATCTGAATCTCTGTCTCTTATACCTGACACACGTGGGACGGTCCAGGGGCGGATCTAAAAAATTATTTATAGGCATAGGTGTGGCAACACTAAAGCAAGTGCAAATGCGTGGGCTAGTACACATTTTGCACTATGTGTGTTCACAAATAGGCCTAGTAGCCTAATCAATTTTACTGTTATACTGTTATTGTTAAATAACAAAATTAAAATTTCCATCACGGCACCATATCGACCATATCGAGAAAAACATCAACCGATTCTAAATGTTTCTTAGCTTGTAGCCTATCTCTAAAGAAGATCGACGAGCCTTTTTTTATTAATATTACATAGTCTGCTTGGATGGTAAATCACATGTTTTAGTGTAAGTTAAAGAGCAACAAAAACTTTTTAATTTCCAAACATTAGAAAGAAATTAGATGGGAATATCAGTGTGAGGTCACCCACATACCAACCACATAGCAACACCCCAGCAACTGCATAGCAAGAGCCTAGCAACCACCCAGAATATCCTAGCAACCACCCTGTAACTCTTTAGCAAACACCCTGGACATAGGCCGGTCTATTCTGACCTATGGCCAAACTATTTATGTTTTTTAAACAAGAATTTAAGTTGACTTTATGACAAGCCAGTATAAATTTGTCTTTCAAACTTTTCAGTCTTTGTTCTTCTTGATTGCTAACACACAATTCATGAAAACTATACAACTATCAACTATCTCAAAACTATACACCAACTTGTACAAACCTTAAACTTCCAGGTCAAAATAAAGTACTCTAGTCAAAATACATTCTCTTCTGTCAAAATCAAACTTTGACCTCATGACGCACAAAACATAACAAATACACAGATTTCTTTCCTGCCCACTGCCCAGTGAACACTAGTGAGATCAATTCACTCAGTGTACAAAAAACTCTTATTGGGATTCAGGAATTATTTTGCAGCTCAGTGTCTATTACAGTATACAACATAGGCTATATACATTTACAGATGCAGACAGTAAAATACAGCAATGAACTTCTGGAAAAAATCATTTTCATTTTACTACTGTAATAAATTAATCATCATCTGCACATTTGGCCCAATTTATAGGATACAGCAGTTTCTTGGGCTTCTGACATCAGTCCTTTCTCAGATCTGCAAAAATACAGTACACATAAAAAATGTTTACAAATAAAGTACAATCACAAGTTTGAGAGTGTACAACATGTAACACAGTTTACTATTTTTTTTATTGTTGAGCTGTAAAGACTTCTTTCAAAAACATAAAAAAATCTTACAGCCCCAAACTTTTGAACAGGTAGTGTAAAAGTAACATTTATTATAGGCAGGTTTGTGCAATTCAATTTATTTAAATTGACTGTTAAAAGTTTAAATTAATTGTGTAATGTTCTGTAATTGTTGTTAACAAATCTGTCAGAAAAAAAAGAATAATTTGGGGTACAACTGTCAACTGGTGACCATCCAACCATCCACACAACTAATTACAGTCAAGAGCACAAATCACAAAGTCTTTTAGTGGCCATGAAAATGTATTTAGATTTAACATATTATTGATGCATTAACCTCATATCATGACACACTGCTTTCCACTAAAGAAGTGCAGAGACAAAACCTCCAATAGAGTATAGCTCAAAACAGGATTTGCCAGCCTATTCTTGCTCATGCAAATAGCATGCATCAACAACTGCATTTTCATTTGTTTACACGCCTCAACATTCCTTGCCGTTATGATGAAAATAATTGTGACCTCTTCGAAATTCCTGACGTTACACCACAATGAGTTTGTGCTGCCAACTCTCGCGCATTGGCCGCGAGACACACGCATTTGATTGGTTTCCAAAGTGTCAACCCGGTCGGTCAAATGCCTGAAAGATGAGTTTATTGAGAATTTATACCGCAAATTAGTTAAAATCTCCCGGAATCTAGAGTGATGCGAGACAGAGGCTGTGCTCCAAACCGCGTGCGCGCACGGCAGAGAGGGAAAGCGTGCACTGTGCAGAGAGCATCCTGATCTAGAGACAGGTTTTTACGTTTATTTTGGTTTCTTGTGACTTTAAAGTTTCAGATTCACACACAAAAATTGACTATAGCCTAATGTCATCCTGCAGGCTGGGTTTCTAAATGTAACACTTTCTGTTTTTACCTTACCTTATCCACTGAATTTCATAACAGCAGGTCATGAACCAGTAGGTTAACTACAGAGGTATTTATAAGGCACTAGAAAATGCACCAATTTAAATTTTGTTTGAAAGATTGACGGGTCACACTTTCTATTATATTTACATTTACATATTTTATTTTCTACACATTCCTATTTTACTTTTTTTGTAAATGTGTCCTGAATTGATGAATTGCAGAGGTGAATTTTGAATTTCGCTAATGAAGGGAAATGTAAAGGGCTACATCAACCAATGATCCACCAGTTCTCTATAGCTCAGATGGTCATGAACCTTCATTTGGCAAGCATAGACAGAACACAACACAAATTCTGACAATGGAAGAACAACAAGGAAACAAACAGGGTCAACAGCCAGGAAGATGAAGAGGACTAAGGATAGGTGGTGGAAGGGTACAGAGGCAAGACAGTGAATAGGTAGAAGAGGCCAAGATTGTTGACAATTTTGATTAAATAAGGGCCAATATTGTGGACCATGTTCTCAAACATGACCTTACAATGGCTGAGGCGTGTTGAAAGGTACAGCCGAATGGGAGAACAACCGTGTCCTTCAAACGTTTATAGACAGAACAGTAGGCTATATGTAATCAGACAATGTTCACTACTGCATTCTCTCTGCAATGCTATATTACAGTAGTCCGTGTGCATTTTACATTATACAGTAAATATATGTAAGGCCGTCTAACTCGATCCAATGGCGGTATTCGAATTAGCGGTGAAGGTCTCTGCGTGTTGCTGTCTTTTCTCGAGGCAAAGTATTTTGGTTAAATTCAATACATTTTGTCTTATGTATTTACTCGTTATTTCATCTGACTCCATAAATGAAAAGGCTTTAATGATATCTGTGCATCATTAAATGTGAGCGAATGTTTTACTATTCTTTTAAACTCTTGAATGAAAATAATCTCAAAGTCAATTAGAATAATCAAATATCACAATTTAATATGTCAGGTAAATGTATCATTACAATTTCATAATCAATTCAAAGATAATCAATGCAAAACATCAAATGCTCTAGAACCAAGAGGAAAAAGTTTACCCGACAAGAAATGCGTCTCGCGGCTCTCAGCCTCACGGGCCGATCTCAAATACAGAAAAGGCCCCGAGCTCTCGCTGCGTTTCATTATACTCCCAGACCTCATTTCAAATCTAAGCCTCATCCACAGTGGAAATTTACCTGTAAGTCACCATTTGCTAGCAGTGGAAAATTAGCATTCTGTTAAATGGTGAGAAGGTATTAACTCAAAGACACACCCTCCGGTGTGGAAGATATTTCTAAACTTCCTAAGAACTTTATTATCTTTTGGTTTACTTCTTTGGGAATGAGACATTTGTACCAGTCGCACCGAGACATTTCAAATAATACCAAACATGTATGATGATCATTCACATTAAACCATTTAGATTCTTGTGTGAGTTTGGGAGATCTCTGCCAGGATGAAGAATGGGGGAGAGAAATGTAGATTAGGAGGAGGGAGATGAGACCTTCGTCTCAATAGTGCATGAGGGGGAGTTCAAATGTTAATTTCCTTTGTTTTCTCAGAGAGTGGTCCTCTCTTAAAGTCCTTTTAGTTTTTCCAGTCTTACATATACTTTATAGAGACATATCGTAAACATAAAAGTGTTAAACAACCCAGAATGGTTTATATTTTATATTTTCCAAAGTAGCCACATTAAGCTTTGATGACAACAACATAACACATAACATTATCTCATCAGATTCACGAGGTATATAGTCACCTGGAATGGTTTTCAATTCAAAGGTTTGCTTTGTCAAGGGTTAATTTGTGAAATGTCTTGTCTTACTAATGAGAGAGAGAGAGAGAGAGAGAGAGAGAGAGAGAGAGAGAGAGAGAGAGAGAGAGAGAGAGAGAGAGAGAGAGAGAGAGAGAGAGAGAGAGAGAGAGAGAGAGAGAGAGAGACCTACTTGTCCTACGCAATATTACCAATAGAGAGCGCAATAGACCTGCTCAACTTCATTTCTCTGTACACCGCTCGTCTCATGACCGCATGGTAATGTAAACAAGCTGCCGGCTAGGGGTGTGGTGACGCAATATTATTAAAAAGCCAGCCTTCCATTGTTGTGAAGATCTATTAATCATGTCAGGGTAGTCATCGCTAAAAGATTACACTTTGATGAATGAATGAACACCAAGGTATTCATTTACAAAACACTATGCGTGTAAGATACAATATGATTAATGCAATTTAGGATTTATTTAAAATAATTAAAACGACATTGGTGGTCTTTCGATTATCATTATGTAGGATATACAGATTTTTTGTTTCAAAGATAATATTAAAATGGAAACAAATGAAACAACGTAAGGTAGGCTACACTTGTCATATTTGTTCATCATTTATAGAGCATGACTGGCCTATGACTGTCCGCATTTAGCTACAATAGCCTATTGCCACCATTTAAAATACTTAAAGTGTTGAAATAGACATTACAGATAACAAATGGGGTGAGGTAATGTAGAAATACATAGATTTAAGGGAAAATGAAAGAAACTGGCAAGGTAAAACTAAAGGTAAAAATACAACGGGGATGAATTTATGTAGCAAGCCAATAGGCTACATGTGCTAAATATAGGCTAAAGTAAAATATTTATATAATAATATAAGTGTAATTATATCTCACGAGGTGAGTTGCATTAGCAAATGCAAATTAGTTAATGAAAATAAAATCAATGATCCACTTCATATGCATGACATCACTGCATAAAACGCGTTTTTGTTTGTGTGCATTAGCATGTCCGTCTCATTTGAATGAATAATCAATAGATAATTTAGGCGCGACCAATAGGTCAGCCAAAAGCGATCTACGTAAACCATCACTGGGGAAAGCTGATAGAAATCAAGAATCACTGCGAATCTGACCTCTCAGCAACATGCTCTTTGTTGTCTAGGTAAGCATGGGTGAGAGGCGGGGTTCATTTTACAACTCATAAGAGGGCGGGGCCTCTGATCCCGGCGCGGCAGCTGATTGGATTAGATTTTAACCCAGTGACTGAGAAGAGATTTGCTAGCAAATTAGAAACGCCTCCACCCCGTGCCGGGAAACTAACTTCAAATAACAAATATGAGAGACTCGGCAGCCACACATTCACTTATTTCTCACTCAGATGCAGAGAGGTGCTGGAATCTTTTTAGCTATATCATTCGGAACGGTCCGTATATAAATGAGACGTTTTGATAATTTGATTTAGATTAGGATCGAGTGGCTTTATTCATTATTCCATGACGAATGCAATAGTTACGTAAAACTATTACAATCTTACAGTTTGCGGATTGACTGGCAGCTGAACCGAACAGGTGGCGCGTGCGTCAGGTTCCGCTAAGCGTTTAGTATTAGGTACAGGGATTCAGATGTCTCATTCTCATAGAGCTCTTAGTAAGCAGATGCAGTAACGTTAGATTCAGAGGACACCGGGTTTCGTTCAACAGGCGCAGGGATGCCCGATGCTGGAACAGACATGCGTACGGACAGCGGGAGGATTTTGGGGATGAAAGCTAATCAGGCTCCCGTAGCCTCAGAAAACATCCACCCTTCGTCTCTAAGCAACGGTCCTCCAGTTGACATCCTCCGAAACTTTTACCACACGAAAAGAGTTGGGAATTATCTGATCGGGAGGAAGCTGGGAGAGGGGTCGTTCGCCAAAGTGCGAGAGGGGCTTCATGCGACCACCGGCGAGAAGGTGAGAAGCTTTGAAGAATTGTTAGCTCACTTGCACCTAAATGACACTGAAAAAATGTCATAATAATAGAAACATAATAAAGTATCCAGTCAGTATAAATAGGTGTAATGCTGTTGTATTTGTTATTTTCTAGCGATTGTTCATATCATTGTCTACATGAAAATTGCTCGCTGAAAAACTGTTGAGAATCCAGCCACCTGACTAAAATTGTTGCATTTGTTAGTTTGTCTGAATATGAAAATGTTAAGTTAAAAAGAGAAATAACATCTGTCTAAATTGTTTTGGTCAAACCCCCCTCAGTGTCAATGGTAGTCAGTGGTAGTCTATTGACCACGAGTTGAATTCTCTGTTGTATTTGTTATTTAGTGATTTATTCTAAAACAAGTGTTTTCCATCAATGTGAATACGATTTTTAAAGCTGAATTTTATTTCAAAAGTACCCTGAAATCAGTTTGTGTTGGCTCCTTGGGTAAGAATAGAAGAAACATCCCCTGATCATCAGGTTGAGTTGAGATGTTTCTCACTGGTCTCATGTTCCCCTTCATGCAGATTATAATGGGTAACAGAGGCAATCCTTGAGCCTGTTTGCATTCAGGTGTCTGTATTAATCTCAGATTACCCCAAATAAAGTGTGCAGCCCCTCAGAATGAATGGAGAAATATATTTATATATTTTTTGTTATATATATATATATATATAACACACAATTCAAACACATTCAGCAGAATGTATATTCAGTATGTGTTTTACTCATTTAGACATGATATCTGGTTTCTAGGGCGAGGTATGACGATGTTTATTAATTATTGTTTGTTGACTGTGAATATCACTTCCTCTATAAGTAGGGTGTGTTTTTTTTTTATTAACTGGCTGCTGTCTTCCTTTTGTATAATGTTCTGGGTGAGGCTTATTAGCATACTTAGAAAAAAAAGTTGTTTGCCCTTCAAGTGAGTGACCTGAAATACCTTCTTAGCATATCAGAGATTTGTTCAGTCCTCTTATGCTGTTGCTGTGGGAAGGAGAAGAGGTCTGTCCCAGGCGATGATGCAAACGCTAGCAATCACAAAGAAAGCAAGGCTGCCTCGTGCTCCTCTTGTCTCCTGCTTCGCTCTCGCTCTCTGACATCACCTAGAAAAACAGACAGGGTGGGGCGGGGCTCATGGTTGGTGGGTGATAGCACATGCTTCCCCCATGCCTGTTGTGAGCATATCTAACCCACTTTCACCCTCGCCGCCTTTGTCTGCCTGAGAGAAAAACAACATGTTAGTCTGAGGCCCCGGGGGTCCCCCTGCCACCCCCCTTTAACCATCGACCACCAATCGACCTTATCAACAATGCTGGCAAAACACGACGGTTAAGATCCAGTAATGTCGGATTTATCTTGGGCTATTGTTTAGAAATGGAACTTTCCCCCCTTTTCCTCAGTTCCTCCTTTAAAATGCTCCTCAGTTGAAGAAATTGGTTTGATTATCTGCTCAAATGGCCATATTTGATCGGTTTGCTCAAGTCTATTTTTGTACCCGATGATTTGTGGTGGCACAGCAAGTCACCCCTTGAACCCTCATCAGGTCACGCTCTGGGGCTCTTTGATTAAGGGTGGAACCAATAGCACCAGGCTATTGTTACAGCACACAGAGGGACATTTTACCCAGGACAAAGAAATATTTTTTGATAAAGAACAAAGACCCTCCCCTCCCCTCCCACCTTTTATATAAAAAAAAGAATCATTAACAGAGTAACTAATTCACTTATATTTATATATGCATGCTATGCTACATTACATTGTCTGTGAACGTGTTTTTGAGGGGGCAGAGATTTTTTTCAACTCAATGTTTATAGAGCATTAGTGGTTCACGGCATGTTTTTGACAAATGGGTGGCATTAACAGGCCATTTGGACATTTTTCATTCAACTGGAGGTGCTTTAACGGCTACAAATCGGTCATTTGTCCTTATCCCTCCCCCACCAAGTCCTCCGCAGGAACTCGGGTCAAACATTCAACCCTGGAGACGTGAGGAGACAGACAAATGTGAAATTAGTCCCATCTGTCTTAGTCTGGCTCACCTCACCTGTTCAGGGCTGTTAGAATAATTCCATACACATAAGGAGACCAATAAACAGTCCTGTTATGTTTTCTATCTTGACGAAATCTCCTTTTTATTAACCTTCACAGGTGGCGGTGAAAGTGATTGACAAGAGAAAGGCCAAAAAGGATTCATATGTCACAAAGAACTTGCGGCGTGAAGGACAGATTCAGCAAATGATCCGACATCCACACATCACCCAACTGCTGGACATCCTGGAGACGGAGAACAGCTACTACCTCGTCATGGAGCTTTGCCCTGGTGGAAACCTCATGAACCACATTTATGAGAAGAAAAGGCTGGAAGAAAGAGAAGCCCAGAAATACGTACGCCAGCTAGTCATGGCAGTGGAGCATCTGCACAGGGCAGGAGTTGTTCACAGGTGAAAAAACTAAAAAGTCACAGGGTGTAAGGTCATCGATAAGGAAACTTTAAATGAGACTTTCCAAAGGAATAAACATTAGTGAATTAATTCTGAAAACTAAGAACCCATGTGTAGATACTTCGTAATGTATATAAGTCTATTTTAGAGCACAATGAGAAGTAAAATCAACTCAAATACTATAGTGGCTTAGTTTGTTTATAGTTCAGACGGTTGATAAAAGTTGTTTGAATTATTTTTTTTTATTTTCAACAGAGACTTGAAGATTGAAAACCTCCTCCTTGATGAACAGGACAGCATAAAACTGATCGGTAAGCATTGTATGAAATTTACATTATGCAATGTTTTCTCCTGACAGGCCTACTCAAAGAACATTACAAAGTCACATTAAGTCCTAACGACCTAAAGTGATGTGACATGAAAGTGTTCATCTTTAGCATGTGGTGAAGACTGATTGAGAAATCAGTATCTCATTAAAACCGAACGACCTCTCACCTTCTCTGTTAAACTGTTGGCAAACACTTGGCCTTTATTTAGCAGTTGTGTGTGACAGACAGGGTTAGTGTTGGGAAGCCATATGCACTTTTGCATCCCTCCTAGTGGGAAGGTATTTAAAGTCAATCCCTCTATAATGAGCCAATACATATAAACATTGTCTTATACACAACCCTCTCTCTGTTTCCCCATACAGATTTTGGCCTCAGTAACTGTGCAGGAATTCTGGGATACTCTGATCCCTTCAGCACACAGTGTGGCAGCCCAGCATACGCCGCACCAGAGCTTCTCTCAAGGAAGAAATATGGGCCCAAAGTGGATGTCTGGTCAATGTGAGTTGCTAAATGTGAAGCACCAAATTCTAAGTTCACATTGAGTACCTTTTTTTTTTTTTTTTTTTTTAGTGAGTATTTGACTATATATGTTTTTAAATGCAGAGGGGTGAATATGTACGCCATGCTGACTGGTACCCTACCATTCACTGTGGAGCCATTTAGCCTGAAAGCTCTACATCAGAGGATGGTGGACAAAGATATGAACCCTCTACCTCCATCTATCTCTTCAGGTATTGATAGAAATGCATATGAGATTTTCAAAAAGATATTTATGACCATAAATATCACATCCAAACAGGAACAAGCAACTATTACATGCTGAAAATTTGCCTGTGTACTCCTACCAATTACATTCTAATGGGTATCATGCTCCAAAAGTTGAGCATGAATGCAGTCTTTGTGAGAATGCACCGTTTTGTTTTAGTCCAGAATGGTGCTTTTGAATGCTTTATTGAAAAAAATAGAGATGGTCTGGTGTCCACTGGTGTTTTAAATATCTCAGGAGATGAAAGAAAATCTATTTAAACAGTCTTCAAACATCTAGTTTTCTGACTTGTCACACTATTTTGTAAACCTGTATTCCATAGAAAAACATTCCAGTGTGTGTAATCTTTTTAATTTGATGAATTATATAGGTCATAATTTAGATACTTATTTGTTTTTATGTCATCATATTGAGGTCTTACAAAAGTGGTTGTGCATTTACTTTTCCATTTGCCATTGTGCAATTCTCCTTTAACTTTGTTTTTTATTTGACTATTACACATGGTTAATTTTAATGGCAACAAACATGTACTCAAAAGAACAGTCAAAATTCTCAGTAAAAAGCTGATAGCTCATAAACACTGTTTACTGCAAATGTGCTAGACAAGTGGCGACTTATTTTTCAACCACAGGAAAAAACGGTTTTATTCTCTATAGTATGTAGTTAAGTAATCATCTTACCATTGAATAGAATAGAATAGAATAGACTACCATTGTATTTCACTGATCCAAGCAGTGAATGATGCATCAATAATGCAAGCAGAATTTATGCACTGCTAAATCTGTGACAGGATATATTACAACAGGATAATGCAGTGTTGAAATGAGATCAGCCTCATTATGTAACACGGTAATTTAGCATCTCAAGGACGCAAGGCTGTGCGGTCATCCCTTGACTAATGCAAGATGTAGGAGAATCATAATGGCAACAACATTATATGTTTGTCCTAATAAATAAGGATTTATTTGTCCTAATAAATAAATTAAACCTAGAGTCTGACCACTTAAAGACCACTTTTGTTTACTTAAAATAACATAGCACAAAGTCCTCACTGCTTCCTGTCTGTGTTCACAGCTGCCGTCAATCTGCTGAAAAGACTGTTAGAGCCTGACCCCGACAAGAGACCCAACATCCACCAAGTGATGACCGACTCGTGGCTGCAGTTGGGCAACCCTCACACCGGAGCTCCTTACTTAAATAGGTTAGTCATCCAATGCTTTAAGCTAAATTGCTTATATTACACCTTTTATGACACGTTTTATGACATTGTGACCTAAAACATCTCGTTTTACCTCTCAGAATCCACATTGAGGAGATCAACCATACGGTTCTGCTCCACATGACTGAGAAAATGGGCTACAAACACAGTGAGGTGCTGAGTGCGGTGCTCACTAACAAAGCTTGCCACACGCTGGCTGTGTACTTCCTCCTCAACAATAAAATGAAGAGACTCTCAAAAGAGTACAGGGTAAGTTTGAGGAACCAACATCTGCACGATTATCCTTCATAGAACCTTGTCAGATGTGTTTCCTGAGCGTTTAACATACTTACTTTCTCACAGGAGAAACAGTACAACATGGAGAAAGAGAAAAAGAGCGAGCTGTTTCAGACCCAGTGGAGGAAGCACATTGAGAAGATCACGATTCCACCCAAACAGACACCTGTCTATCTCGCTGTGAGCAAAGGCCCCACCAAGGAGAAGAAACAAAGAACTGGTAAGTGCCTAGACTATATTAACAGTTAAACATAGACATGTATGAACCAACCATGTGGTTAAGATGTGATCTGGCACACAATTGATGCGTGACTTAGATGTATGTGA
This sequence comes from Meda fulgida, assembly GCA_030578275.1. Classification (NCBI taxonomy): domain Eukaryota; kingdom Metazoa; phylum Chordata; class Actinopteri; order Cypriniformes; family Leuciscidae; genus Meda; species Meda fulgida. The sequence goes on along the minus strand of CM060625.1, from coordinate 15,994,488 downwards.
CAATAATTGACAGAAAGAGAACAAATGGTTCAAAGACAATGGTACAAATTAAACCATTTTTTGTAGCTCTTTGTTGAAGGCAGCTTTGGAATAAGCTCTGTTGCCTGAGGGATAATTCTAAATTTTTTACTTGGCAAAAAGGTTGACAGTTAATCAAACAAATGTAAAACCTTTAGGGCTGTTCAAGATCATCAGAAAGATCAATTTGACGTTTAAAGATGACTTCATTAGGCACATGTAACAAATGTATAGAACCTGTTTCACACACTCTCATGCTTAAGACATGTGACAACATTGAAGTATTTCAAGCCTCAAATATGCTTTAACTCCACAAACTCAGTATAACGTGTGGAATATCGTACAATTGGTTGAAATTTTCACTTCAAAAGCAATCACCCAAAGGTGAAAATGCTACTCACCCTCACGTCACTCCAAACCTGTATGACTTGCTTGCTTCTGAGGAACACAAAATATATTGTTTCAAAATATTTGCTTGTTTGTTTGTCCATACAATGAAAATCAATTGGGTCCAAGGCTGTTTTGCCTGACTTTCTTTGTATGAACAAAAACATTGGAAACGTTCAACAACATCTTTTCTTAAAGCTGTTTAAAATGTAAATGTCTAGCACTAAATTACAAAAGACTTTCCCTAGGCCATCAGACTTTCTGCATGACAGTACTATAAAGATATTTGCTTGTACAAATAAAGACATAAGTTGGATCTGCACTGCATCAAACTCTTTCTCCTATCAATTTCAGGTCTTCTGAAAGCTGTGACCGGAGGTTTTAAAGATGTTTACTCAGGACGTGGTGGTTGCATCACATCCTCCTCTCTGGAGTACCTGGAGATCCACCCACTGTTCCCAAACAACCCACAGCCAGCCCATCCTACACCCGATACACAGCCTCCCCAGAAAGACAGCTCCAAAGAACCCTCAAAAGCTGTCAACATCCCTGTTCGCCCACCTTCCTCCCTCGGCGCTCATTCCTGGGCTTCCGCAAGCAAGGAACCAAGCAAAGAAGCTCCTCCATCACCATGGTACAAACTGACCAACGGAGCACTTTCTCCGCCTCGACACGTGTCTGCTTTTCAGCCCGATAGCTCATACTTGAAGAAGGCCACGATCCCCAGCCCACCTGTTCTCATCGTCAAACCTCAGCCCAAGAAAAGTCCTCCCACTTCAGACTGGTCTAGCTCCTCAGATTCAAGCGGTAGCCCTCCCAGCAGCGGGGGTAGCGAAGAACCCGACAGCCCTCAGCACCGCAGCAAGTTCCCTTCCATGGGTATCGGGCAGATTTTAAAGAAAAAGCTGCCACCCTTCAGCTTCCAGCTGCCCCCATTCAGGCCAGAGCCTGCGGTGGAAGTGGAGTCTCCAACTCCCTACCATATGCAAACTCTGCTCTGCGCCTCAGGGGCTCTCAAAACCCTGTGCTGAGGATGAGAACTTTTCGATTATATCAAATCAGATGTATGCAGTACCGTATTCTCTCATCAACAATGCTTACAGTAACACGCAGAACAGATAAATTGCTAACCCCACGGGGAGTTATTTAGCATGTCATACACAGCTTGCAGAGATACAGACCACAAATACATTTACATTTAGTCATTTAGCAGACGCTTTTATCCAAAGCGACTTACAACTGAGGACATAGATAATAGATCTTGAGGTAACAAAGCCCCAGGATAGTAGACACTGAAAGCCAAGTTCACATGCAGCAGCCCGTTCAACAGGCTTCTAGTCCAAGTGCCATGTAGCAGCTGAGCCACAACCTTTAACGCACAATTCTTCTGTGAAACAAAGCTGTCACTGCCCACAATAATGTGTGTACTAATATATGTTCATGTACAGTAATACAACAAAGACTGTTAATGAATGGTTGGAGGGTTTTTTGATAGTGCGCTTATTTGAGCAAACAATATTTGTGATTTTTAAGCTCTTACTTTATTCAACCTCAAATTGTAATTGCCCTCAGGTCAATGCTTCACTTTTTCAATAGCCTCACTTTTAAACCTGTAGTGAAATGTCAATACTTCATTGGAAGACAACATTTCTATAGCATTTTGTATAGCCTTAAATATCTTGCATTCAGCCTTGGGCTGTAATGGAAGATTTTCAGAATTATTTGAACTCTGCAGATAAAATTAAATTAATCTTATACACGAAGAGCATCATGTGAAGTAATAGATTGTGCAATAGTGTGTATATATTTAATGGCTGAACTGGTTATAACCAGGGTGGTGTTTTCACTCCATTGAACGAAAGAGATTCAAATCTGCCTGTACATAGAACTCAAGTGTCTTTAAATTCCATGCATTTAAAAATGATTCATGCTGTCTTTTTCACGTTAGATTTACAAAGCAGACCTCTTTCACAGTCTTCACGTGCACAGAAGACTTATGAGCTGTGAACATTTTCTGATCTCAACTACAGTTTTGCATGCTCACCAGGATTTTAAAAAAAAAGTGATGTCAGTTTTTTGGTGACACGTCTTTGTACTTTTGTTACGGTGAAGATAAATTTAAAGGTCTTTTGTAAGTTTTGTATTGATTTGCTTTTTTGCCAAGTTAAAAGATTTTTTTAACACTGTAAAAAAGATTTTAAATATTTATATTTAAAGATTATTATTTATGTTCTGAATTTTCTATTTTAATGCAGCATGTATTGTTTTTTTGACACAAATAAATGCACAATATTTACATTTCAGAGTTGTATATTTTTGTTCACATAAAATGGCTCTAAATAAAACTACAACTTTTGATGGTTTTTTGGTGTCACAAACTAAATCTTAACTTACAGAGAAACAGGTGACATGGTGTAACTCTATAAGCTTTTCCCATGAGAACCCGGCAATAACCATTAAATGAGTGACAGCTGAAAGACCCTGTGTCGAATAATCCAGTCAGCTGTACCCTCACATGCACAAACACTCATATTATACACCCTCTGTCTGTGTGTGTGTGTGTGGGGGGGGGTGTTTGAGTGACACAAACACTCTAGCCTGAATAAGTCTGTGCAGCTAAGCTGATAAAAGCTTAAGGACAAAAGGGGCTGCAAAGTATATTAAAGTAAAACTCTTTGTTTACAAAGGACAACACTAACTGAAAATCCTTTGGTGAAAACAAGCTATGATTAAAAAACACCTGATTCAGAGTAATTCACAACAACAACATGAGCTGAGAATAAATTGCCTGCGAGATATAGTGATGTAGAACAACATTTAAACCAAACGTCTGACTTCAAACGATCATCCGTTTTTACCTAAATGTTTTAGCTCTGTAACTGACTTAAGAACATCCAACCAGCCCTAACAAAGAAATCCTGAGATAATTCCATGGAACAGTGATAAACTAGAATTACAAAGCTACATCAGTACATTCTATGGTACTAGTGAATGATTACCACATTCATCATGTAGCATGGAATCAATAGTCCTTCAATGAATACCATTGTATTTCCCTAATGTCCAATAAAACGTTATAGTAGCTTTAATGTAACTTTTGTAAGATTTGACCAGATTACTACTTTTATGGCTTTGGTAGAGGAATATTCTGTGTTTTATACAAATTAAGCTCAAACGACAGAATTTTAGCAAAACAATTTGGACAAGTGCCTCACTGTAACCCTGATTTTTTTTTTAAAGGATCATAATGTTTATGATAATCACCAATACGCCTTACATGCTGTTGATTGGGCTTAACGTGTTGAACCCAGAATATACCGATACAGAAATACAGAATATTTTACTGTATTTACCCTTTTTTAACTAGTAAGTGCTGATTGGCTGATTCAGTGATATAAATGTAAACAGGAACACCAGTCAGGAAGCACTTGATGTCAGCAGAACAGAACTTAGTCTTTCATTAAGAACATGATGTCTGAGTTTAACACAAGAATAGAAGGGCTCCACAAATGTTGAGTTAACCTGCTGACATCATAACCTGAGCTAAAGGAAGGATAAATAAATACCGGATATCTTTTAGTGTCATCAATCAATATTAAACTACAAGGGAATGTTAATACAGGCATCGTCGTCACAATTTAAAACTCTGTGTCCAGGGTGCAAATCCCTATTTACTGTTTGTTACATGACAAAGACCATCATTATACTCGAAGTCAAATAAAGGCCCTCTTGCTGTGCTTAGACCTCTCAATCTCTCAATCTGTTCTGGCTTAGACCCTGATTGAGACTAATCCTGTTTTCAAATGTTTTTTTTTTTAAACAGCTGAGGAGCATTTTCTTTGTGTCTGAAAAACAGATAATTAATACCATCCTCACAGACCCAGTATAAAAATGGGAGACAGGGGCTTTTCAGGGTAGGTTTATTTTTGAAAAGTTAGTTTCTGTGTATAATACACATTCATGATTTCACTGAGGGAAATCTTGTCACTGCAAGGACTGAGTGGTCACAATAAAACGATTACACTATCTTAAAATTTTCAGCTAACTTTTAATAAAACATCTACAAAACTTTAAAACAGTTTTAATATAAAAAAAAAGTTTTAATAGGTCTGTATTAAATAAATAACCTTATATAAAACTCATTTGATAACTTGCACCAATCTGATATTGATGAAAATATCCTTGTCCAGAGAACAAGTTCAGTGTGGTTTTATGGTGTGCAGCTGTGTTCAACTATTACAAAACAATTCTATAAAAATGTTGGATTAGAAGACAGAAATCAACCATTTATTTTAATTTAAAAGCATTTGAATACACGCAGATGAAAAGGCAGCGGTTTCATAACCTATACATGCAATTTACATATTAGAAAGAATGGATTGGCAAATTCTGTTTTTAGCTTTTTGAGCTACACTATTGGAGGGTTTGTCTCTGCACTCCTTGTCAATTGCTTCATGGGGTTATTTGCAATGAAGTAACCTTCGCTTAATCAGACTGTCTACATTATTGATTACCACCCCACCAGTCCTCCAGGACAAAATGTGTGTGTGTGTGTTTATGTCTGGCCACTTAGATGAAGGTGGGTAAGATCATACTGAAAGTGCAGCGCATCAGCACTCCAGTTCAAGTGAGATACACTCTGAGACTGCAGCCAGTATCCATTAATCAAATTGACAGCAGCTGGCGGAGCAGGTGAAAAAAAAATTAGGCTACGGGAGAAAAATACATGAATTAAAAATTCAGTACAGCAGAACAGAGACTACAGCATGTAGAGTTCAGTCATGTTTTTATTGTGAACAAATCCATGTTTTTAAATCTTTTTAAATCGAATACATACTGGTTCATATATTTTTCATTTATTAATGTCATTTTGAGGCTTTCTTTCAACTGCATTCCTTCGAAAATGCATTATACAACAAGTAAATGGCTTCCTAGAGCATGTTGTGGAGAATTTCATTGTTTTGACCGACTGAACGAGTTTCAGTGCAGTTTAGACATGATAGTTAGACAGTGCAATTAAACATAATAAGTGAGGCATTTCATTTTGAAGTTTGTTTCGTGAAATTTGTTGTCAGGCATATTTTAATAAAAGACAATAAGGCATGTTTAACCGTGAACGCTCTTGAGTTGTTTAACGAATAGATTGAGTGATGGAATCAATAGTTTGGAACACAGAAATACACTCGCCTGTCGTAATAAAAGGACACTGAAGAAAACGATGAGCAAATGAGATATATTTTAGGTACCTTTTATCTTAAAAGGGTTTGTTGAATGTATACAGAGCTACGGCCCGTTCACACAAGGACGATAAAGTTTTAATAATCATTCTAATTCTCCGAGAACTAGAAAATCCGCACTACAACTACTTTATAACAATAAAGATACAGAGGAACAATATCTTTTGAATCCCTCTTTCCAGCTGATTAGAGATAAAACATGGACAGTCGATCAGAATCTGTCTGGCTTTAAGTCTTTCCCTGCCATTGACGGAACTTTCCATCATTATGAGACAACACTTCTCTGCCATTGGCGAAATTGAGACCAGGATAGCTGCAGGTCGGAGTAATAGGCTTGCCGAAATGAGGCGTGCCGAAAGGTGAATTGCAACAACAGAAACGTTGAGTTATGCATAACTACTCTTCCCAGAAGGACGGAAACAAGGTATAACACATGACTATGGGAAGACATACCTGAAAGGCCAATTATGACACATGACGACATGGGCGGGGTGCCCACAGCATATAAACGTATTGCATGCGTCATTCCCTTTGTTCAGTCCAGCTCTTCACCAAGCCTCTGACTGCGCAGGGCACAATATATATGTATATATGTCCCATAGACAGGCATGTGTTGTACCTCGTTTCCATCCTTATGGGAACAGTAGTTATTTGCATAACTCAACGTTCCCATTCAGCCAGTTCACTCGGTACAACACATGACTGTCTATGGGACATATATTCACACCCCACAAAGTTGCTGAACTAAATGCAAGAGAGCAGCACCACCACATACCCCTTTTCTTTTTTCATGGGAGCGACGGCCCCTGATTTAAAAAACCCTACGGTGAGCACGAACTGACCTACCACCGCTGCAGTGACATCTAGTCTGTAAACCGGACAAACATACACGTCGGTGATGCCCAACTGGCATCCACATGAAAACCTTAAACCATGCCTAAGACGTTTCCATGCCCCACGTTGAGTGCACACACACTCCTGCAGGCAGAACCAACTCCTTATGTGCTATACACATAGCTTTCTACAATCCAGTGGGAAAGACGTCACTTAGATAGCAGTTTCCCACTGACCATGTTTAAAAAGATGACAAAAAGCTGGTCAGATGAGTGCATAGCCTGCATCTGCTTAATGTACCGGAGTACAACTCGCACAGGGCAAAAAGCAAGTGTCCTTTCTTACTCTGAGTCAGAGACTTTACAGGACAGGCAGCTCAAAGGAGACCGCACTCCCGACATGACTGCATGACTGACTCTTTTCAGATGGTGAAAAGAGCGAAGACTCAGGTGCAGAGTTGATGGGCTTTATTTTAATAATAAAATACAAACAAAAACTACGAACCAGGACAGGACAAGGAGAATAAATAGGGAGTAAAAAAAGGTAGGTAATGAGGGAGGACAGGTGGGCAAAATAACTAATAATCAGGAAACAAGATGAGTTGACACAATCGACAGGAGAGCATATGGCACAAGGAAAACATGACAAGCCATTGTTTTTTAATATGACAAGCCATGTGCTCACACCAAACATGACAAAAACACAAACACATAACCAGTAAAACAAATTACAAGCAATCATGCTCAATAAAAATATGACATGAAGAACAATGAGAACACTCATAAGCCACGTGTTCCCACAGAACATGACAACATGAAAGCACACAGCTAACTTAGTGTAAAACACAAGCTGTGTGCTTGTGCGCACAGCACAAGACAAAACATGACATGAAAGCACGCGGCCGATGTAAACACGAACCGCGTGCTACACAACACACTGAACAGAGCGAACACGACACGAACACGAACGTTATGCACGAGAACGACCATAAGCTCATCCTTTGCACTCACAACAGAAAACAAACAAGCAGAGCATGCATGTCCGAGTCCCGACACAAAATCGAAATCAAACTAGACAGATGTGCCATGATTCAAACACCACGCCCGCACCTGTAACAAGGCGCCGGACTTCGACGGAGGAAATGTGGGAATAAGGTTAAACTGTGAAATGTATGATGAAATTTGCAAATACCAAGAAATATCTTACAGCAGTTCATCTTTCGAGTACACTTGCAAAATCCGCGATAAGACTGAGTTCGAAAACTCGAATAGCTTCCGCGTCAGCGACTTTTATTGTGCGAAATCGCTGTCAATCAAAAGGAGACGCAGTCCTCCAATCATCACGCAGACGCCCGGACTCCAGGCCCGCCCACTTCCCTATTCTCCCCAGAGACGCTGAGCGTCCGTGGGCGGGACGTAACCGCAGCATTTATCCAATGACCGTCTAGTTTCGAAACACTGAAAAAAACTGTTCAAAGCAGCCCCATTGAAGTCAATGGACGCTGAGCTTCAACGGGGAAATGCACTGTGACGCGATACGGGAATGTATGAGAAGGAGATTGAGTCAGCCGACCTGATAGCTGATTCTGAACGAACTCGTCTTCGAGATGACCGTGTTCTAACGCATTTTTAGTCAATAAAATGTTAACACAATAGTACACATTTGACCATTAATTTTTTGACATTATTGCAGTCTTAAAGAAATCGCCACTGGTTCACGGTTATACCGTAGGGGGGCTATTACGCAACTTCTGAAAGATTGAAGAATCTCAGGATCAAAACACAGGCAAAGGAGCAGAAACAAGCGATGAAAGCATTGCTTATGCACGTTGTATAGTATTTGGGGGGGGGGGGGGGGGGGGGGGGGGAACGTGATCTTTGTTCAAACTTTCTTTGTTCTATGCTTTTTTTAATGAAATTTACCCACATTAAAAAAAAACAAGAATGCATGAAGCTAGAATCCCTTAAGAAAATGAACCATGGTTTTACTGCCCCCACCCCACAAAAAAAAATAAGTTTAACACAATTAGGTACATGTTATCGTTTTCTTGAATTTGCACGGGCCTTTACTGAGATGAACCCCCATGAACTAATACAGCTAGAGGGGATATAGGCTACATGTAGAGTGATGTTGTTTCCCTCTACTGGACAAACAATAAACATGATGCAATAATACAATGTGCTACAAGCGTGTTTTACCTCTAGTTCCTATTTTTAACACTACTGGGTAAACAGGCAGAACGGAGGAGGAGTTCAAAGACACAAGAATGAAGAAGTCTCTGCGGGCGCGGGAGATGGAGGCAACGCCCCTGCGAACGACTGACGCGCAACGTCATCAGACTGACAGAGCGCCTCGCAAGCTGGTTGGCTGTCCATCAAATAAGGAAACGACGGGTGAGATGGCAACAGGCTCTAGCGACAGCATGTGCGCTTTGTTTCCATAGCAGCATGCCCCTTAGATACAGCTCTCTGGTTGGTCCGAGGCGCGAGGCTTCTCTCACAGCCGCTGTTGTTATGCTACCCCAGCATTCGAGATTGGGGGCGCGCGCCTTCAGGGGTCTCTAGCAATATTTTTCCCGCCTCTTGGTGAAGAGTGTTGCTAGGCACATTAGACAGGAACTGTAAACAAAAAAAATGGCTTAAGCCACCCTGCCCCCCTCCCTCCATCCTCATGCACTATCCACTGTTATTGAACCAGTTTTCCAGAGGGTTGGAGCAGGGATGTTTTGATGCAAAAGATGAAATATCAAAAACAAAAAAGTGGAGGAGAAGAAAACAACATGTGTGATGCTTTAACATTATATTTAAGGTGCAGTTTCACGCTGTGCATCACATGAAGACAACACAAGGATCACTTCTGACAAAATATAAGATGGTGACAAACACATGCTTTCCATTAATAGTTTTTCTCTAACATACAGAACAGCAAAATTTAAAGAACAATAAAACGTTGTTTTTATATCTAACATATGCATGTATCTATATCCAAGGACATCGTTTAGAATGTGTTTTATGACACTACAGATGTGCGTCAATTGCAAACAACTGTATAGGAAATGCATAACAGTCAGACAAAATTATCTTACACTAAAGAGTCCAAAAACCTAATTCATGACAGACATAAGGGATCATTATGCTCAGTCATAAAACAACAGATTACATCATTTTTCAGCACTGCACTGGAGGTTAGTTTCAATCTCCAGTAGGCGTTGTCCTATTATCACAGCTAGGGATTTTATCTGCAAGGTATATTAGAAAATGACATGGGCATAAGGACATGACTATAGACTTTTGTATAATTAAATTAAATAAATTAATAAAAATACATAATTGCCAGAACACAATGTACCAGTACATTTCTGTAAAAATTACTAAAACATTTTCACACCATGCTGAAGACATTTCATCATTCATCACCCACAGGAATCTTATTGAAAATCTTATCAGAGGTGTTCATTTGACAAACACATAGACAATTTTATTAAAACATTCAAATATCTTAAACAGACTATCAGCACTACCTTCTAGATCAAATTCTTTAACAGCTCCTAATATCTATTGTTTGCCGGACTCTGACCAAACAAAGAGCTCTGGCATAACCACAAGAGCGCCATCTGCTGTTTACTTGTGCGTTTTAAAACAGCAAAAAAGAAGGGATATATTCTTATTCTTTTTCTACATATTTATATCTCTTCTTTGTACCCCTTTGTACCCCGTCCCCTCCCCATACTAAAGCACATTATTATTAGAGATACATTAGCTTGCATTTATTTTATTTAATGTTTTAAAAACAATTAATTTACCCCATACAGTTTTATATGATTTGTTTTATTCTTTGTCATATTCTATACCTACTCAATATTGGCATTCATCTCTACATTTGTAGTGCAAAAGAAATAGCTTATTTTTAAACAGAGAGAGAGAGAGACAAGATTTACATCGGTTTACATCATACTCATAGATCAATAATTTAAACGGTCTCTAGGCGAACTACTTTACCTCTGTCATCTGCTGCTCCACAGTGTTCTGGTACTCCAGGGTCACTGGTTTGTCTTGTCTGACTAATTCTGGCATCTGCTGGCCTGGACTGCCCACTACATAGCTATAGAGAGAAACAATCATGTCCTCAATGAGAATTATGAGTTATGGTAAACATGCAAAAATCCCAAAAGACCCAAGATAAACAGCACACAAGCTTGTGCACAATAGGCTACTTACCTTTCAATATTTTCAACGTTAAAGCAGAAAAGGGATCTCTTGAAATCAAGCTTTTTTGGGGTTGATATGTACATGACTCCTAATTCTGCACAACACCCACGGCAGGTGAGATTAACAACGAGGCTAAAAGTGAGAGACAATTTTACAGAGACATTGATTTCATTTTTTGGTGGTTAGGGTGGGAAAAAAAACTATGGCATATACCGTATATAAACAAATATCTCACCATCCAAGCTCCTTTTGGGTACCAGAAACAAAGGGCTCTTTCCCTATGACAATATTGTCAGTGATACCTGAAATTCAAGGTGAAAAAATCAAGACATTGGATGTACTATGTCGCTTAGTCAGTTTTCAGTACATGCCTATATGTATAATTACAATTTCAGCTAAGCAACTTTTGTTGTTTATCCAGAAGTGTTTTATGCTATTTTAACAAATGCATGCAAACATTTATCAAGTAAAAAAAAATAACACCATTCAAAAGTTTGAGGTCTCATTTATTTGATCAGAAATACAGTAAAAAGGTAACTGTTAAAAATTATTACATACAATAACTGTTTTGTACTTTAACATTTTAAAACGTATTTTATTCCTGTGATGGCAAAGCTGAATTTTCAGCATCATTACTCCAGAAATCATTCTAATAAGCAGATTTGGTGCTCAAGTAACATTTCGTATTATTATCAATGTTGAAAACAGCTGTGTTGCTTAATTTGTAAACCGTGATTCATTTGTCAGGATTCTATGTTTAACAAAATATCCAAAAGAACTTGTTAATTTTTTTTGTAACATTATAAACTTATTTACGGAGATTTTTTGTCAATTTAATGCGCCTCTGCTGCATTAAAGTATTTTATTTTTTTATTTATTTTTAAAAATCGTACTGACCTCAGACGTGTGAAAGGCAGTGTATATCAAACCAAGACATAACAGGTTATAACCAGGACTTAACATACAATAGCAATAAAAAACGTAATAATCGTTTACGTTTGAGCATGATTTGGTTCTGCTCGTCATCACTGCCTGCCCAGGACAGACTGTCGCCGATGGGGAGCTTGCATTTACCGCACATAAACACTGCTGGACCGTCGATTTCCCCATCTTCCTCCACTCTGCTGCTGCTGTCAGCGGCACTCTCGCAAACGGAGTATGTTTTATAGCTACAATCGTCCGGAACTTTAATTTTCCCAGCCATATTATTTTCAACACTAGTAAAATGTTTTCAAACGTACGCGGGCAGCTGTACTTCTGCTGATTTGCAGTGAGCGACTGAGCGCATCTGAGAAGAAAAGAGCATAGCGCCCTCTGCTGCAACGGAGTAACAATTTCACTTTATTCTCAACGCGAGGTTCGTACAATAGCAGCCCATCCCTTCTCGGTTCGTATGGTTTTACTAGAATATTATAAACATGACCAAACTCATAATACTCAGGCAATAAATTATTAAAAACACACACACAAATATGAATAAACATTTTCTTGTAAAACCATCTTTTGAACTAGACTATAGATAATTTATAAAGGCTCAGGGGTCCCAGAAGTTTAGCTTCAAAGATAGACGGTTCAATAATTATATGTAATATTATTGATTGTAAAGGCAGTTTAATCATATTGGTTACAATAATGTTGGCAGTGCCTCTCAACTCCTACAATAGGCTACTGCCAATTTTAGGCATTCACCGCCACGCCCCGTTCAAACGTGTTATTAATCCTCCTCAAAAATCACTTTCTGAGTGTCAATAAGTCTATTGTTTCTATTCGTAGTCTTGCTAAAGACCATAAAATCCTCAATATTCGAATACATAATGCGAATTTCGCTGTTTTCAGGCAAAACTGACTTGTTGCGCACTTATTTCCCATAGGCTGCAACACAGTGGCTACGTCGCTTTGAAATGTTCCCCTTTTGCCTTATATCTTCTTTTGACTTCTTTTTAGATTGAAACGATTCCGAGGACTTCGCTTTCCTAGACTTTGGCTTGAAAGGAGTGGGATGTCAAAATCGTGGTATGAGCATAATATAGCCTACTTTTGCGGGGTGTGATCCTTCGCTGGTGTGAGAGAGACTGGAATTCCTGACAGCCTTTCTTTCACCAGCACGCGCTTGAATACACGCGGCTTGATGAAGAAATAATTGAAGAATTTGAACATGATCTCAGCGCAGCACCCGAGAAGCTGCCGTGCACCTGGGCTGTGTGTTCAAATACTTTACAGTGTTCTCATACTGTGGACCAAAGAAATGGACGGACTCTCGGATTTCTCAAGTGAGTCAATAATGATGATGAACAGTAAGACTAAATATATTTATGAGTGCAATATTCAATAACAATCATTGTGGAAAACGATTAAACTAATATATACAAATAATTTGTATTAATTTAGGAAAATTGTTGTTTTTATTAAGTATGCAATCTAAAATAAATACACGTATGGATCAATTCCAAATCCTCCGTGATGGTTTCATCAAAGTTTGAAATTTTTTAAAACATTTCTTACAATATTTTTACTTTATTGCCACTAAAATGGCATAAATAAATCATAAGCTACCCAATAATTAAATTATTTATTAAACTTTTATTCATTTAAAAAGTTTCATAAATATATAAGTATATATATATATACTGGACAATTACTCCATCTGAATCGTATGATGTATTCATACATGTATGAACTTATTAGATCCATTAGATTCATATATAGTATTTATTAGATCCATTAGATGCCTATATAGTATATACTGGACAATTACACCATCTATAGACACTTTTGATGTGAAGCCTTTTTCTAAATCGCGTTCATAATGTATTTTTAATGAACTTATTAGTTCCTCCCTCCCAAACCCCTTTCATTAGATTATCTGTTTAGGATCATCAACAGTCAATCAGCTCAAGTCTGTGATGGAGATCTCCTGCTCCTCGGGTGTCCACGACACTCCACCATAACTATTCAGTCTGCATTTTATGGACAGAGTGAAACCCTTCCTGGGATCGTGTCAGGAATGAGATGCCAAAGGGGTAATCACAGCTGTTCTGCTACCACAGCGCTACAGGTGAGTAGCCTGAGCCTTGCTTTCAGGAAAATAGACCTTTAATTGTGCTTCCACTAAACACTAACTTGATTAAGTCATTTTAGAACCTTTTAAATAGTCCCACTGAGACTAGACTTCTGTGGCAGATCTTTTTCACTTCTGGCTCAGAAAATATAATGTGTTTTCCAAATTCAGGACAAGGCTATACTACATTTTCCCTGCCTTTTGTATAACACACAGTCTATGGTATTTGATTATCTCTCTCTATTAGAAAGTGCTCTCTGAATGTCAGGGTCATAGAGATTGCCAGTTCCTGGTTAATCATCAAGTCTTTGGCAGAGATCCTTGTCCTGGAACCCCTAAATTCCTCCATGTATCATACAGGTGTAAACCTAGTAAGTATTTCCTTCTTTAAAGCCTTAATTGATTATTTCATCCTCAAATATTTACTCCTCTAATAATTTTTGCCTAACAGCAGAGCACAAGAAGAGAGTAACATGTGAGGGACATCAACTTCTGCTGCACTGCAAGTATCCAAAAGTGCTGAATATCTACTCTGCTGTTTATGGTAGACCGCTGGAGGAGAAAGACTTGTGCCCAGCAGAGGAACGAGAACCTCCACCATTTGGTACGTTTTTAAGTTGAAGTCAGATTTATATTTAATATGACATTGATTTAATGGTAACATTAGGCTCTGGGTTAAATCAGTGGTTATCAACTGGCTTGCAGGCAGAACCTGATTTCACCAAGAGCAACATGTTCCTTGATCAACATCTTTGTTGATCCTGGAACAAAATACCAATCATCCAATCAGATTTGAGGGACAAGTTTAGACTCTTTTCAGCACACATAAAAACCACTATTGCCAAAGTGCGATTCATCTTGTCATTTGTTTACCACTAGCGCATGCTGAAGTTTTACTCTTCTATACGAACTTACGTCGCAGTTTACTATTCAAGTGGTGTCATCATCGTACAGTCTACATACATGTCGTACCCAAGTTTATTAGATCCATGTCATACAGTGTGATTTGTTCTTATAGGATTGCCAAAATCGCACTGTCTGATGTAGGCATAACTCTGCAAAATCAGGACGTGTATGTCCCAACACAACGTAGAATGCAAATAATATAATGATAACATGCTCAAATAATGCATAGCTGGGATAACAGAATAAATAGACCAATTTTTGCATGGTTGAATATCAGTCCATGCAGTCTATTTATAAAGGTCTTAATTTGATTTGAAGGACATTTTTTATTTTTGTGGTTTGTACTGTATAATAAGCCTTTTTTTCTTCTTCTTCTTTTTTTTGGCAGAATGTCTTTTTCATGGAGCTGGTGATGTGGTATCCAAAATCTGCTATGGCAAACAGAGGTGTTTGTTTACTGTAGACCAGGAAAATTTCAAAGACCCCTGCCCACCTGGAACAAAAAAGTATATCATCGTCCTTTATGCATGTGGTATGAACGCTTTTATATCCATCAGAATCTTCCTAAAGCAAAACCTATTTGAGTGTGTTCTCAAAATGTCTTGAATTTTTTTTTAAAGTTACTGCATAACATGGCTTCTTCATGGCATGGCAGATTTTAAATAAGTTTCCCCATTGATTGAGAGTGTGGGAAAAGACTAACATATGGCCTTTGTCTAATCTCAGATTGTTGATTTACCCGTCTATTTTCTTCCCGTCCTGAAATTACAACGAAGAAAAAAGTTCTTTGGGAATAAAAATAGGGAATGAGCCTGGCATTTTGTAGCTCTCAGGGGCTTCCTGTGTAAGACTTCCTGGGATTGCTTTGAATGCCAGGCTTTTGTTACTGATTGAAGGCAGAATCAGTTCATAGGAAAAATAAAGATTACTCATCATTGTTGTATTGAAAGATCCTGGGAGATACCGACTGGGAGTTGGAAGTTGTTAACTTGTACTGTGCCTTTTTTCAGTTCCACAAAGTTTACTCAAGGAGGCTGATCCCAGAAGTTTCCAAACTACCTCAGTTCCTAACCAGAGCACCAAAAAAGGTGACAGTACCCATTCAGTTCACTTTATATAGAACTGTGCAGTGGAGGTAAATAAACAATGAAACTGTCTTATTTTGTTGTTATTCGTAGGAGAACAGCCAGTCATTAGGAGTTCAAAGTTTCCAGAGAACAGGATTATTGTCAGCAATTCTTTAATGGCATATGTTTACATTACAGGTAAACTGAAACATATAAAATGTCTTAAATTGAACATAAATTGGACATTTTTTATGATCCAGTCAACATAAAGTAGGGAATATAATTTAAAATAAAAATCCCATTAAAACGAATGTTTATTCAAAAGGGTTTATATAAAATTCTATAATTAAATAAAAAATATATAATTATTATTTACTCACCTTCATGTAAATCAAACCTCTATGCTATAAGTTTCCTCATGCAATACAGAGTAGAACTTTTAAGAATCTTCATGTATTATTTTATTGAATGGTTATATTGAAAATATTATTTTTTTGTGTTCCTCTGGAAAAAAAAACTGCATACGCATGAATGAGAGGAGGGTAATGATTTTTTTGTGAACTATTCTACACAAGTACTTTTCCCTTTCTCAGAGCATCCAGAGATGGCAGGACTACTCTTCACGTCGAGTGTTTGCGTAGGCCTTCTGATTGTTCTAATAGCTGTTTCAACACAGCTAACCTGCAGTAGACATCTAAATACACCTAGAACATTTAGGAAGAAGAGTAGAACAACCAATCTGGAAGAGGAAGAGCGAATGAACCAGGATAATGATGAGGAAGAAGATGAAGATGAGGATGAGAAAGGGTCACTGATGGACAGTTCTAACCTGGCAGAGATAGACAGGAAGGTGTATTGCTGGGAAGATGTGACGTACACCACAGAGGCAGCAGAGCTGATGGAGAGAATTGAACGCAGAGAGCTTGTGATTCAGGAAATCAGGATGAACGCATACCTCAATGGAAACACATGCATCCTGCAGTCATACATGCCAGCTATTACACAGAATGTGCAGTAGCTCAACCAAATGGGAGTTCACTTTTTGAACGTTTTGTTACCAAAACACTGCAATGAAAGGTGAAGTGTGTAATTTCTGCAACACACTTGCAAACCAGAACTGCCAAAACTGTCTTCAAACAGGTTTCCTGAACACTCCCCTCATCTGCTATTAGTCAGCCAAACAAATGGCCCCGCCCCAAACTCACATTATTTGTTGAACTAATGTTGCTGTTGCTGGGCAGCTCAAATAAGTGAAGAAAATATCAAATTTTATGACCTTAAAATGGGAATATCTTTAAAAACATTGCCAGGTGCCTTACTTAAAAAAAAACTGATCTGGCACAGAGGACACCTGATGTGTTTTAGTGCTTAAATTAAAAGTTTATTTATTTATAAGTAGCTGTTGAATAATATATGTGGTATTGAATGTAAATGCAAATTAAGATGGCAAAAATTTTTTTTTAAAAGTGTATTATTTAAATGTACAATAAAAAAAAAAACTCACAAACAGAATTTCTTTTATTGCACAACATCACACTCAACTTTCATCTAACCTCTTCCTAGTGAAACCACATCTCCCGATACTGTAACCTCTCTTTTGCCTTGAGGAAAATAATATGTTCAGTAACTCCTTCTCAACACTCTCCAAATGAACTCTGTGGTGCCACAGCAATAACTGAGTGCTGCTCAGAAACATCCTGTCTTTTAACTGCATCAAGTTTCAACTGAGCAATTGCCAGAGGCACAGACAAAGAAAGGAAAGGTGTTGCATCCTTTTGCCAATGAATTAGTACAGAGAAATATTGTCTCATGCTTGCATTACACACACATTCATTAAAGGATTTGTTCACTTCAGAATTAAAATTTACTCATCTCCACGTCATCCAAGATATTAATGTCTTTCTTTCTTCAGTCGAAAAGGTTTTTTCAGGAAAACATTCCAGGATTTTTCTCCATATAGTGGACTTGAAGGTCCAAATTGCAGCTTCAAAGGGCTCTACACAATCCCTGCCGAGGAATAAGAGTTATCTAGCAAAAAGATCAATATTTTCTAAAAACAAACGAACATTTATATACTTTTTAACCATAAGCTTGTTTTGCACTAGCTGTGATGCGCCACGCATTACGTAATCACAAAAGGTCACGCGTGTCGTAGGCAGAAGTACAGACCTAGTGTTTACAAAGCAAATATACTAAGACTAAGTCAAACGCCCTTTACAAATAAAATAAATAAATAAAAGGTAAAACAACGATGTCTGATGATTTTGAATTTGGAGGAGGAAATAAGATGGAGTTTTTCGCCCTACCCTACATTTTCCGCCTACGTCAGGTTACCGTCTGACCTTTCCAATGTGATTACGTAATGCGTGAAATTGTGGACGTGCATTTGTGGTTAAAAAGTATATAAATGTTTTTTTTTTCTTTTTTGAAAATGGGGTTTGGCTAGATAAGACCCTTATTCCTCGGCTGGGATTGTGTAGAGCCCTTTGAAGCTGCAATTTGGACTTTTTTAACCCGCTGGTTCCTGCTAAAGTCCACTATATGGAGAAAAATCCTGGAATGTTTTCTTCGAAAACCTTAATTTCTTTTCGAAACTGAAAAAAAGAAAGACATGAACATCTTGGATGACATGGCGGTCAGTAAATTATCAGGAAAATTTCATTCGGACGTGAACGACTCTTTTTAAAACTTTCATATGTAATGAAGGCACCGAATTGCATAAAAACTGCTGTAGAAGAGTTTAAGGTCTCTGATGTGCCAAACAGTTATTGTAGAAAAGCTGTGATTTTCTCTGTTATTCTATCTTGGGCCCCATTTGATATTTGTGAGTCCCTGGAACTGTCTTTTTAGGGCCTGTCTATCCGACCAATTGGACTGAAGATGTGTGTCATCATCTACCTCTTCTAGTTTCTAGAGCAAAACAGATGAAACAATGATGAATGCTCTACAATAATAAAATTCGTAAACACACACACACAATACAATTTATGAGGATATAAAATAAAAACAAAAGAATAAGAAGCTTCACTCACTTTCAGTTCTTCCTGCCTCTTGTAATAGTGCAGCATCATCTGTTTTTGTTCATCTTCACCTACTAGAGGTTCTCGTGCTGGTGCCCCCTGGCCTCTCTATAGTGAAAACGCGAAGATGGCGATCAGGTTTCATTTAATTTAATGGAAAATCATGGCCAAACTGAATTATTTGCAGATACGTTCAAACACCAGGGTCCGGTTGCAACAATTAGTTAGTTAGTCGTCCATTTTTTTTTCTTTAAGACAATAAATTTTTAAGACAGATATCTAAAATTTAGATTGATCTAATTTGATACAGAAAAGTAAGACTGATTACCCCTAATTAACTGCTAGTTGGTCATACTAGTTTTTAAAACACAGTCTTAACATGTTTATGCAACTGGCCCCAGATCAAGGTCACAAAAAAAAAATACAGAACACTTACTTTCTGAATTTTCACTATAATTTTTGTTTTCTCATTTTTCCCAACATAATCTTGCAGCTTTTTGCCCCTTTGCAGTTCTTTAGATGCCCACCACAGCTGAGCATCTTCATCTGGGATCACTTGTAATGAGGCCTGCAGTGGAAAGCCTTCGTATCAGTATTACAGCTTTTGGTATGTTCATCAAACAAATAAGGGTAAATAAATGTACAAGTAAATGACATCATTTTAAATTTGGAAAATCTTATACCTGTGTTCCAGTAAGATCCTCTTGATTTTCAAACTCCATCCTAATTGGATCGTGAGGAGGGAGTCCCATTGGGTAAACTATCATCACAGCTCCTCGCAACTGGTCTAGAGCCTCTTTGACCATATCCATGGTAACACAGACATTTGCTCTTACTTGTTTCTGTAGACAGAAGAAAATACACACACACACATATATATATATACATATACACACACACACAATAATATCAGAAGGGTAACAATGTATTGAGGTTTAGAAGTATTCTATATTAAAAACAGCTTCATACGTTTGAGATTAAAGCCTTGGCTTCCTCCATTGTTTTCCTTAAAACATCTTTCATCTTCTCATTTGGAGCTAAATGGAAAAGCAGAGTACAGTTATAGCAATCAATGAGGCAATTCAAACTTAAACTTTAAATGTGACATGACTACCATGTCCATTTCGACGTCCAATCTCATCCTTCTTAAACTCAGCACCACCGCTGGGAATGCAGCGGTCTTCCCATTCATCCTTTAGTTTAAGCTCCATGATCTGATCATCGGCCAGACCCTGCA
Organism: Meda fulgida; assembly: GCA_030578275.1. NCBI lineage: Eukaryota > Metazoa > Chordata > Actinopteri > Cypriniformes > Leuciscidae > Meda > Meda fulgida. Next base: position 15,974,516 of record CM060625.1, on the reverse strand, counting down.
TGTTTGGTGGAAGAGAGATCCCATGATCAGCCAGCTCTGGAATTTCTATGGAGATAAAAATGAAAAGTGTCATGGATGTGCATTTTTACATTTGGGAGTAACGTTACTTGACTTCTATCATCAAACATGCAGCAGTACCCCTGGGCAGACACACACACACGGCCGAAGGACCGTAACAATTAACTTGTAACTGCAACTGACAAAATACATGCAATTTTAAACCCATTTATGTATGAACTTCAAGAAGCCAATCAAGAACATAAAACGGTTAAATTCAAAGAATACGAGGCATTTTTACTGTTTTCACCACAAACATACACAAAATCATTGTCATACCAGAGCAGATCCTGTCCACTTTTAATCTCCCATTGTAGACCGCGTTGATCTGCTGGGACAGTGTCTCAATCGAGACATCCACTGTAGTATTGAAGAGAAACTGACTCTCGTCTCCTCGTTTGACGTGCAGCTGAACCATCTCTCACTTGATGAATCAGTCCTGTGCAGGAATATTATAAATATGAGATTTGAAGGGAAAGTAGATATAAAACCACCGGACGACAAGGGAGACGTTTGAGATGTCGCGCAACTCGAGCGTCACTGTGTTTGTTTGTGTTGCCATGGCACCCATAACATCGCGTCTCAATAATATTCTAGCATGCTGTGCGGGCCGTGCGAGCACGTCGCAGAAAATGTGATTTTGAGGCATAAAAATACATATTGTACACATTATACATATATCAGAATAGAAATCGATAAATAAAGTTTTAAACTCATTTCCACTATCAAATTAATCAAAATATACTTACTCTTGATTCAGTGCACCAACAGGCAGCAGCAGTAACGATACTATTTCCACAGGAAGTGGCTAATTCAAAATAAAAGTCTCTATGAACGGTATGATTCACCAAAGAGTCCAATTATATGTTCACTCGTATCTAGTTTCATACAAAGTAGTTTACTTAATTAATTGAACACGAATTTTAGTTTTCAATACTGCCACATACTCATGTGCATTCACTTATATAACATACATGCATGATAGATATTCCATAAAAGATGTAGAAGGAAGATACCAGATCAAGTTACTCACTGGTTACTGTAAGGTTTTAGGATTTATTATAATTCATAATATTTTTTTTATAATAATTTCAATTTTATAATTTATTTATGATTATATAATTTACATTTATAATTTATTGCATATAGTAAAACCATGCTGCTAAACCACAACAACGTTAATTTGTCTAATTAATTTAGACGTGTAAATGATGTTTATTATAATCAGACAAATTCAGGTAGTTGAGCCTTGAAAGGGACTTTGTTTGAGCTCTTTATTAGAGCATATTTTCATATGTCCTAAAGTTCATTTATTTTAAGTGAGTGATTATGTAAGACAGGCAGGTAAAATAAAATTAGTACAAGACTGATGTATACTATAGGGAGCCATGTCGATGATTGGTGGATAGAGGGACAAGGGGCAGTGTCGCAGCAGGAATATTCACGTGTTGGTCAGCCTGGGACTCTATAACCTCCTCACACTCGGCGAACCTAGAGCAGTGTGACATTTATCTTCACCGAAGACATAGAAAGTTTATGATTTTATCAGGAGAGATGAAACACAGTAATAGTGTCCCAGCTTTTGTCAGCAAACTTTGGGCACTTGTAGAGGCTGAGTCAACGAACGAACTCATCTGCTGGAGCCAAGTAAGTGTTTTATGCAGAATACAGATGATTTAATTTAACTGATGTTTATATTAGATAATTGTTATATAGTGGTTCTTTATTTACTGTATTACATGTCTTGTATATATCGTAATACAAACAACAAACAGAACAAATGATATTAACTCTTCAGAATATAAACTTCACAATAATAATGAACTCTTCAGAATTTCTTGTTATTCATTTAACATTGCCCAGTACACGTATATTCTGATGTAATCAGGTGCCAAATTAGTAGTACTCTGTCTGAACCAGCTTACAAAACAGATCCACGTGTACTGGGCTGATGCCGGTGGAGGTAACTCGCTATTGGTCCACTGTCCGTCCAATCGCGGCACATTATATTATTAGAACTTGCGACCTAAAGTTGTCTGCAACAAGCAAGTATGAGTTTGGATTGGAACAGTGCGCTCTGAACCGATGCATCATGTGACAGATTTTGAAAATAGAACTTATATCATAAACATCCATCAACAAAACAAAAACGAAACAAAAAACAGGTGCCAGAGACTCAAATGTCAAGTCAAGTCTATTTATATAGCGCTTTTCACAATATAGATTGTATCAAAGCAGCTTCACAGTATTAATCAAAAAATGTTTCTAATAAAATAAGGTAGTACCTTTATAATCTTAAAGACGCTTAAACGCCATTTACATTATTTAATATTTTTTTGATTTTTTTTTTTTAATTTTGAATAATGCAAAGTTGGCCTAGTATATTTAAAGTTTTAAAGTGTGATTTTTTTTATCATTGCAATTGAATGACTATGGATTATTAACTTTTTGTATTATTCAGTTGTATATGTATGTAAATATGACTTTATTTTCGTTGAAGTTGTTTTTATTAACATAACCACCTATATATTATATATAACCACCATAACAATTATATTAAGTATATTATGCTGAATAAATCAATAATTAATATGTACTATATCAATTATTATATATTAAAATTATTTATTTATGTTATTATATATCAATATTACAGATATTAAAGTATTGTTTTACTAATATTTAACTAATACTTATTAGATTGTGAGTTTTTATATATTAAAGAAAACATCAGCTGTGCAAAACATTTCAGGTTAAAAGAAGTAAACTGTAATGGAATTCAGGAAGCAAATTGATTATAGAAACCTTCGTTATGTTGATAAGTGCAAGTGCCCTTCAAGCACAAAATAGTGTTTCCCGCCAGACCAGAATGGACTCTTCTTTAGAAATAGTTTGACATATATAACGTGATGTAACACAAACCACATCCGCCTGTTTCCTGTCTGTTAGGATGGCTGCAGTTTTCTTGTCCAGGATGAGCAACGGTTTAGCAGGGAAGTCCTGCCCCTTTACTTCAAACATAGCAACATGACCAGCTTTGTGCGCCAGCTAAACATGTGTAGGAGTTCAGCTAATGATGATAATAAGATATACAATGATAATATGTGTATAAATATAGCATGATAGATGATACTGTTTGTGTCTGAACTCACCATACAGATGGCTTCCACAAAGTGGTACATGTAGACGCTGGCATGCCAAAAACTGACGTGCAGGTAAATAGTGTTGCGTTTCAGCACGAGGACTTCCAGAGAGCTCAACCCCATCTGTTGGGCCTCATCCGCAGGAAGGTGAAGCTGATAAACCTTATCATACTTGTGGAGCACTCAAACTGCAGTAATATCTGCAAAGCAGTTGATATCCCTCACATTATCTCATGCTAAGTAAGATACATTTGTGTTGTATATGTGATTTCATGACTAGGTGTCAGTTAGCCGTGGAGTTGAAGAGAGAGGGCAGATCTCTCAGGTACTCGTTCAGGTTAGTCATGTCAAAGGCTGGCAAGACTCCTCAGACCTCAAACTCATGGCTTTGTGCAGGTGAGCCTTCCTCTAAGACAAGTACACTATTCATCAGTGTAAACCTACAGTAAACTTTAGTCTCGTTTGTACACTTAAGAGTGGACGTCAGTGGAACTGAAAAGTCTGTTAGTGCTTTTAAAATATCTTTTATTTTACATGTCACACTAAAAAGATTTTTTAAAAATGTTTTGGAAGTTTGTTTATGCTCAAGGCACAAGGCAGCATTATTTGATCAAAAATACACTAAAAACAATAATATTATGAAATATTATTATAATATAAAAATAACTGTTTCTATTTTAATATATTTTAAAATGTAATTTATTCCAATAAGGGCAAAGTAGAAATTATTCTAAAATGCTGCTTTGGTGCTCAAGAAACATTTCATCTTATTATCAAAGTTGAAAATAGCTTAATATTTTTGTGGAAACCCAGTTCACTTCACATTTTTCAGGATTTTTGGATGAATTGAAAGTTCAAAAGAACAGCATTTATTTGTAATAGAAATCTTTTGTAACATTATAAATGTCTTTACTGTAATTTTTGGTCAATTTAATGCATCCTTGCTATACTTGATTCTCTACCGTGACTAAAAAGAGCCATTTTCTTTTAACCATTTATCCGTTCCTGAAGGGATAACGAGAGTTTGTGGAGAGAACTGGACTCGTTAAGACAGAACTATCAGCAGCAGCACAAAATCATACGCAAGGTAAAAGAAAAATTATATATATATATATGGCTCTATACACAACTGATCCTATTTCACTTAATTTCAGATTATAAAGTTCATCATCAACATCGTCCAACCAAATGGGATCAAAGGTTGCAAAAGGAGACTGTAAGTTTTACTTAAAGCACACAAAATATTCTTAGTCAGTGAGAAATGTTGTTGTCTGCTCTTTTAGTTCTCACTTCTTACATCACATTTCCTTTCAAACAGCCCTATGATCGACAATTCTGTTGAATTTCATTCGGCACCGAAATACGCCCGTTCCTTCAATGTTAATCCCACCCAAAGCACTTCCTCCCTCCAAGAAATCCCTTTGTTGCAAGAGGTACCTGCTAAAATCTTAGTTTGACCTACATGTGGTAAATTATTCCATGTTGACTCATATGTATTATGAAATCACTTCATCAAACACAATGCTGTTTAGTTATAAAAGTAGCTCGATTTCTGTCACATTGAAAGGAAGTGACATCACTTTGGGTTTCTGGGCAGCTGGATGCGTCACCTGCTGATGTGTACTCAAATGGTACGATCATCTCTGACATCACCAACCTGATGGATCAAACACCTGAGCCTATCAAGTAAGACAGCAGCAGTCCACCTGAAGTCTTCATCCTCTACACAGGAGTCATGTTTTGTATAATTATAATCTTTTGAGGTTTTTAAAAATTCTTTTTTAATGTGTAAAAAAGGAAATGAAAGTTTTTTTCAGAGATTCAGTTTCTTTTCCGGTTTCGTTTAATGTTTCTGTTTTACAGAGAGGCAGAGACAGAAAGCCTTCCTGTAGTTCTCCAACCATTCTTATCCCCCGCCTCCCCGCCTCTGCCCTCCGAGGAGCTGGCGTTGTCTTTGCTGGATGACCCAACTGTCCAGGAGTTTGAGGAAATACCCTCGGAAAGGTTAATGCGTGTCATTTATTTGATCATTTGTAACTCACCCCTGTTCTATCAATAACTCTACAATATTTCATAGTTCTGCACAATTTGGGGGGAAATCTAATTGTGATTTTTATGATAAAAATTATGAATGTGATTTTTCCATGTTTTTGTCAATTATTATTATTATTTTTAGCTCTAATATTTCACTCCCTCTCTTCTCTTGAGAGCAGAATTGATGTGTCTGATCCACTGGCGCTTATTGACTCCAGTTTAGCAGCGATCCGCTCCTGCTCTCCACCTTCACCAGACCTGGACAATTTCAGCAAGGTCTGGCTTGCAACATCACACAACACAGAGCACAGTGCTTGAGTTATACGTAGTTAACATATCTGATGTGTTTGGTTTCTTGTTCATGTTAGATTCTTAGTCCTGGCTGCTATGTCTCTGCTGTTAAAGAGTCTATCACAGAAACAAAGATCAAACAGAGAGGCCAGAATGAAGCTGACACGCTATCTCACACCAACACAGGTACACATATACTCCCACGCTTTCCTCTCACACCCTCCTAGACACACACACATGAATTCCTTGCACAAAACCACATGAACCCAGAACTTACACTATTTTTTTTTTCAAGTTTTCCTGTTAAATATATTGTTTTTGTGCAGTTATCCAGCAGAGAAGCCTGCAAGAAAATGCAGACTCGGAGCAGGAGCGCTATGATGGTGAAGAGTATTCAGATATTTTACAATCCCTGCTGCAGATGGCACAGGAAGCGTCCAGCTTCTCCTTCAGTAACACACTGCCCTTAGAGCTCTCTTTTGTCATTTAAAGCTCTAGTGCGTGGGCCATTTGATATTGTGATATGGTGGTTGATAGAGAAAAGTGCCCAGTTGAGAGTTGATAGTCATTTGATTAAGGGCTCAGGCATGTGTCATTTTGATATGTCAATGGTATATTATATAAATAATGTACATTTTCTGCTATGTTCTATATTTATCCATCAGTGAACTGTAACATGGTAGTACTTATATACAATCTTGTTGACTCAAGATTGATTTAACAACAACTTTTAGTCTAATTCCATGTAGGGGAATGCAGTAGAGCAAAATGACAGAAAACACGTCATAACCAAATGGTGGAATTTTTTTTGTAAGCCCAACCTCTGAATTGGCTACTGGTTTAAAGTCACTATTTGTGTGGGAAGGTTGCCATGATTTGAATTAGATTTCTGAATCATTAAATTTACATTTATAAATCCCCACATAAAACTAATCTTGTATGCAAGTTACATGATATTGATGTATCATATAAATATAAAAATATATGTACACTAAAACAATCAAAATGCATCTCTTACATATGATGCAAAAAATATAATTGATTATCAGTTTGTTTAATGGTTTATCTTCTTCAGTACAGTACATTTCCCCACTGAAATAAAGCTATGGTAGACAATTATATGATAGCACAGAAGTGCAAAGATTGTTTACAATATGAATTGTGATGTGAACGATTTATGTTGTTGTACTTGATTGATATATATAATGTCTAAATGTAACTAAAGGTCAGAATATATATTTATTCCTTCTACATATTAGTATTGCTTATTTTAGGTTTTTGATAACAGTGTTTTTATGTAAAAGTGAACTAATAATAAAAAATAAAAGAAATGTAAAAATCTAATTCCTATTTTCTTTTATACACAAATTTAGCATTCAGTTCTTTTCATAACAGGCAGGGAGCAAAAAAACAGTTTTCTGGTGAACAGGAAATCTCACATACGTCAGCCCACAAAGAGCAGATACGTTTAGAGCAGAACAGAGAAGATTGAAACAGACACAAAACAAGCGAGTTATGTAAACCTGTCCAAGATGATATTACTATTAGTCAGTCTTTTCCTTGGGAATATTCCTTCATTTACATTTTCAGCATCATCTGAACCGAGTGAGTATGGTATAACTATGCTATTTTGAAAATAAAATCTTGTTTTTTCTTTATTGATTAGATTTGACATTATGTTGCCTTTAGAAAACAACACAAAGTATAAAAACACAAGGTTAACAAAAGTCATTTCTAAACGACTCAAATCAGGGTAGGGTACGTCGTCTTTTTATTAATTTCCTCCCCATTTTGTGGTTTTATATGCATTTTAAAACTACGGAAGTAATGTGGTTGTACAACATTTAAGATGTTAAAATATAATGTTAACATATATAGGGCCTAAAAAGTCTGGCCACAGAGATTATTCAGATCATTCAGTAGGCTACTACTCAGAAAATTGTGAAGTTCTTCAGCAAGCTGTCGCTTAGAAGTTGACAAAATGTCTGATCTGCCATGATGTGTACACGCAACATGAACATACAAACTTTTCAGTTTCGTTTTTTAAACAAATTACTGAATTAAAATATTCTAAGAATTCTTATGCAAGACATATTTTATTTTTAATTTTAATCAGTAAGATTGAATAAAATAGTGTTTTTTACAACAACAACAAAAAAACATTTCCTGTATGTATACGTGTCTGTCTGGTCCTCTGGGGCCTCATTTATAACCATTGCGTACGCACAAAACAGGCCCTGAAACGCCACTTCAGACATAAATTGTGACTTCTAAAAACAAACTTGATGGGAAAATTTGTGCACCTGCTCGCAAACTCTGACCCATGTTTACGAACGTTTTGCAGACGGAGCAGTAGGCGACACCGATGGTGAGCTGGAGTTAAATTACTTTTGGGTCACTTTTAAATCAAAAATGTAAAGAAAATTAAACAGATTACGGATTAACCATATGGGCAACTGGGCAAGTGCCCAGGGGCACCACGTCCAGGGGTAGCCTGGCTCCGCCCTCCTACGTACTTCCAGCTTAATTTTCATTTTCCTTTAGTACTCCGTCTTGGTTGGCCGTATATTCTTGGGATTTCTCCGGTCAATTCTTTATCGGTCCAATCAGCGAACAGAGGGAGTGGCCGAGAACGATGATGTTGAGGTGCGCTAGTTTTAGTGGGGGACATACGTCATGAGAGTGACATTTTTGTCAATGGAGAGTGGCCAGACTCTCTGTACAAATGAAATGTACAAGAGTCTGGTAGGACCAGGCTAGTCCAGGGGGGAACCACGCAAATATTTTTTTCTCTTTTAAAACAAGCGCTTCATTCTTAAATGTATTTCTAACCTTTCATCAGAACGTTTTAAATTCCCAGACTGTTTTGTTGAAAGTTTATTATTTTCATTATTTTCTACGTTGTTTTTTTTTTTTGGACACGCAATCTACCGTCAGATTCAAGTCACTTCACTTATGGTGTCAGCAAGTGTGGGTATTTGGCCAAGGCATTTTTTGGTGTACGCCATTTTAAGCTTTCGGGCGCATGTACACTTTTAGTAAGGATCCTATATTAGTTTTATAAATGAGACCCCTGAAGATGAGCATACTCTACGGACAAACAATATACATTACAAGCTGTAATTTTTAGAAAATTTAAAATATTTTTTTTTAAATTATTTTCAGTTAGTTCTACAAAGAATACCCAAGGTGCGTTTACTATATTGTTTCTCTCATCTTTACCCAGAAATAAACTGCATTATCATAAATCTGGACTATGTTAACTGCACATGGAGTGAGCTTGGGCTCAAGAACAATTACAGTTTCAAGAGCAGGTGCGTATTTACAAAATAGAAAAATCTGCAATTTTGGATGAAAATATCAAGACAAACAATTTTCTTTTAATTTCTCTTAGGTTTTCACATCACGAAATTCTGGATTGTTCTACATATCACAAGATTAGCAGTGTTAGTGTGGGCTGCATGTTTCCCTACAAAAAAACACAAAGGTTTAATTTGTTGAACACATGGCTGTACAGAGACAACGGCAGTTTGGTGACAGAGCAGAGCCATTCTATGAAAGAATATGGTATGAAAAGTCATTCATATTTATTACGACTTGACAACAACTGTATGGTAATAACTGGTTGATGGATTGATACGTTATACTGTGTTGCTAATCAGTGAAGCTTAACCCTCCGTTCAACCTGTCTGTGGTGGAGAGGAAAGATGCTGAACTGTGGCTGTACTGGAATGTCACGAATGAGGACAGCTGTATTGAGAGTGAAGTTCGTCACAGGACAGACAACAATGACTGGAAGGTATAAAATGAGTATAATAAAAATAAATTCTGATTGGATGAGCTACATTTGAAGCATGTGCTCATTGTATATTTATCTAATACAGCCTCTCATAGCTTCTTAATTTATTATGAGAAGCTTGTGCTGATATTCAGACAAACTTGTGATTTGATATTGTCTTTATGCAACTATCAAATAAACAATTCAAATGAATAAAAATAAATAATTATTATTGTTATGCATTTCACCTTATGGTCATCTGATAACAGACACAAAAGCGGCACAGTTAACAACTTCTCTCTCTCCAGAACACCTCTCCGGGTAGCAGGAACTCCTTCGTTTTGCCTTTTCCCTCCAAAAAACGGTATGAGTTCCAGGTCAGGGCTCGAATCTCATCACACTGCGGAGAGTCCAAGTTTTGGAGCGCCTGGAGTGAGTCTGTGTACTGGGGATCTTTAAAGACCAACGACACAGGTACCGACGCAGGACGAACTTATCACATCTTATCTAGTCTTTCACTATATGCCTATATAAATGTTCTTTATATAGATCAGTGGGCATGACACGACAGATCAGTTTATCACAATCACAGCCAATCAAAACAGTTCTCTCTGCTTTTGCACGCTCCCACACTCGCAACGCACTGCAGCGCACATGTATCTTGTAATTTTGGTATCTTCTGTTATGCTTCACCGGATTGGATGCTTTTTATGGATTTACATGTTAGAATGTGAGGTAGCCTATTTGTCATAAAATCCTTCCACAATCACTTTCAACACTTCGGATGATTAATATACATGAGGATGAGATTTCAGGGTTTATTCATTAAAGATGGAGTCTCTCACTGTTTCCACACTATGGCAGAAAGTACCAATACCCACACTTGCAGTCATTGCACTCAACCACTTGTCTACTTACATGACGTATTTCCTGTGTTTGGCCCAAGAAAGTGTTAAAATGGGCGTCAAGAACTTGACTACCCGATGGGGCACGTTCACACTTAGCATGTTTGGTTCGATTAAAATTAACCCTGGTGTGTGCAGTTATTTTGAATGACTGTGAACGCTTATGCGAACCCTGTTGAACCCTCAAACAAGCAAACCGAGACCGCTGAAAAGGCTTTAGAAAAGAATTTAGCCCAGAACACAGTATTCTTCTTCTTACTACTTTGATGTTTAACAGCAGTTGGCATCCAACTTCAATGGTGCATACCGCCACCTACTGTACTTAGAACCCCCAATCTTCCCCTGAACCCCCAATCTTCTTATGCCTTCTTTCACCTTTATCCTTTCCATCTCATACTTCTGACATTCAAACACCACATGTTTGGTGTCATTCAACAGCTTCAACCCTTCTACCGGCTTGTTTGTTCAAACCATCTACCATTTCATTTCCTTTAACTCCTACATGTGCTGGAACCCATCCAAACTTTACCCATCTGTGTAAATATCCAGTTAGCCATTATACTCCTTCACATAAATCCATATCCTCTCTACTCCTGAAGTGACTATTTAATATCTGCATGCCCACAATATAGGTTGCACAAGCAGCCAAGGTGGTCTGACTGGCATCGGAACTGTTGGTCTAAATTCCTTTCCCTCCAGCCCCATCTCTTTTCCTATAGCAATCCCCCTCTAGGTTATCAGAATTGTGTATTGCTACAAAAGCTTTTGCCATCATCTCTGCCTTCTTGTCTGTCACTGCCTTCTTCCCACTGACCACTACAGGGTAGTCCCATTCCCTCCTTACGCCACCCATCTTACTTATCATCCCCCATACTTCTCCCACAGGTGTTATTCTACCTATTGAGCTGCATAACTCACTCCAACAATTACTCTTAGCCTGGCGTATATGGAACTCTTAGGAAGAGTTTGATTCACCACCCCTCTTATAATTTCCTGGAAACTACTATACTCTCTATCAATATCCATATCCAACCTCCCCAGATAACCTTTCCTCACATAACTCCTTGAATTTTCACACAGTATTGTTTTGGATGTTCTGTAAGTTCTGTCTAGAAATATATGTCATAAAAGCCAACCAATCAGGTTGAACATACCCCTATACCTTTAGGTTTGGTATCTTCAAGTTCAGTGTTACAAATGCCAATGGGAACGCTAAGCTAACCAGGACTAAGTGTTTTTTTTGGTCCGGACAAAACGAACCAAGTGAACTGAACTACAAGTGTGAACACACCCTTTATTTACAGCTTTAGTTCTACATTTTAATGTTCAGTGCTTTAAAATAAAGTTTTAAATGTCTGTTCAGTAGTCTCTATGTGACAAATGACAATTTAGTACACTGTAAGAACGGCTTACAAAGGCTTGTAATTAAGTGATAAAAAGTTGCAGCAAACGTTTTACAAAATACAGTCAGATACCCATCTCTGCAACAATAAAATTGGCAGCACTTTGTTTTACTTCCAAATTATATGTAATGTATAATTAAATTAACATCTCACGATTTCAGGGCATATGAATTCCTGAACATGATGATTGATGGGATCCAAAGCGGCATTAGAGATAGTGTGGATTTAGTGTGCATTAAGTGCATTTTTACCGTACTAAAGCATAAAAATATCATAATATGTTTGCAGAGATTTAGGAAATATGCTAAGTTGAAAACAATAATGAAAAGTACAGCAGTGACTTTAATGGCAACTGTTTTCCCAGAGAGTCTGGCTCCCGTGTCTGTGACGACACTGGTGCTGTATACAGTGGGAGCCACAATAATGCTTGTCATACTCTCCTGCTTGCTGGTCCATAGTGAGAGGTTTGAATACATTGTCCATTAACTAATTTACATTAATTTTAAACATTTTAGTTAAAGAATTTTCAACAACCAAAGTCCATAAATGTTTTATTTACTCTAATCTAATGTTTAATGTTCCTTAGATTAAGAATAATTTTAATACCAGTGGTACCAAATGCAGGACGAAATGTAAGCAAATACCTTGCATCCCTTTTTGACAATTATGATGGCAATATAGAGGTAAGTAAGCAGTTTTTTGTTTTTTAGTCATACCTTGAATTTGTTTTTTAATTCATAGAGGGGAATGTGAGAATATATCATATTTTTTCACACAGAAATGGCTGTCCATGCCTAAAGATCTGGAGAATGGCTTCAAACCCAATTTCACAGAGCGTGCCTGTCCTGTGCGCGAGTACAAAATGGTGTCCCAGTCTAGCAGTGACAATGAAAGCATCCTCTCAAACCCAACAGACCTGTCGTCAGATTACCAAAGCATGCATAGCTATTCATCAGCCTCCACCATACCTGGACCCGCTGAAGCCCTACCAACCCAGGACCCATCTCCGGTGGATAACCCAGTCTAGGTATCTGTCTTAATCTGACTGAGGCAATTCAGTTTAAGAGTTTAGAAATAAGTGTTATGAAATTATAATTTTGATTGATGAAAATTAGAACATTTCCAGGTGAAAAAAAAAAAAGAAATCCAGTATTGGCATTTTGCATACATTTTGTTTTAAAAAATCAACTCAGAGTCAAGTTACACATCAAAACAAGGAATGATAAACGTTTGAATGTTTTAATTTCTTATGTTCTTTTGTTTAAGCAGGATAATGTAGTGTTTGTAATTCAAATTGTATTCGTTTTTTAATAAAGAAGGCATTTGTTTTCTTCATTTAGTAGTCATGTAAGCACTTTTCATGTTTTTTATTCACTTATTTTCCTCTACATGTTATGTCCGCTGTTTTCGACATGAGATTTATGTAGTTACTGGTAGGAAGCCTATAAAAGATTAGTCTATATACATTTGTGTTAAAGCAATGAGCTTTGTATCCTAGTGTAAGATGTGTCTGATAAGGGATATATTTGGCAGAAAGAAGTCAATTCTAGAGTATGATTTGTGTACTGGTGGGAAAAGCCCTTCACCTTCCAAAGCATGCCTATTTAGAGTGCTTAATAGTTATTTGTGATTCATGCTGCTGCCAATTGGCAATGTAGTTGCAGTTCAAATAGTTTCATTTTAACTACAAGTTGCTCTAGGATTTTACTTCATTCTGTTTTTCATGTATCTCTTTGATAAACAAATCTGAAAAAGGCAACTGTATGTTTCTGAAATGTATAGTAGCTGTATGTTTTCATCAGGATTTTTGTATTTGTAGCATGTTGCTCATCAGTAGTACTGAACAACATGTTTTGGGATGTTTAACATTTACAATGTATGTGAATTTGCAATTTTAAGATTTAAGATGAGTAGATGTTTGTACACAAATATTATGTTTAAAGAATGTAATGCTTTCAAAATCACTGAATAAAAACAGCTAATCCAGTTTATCAATGTTTGTGATGATTATTTACACATTTCGATTAAATGATTATTTTTATTTAATTTTTCACAGTCAATTCTGATGTTGAAGTGGGATGCGTATGTTCATAACTGCAAGAACATCAAATACAATTCATATTTATGAAACAAAAGGAACTTTTAGGTACTTGGTTAAAACTTAATGTGACACACACTAAAGAATCATAATAGGTCTTAGCAACATGAACATTTTAAAAAAGAAGATGCTTAAAAACTACCCCAAAACTTACTGAATACATAGCATCCATTTTGAGTGTATAACAGAGTTCAAATGATCTGATATTGTGCATGTCTACAGCATAATTTCTAAGTATAATTTTACATAAAACATGTAAACAGTCATGTGAAAAAGAAAGGACACCCTATTAAATTCTGTGGTTTTATGTATCAGGACATAATAAAAAATAATTTGGTCCTTGGCAGGTCTTAGGTAAATACAACCCCAGATGACCAACAACACATGACATATTAAACCGTGTCATTATTTATCGAACAAAAACTAGACCAAAATGGAGAAGCCATTGGTGAAAACTAAGTACACTATAGTCCAAAGTACAGATCTCAACCTGACTGAAATGTTGTGGTGGGACCTTAAGAAGGCTGTGCATAAACAAATGCCCACAAAACTCAATGAACTGAAGCAATGTTGTAAAGAAGAGCAGGCCAAAATTCCTCCTGAATGATGTAAGAGACTGATACTGTCATACAGAAAATGATCCCTTCAACTTATTGCTGCTAAAAGTGTCTCTACAAGCAAACTAAAGGCCAGAATCTATATTTATTCCTTAGATATATAATCTATATTCCTATATATATATATATATATATATATATATATAAGTCTTGCTTATTTTAGGTTTTAAATTCAATATGTGAGTTTTTATGTACAAGTGAATCGGCATCTGAAAAATAGTGTGTAACAATAGATGCAAATTAAAAACAAATTTAGCATTCAGTTCTTTTCAGGCGGTGAGCAAAAAGTGGCTTCTTCAGAAACAGGAAATCTCAACTACGTCAGCCCACAAAGAGCAGATATGTTTAGAGCAGAACAGAGAAGATTGAAACAGACACAAAACAAGTGAGTTATGTAAACCTGTCCAAGATGATATTACTATTAGTCAGTCTTTTCCTTGGGAATATTCCTTCATTTACATTTTCAGCATCATCTGAACCGAGTGAGTATCATATAACTATTTTGAAAAAAAAAAAAAACATTTTTCTTTCTTATTAGATTTGACATTATGTTGACTTTACAAAACCAAGTAAAAAACAAGGTTTACAAAAGTAATTTATGAACGACTTAACAAATCAGGGTAGGGTACGTTGTCTTTTTTGTTCATTTCTTCCGCATTTTGTGGTTTTATATGCATTTTAAAACTACAGAAGTAGTGTGGTTGTACAATATTTAAGATGTTAAAGTATAATATGTTAACATATATAGGGCCTAAAAAGTCTGGCCACAGAGAAGCTTTCCAAAATGTCTGATCTGCCATGATGTGCACATGCAACATGAGCTTACAACCTTTTCTGTTTAGTTTTTATAAAAATAACTCAATTCAAATATTCTGAGAATTCTTGTGTAAGCTGTTGATTTTATTCTTTCAATTTGAATCAGTATGATTTAATAAAATTGTGTTTTTGACTAAAAATGTTACATATTTCCTGTAAGTATACTCTGTCTGTCTTGCTGAGCATCATCTACTGACAAACAATATGCATTACAAGCTGTACAAGGAGTTTGTAAATAAATTAAGGTTCTACAAAGAATACCCAAGGTGCGTTTACTATATTGTTTCTCTCATCTTTACCCAGAAATAAACTGCATTATCATAAATCTGGACTATGTTAACTGCACATGGAGTGAGCTTGGGCTCAAGTACAATTACAGTTTCAAGAGCAGGTGCGTATTTACAAAATAGAAAAATCTGCAATTTTGGATGAAAATATCGAGACAAACAATTTTCTTTTGATTTCTCTTAGGTTTTCACATCACGAAATTCTGGATTGTTCTACATATCACAAGATTAACAGGGTTAATGTGGGCTGCATGTTTCCCTACAAAAAAACACTGTTGTGTCAATTTGTGATTATAAGTTGTACTGAGCACTCTAAGCCTATATTCAGGTCACTCCCAGAACACTCCTAAACTGCAGGGGGCAACCATGCAACAAAGGTTGGTGGAACCAACTTTTGGGAAGTGCTCTTGGGACCATATTTGCCTGCCCATAAGAAGTGCATGGCATTGAAATGTTTGTGGAGAGCTCAGTTGGCTCACTCTCTCTCACTTGTTCCTGGGCAAAGCTACTATGACCACAGCTCCTGATCATCTCAAAGACGCAACTGGTAGGACAGTAGAAGATTAAAATGTGTTTGAATGTGTTGAGTTCAGGCTCCTGTATGTTCTTATGTTTGCTTTTGCTTGGTTGTATTATTGTAAATCTGCTGTAAGCATTTGTATAAGTTTAATTACGGGATTGGTATTTTTATTGGTATTTTTATTATTAGAGATCTTAGGTTGATCTGAATGACTTTGTTTGGTAAGAGGATTCAGTAGCATTTATTTATTATTACTTTGAGAAAGTTGTATTGAGATTGATTTGTGATTTATTTGTAACTAATTCATGCTTTTGGTTTGTGTATTTTAAAGGTTATCAACCTATTCTGTCTCATCCCTAATCTATCAAACCATCTTGAAGAAATACAAAATCATAAAGTGAACAGATTTGAGTTGTCCTTTGCGTTCATCAGAGATAAAGCAGTTTTCAAGTTTGGGCAGTGCTGTGGTCAGTTAAAAAACACACACAACTTGACAGTTGATAACCATCGTGGCAGTGAGAACAAGGATCAAAGGCCTGAGGTCAAGCTGTCAACGCAAAGGAAAAATTGACTGGAAACTGCACCATGGCAAAGGAAACTCTTGGGAAAACAGTCAAGCAACTGAAGCAAGAGCGGACTTTAGCTAAATCTGCTTTCACCAAGCAAGCAAACTATCTGAGCAAAGCTGCAGATAGTATGATTAAGCATGAACTTCAAGAGGAGTTCAGCAAGCTCAGTTCCCTGGCAAGGTATGTTAGCAATGCAAATGAGAACTACAGGGCTGGCCTACTGGCTGAAGTGGGAACTGAGGAGGATGAAGAAGTCAAGCTCGACGAGCACCAGCAGGCTGAGCTTGAAAGGACAATGGAAGAGTGCGACATCAGACTGGGGGACATCCGTAAGGCAGTCCAATCCAACCTCTGGCCAAGATATGGTAAAGAGGAAGTAGACTTTGCAATCCAAGAAGCGGAAAAAGCCTGTGACAGAGCCCAAGCAAGCCCCATCACTGCTATCAATAGAGGTGGCTATGAACTAAAGCTGGAAAGAGCAAGGAGGCCAGACCAACAGCCTATTCCAACCGCAGTTCCCCAACCAGTGGTGAGAATAAAGCCAACCATTCTACCTAAATTCACTGGGATTAGGAGGAGTTTCCATCGGTGGAGGAGAGACTTGGAAAGTCTACAAAAGCAGGGAGACCCGACTGGATCAGTGGAAGTGAAGAAGTTCCAACTCCTTGACAGTGTGGACGAGAGAATATGTAGAGACCTGAGCTTGACAACATACGACAGTGCTTAAGACATATTTAGAGTACTTGAAAACAGGTATGGAAACAAGCCAACGATTGCTTTGGAGATAATTGAGGACCTAGAGAGGATCCCTCCTTTAAGGTCACACCAGCCAAGGAAGGTAATTGACCTAATTCAGGCTGTGGAAAAAGCTCTGAATGACCTCACGGAACTCGAAAGCATTGGAGCCATAAAGAATCCCCTTGTGATCAGATCCATAGAGAGCAAGCTCCCAGATAACATAAAGAGGGACTGGGTGGTGTTTATGGTCAATCCAAGAAATGGAGTAACACATGACAATCACTTCGACATCCTTCTAACATTCTTGAAGACGCAAGAGGACATTCTAGAGAAACTAGACCAATTGGGTGTAAGTGAAAAACCTGAAAAGAAAGCTACGTACCTGGAGAAGAGGTATGCCTCCACAAAGTCCACAAGGAAAGGAGGATGTGGTGTTTGTGGAGATGAGAAGCATCGTGAGAAAATATTCTTTTGTAAGCAGTTTAAAGAATTAGGACCTGGTGAGAAGCTGAATGCTATCAAAAGGTTGGGAGCATGCAGAAGATCCCTCAGATGTCATGAAGAGGATGAGGAATGTACAGATGTTTACCTGTGCAGGAACAGAGACTGCAGAAGAGGAAGCTCTTCAGATCACCATTTCTTTCTCTGCCTGAAAGGAGGATTCAAGGGGAAAGAATCTGTGAAAGTGGGAAAACCCAGCACCAGGAGGCAAACATTCACAGAGGAGCAAGAGAAATTGATGTCTGAGCTTACCCCTGACATGGCAGAAAAAGTCAGGAGAGCCTTCACCAATATGGCTGAAAAATCACACGGCACTAGAAGAAGCCTTCCTGGAGTGATGGACTCAAGCACACGTGAGTTACCAGTTATTCTTATGCTTCTCGAAATAACCACCAACGCAGGACAGAAAATTGGAACTCTCATTGACTTAGCATCAGATACCAACTACATCACTCATATAGCTGCCAGGAGATTGAGGCTTCAGAGTGAAAAGATCACGCTTGTCGTCCATGGAGTTGGAGGCATGGCCATGAAGGTAAAGACCAAAAGATACTTACTCAAGGTAAGAGTCAAGACACCTAGAGGCACAGAGAGAGCTCATGAGCTGGTCTGTTATGGGTTGGATGAAATTGCAAAAGTTCACAGAGTAATCAAAGCACAGCAACTTAAGAAGTTCTTTCCCGACACCAACCTGGAAGATCTTCACAGACCAGAACATGTTGAGCTTCTCATAAGCCACCGTGAAGGAAGACTTGCTCCACAGAGAGTAAAAGTAGTAGGAGATCTTGTCCTGTGGGAAGGCCCTTTAGGAAAGACCGTTGGCGGAGCACATCCGGACCTCTGTGAAGTAGTGGGTATGGCCCTGCACAATTCTGAGACTCACTTTGCACGATCAATGAGAATCACAGCAGTGAAGTATCAAGAAATTGCTGAGATGCAAGAATCTAGAGCTGAAACCAGAACCACTGTTTTGGCAGGGAGTTCTTGGACTGGTGGAAGTGGGACAGCATTGGTGCGGCCTGCGAACCCATGTGTGGAGGATGCCGGTGTGGTAACTGTCAGCCAGGAGGCAAAGACATGACTCTGAGTGAAGAAAGAGAGCTTGAGATGATCAGGCAAGGCCTCAGCTATGTGAAATCAGATGCACATAGTCGGGAGCCTCACTGGGACACAAAATACCCCTGGATTGAAGATCCAAGTTCCCTGCCCAACAACAGAAGCCCAGTGGAAGCCACGTTTCTGAGGACGGAGAAACAACTCAAGAAGGAACCAGAGTGGCGTACAGCATACACAACTCAAGTCCATGAGATTGTGGAAAGGAGGGCAGCAAAGAAACTGACTAGAGAGACCATTGGTGACTGGAAAGGACCAGTATGGTACGTCAGTCACTTGGTGGCAACGAACCCACACTCTGTAACAACACCTGTCCGACTAGTATGGAACAGCAGCCAGAAGTATAGAGGAATCAGCATGAATGACCTTCTCCTGGAAGGGCCTGATGTACTTAATCCCATCCGAGCAGTGCTACTAAGATTCAGGAGAGGAGTCCATGCTGCCTTTGGCGACATTAAGATGATGTACAACTCTGTGTGGCTTGAAGACCTGGAGATGCACCTCCATAGATTTCTCTGGAGAGACAGGGAAGATGAATAAATTGAGGAATATGCTATCACCAGGGTCAACATTGGCGATCGACCAGCAGGGTGCATCGCACAACTGGCCATGAGAGAGACAGCAAGGCTGCCCATGTTCAATCATCTGGAGGAGGAACGGAGGGTTCTTGAGGAGGATTCTTATGTAGATGACATTCTGACATCCCATAATGACCTGGAAGAGCTCAACAAAATCACCAAAAAAGTCGAAGAAATTCTGAAGGCAGGTGGATTCTTCCTTAAGCCGTGGGTCCGATCAGGCCAAAGTGGGAGGCAGACGTCTACATCAGAACATCCAGCATCGTCAGATGAAGTCTTCATTCTCCCCAACCAAATGAGAGAAGGAGACAACAAAGCCCTTGGAGTTGGTTACCTGGTCGAACCAGACAAACTGTACCTTATGACCTCGATAAACTTCTCAAAGAGGAAAAAGAAGATGAGAATCAGCAAAAATCTTGTCGAAGAAGAGGTGAGACAAAAAACTCCAAACCCATTGACTAGAAGACAACTGCTTAGCCAAGTATCTAGTTTATATGACCCAACAGGCCTTGCAACACCTGCCAAACAGAAAGGAGCCATTCTAGTCAGGAAAGCATTTCAAGAAGCTGTAGGCAAAACTCTAACAAGAGACACATGGGACACACCTCTGTCTGAAAGACTTAGAGAAGAAGCCATCCATCTGTTTGAGGAATACACACGCCTCAACCAAATTACCTTCCATAGAAGCCTCACACCAGTCAGAAGTATTGGGGAACCCTTGGGAATAACATTCTCAGATGGTAGCGACCAGAGCTATGGAGCTGTTGCATACTTCAGGTGGGAGACCGAGCAAGGCATTCTGGTCCGGCTTGTTGAGTCCAAAGCCAAGCTCACACCACTTGACCAAAAGGGAGAACCAGTGAAGGCTGAGGTCTTTGGGGCTGTGTTTGCTGCGAGACTCAGAAAATACATTGAAAAGCACGGATACAAGTTGAACGTTGGCTCCATCTGCTGGACAGTCAAACTGTGCTGGGTGCAATCCAAAGGGACAGTTATGGGTACCAGACCTTTTTTGCAAACAGAGTGGGAGAGATCCAGAAGTCCACATCAGTTGAAGACTGGAGATGGATTCCAGGTGAGCAAAACATTGCTGACCTCACAACAAGAGGAGCAACCCCAGAAGACCTCAAAGAGAATTCTGTGTAGCAAAATGGCCCAGAGTTTCTGAAACGACCTGTGGAGGAGTGGCTGACAAAGTCAGACATCAAAGATGTCGCTGCAGATGCTAAAGAAGGTATAAACAAGCTCCAAAGGAAATGTTTTACAGCAGCACTGACCCGAGCACGGGTCCAATATGCTCGACCTGCCACTGGAATGCCAATGTCCCCGACCTCTAACCAAAACAAGGACCTGCAAAGCAACCTTAGTGAAAAAGGGCACCAAATCCAAGTCCGGAGGCCACCTTCTGGTTCTTCAATAAGGAAAATCCTTAACATCAGTAAGTTCAGCAGTTTAACCAGGTTGATAAGAGTCATTGCCTGGGTGTGGAGAGCTGCCACAAAGTGGAAAGAAATGCTGGCCAAGACCTCAACCACAAGCAAGCCAAAGAGGAGGGAGGTTCCTTCAGCTCTTGAGATCAAGTCCAGAGTCAAGAGAACTACACTGACCATCATGGAGTGTGAGGATGCTCTCAGCGATCTCTTCCTTTCGGCTCAAATGGAGGTAACCTTGCCAGACACCACACTCAGCAGGCTTGCTGTGGTCAGAGAGGAAAGCACTGGACATTTGCTCTGTGGAGGAAGATTCCAAATCTTTAATAAAGAGAAAACTGCAGTACCAGTCTTGCCCTGCACATCATGGGTATCCACCCTTCTAGCTCAAGAAGCCCACAGGGCAAATCATGAAGAAATTGCAGGCACACTCCTCCGGATGAGAAGGAAAGCATCGGTGATAAGAGGCCGGAAACTAGCTCAGAAGATCGTTGATAGCTGTGTGACATGCAGGAGACTTAAGGCCCGAAGATACCAACAGATCATGAGTGACCTTCCATCAGAGCGAATAACACCAGCCAATCCATTTGAGTACACAACAGTGGACTTATTTGGACCGTATGAAGTGAAGGATGAGGTGAGAAAGAAAATGAAACTCAAAGTGTGGGGCATCGTATTTTGTTGCATGGCGTCCAGAGCTATGCACACAGACCTTGTCAGTGACCAGTCAGCTGAAGGCTTCCTGTTAGCCTACCAAAGGTTTACAGCACTGAGAGGACATCCAAGGAAATTGTGGTCAGATCCTGGGAAGAACTTTGTCGGAGCAAGACCGGCCCTCAAAGAGCTCTACCTGTTTCTGGACCGACTGGAAAAATCAAAGCTTGAAGATGAAGGCTCCAAGCATGGCACAGAATGGAGCTGGAAGATCCATCCAGCGGACTCACCTCACAGAAATGGAGCTGCTGAGGCTGCTGTCCGGACTGTGAAGCAGGCTTTACACAATCTGGGGGGTTATAGAGTCTTCACATGGGGTGAGTTTCAAACTTTCCTTTATATGGCTTCCAACCTCGCCAATGAACGACCTATTGATGCCAGGACTCAGAGCCGGGAAGACTGTGTAGAACACATTAGCCCAAATTCACTTCTGCTCGGAAGAACTGGTCCCAGAGGCGATCCAGGGACCTTTGACTTTGAAGGCTACTCTTACAGGAGATTAAGAACCATCCAAACAGAAGTTGACCGGTACTGGAGGAAATGGAGCCAGTTAGCCGGACCAAACCTGTTTGTCCGGACCAAGTGGCACACAGCTCATAGAAATGTAGCAATTGGAGATGTCATCTGGCTGGCTGACCAGAACGCCTTGAGAGGTCAGTTCAGGCTTGCCAGGGTCATTGACGTGAACACTGACAGGAAGGGAATTGTGAGGGATGTATATCTCCGATCCTTCCCCAGCTACCCAGTCACAACTGTGAAGCCCACTAAAAAGATGGAAACACACTCAACCAAGATACCTGCAACAGTTCTTCACAGAGATGTCAGACGGATAGTTGTCCTGCTTCTAGTTGAAGAGCAGCAGTAGCAACAGGATCAAAAATGGAGTAACTATATCCAACACATTACAGTACTGGTGTGACCTCCTTGGGTTGAAGAACCAGGAGGTCAAGTGGGAGGTGTTGTGTCAATTCGTGATTATAAGTTGTACTGAGCACTCTAAGCCTATATTCAGGTCACTCCCAGAACACTCCCAAACTGCAGGGGGCAACCATGCAACAAAAGTTGGTGGAACCAACTTTTGGGAAGTGCTCTTGGGACCATATTTGGCTGCCCACAGGAAGTGCATGGCATTGAAATGTTTGTGGAGAGCTCAGTTGGCTCACTCTCTCTCACTTGTTCCTGGGCAAAGCTACTATGACCACAGCTCCTGATCATCTCAAAGACGCAACTGGTAGGACAGTAGAAGATTAAAATGTGTTTGAATGTGTTGAGTTCAGGCTTCTGTATGTTCATATGTTTGCTTTTGCTTGGTTGTAACATACAATTTAAATTAAATAAGGAAGACTTTATTATTGTAAATCTGCTGTAAGCATTTGTATAAGTTTAATTACGGGATTGGTTGTTTTTATTATTAGAGATCCTAGGTTGATCTGAATGACTTTGTTTGGTAAGAGGATTCAGTAGCATTTATTTATTATTACTTTGAGAAAGTTGTATTGAGATTGATTTGTGATTTATTTGTAACTAATTCATGCTTTTGGTTTGTGTATTTTAAAGGTTATCAACCTATTCTGTCTAATCCCTAATCTATCAAACCATCTTGAAGAAATACAAAATCATAAAGTGAACAGATTTGAGTTGTCCTTTGCGTTCATTAGAGATAAAGCAGTTTTCAAGTTTGGGCAGAGCTGTGGTCAGTTAAGAACACACACAACTTGACAAACACAAAGGTTTAATTTGTTGAACACATGGCTGTGCAGAGACAACGGCAGTTTGGTGACAGAGCAGAGCCATTCTATGAAAGAATATGGTATGAAAAGTCATTCATATTTATTACGACTTGACAACAACTGTATGGTAATAACTGGTTGATGGATTGATACGTTATACTGTGTTGCTAATCAGTGAAGCTTAACCCTCCGTTCAACCTGTGGTGGAGAGGAAAGATGCTGAACTGTGGCTGTACTGGAATGTCACGAATGAGGACAGCTGTATTGAGAGTGAAGTTCGTCACAGGACAGACAACAATGACTGGAAGGTATAAAATGAGTATAATAAAAATAAATTCTGATTGGATGAGCTACATTTGAAGCATGTGCTCATTGTATATTTATCTAATACAGCCTCTCATAGCTTCTTAATTTATTATGAGAAGCTTGTGCTGATATTCAGACAAACTTGTGATTTGATATTGTCTTTATGCAACTATCAAATAAACAATTCAAATGAATAAAAATAATTATTATTGTTATGCATTTCACCTTATGGTCATCTGATAACAGATACAAAAGCGGCACAGTTAACAACTTCTCTCTCTCCAGAACACCTCTCCGGGTAGCAGGAACTCCTTCGTTTTGCCTTTTCCCTCCAAAAAACGGTATGAGTTCCAGGTCAGGGCTCGAATCTCATCACACTGCGGAGAGTCCAAGTTTTGGAGCGCCTGGAGTGAGTCTGTGTACTGGGGATCTTTAAAGACCAACGACACAGGTACCGACGCAGGACGAACTTATCACATCTTATCTAGTCTTTCACTATATGCCTATATAAATGTTCTTTATATAGATCAGTGGGCATGACACGACAGATCAGTTTATCACAATCACAGCCAATCAAAACAGTTCTCTCTGCTTTTGCACGCTCCCACACTCGCAACGCACTGCAGCGCACATGTATCTTGTAATTTTGGTATCTTCTGTTATGCTTCACCGGATTGGATGCTTTTTATGGATTTACATGTTAGAACGTGAGGTAGCCTATTTGTCATAAAATCCTTCCACAATCGCTTTCAACACTTCGGATGATTAATATACATGAGGATGAGATTTCAGGGTTTATTCATTAAAGATGGAGTCTCTCACTGTTTCCACACTATGGCAGAGAGTACCAATACCCACACTTGCAGTCATTGCACTCAACCACTTGTCTACTTACATGACGTATTTCCTGTGTTTGGCCCAAGAAAGTGTTAAAATGGGCGTCAAGAACTTGACTACCCGATGGGGCACGTTCACACTTAGCATGTTTGGTTCGATTAAAATTAACCCTGGTGTGTGCAGTTATTTTGAATGACTGTGAACGCTTATGCGAACCCTGTTGAACCCTCAAACAAGCAAACCGAGACCGCTGAAAAGGCTTTAGAAAAGAATTTAGCCCAGAACACAGTATTCTTCTTCTTACTACTTTGATGTTTAACAGCAGTTGGCATCCAACTTCAATGGTGCATACCGCCACCTACTGCACTGGAGTGTAGACCAGAGCTAGACAGAGTATAGATTATAATACTATATAATATATCCTAATAAAGGTAGACAAAAAATAAACAAATATTTATTTCCAGAGTTGTGAATTCTATCCTAGCAGCCAGATCCTTACCTTTTAGGAAACTAAATAAATGTGTACTAATGTTATTTGATGTTTTTCCCAGTAGTTCCTTAAGTGAGTTCCCCTTAAGCCCCAATGTTCTTATGCCTTCTTTCATCTTTATCCTTTCCATCTTATACTTCTGACATTCAAACACCACATGTTTGGTGTCATTCCACAGCTTCAACCCCTCTACCGGCTTGTTTGGTCAAACCATCTACCATTTCATTTCCTTTAACTCCTACATGTGCTGGAACCCATGCAAACTTTACCCATCTGTGTAAATATCCAGTTAGCCATTATACTCCTTCACATAAATCCATATCCTCTCTACTCCTGAAGTGACTATTTAATATCTGCATTCCCACAATATAGGTTGCACAAGCAGCCAAGGTGGTCTGACTGGCATCGGAACTGTTGGTCTAAATTCCTTTCCCTCCAGCCCCATCTCTTTTCCTATAGCAATCCCCCTCTAGGTTATCAGAATTGTGTATTGCTACAAAAGCTTTTGCCATCATCTCTGCCTTCTTGTCTGTCACTGCCTTTTTCCCACTGACCACTACAGGGTAGTCCCATTCCCTCCTTACGCCACCCATCTTACTTATCATCCCCCATACTTCTCCCACAGGTGTTATTCTACCTATTGAGCTGCATAACTCACTCCAACAATTACTCTTAGCCTGGCGTATATGGAACTCTTAGGAAGAGTTTGATTCACCACCCCTCTTATAATTTCCTGGAAACTACTATACTCTCTATCAATATCCATATCCAACCTCCCCAGATAACCTTTCCTCACATAACTCCTTGAATTTTCACACAGTATTGTTTTGGATGTTCTGTAAGTTCTGTCTAGAAATATGTCATAAAAGCCAACCAATCAGGTTGAACATACCCCTATGCCTTTAGGTTTGGTATCTTTAAGTTCAGTGTTACAAATGCCAATGGGAACGCTAAGCTAACCAGGACTAAGTGTTTTTTTGGTCCGGACAAAACGAACCAAGTGAACTGAACTACAAGTGTGAACACACCCTTTATTTACAGCTTTAGTTCTACATTTTAATGTTCAGTGCTTTAAAATAAAGTTCTAAATATCTGTTCAGTAGTCTCTGTGACAAATGACAATTTAGTACACTGTAAGAACGGCTTACAAAGGCTTGTAATTAAGTGATAAAAAGTTGCAGCAAACGTTTTACAAAAAACAGTCAGATACCCATCTCTGCAACAATAAAATTGGCAGCACTTTGTTTTACTTCCAAATTATATGTAATGTATAATTAAATTAACATCTCACGATTTCAGGGCATATGAATTCCTGAACATGATGATTGATGGGATCCAAAGCGGCATTAGAGATAGTGTGGATTTAGTGTGCATTAAGTGCATTTTTACCGTACTAAAGCATAAAAATATCATATGTTTGCAGAGATTTAGGAAATATGCTAAGTTGAAAACAATGAAAAGTACAGCAGTGACTTTAATGGCAACTGTTTTCCCAGAGAGTCTGGCTCCCGTGTCTGTGACGACACTGGTGCTGTATACAGTGGGAGCCATAATAATACTCGTCATACTCTCCTGCTTGCTGGTTCATAGTGAGAGGTTTGAATACATTGTCCATTAACTAATTTACATTAATTTTAAACATTTTAGTTAAAACATTTATGGACTTTTATTGTTAAATTCTTTATTTACTCTAATCTAATGTTTAATGTTCCTTAGATTAAGAATAATTTTAATACCAGTGGTACCAAATGCAGGACGAAATGTAAGCAAATACCTTGCATCCCTTTTTGACAATTATAATGGCAATATAGAGGTAAGCAGTTTTTTAGTCATACCTTGAATTTGTTTTTTAATTCATAGAGGGGAATGTGAGAATATATCATATTTTTTTCACACAGAAATGGCTGTCCATGCCTAAAGATCTGGAGAATGGCTTCAAACCCAATTTCACAGAACGTGCCTGTCCTGTGCGCGAGTACAAAATGGTGTCCCAGTCTAGCAGTGACAATGAAAGCATCCTCTCAAACCCAACAGACCTGTCGTCAGATTACCAAAGCATGCATAGCTATTCATCAGCCTCCACCATACCTGGACCCGCTGAAGCCCTACCAACCCAGGACCCATCTCCAGTGGATAACCCAGGTGAAAATTTGGTTTTTCAGGTTAAATAATGAAAAAATCCAGTTTGGGTATTTTGCACACATTTAGTTAAAAAAAAAAAATCCAGCTATAGAGTCAAGTTAAACATCCAAACAAGAAATGATAAATTCTTGAAAGTTTTTATTTATTTTTATTTCTTATGTTTTTTGGTTTAAGCAGGATAATGTAGTGTTTGTAATTGAAATTGCATTCTTTTTTTAAATATAGATGGCGTTTGTTTTCTGTTCAGTTGGAGTAGCTCCATTATAATAGTCATGTAAGCACTTTTCAGGGTTTACCCTTGTTCAGTTTTTTTATTAATTTGTGTGGAATTATTTTTCATGACATGTTATGTTCACTGTTTTCGACATGGGATTTCTGTAATTGGAAGGAAGCATAACAGATTAGTCAGATAACGTGTTAAAGCAATGAGCTGAAGGGCGTGGATTGGAATCCACTGCTGCTTCAATGTATATGTAATGATGAGTAGCCTAATTATAATCGAGGTATTCATCAATATTTTTCCTTCTAAATATTAAATGAGTTTAATGACTTCTCTAGACTTGTGAGATTTTACTTTGTTATAAGTTACCAGTGTGATTACTGAAATGTTCTTTTCATGTATTCTTCAATGTCTGTATTTGATATCTGAATGCAGTAACAGTGCTTGCTTATTTAGCTCGGCTTCCAGAAATGAAATGGGACTTGTTTTGTGTTTTAGAAAGGTCTTATGCGTGTTAAAACATATAGGGGTCATTGAAGCCATTGAGAGTCTTGAAGCTCACTTCTGCTGATGAAACTGCAAACTATCTTCAGTAAAACTTTTCTTTAATTTATTATAATATTTGACTCTGGGTCTTCATTCTTTATATCTGGTTCTGGGTCTTTGACTGTATACCCCTTACAGAGCTTTGTATCCTAGTGTAAGATGTGTCTGATAAGAGATATATTTGGCAGAAAGAAGTCAATTCTAGAGTATGATTTGTGTACTGGTGGGAAAAGACTCTCACCTTCCAAAGCACGACTATTTAGAGTGCTTAAAGCTACTATTTTTTTTTCGCCGCTAGGGGTCACTAACCTCTTACTATAACAAAAGCATAGGTTGATGACGCATAAGCGGAATTATGGAACTTGTCGTCATGCTGATGGATCTAATAATGTTTACGGATAAGTAAATACATTGATGTTTTTAACTTGACTGTGGTATGAAGCAGGTCGCGATTGCTAACGAGAGACAAATATCAGCGGCACACGCGAGTCCCGCGAATATAAAGGAATACGGACATTTCATTCTACTGAACTAACACAGGTCAGTTTATTTACAACAGGGATGGGGAACGTCCGGCAAAACAGTTTGATGCGGCCTGCGAGTCAAGAGAGTCAGGTTTCCGAGTGGTCACTTCCGACTGTGTCCGGGTCACAGTCAGAATGAACGCAACAGACACAGCGGTTGTCATCGCTGATATGCATCATGCTTATTTACTGGAAAGAGTTGAGCCCAAGCTGTAGAAAGAGTATTATTGTGTGACTGTTTTTGTGCTGTAACGAGGCTATGGTGAATTCCCTGCCTGCGCACCATTTGTTTTGTTTATAGTTGTGAGTTTCCAATGAAACGTACGAGTCCCAGTCACGCCGACCCTGTCTTCTTCCTTCCAAACACTGAACCTCATTACAATGGCCCTTAAAGAATGTTAAAAAATTGTAAATGGCCCTTGATAGGAAAAAGCTTACCCACCCCTGATTTACAAGAATGAAACTTGTGAGGTAACGCAGCGCTGTTTCACTTGGTCTACCCTATCACACTAAACTGCATTTGAGTGTGTTGGAAGTTAAAATGTTATTCTGTGTTTGTCTGTATGAGACTAGCAGTAAGCTAGATCAACATTAGAAAAACATACTGATCAAATTTTAACATTCCATGTTGAGCTAACATTGATTAGTTGTATGTATATTTACTCACCAGTCTAATAAAGTAACTTTATCTCTGTCAAGTCGAAGTTTGTCATGGACGTGGAGCTCTCGGCATCTCGAAAATGCCACGCTGCTATTGATCCTCGTTTTAGTTCTCATTTTGTCCCTAAGTCTGCTTGCCATGGTCCATAATGTTTGAACGAAACAACAACAGCGTGGGCGTGCCGCTAGACGTAACCAGAGAATGTCTAATAGAAAGAGAATTGGCACTGTCTGGTCACTGACTGGCTGCAGTAACACGTCTCTGTCCATGCGGGGGCGCTCGCAGGTGAGTGCAGAATGAATGGGAGTCTATGGGGTTTCGCCCCCAGAAATCCACTTTTCTCAGGATGTAATTTTTTGTCAAGTAATTTGAAAGTTGCATTCAAAAGGGAGGGCTAAGATAATACTCTCAGCTGAAAATTGCAAAATTTTAATAAATTTTAAGTTAACTTATCTGTTCTAAAAATCCGTTCAAAAATGTGATGACGTCACATAATAGCAGAATGCTAGCGCGTTCCAGCCAACAACAGCCTAACCTGTACGAAATCGAAAGGACATAAGTACTCGTTCATTCGACTTTTGGTCTATATTCTATATTGAACTTGCAGAATCAACAATAAAATCTGTTTATTCAACGACAAGCAGGAGAAAGAGATACATTTAGGCTAGCCGTCTAGCCCCATAGACTCCCATTCACTCTGCACTCGCCCGCGATCACCTCCAGTGGAATTCTAATGGAACTGCAACCAAGATGATACATAATGGGGCTAATAGGAAGTGCCAAGGCTCTCCGTTAGACGGGCTCTGATGTAACGCAGTTGTCTACGCCTGTCACCATTGTTACTATGGCAGTACGAGCGGAAACCCGGGATAACGCGGATATTACGTCATTGACATGCGACAAGTGAAAATGGACATTAGGGGCCGTTCTCAATCTGTGTTCTTGTCTGTACTTGTGTTCTTGTGAAACTTCATCTTTTGTGGCCCAAGTACTGTCCCAAAACACAAATTTGCATTTTTGACAAGAACGGTTAAAAATCCCGGAAGTGTTCTTGACACGCCTATTTTACCGAGGATGCATCGGTTGGTAACTTGTGTGAACTTGACGGCAGAAATATCCCAGCATTCATTTCGGCATTCGAGGAAGGAGCGGGAAGCAGAGAGAGGCAGGTCAATATTACCGGCGTATTTTTCCCGCCGTTAGCTAGTGATGTACACAAACAAACAACAGAAGCAGAATGAAAAGGAGACAGGCGTTGCTTTATTGTTATGAATATACATTACATTGTAGTGTACAGTTGTAGAGTAATCCCTTGAGCTGAGGGTAGGCTTGGGCGATAAAGCCTGGCTGTTATCGTCCATAATTCTTGTTATGTTTGGGTACTGCAGACGGAGTCTGTGCGGGGGTATTATTGCACAATACCAGCAAGAACATATTGTCTTGAACTGTCAGCAGCGTTCTGTGTGCTCGTCACCTTGTGAGTTTATTCTTACAAGAACAACTAGCAAGAGCGTTCTCCCCAAGAACACAAGTCTGTTCTTTGCATTCTTGGTTTTGAGAAACACCCTATTTATTATTTACATAGACATTGTTATCCCCAACATGGTTTGAGGGTTAAAATGGGAATTTCTATGAAATAAAAAATCTTTGGGAGCTTTTGGGAGATTGTAAGTACACAACTGCAGGAAATATATCACACTGTGCAAGTGATTTTTGGATATTTTATTACAAAAATCTTACATATTGTAGCTTTAATAGTTATTTGTGAACCATGCTGCTGCCAATTGGCAATGTAGTTGCAGTTTTATTTCAACTACATTTTAATTTTAATTAGACAAGTTGCTCTGGGATTTTACTTTTCACTTAGTCTGCTTTTCTTTTATTTATTCAGAAAAGGTCTTAAAGGCATTTAAAATCTTAAAATGAAAAAATGTTGGTATGTTGCTGAAATGTATTGGTGTGTTGATCATCAGTAGTATTGAACAAGTTTTTGGGATGTTTGTACACAAATATTATGCTTTAAGAATGTAATGCTTTTGCAATCATTGCACAAAACAGCTAAACTATCACATGTCTGATTATTTACACATTTGGATTAAATTATTCTTTTTATTTAATTTTTCACAGTCAATTCTGATGTCCGAGCTGATGTTGAAGTGGGATGCTTATGAACTGCAAGAACATCAAATACAATTCATATTTATGAAGCAAAAGGTACTTTTAGGTACCTGGTTAAAACTTAATGTGACACTCACTAAAGAATCATTAGAATAGGTCTTAACAATATGAACATTTTAAATGATTAGAAACTACCCAAAAATAAATAAAACTACCCAAAAACGTACTATCCATAAATAGCATGCTTTTTTTTTCTACAACATAGTTTCTAAGTATAAATGTACATAAATCATGGCTTGTCGCATATATAGTCACATAATAGTCTTGTTAGTCTAAAAAACCAGATATAAACAGAATTGTATTTATCCAAGCTGGTCTTCATATTGTTTTCTGAAGCAGTCTCCAGCAGGGAAGAAATCCCAGCATCTCTCTTGGTACATCTTCCACACATATGATTCCTACCAAACACAACGCATATCCTAAATGTTTAAATCAAACTTCATTATTGTTATGATGAGGTGAGAACATTGTGACATGTCTCACCTGCCCAGTGTGCTCTGTTTCATCCTTGTTGATTAAGTACATCAGGAAGAACCTGGTCAAGAGAGAAACATTAGCTCTGTTTGTCTGGAGATGGAGGGATTGTATAACATCAGAAAGGTGCCATAAAACTGAATCGCTCACATGTAATTGGCCAGGTTGTGTTCTTCAAGCGTATGCGTCTCAAAGCCATGTGGAGTTGTATCAAAATAATCACTCCCAATGCCACATATAAAGCATTTGGTCTGAAGAAGCAATGCAATGTGTAAAATCAGACAGACAGCTAAGTATATAAATAGTTTATGTATTATTTTTTTTTATTGGACAGTAATGATCTCAGTACCTCCATATCTTCTTTTACTTGCTCTTGCTGGTCTCTCAGCTCCCCAAAAGCATCAATGATCAGACCTGTGCAGACAAACATGCATTGGCAGTGAATTGCAGTGCAGTGTTTTCAATCAGATCCAGAAAATTAAATTTCATAGCCAGGCCATAAATCTCCAAAACATAAGATTTAATGTGGTATAATTGCTAGGATGTTACACAAGTTGAAAAGCAAGACAAGTCTCACCTTGAATGATGGCAAGCAGGATGACGATGACAAAAAAGAAAAAAGTGATGTCGAAGACAACCCGATAGAGTTCATACTCGTCCCCTGCTGGGTCCTCAATCTCGTCTCCTATACCTCCACCTGCCCGCACACCCACGTACATGTGGAACAGATAACACTGCCAAGAGAGAGAGAGATTTGTTGGATTATACAGCATGTGTTTGGTTAGCGA
Organism: Meda fulgida; assembly: GCA_030578275.1. NCBI lineage: Eukaryota > Metazoa > Chordata > Actinopteri > Cypriniformes > Leuciscidae > Meda > Meda fulgida. Next base: position 15,942,028 of record CM060625.1, on the reverse strand, counting down.
AGAATTGGAGAAAAAAGTGAACAACCCATAACAATTGGTTAAACAATTTTTTTTAAGTACTATAAATTAATGGAGATAGAGAATAAAGGACAATTTGATACCAGTAATGTTGTATAATGAAGTGACCAACCGTCATCATGTCGTCACACTTCATGTCCGGCTCATCCTCGTCCTCGCTCTTATTGTAGAACTTCCTGAAGAAGTTGAAGGCCACCACAGTGTAAAGGTACACAACCACAGCCAGCAAACCCACAGTCATCATCAGCTAAAAACAATCCAACAGAGTCAACCGGTGCATCAGTACTGATTTCCAGAACCAGTTTTGTTTTGTGACTACTGACTACCTGTTTTCCATTGTGTGTGACGGAGGAAAGAATTGTACGCAGGGTCTTGACACCCATTGCAATGTCCAAAAGGTGACAAGCAAAGAAGAAATTGTTGTAATGTCCCAGAAGTGACATCACTGTGTACCACACCAGGTAGAGGAAAGTCTAAAAATAAAGAAAACGTTAGTGAACATGTCATGAACTTTGCAATCAATCAATCAATCAATCAATCAAATAAAATTTAGTAATTCACAAAAAAAGACTTACATTGTCTGTGAACACAACTCCAAACTTCCAGATCTGATACTTGATGTCAATGGCAGTGAGCCTAAAAAATAATATGGAAAGAAAATCTAAAACTTGATCTCATATGAAAACATTGCCTTGACCAATGGTTTTAGGGCAGGATGATCTGATTATGAAAAATCTATATTTTTGAAATTCTGTTTGGTGCCACTAGTGGCAAATAATAACACATAACCTAAATGTAATATCTTAGATAAAATGTCACAAACTTAGTAGTGATGTATTTTTAATACCATGCAAGCATGGAGTTGTCTGGCTCTTCGTGTTTCTTGTCTGTCTGTTGTTTGCTGACATCCAGCGATGCCAGATCCATACCCAGCAGCTCTGCGATTCGCTCACGTCCATAAATATCTCCGTATTTATCCAAAACCTTACAAAATAATCAAGAATAATAAAGCTTTGTAAATGCACTCATTTTAAACCAAAACACCAACTAACAGGAAGAATATTGGTTTACCTTTCGCTTAACAAATTTGTCCCAGTAGTTGGTGGGAAAGGAGCTAAAAAAATGATAAAGAGTATTATTATTTTTTTTTAATAATTATTATTAAAGGACCACAACTGGCTAGGTCTATTATTAGAACACTTATCCTAGAGCATTATGGAAACATTAATAAGGGACCACATACCAGATACCAACTTTGAGCTCAAAACATAATAGGTTAACTTTCGTTTGAGTCTACATATATGTTTTCAGATATATCTTGAAAGAAACAGCTCCATAATAATCAAGATGTCTCCACACTTACGGTGTATTTAGCACCAATCTGTCCCACTGGCCTTTGATGTCATCATCCTCAGGCTGTTCAGTGATGAAAAGACCATCAAACTCCAGCTTTCTCGCCAGCTCTTTCTCTCTCCTAAAAATTACCAGTGGAATCTAACAGACCATGACATCATGATCACTTATTGATAGCACAAATAAATAAGAATATTCGTGTACATATTCAAGATCAGAATGAAATAAAAACTAACTTGAATCAACACTGATAATCATACAAGTTCAGGCACTAAAATATGAAACTAGTGGTTAAAACCTTAAGGCAGTTGTATCCAATGATGGTTATGAAAGCGATGACGGTGTGCAGAATGGACAGGCCGGACATAGTAGGCTGCATGTATCCGGTACTCTCTTCCAGAAAATAATAGACAGGACCGTCCTCAACACCATCATCGCCTCCATCCTCTCTGCCAGAGCCATCAAAGTCCTCCCCAGAGCCTTCAAACAGCCCAGAGCCTTCAAACATGCCTGAGCCTTCAAACAAACCTGAGCCTTCAAACTCATCAGTATTGCGAGGAGTATCAGATACCTGAAAAAATAAAAAAATGGAGCCTTAAAAACAAAAACTAGATTTTATTTTTATTTTTATATCAACTGTATACTGTGTATGCGAAAGCAAAATTTTTGTGAGGCATGACATTTTAAAAGGAATTTAAAATGGTCATGATGAATATTTGAAAATTTAAACAAAAGGACATATAAAGTAGCCCAGAAATCCAAATGGACCAAAAATTTAAATGGCAAAACAGTGTAAAAATCTAAAATAAGTTTACAACCTTGTAGAACAGAAGAATGAAGTTCAAGGCGAAGGAGATGAACAAAGCCAAGAAACGAAGGTTGTAGAAGTTACGGGACAAACAGTTCTGTAGATGAACAAAGAAGGACATATAGTTTTTTAATATATTACCGGTACTAGCAACTAGTAAGAAGGCCTTTACAAGGAAATGGCTCAATGGAGATCCCCCATCTGAAATTTTAAATGGTGTGTACAATATGGAAACTCTGACCTTTTCATAAAGACAATAGAATTTCATCATATTGGGGAAAATGGTTGAAAAGATTACATCGGTTAACTAAGTGTTTTTTTCGCCATCCCATGAATATATGAGGTAGAAGACTGATTTGTCCTACCATGAATTTATTTCTTTGAACATCCAGCTCGTTCCAGAGCTCAAATCCTGCCCCTTTGGCTGATTTATCCTCCTTCTTTGCTTTAGTGGCTTTCTTAGGTTTTGGTTCTTCTGGTGTTGAGTCAGGCTTGACCTCTGCTTCTTTCTCTGCCTTCTCTCTATTCTCAGTGCTGTCACACATGGAAGGTGGTCATTAAAATTCTAAATACATATGAAATACCATAAAGAATCAGACATAAACACTACAATGTCTTGTTTTCCCTTCATTGTGGAGTCACTCACTCTGCTTTCTCAGGTTCAGGAGGATGTTCTTCGATAGCAGGAGGTTGCTCAGGTCCTGCTTCTTCTGATTGCTGCAGCATAAATAAACCAGGACCAACATCACACATCTTTGTTTAGAACATTGGTGAAGAAACAAGAGGAAATCAGCCAAATGAAAACCCACATACCATTTTCCTCTTCATTAATGGAGTGCCCTCTGGAGTTGGTGGTTCCACGGGGGTCGTGTCACCCATATCTCCAAGTCCACCAGGTGTATCGATACCAGGAATCTTCCCACCATCTTTTTCCTGGATGTCCTCATCCTCTTCCTCTCCCCCTCCTGCTTCCATTGAGTCTGTTATCCCACCAGTATCCTGCTCCTCTCCACCCCTTGGTTCTCCAGGAAGGTCTCCGTGCACCTCATCCTGAGTAGGATCCGGCATGCTTGCCAGTAACTCGGTCACAGTGATGTTCTTAGCCCCTTCAACTAAACCGCCTCCAAAAAGAGTATGCCAGATGAGCAGGAAGAAACCTTTACACACACTGTAAATGAAATGGAGGATGCCCATGAGGATTGTCCACAGGAAGGTAACAAGTCCTACCACAATTTCCTTGATGGTCATCTTTCTGAGCCTACGGTACTGTCTGCGAATATTCCTAAAGGTGAACATGCCCAGGAAATTCATGACACTTTGGATGAAATCGGCAAAGGCAGAGCTTGATTCTGGCTGACCGTCCTCACCACCACCCTCTTCATCACCGCCGCCTCCTCCATCTCCTCCTTCAGGTTCCTCCTCTTCATCCTCTTCTCTCTCCTCCTCATCCTGCTCTGAAATCTGTGAAGCAATATTCATCTCGAAGATGGTGTCCTCACAGAAGTTGACAAAAAGCTCCATCTTCTCTGATTCGCCACCCTCGTTGACCACATCAAATATGAACTGCCGCTTGGACTCTTTGACTTGGGGCATCTCCCACTGTTTACGATTCACCTCACTGATCTCGAAGTAGATTCTCTCAATCTTCCTGCTGGCACCCATTATCTCAATGCGACCCAAGAATGGGCGGAAATAGTTCAGAACGCTCTCAGCTTGTTCGAGGAAGTTCTGCAACCTGGTATCATGCGGAACGTGTTCAGAGAGGTTGGTTAGCAGCACCGCTATGTTAAATCCAATATCTTTTGCTGGCTCTTGGAACCGATTGGCAAACTCCTCATAATGAATCATCTCATTCTCATCTGCCTCAGAGCAGGACAATAGGAACTGGATCTCTGAAGGTGTGTACTGTTTCTGGCTGTCCATGGCTTTCTGGAAGTCCTTCTTGGATATCAAACCTCTGGGGTCTGTCACATAGTCGCGGAATGCGTCAGATGCAACAATGTCCTTTAGCTTGAGGAACATGTCGAAGAATTTAAGGATCATTTCTACATTACTGGAGGATTCCACTAGCATGTCCACCATTTGCCGAGCAATGGTGCCATTTACAACATTACCTGTCAAATACAGAGCAATACAGTGTAATCCGATCTAGACTGAATAATGTGAAATTGATGAACATAAATGCAAGATTGTCTTCATACCCTCCAACAAAGACAATAGCATGACCACCATATCTTTCTGAAGGTCCAACAATTCCTTTAGGAGACCAATCTGACTGGAATCCTAGAAGAAAACAGAATTGACATATAGCTGCACAATAACATATAATACATTCCGGTACCTTAACTATGATAAATATATAATCTAAATGAACAAATTTGATAGAAATGTCTAATTTGTAAAACTAAAGGAACATATAAAATGTAACATTTTTGAATAATGTTTTAAACAAAATAAACAACAACAACAACAAATGTAAACAATTCTTAAACGGAAAGAAAAATGTTTTAGACATAAAGTCTTCATTATTTGTAGGGGTTGAACTTGGTTAACTTCAAGGGTATGGTCAAAAAAATAACTACAGTAGCATCTTTATAAGAAACTTTACCTTATCAGATTGGCTGAGGTTAATTCAGCAACATTTAAATGCAGGTTATTGCATGCAGCAACAATAACAGAGGTTAATAATTATTAATTATTAGAAACAGAAACAGAAACACTCTATACATACAAGAGATCATGAAAATCATAAAAACAAAAATCAATCAGCACACTAAAGGTAGAATTATAGAAAGGGCAAAACACTTTTTTAATAAAAAAATCATGAAAGCTGAAAACACATGGTTCTTTTGGGTAATGTTAACTGCCTTCCATCCATTTTCTCAGGCTGTTTGACCCACTTTTTTGCATACTTTAGATTTTTATTTCTTACAGAAATTAAGTGAATTTATCATGTTAAATTAACAAAAAAAAACTAGATTTTGTGTCTACAATGTTAAATACTTAAGCTAAAATATACTGAAATAAAAAGGGATTTTTTTTTTTTTGAATACTTCCACATTTATATTCTTGAGTTCAAACAACCTGGATTTGGGAATCTGGAACATGAAGGGGGAAAACTCAAATACAATCACTTCAATAGATAAATAGAGTGATACATACTCTTCCCTGTATACGGCGTGTGAAAAACAGTTTAATTAGTCAGTAAAGCATTGAGAGCAAAAACAATATTACATTCCAACACACTATTTGTTTAAAATTGGAAAAGGAATGTAACATTTTCTTAACATTAGCATGTAATATAATTATTAAGAACAGTTCTACGTGAGCAACTACTATGGTTTAATTTTCATGCATTTTCTATTAGCCTCTAAAATAATAAATAAGCCCTTTTAGTATAAATTAAATATATTTGCTACTGGTAAAAGTGTGCATATCCACTGACAAGACAGGGAAACAGTGCACTATGGTTTTATGCTCCATACAAGATGCTGAAATACTCTACAAAAACTACTTGTATATCAAGTTGAGAAATTACTTGTACAAAAAACACTAAGCCAACTTCATGTTCATGAATATTTCAGCTATGTGATCTAATGCATTCAGAGAGAATGAACACAAAAAATGTTTACATAACAGAAAAATCAATTTTAGATGGGTTACCTGAGCCAGTTTCATCATCATATGGGCAAACACATGCAGAAAGCCCACCACAGCATCCCACAGGCGACTGTGGGCCAGGGACTGCTGGTTGCCTGTGCAGGGACCCTGAAACAGAAGGATAACCTCAATATATGGCAGCTATATGTGAATTAAGTGTATGATTTTAGGGAAAATTAATGTACTGAGAATCACAGCAAGTCGATTCTGTTAAGGAGACTATTCAGCTAATGCAATCACAAAAGGATATGTGCAGCAACATGTAGAGACCGAAATAAATGAATATAAGTAGTTAAAACCATACAGCAACTGTCAAAATGATTGATTGACAGGTGGGCGTGGTTATCCTTTGATCTTGCCCCGCCCCTTTCCGACTCCGCCCCTTCCTGTTACCTTTGACCTACTTCCGCCCCTTGCGGTTAAACTTTCTGTCAAAATGATGGATGGTGACAGTTAGTTTGATAATTTGAAGTTGGTTTGACCAAGAAAAAGGGGGGTATAGGATGTGTGACAGACAGTTTGAGATGTATTGGCTTTGATGATGACAGTTGGTTTGATCGTTTGAAGTTGGTGTTTTGTCACCGCATCCCCTCCATGTCCCTGAGCTTATCACGGGCAGCTGTGAAAGTGATAAGAAAAAAAATTGTGGAAGTATATCTGTTCTGTAAAAGAATATAAAATAAAATCTTACTAAAACCCCACACAAAAAGTTTTAATAAATGTAGAACTATTCACTGAACCAAGTATTTCAATTTAAATAAAATAAATCTTACTAAAACCTTACACAAAAAGTTTAAATAAATGTAGAACTATCCACTGAACCAAGCATTTCAGTTTAAATGAAATGGAGCCACAAAAAAATGCAGACAGTTAAATGTTTTAGAGAGTTGAAGAAAAGACATACTGCTTATGAAACAGTGTACTGTATGTTCTAGCAGTAAAGGAGCCACCCGCGAACACTTATCTGTCTGTGTGTGTGTGTGTGTGTGTCTGTCAAAGCAGGAATTCTCCTCCCTCCGCATTACTGGGGACGTTATAAGTTTATCTCACACAGAAGTTGAAAAAGCACTATGTTCATTTAAATAAAATGGTTATAAAATTTACATTTAGTCATTCACAAATATTTGACACTGACTCAAGTTGAAAAACCATGCTGTTCAATTAAAAGTATATAAATTAAACAAAAATAAAATCATCTTACTGTTTCACCATGGTTGAAAAAATCCTACAAGTGCTTCCCCTGAAGTCTTTTCTCTCTGTCACACCAGTGTGTGGCTGACCTGGTATCTGTTTTTGTGACACGTTCCTGAGCCCATTGAGAAATATCTTACACAACAGCTGAAAAGCATTGTGTTCCTTTAAAAGTGTATAAATTAAAATATATCATATATAAAATAAATAGTTTACTAATTTAACTAAAGTTGAAAAGCATGTTGTTCATTTAAAATCTTACTAAATTACTGAAGTTGAAAATCATGCTGTTCATTAAAAAATCTTACTAAATTACTGGTTGAAAAGCATTCTGTTCATTTAAAATAAAGATTTGACAAATATACTGTACCAATTATGTTAGATTTAGATAAAAATAAAATCATCTTACATTTTCACCAGGGTTGAAGTAGCTCCTATCACATAGATGTCCATGTTGACCATTTAAATTTGAAAAGAACCCCAGAGTATTTCTCTCTTTCTCTCTCTCTCACACCAGCGTTTGACAGTCAGAGGGGTGTGTTCAGTGATCAGAATGAGACTGTGAATGTTTTGCTAAATTTATTTCATAGTGTATAAGCATTAAAAGGTTGAAATAGATCTTTTTAAAAATATGATTTTAATTAAATTCAATGAATTCATAAAAAACAAATATGCTATATCGATGGTATCTGGGGAAAATTTGACTATATTTTTATTTATTTATCAGGGTGCATGTAAATAACTTTGAACCTTGCGGCTCTCACAAGTTATCTCTCACACTGGGGTGAAAAATTTAATAATTCCACCAGTAGTATCTGTGAGAAATCCCCACATAGGCCTATCTGTAGTGAGAGAGCAACAATGAAGACTTTTAGAATCTGTGATGCCTCAGGTCGAGCGCCTTTGATAGGTTGCTTATAAGTTCCTTCCAATCACCAGCACATCTTCAGAGAAATACGTTACATGACAATAATGTTAGCTTCAGGATATAGGGTGACAGAGCAGATGAGCCTCTGGGGGACAATGCCACAGCGTATGCAATGTTAGTCTGCTTTTCAGAGATACTAAATTCATGTAAAAAGCATAATCTTAAAAGTTTAAATAATTTAAGATGAAAAGACTGTTTAAATTAAATCTTTAAAGTTTTAATACAGTTCTATCTTCTATTTATCTTTTAGAAGATTACTGTAATGATTTTGTTTAACGGTGACCTAAATTAAAATTGTAATTAATATAGCCATAATGATTTTTGTACTGTAACAGCATATTCTATCCCGTACACCTAAAACACGACCATTACAGAAAACTGCATTTTTACATTGTTTTTTACATACTGTTTTGCACCCTCACACACTAAGTTAAAATAAAAACTAAAATTAACTAAAATTAACTAAAGTATATAACTCAATGTATAATGACAAATGTATTCATACAAATTAAACATTGTTTTATCTAAATTAATATATATCAAAATTATATACTGTATATAAATATAAAATATAAAAACTCCTTACATTTTATATACTAGTCAATTAGGCAGTTTACATCTTGCTTCTTTTTGTTTTTGTACAGTTTGCAAAAACTATAGTCTCCGAGCGTGATCAAACATAGGAATTTATGAAAAACATGCACAAATATAGCATAAAGAGAATTACGGTCCTTCTACAGTACATGTTGTGTACACTACAACACAGAGTGTTTAAGACTAAACAAATCATATTTCTTTTAGAATATTATTTCTAAAATTAATTATTATTTTCATATTTCTGCTATGTCTACGAAACATGAAAGATGAGTATTGCTGTTTTTCTGTTACCTAAAACTATTATACTTCAAACTCGTCAAGCTATTGCCCATTTCACAGCACAGATACACAGTTATTTTGTGTATGTGGCTAAACAACGGTTAAGCTAATGAATTACCGTTGATATTTTTACGTGAAAGGCGGGATGATTCATCTTTTATTCCATCTACATTTGACACCAGAGTTCTAAGCATCTATCTTTTAGGCCTGATCCAGAAAACAGACATTGTTTTATGTCTTAATAATTGTTCTTTTTATTTCAACATGTGATAAGCCGTTTTTGGTCTCATCAGCAGATGAAATGTTTTCGTACATTTCAATTGTTAGATAAATCACCTAACTATCAGAAGTTATGTGTGAAACACACTCAGTCGCATTACAGTTGGATTCTTGTTTATATTGAACATTGTTATTGAACCGCATGTTTAACAGTGCTAGTGTTCTTAAATTGTTTACCACGTTTTCATTTTTAACAACACTATCGCAACACTTATCGTGTTGCCGGGTGTCTTCTTTACACTTTCAGCCCATGGATATCTGTTTCCTAAAGTTAGCTGCAATGAGCTCTAGGTCTTCTCTTTGTTCATATACAGTAGTATTCACATGAATTTGCTAGATTTTACTAAAATGATGGTTTAAACCACATTATATTATTATACCATTTTTAAATAGCGCTTACATGTATATTTTAACCCTTTATGCGAATATAGCCGCACAAGGATCTCTGAAATATTTTTTTCATGTAAAACATCTATGAAGATCTATCTATGTTTTTTTAAAATACAAAGACATCTTTCTACCAGCGACCCTCAAAATCTGGGGATACAACAAAACAGTGCATCTGTGTATGATGATTGATCAAAAAAATTACTTTTGTCGCTTTGTTTGAAGAAACACTTTAATCAGCTGGTGCTTGATAACTATTAAAATTATTAAACAACTCTCAATTCGGTAATGACGTTTTAATTTCAACTCAATGCGCTAAAGGTCTATAATTGAACTTTAACGTCTTAATATTTGGTAAAAGTTAACTTAAAGCCTTACTTTCTAAACGCTTTTTACGGAACTTGTTGCGAACATTCACTCATCCATATGTTAAAATATAGGGTATAGAGGTTTACGACATCATGACTAGGCCTATCAGTTGTCCTGATAAACTCTACACAGAGCCCAGCTGCAGTTATCGCACACAACCCATGGCTCTAGCTCTAATAGTCGCGGACTGCTGTGCTACTGCAACATCTCATCGATCAAAAGTCGAAGGAACATTGTCTGGTTGTTACATGGACTGTCAAAGCCCGCTTCAACATTCATGTTTGTCTGAGCCTGACGCAAACTAGGCATACAATTTTTTCGACTCACACTTCTAACCCAAAAACACAAACTTCAAGGACTCACTCAGGAGATTCCAGGAACTAACAGAATCTTTCACCATCGAATAGGGGACCGAAAAATCGGAAAACTTCAGAAATGGCGACGCAAAAGCTGTTGGAGAGCGACTCGCCTTTGAGTTCTGGCGTAGCGGGAGCACTGCGTCATCCGGCGTGTGAGTGCGGCACGGGGAAAGAGTGTCGTTTAAGAGCTACGCTAGACTCTATGTTTAAAGATCATTTTAGAGGTCCGATGGTTAGCTTGATGCACAGGATCATCGAGGCTGCGTTTGATGAGAATAACGATTGTGCAAGGGATACCAAACGTGTGAAAAATCTCAAAAAAGAAATGGATGTCATAAGAGGCTTGGTTGGATCTTGGACAGATGTTACGCCCATGTTTTTAAACAGCAAAGAACCGATCGGCGTAATCCTCAGAAAAGTTCTGGATGTGATGCTTGAATCTCGTGAGGAATTCGAAGTCGACGAACTACTCTGTATGTGTACGTTTGTCACAGATCTCTGTGTGTCACTGTTGTCAAAAAATGCAAAAACAGATGTTGATGAGATAGTTGAAAGTCTGGTCAGCTATGCCCTAGAGCAAAACATGATTGCGTGCCGCGACTTTGTATTCTGGCTGGATCACCTGTAAATGTCGTTATTGTTTTACTTCACTATGTTGAAAAAACATCCACAGTCTCATTCTGATCACTGAACACACCCCTCTGACTGTCAAACGCTGGTGTGAGAGAGAGAGAAAGAGAGAAATACTCTGGGGTTCTTTTCAAATTTAACTGGTCAACATGGACATCTATGTGATAGGAGCTACTTCAACCCTGGTGAAAATGTAAGATGATTTTATTTTTATCTAAATCTAACATAATTGGTACAGTAAATTTGTCAAATATTTATTTTAAATGAACAGAATGCTTTTCAACTTCAGTAATTTAGTAAGATTTTTTAATGAACAGCATGATTTTCAACTTCAGTAATTTAGTAAGATTTTAAATGAACAACATGCTTTTCAACTTTAGTTAAATTAGTAAACTATTTATTTTATATATGATATATTTTAATTTATACACTTTTAAAGGAACACAATGCTTTTCAGCTGTTGTGTAAGATATTTCTCAATGGGCTCAGGAACGTGTCACAAAAACAGATACCAGGTCAGCCACACACTGGTGTGTCGGAGAGAAAAGACTTCAGGGGAAACACTTGTGGGATTTTTTTCAACCATGGTGAAACAGTAAGATGATTTTATATTTGTTTAATTTATATACTTTTAATTGAACAGCATGGTTTTTCAACTTGAGTCAGTGTCAAATGTTTGTGAATGACTAAATGTAAATTTTATAACCATTTCATTTAAATGAACATAATGCTTTTTCAACTTGTGTGTGAAATAAACTTCCAACGTCCCCAGCAATGCGGAGGGAGGAGAATTTCTGCTTTGACACACACACACACACACACACACACACACACACACACACAGATAAGTGTGCGCGAGCGGCTCCTTTACTGCTAGAACATACACTGTTTCATAAGCAGTATGTTTTTTATTCAACTCTCTAAAACATTTAACTGTTTGCAATTTTTTGTGGCTCCATTTTATTTAAACTGAAATATTTGGTTCAGTGAATGGTTCTACATTTATTAAAACTTTTTGTGTTAGGTTTTAGTAAGATTTTATTTTATATTCTTTTACAGAACAGATATACTTCCACAATTTTTTTCTTATCACTTTCACAGCTGCCCGTGATAAGCTCAGGGACATGGAGGGGATGCGGTGAAAAAACACAAACTTCATACGATCAAACTAATTGTCATCATCAAAGCCAATACATCTCAAACTGTCTGTCACACATCCTATACCCCCCTTTTTCTTGATCAAACCAACTTCAAACAATCAAACTAACTGTCACCATCCATCATTTTGCCAGAAAGTTTAACCGCAAGGGGCGGAACTAGATCAAAGGTCACCATCCATCATTTTGACAGAAAGTTTAAGCGGAAGGGGCGGAACTAGGTCAAAGGTAACCGGAAGGGGCAGAACTAGGTCAAAGGTAACCGGACGGGGCGGGACCGGAAGGGGCGGAACTAGGTCAAAGGTAACAGGAAGGGGCGGAGCCGGAAGGGGCGGGACAAGATCAAAGGATAACCCCGCCCACCTGTCAATCAATCATTTGACAGTTGCTGCATGGTATTAACTACTAATACAGTAAATAAATGAAATAAAAATGTCAATGATCAAAAAATAAACCACCTGGATATACTCGGTAAGGCTGTTGAACACCTGTTTGGCCACAGCCATAGCTTTAGAGAAGTTTCTCTTGCCTGGTTCATCTATGATGTCTTTTCCTGAGTAATACCAGTAGAAATCACTGATAGACTCCTGGAGAGAAAAAATAAATGCCCACAAAACAATAAGTGTGCTGAAATCCGAATATAAGCATCCTTTTATCTAGGTTTTCCAGGGTAAAATGACCTCACCTGTAGTCTAAGCAGGTAATCCACTGTGCAGATAATGACATTGATGGTGGTGGTGCTGCCTGTCTGTGTTCTAAGGTAATTCTGGAAGTCTAAAGTGAAGTAAACTCACAGATGGTTAAACATACAATCTGTGCTACAGACAGACATTACATTTCCAAAACCCTTGAAACTTGGCTCTCCAAATTCACAGTGTTTTAAAAAACCACAAGATACATGTTTGGAACCATATGATTATGTGTAAAAGACAAAATAAACTTTTATTTAAAAATGGTTGTGGGGCACAAATTGCAATAAATCACAGTACAAATTTTCATATTCACTGCGGTAAAATTTATGTGCAGATTCAGGACCCACCCACCATTGTTGTGACCCTCACAGAGGAGCTGCAGAAAGCGGAAGAGGTCACAAGTGAACTCATCATCAGCCATCACCTTCTCACCTAGGCAAAGGAAGGAAATGTGTGGGAATACATCACATAAAGGTGAATCTGTCTTTATGACACTCATCACAGGTTTAGTGTAGGGGCAGTCTGATTAGAACTGAGAAGAGAAAGGCCGTAAGTGGAAGAAAGTGAGATTAAACAGCTTAGAGAAAACAAACTGCCTCAAATCTATCATGTTATGATGTTAGTGCAAACTGCAATATTTTTGTCCTTCTGCAAGAGATAAGCAGGAAATTTAGTTCTTTTTGGGAGTGTTTCAATCCACTGCCCAGTTCAGTATTAAGTACACTGACCAAGGTGCACTGAAAAACCCAGAAAGCGGCAATAAAGCTAGTAAGCATGAGCAGCTCACTATATTAACTAATGTCCTGTAAAATCCTCAGAAATGGAGGACGAACTAATATTTTATAATAGTGCTGTAATTTTTAACAGATATAATAACAATGGGCAAAAAAGATACAACAAATGATACCAAAAAGATCTTAGTCATGGCACAATTTAACTGATTCACTTCCTTAGACACTAGGGAGTGGAATGAGACACAGCCTTTTGCATAATCACTAGTTCTTTAACTCCGATTGAACTATAGCAACAAAATGAGTCACATCACAGAATTACTTTGCCCAAATAACACGACACATATAGATTAACTATACACATACACAATAATGTACCTAAGTGAAAACAGATACAAGAACACTGATATACAATCACATAAAACTGTGGCTCAAAAACAAAGGGGAATTAATTACAACATGAAGCCCTAACATAGATGGTACTTTAGCATGCGGGACAGACCTACTGCAATCCTAAACCTCGCTGTGTTTGGGGAGGGAAGGAGGAGGTCATTACACAAAGCTAAATTCAAGAAAATCACAATCAATCAAAGCCTTCAGCATGGAATGATGTTTACAAATAGCTCCTTTGATAATTTTGTTGCAAATTTGTTGCATATAAAATTCACAAAATATTAAATTGCAATGCTAAACTGCTGTCAACTAACATAGACTACCGTTTTGATGTGAGCAATTATTAATGATTGATTATTGGATTAAATATGACCTCATGGCAGGGGTAAATATAGGAGAGCATATAGGGTAATGTTAGGTGCAAATCGTGAAGCCAAGACAGAGTTAGATCAAATTTGGCTCAATTCATAATCAATGGCTTGATTTGTTGAGTTTAAGTTATATGTATTTGTTAGGAATAAAAAAAAACTCAACTTAAGAATTTGAGTGTGGTCATGTGAAGTTTAAGACCCTTTTCGATAGAAACACAGCTAATGCTTAAAAAATAAACGAAAGGAAAAGTTAATTAATGCAAAAACCAACATTATGAATAAAAACATTTGTGTCTGTAACACTGAATAACTAAAATGCAGCATATATTTATTATATAATTTAATTTATAGATTAGACACAATGCAGAGTTCTAGAGTTACAGTAGATCTGTTTCAACACTCAAGGGAAGAAAGAAAAACACTTCAGTCACATTCTGTCAGTGTGAATGAATAAGTCAGAATCACCGTTCTGCGATCTGTACTTGTGATGTGACTGACAGTTGTTTTTACAAATCCTTGAGTGATAAGATTCATATATATACACTTAAACGTGTATATATATTCTTCAAAAACCAAAAAAGCTAAGTTTCAAACAAAACTGATTTCAAAGATATAAAGGGACAGAGAGGAGTGACAGGAAGAGAGAAATGAAAAGAAGAGGGACAGAGGCATTATTTACCCCGTTCTAGCTTCATGTCTGAGGCCCGTGAAGGAAAGGAGGAATGAAAAGAGATGGAGGACAAAAGTATAGTCATGGAAAAAGAGGGATGGTGAGTTGAGGGCAAACAGACGACATGGAGTGAAAAGGGAATTAACTATGGCCAATTTCATAATCTGTGTTTATTGACATCATATTAGACTATATTATTACATCTGGAGACAAATGGAGTATATGACAATATGATTACAATTAATTTAATTTATTCAACTGATAAATTTTGTCAACAAAAATGATGAGCATTTCCATGTTAGAATGACCAAACATGTATGATTACAGATGGATGATTGAATATTTGGATGCCATATGTAATTTTGGCAAGACAGTCTACATGTTTATGGATTGTTATATAATTACTCTATACTTTCAAATTACATTTGATAGGACTATGATCTTCAGAGCTTTTATTGAACTAAAATCTTCCTTTTGACCATTTATTGGTATTTATCTTGATGAAAAAAGATTCTAGATTGTTAACGTTACTTACTTGTTCCCTCCTCTGACACCATACCTAGACCCTCTGCTTTATTCTGCCTCTCAAAAGCATTCAGGTCCAAAACACTGCAAAAGATGCCCAAACACTCATTTAATGAATCTATTAACTAGTGAGTGAATGTGAGATGACAACAGCCTCCAGTTAAAATATACCTGCAGGTCTGCATTAGAGCCTGGACACTGAGGAAGAAACCCACATCTTTCTTATCTTTCAGATAGTCCAGCATTTTCTGCAAGCAAATAGTCAATACTGTTACAGCTGAGCATTAGTGCAGGGTCTAATTCACTGTCTTGTCTCCATGCGGACTCTTAACTAACCTGTTGGACCTCGCAGTTCCCGCCATTTAGAATAGAAATACCAAGTTTTAAGGTGGAAGAGACCATGCACCCTGTCTCACCTGTATAAAAAAAAAGTGTTTTTAAGATGGCATGTAGAGCAATAAATGTAAAGTTCAAGCTTAAAACAAAAAGATTTGAAAAGATCCAATAGTGTTTGTGTGTGTGTGTGTAAGGGTGAACATGTACCCTTGCAGGCACTAATCATCTGTAGGACCATCTCAGCAGCCCCTCGGTTGTGTAGACGGGCCTGCTGGTAGAGGAGTCTTTGCTTTTCCATCTCTTTTTCCTGTAGGGTTAAACATGGAAAAAATTAACTGCCTGAAAGTCTTTAATGCGTCCTATTTCTCACAAACCTTTCTGCTCAATCTCACTGCTCCACTACAGCAATTGAACAACAGAAACCATAACTAACCATAACAGTAAAATCATCTTTCTTTATAAGCGATAATGATTATTTTTCAATCTTGATCAGGTGCTACTTGTCATTCAAAAGTCTTATTTGTGTGCTTTTCAAGATCCTGTTATGAAAATGCTGTTCATTATGTCTGTGGGCGTCAGACCATGATATAGAGTGACAATAAAAGTCACTTGCAGTTTCATATGTTGTGTAAAGAAAATTATCTCAGTGGGTATTTCTAAATTTAGAAACTGGTATTCCTGTGGAGACTACAAAAGACAGCAGCGAGTATGTACATTTATTGTCATCATGACAACTCTGAACAATGAGTACTGTCGTAGGAAAAACGTCAGTGAGCCGTAGTTGCGGTCTCTTTAGTGAAAGTTTGTGGACAAAAAAGGTTGATTGTCTATTGTCAATAGTATAAGATGTATGATCAAGATTACATCATTTGCATGTAGTTTTTCACCACAAATTCTGCTGTTAAATAATGCAATAATTTGGGCTAACAACATCAACAGAAGTCTCATAGCTCACAGTAAGGCTGTCTTTAAAGGTTTATAAGGTAAAAATATATTTCTCTATATGGAAATTGATTTAACTTATAAACCTTTTTACTTTTGTAACCCAACTGTTGCACTCTATTTCTGTGTGAGCTGTGCTTCATACATGACTACACTATAGATAATAGACAATGGACCTTTTTTGTTCACAAATTTAGCTTACGTGTTCTCACCTTAACTGAAAACTTGTAAAACCTAGACATCTGGTCTAACGGCATTCTCGCATGTATGTCTAAATATTTTATAAGACAAGTAGATATATTTTAGTTAAAATGCGATTATAATAGTGTTAAGGCGAGATTGGGTGATTGTGAGTGCTTCACATTTATAAAAGATTTGGGCCCCACTGATTATTCTTTTTATATTCCAAAACTCTGTTCTCTTTCACTCATGTTCATTTAGCATGCTCCCAATCAACCCCACCATCATCATTAGTTATGGGATAGTCATACTAATTTCCCACGTTTGTCTATCAGAGCAAACGTTGGACTACAGTAAACTCTCCTGATGGCTTTGCATCTCACAGAGAAACAAAGAGCCATACAGGTGTTACTCATCTACAGCTCTGTCTCCTGTTGGGAAGTGAACGATAAAAAAAAAATACGTAACCCTTAGCCCACGTTATACCAAACATCATTGAAATAAAAGGGAATTGTAATTAAATGCAATTATTTTAAATTGTAAGTATTTTAACAAATACAATTCCATAATGTTATCATTGAAATGATAATAAAAGCAAGCTTTTATAACTATAAAAATAGTGCAAAGTGAAAATTTTGATAGCAAACACAAAAGCTGGCTTACTTACATAAGCTTGCTTTTCCAAAAATGAATTGAATCATAAAATGTATAATTAAAAATTACTGCATGCATAATAGACCACCCTCCCAAACCTCCCACCCCACCCATGCCACCCCCCTCCCATGTAAGCCTGGCCTAAACACCCAAAAGTGTGTGCATTTTTTCTTACCGTGTCTTTACATAAACGCTCGGCCTGAGTGTGTGTGTGTGTGTATGGCGCGTACAATCCACTTTGTCATAGGTGTTCCTGTGTGTTTGTTCCTCTGTGAGTGTGTGTAGACTAGGAGACTGCTCTGGCTTTAACTGTAGTCTGTGTGTCAGTATACTATGTCAGTATGGGGGAAAACATTGATTAGTCATTTTCACAAAATTATTGTGAATGAGTTAAAGTAAATTAAGGTAAGAAATAGATTAGAAAGCATAAATATGACATAAGCCATCATTAGTGATTACTCAAACTGTGAAACAGCATATATAAGTAAAATGCATGTTCACTTAACACCTCACTCATAAAGCCCACGGCAAGAAAACAATAAATCATCCAACATATCATTAAAAAGCAAAGATGAGATTCTTTTGAACTATTAAAGCTGCAACAGGTGAAATTACGCACTGAAATCTCTCTGAAGTCAACAATCCAGGAAATGTATAATTATATAATATATAACTCCTATTTTGCTGATTTTGATTTCTTTGTGAAATTCACCCTTGTATCTTCATAACTGAATGGTACAACAAAAAGAATACAAAACATTTCCTTAAGCCTAAACTACTTAACACTTAATAGTAATGATGTTTTGGTACAAACTGTAAAATGAGTCTAAATAGTCTTTTTCATATGTAACATATTTGTCAAGTAAATGTATTCAGGTAATTTTTTATGCATTTGTGTTTAGTTGTTGGCTTAAAGCTCTGTCAACTGTAAAATAAAATAAAAAACACCTTTAAAAATGTTTTAAAGATGCTGCACTGTGTTGATGTTATTAATACATTAATAATGAGCCAGATGGAGAGACAGAGAGAGATCAGAGAGCACAGGCCAGTCAGAGAAACATAAGATGGGATGTGAGGGAATGGGTGGATGGATGGATGGATGGATGGATGATACAGTGGTTGGTTTGGATGTCACTCTACCGCTTCTGTGTCTTCCCTGTCCCCAGCCCCCGGACTCCCCCTACCATCTCTGTCTGTCGCACCTCAAAGGGCATCTCCTCCTCTCCACCCTCCTCCTCCTCTCCCCCCTCATCCTCTTCACCGATGTGGCAACTCTAAATTCAACAGAGATGAACAAAGAACAGTACATAGTGTGAGAGCCTATAAATAAATGGCTTTATAAATTTATAAAAGTAACAATAAAGTAATATGTATACATTTTAATCACGGATAAAAAGAAAATTAGAATAAACAATAGTAAATTGGTGTTAAGGGTTTACCATAAGACAAAAAGGTCTCACCTTAGCCATGATATCAGCGTATGCCATGTATAAGTAATCTATATCCAATTTACTGTGACAGAGCAGAAGCAGGGACAAGGAGATAAATAACAATGATTCAAAGACAACCACAGATGTAAAAAGTCTTCAAACAATGTCTTCATTGTTTGAAATGATAATTGATCCTAGAATATCTTTCTTTGTATATATATAACATAAACTATATCATACACACACTTTTTTGTATAATCAGAATATGTTTCTAAATAGAGATATCATGTGGAAATGTAAAAAAAAAAAAAGACCACATGTTCTCTCCCTGGATGTATATAGTTACCCTTTTTTTCTTTTTTTCCCCCCTTTTTGTGCCCTTATTTATTTATTTTTGTAAAAGAGAAAAAAGTTATACTTTGAAACAATTGAACAAATCTTGAGTACAATTTATATTTAAAACACATTAGGTAATTGTACATACCTGTATTTGTAAAGACACTTTGGGATTGCATTGAGCACTAAATGTAAACTGAAATATACTACATGATTGTACTCAAAGGAATGATCAAAATAAACACAAAATAACAAAAAGAAAATGACCTATGTAAGTTATTGATAAAGAAAGACTGGCATTATCCAGTACTTCTATATTGCTTTTATTTTGTAATAGGTGATTACATTACATTGACAAAAACCATGTGAACAATGTGAATAGCTTGAGCTGTCTGTATAACAGTCACTGGTTATGGCCATGTGATCAACTCTTTTTGCACCAGGAACCAATTGTGCCATTCACTAACAAGGGGTGTGACGGGATCTCACCTCTTCTCAGTGAGGGCAGTGCGACTAAAGTGAAGGATGAGCTGATGAAGAGGGTCTGGCTTTGTCTCCTTTTCCTCTTCCTCCTCTTCTTCCTCCTCCATTGCTTTCTAGATCGGTGAGAACATAAACTATATCATGTGGGTTACATCACTAAAAATGGCTAAAATGCAACAGTCATTTTTGTGAATGTGTGAGCACATACAGATAGGTCATCAATCATTCTGTCCTCAAAGGAATATCCTTCGGTGTGGATCCAGTTCCGCTTGTACCCATCCAGGAACATGTTAGATGCTCTATGCCTGAAAGAGAGATGGTAAATATTTATCTGTCTCCGATCCTGTTACCCCCTTTTCTCATCATTTTATTCAATGAAACAGACCGACTGACTCTCATATGATCGTGTTTTGTCTTACCTGGGCAAGTTGTAAAGGGGAGTCATCCTGAAACAGGCCACCACCGCTCTACGTCGTTGCTTTGACAGCAGTTTGTGCCAAACCATTTTTTTGGACTTGAAAGGATGCTCTGTCTGAAGATGGAACAAAAGACATAAGTCTAAGAAGAGACAAAACAACTATACTTGGGCTACAAGAACATATATATATACGTACATTTTATTTATCTGATTTTAAACTGCATTTAAATTTGGCTATTATTAATGCTTTGCTGTTCAGGCAACAAACTGGCGAATTTTAATGGGATACTGAAGTATAGTGGCAGTGTGGGTGAGTGGTCATCAAAATGTGATTTATTTGAGTTGCACTAGGATTTTCAAACCTTTGAATTCAAACTCACCACTTCAATGTGGTAGAGGACCGCAGAGACCTCCTGAACCCGCTTCACCACTTTCTCTGGAGCATCTGCATCTTCTGCCTTTCCTGCCATTTCCTTATACAGTGCCATCTGCCAGCGCATAGACGGGTTATCGACCTGAGAAGAGAGAGATGGCATTCGGATTCCTGCAAAACACTTTAACATCAACACCAACACAAACATGCTGACATACACTTACCTTGCCATGGAGGTGCAGGTTATTTTGCAAGAATTCTCTCACCTCCTCATCTGTGTCTTTCTATGGGTCAACAACACAACAGACTGGCTGAGTTTACCTTTTTTGCTGACCAACCTAAGTGAAACTTTATAACAACATCTAGGCTTGTGAGATAGATAGGGAGACAGACAGATATATGGTGATCACACTACCAAAGAATAGCGTGTCTTGGCCAGGTTAATGAGCTCCTGGTCTGCAGGAGAGCACATGTTAAGTCCAATGGGAAGCATTTTCTTCAGGGATGCTACAATGAGGGACGTTTGAACAGAGTATCGATCTCCACGTCTCTTTTTCTTGGTACGCTCCACATCCGAGCCACCAGCCTGAGATGAAAGTAACATTCAAAACATGACAACTGATATAAACATCATGAAATAACTTTCAGTGAGACCTTATGGAATCTTATTAAAAGATTTTCATATTGAATGATGAGCTAACAGAGTCTGTTGACCAAAAAAATGGAAGTCCAACTCAAGATTTTACATTCATTTCATTGAGCAAAATACAAAGTTTCCTGTTCCCTAACAAGGACCTAGACCGCTTAACAGAACAATCCATCCTTACTTGAAGACGTTATTTCAGTCATTAGGTTTTATCTTTAAGTCAGGACTTCTTTAGAGAACAGTCCTTGGAAAGCAGTTATTCTGATTATAGGGGTAATTAAGTAGGGTAAATAGGGTAATTAAGAGGGAAGGGAGGGTAAATGTTCAAGGTTGCTTTTCATCAGAATAGACAACAACATTGGGGCTTAGTGGGGAAGACAAGGCATATTTGGTCTGAAGCTAAAATCTCAATTCTAATCTTAACAGAGGAGACAACATTAAAAAGGGGGAAATTCATTCAACTGAAACGTCATCTTAGAATAGACACACTCTTAAAAATAAAGGTTCCAAAATAGGGGTCATAGAAGAACCATTTTGTTTCCCAAAAAAACTTTTAGTGAATCGTTAAAAAAATAACCTTTTTTTTTAGATGATTTGGCCGCTCATTTCAAAAATCCAAAAGTCAAATTTTTTATTAACTTTTAGAAAGGTTTGTGTAAGATAAATAATCATTCTGTTAAATTTAATGTAATGGTTCTTTATCTGCATCATTGACTCCATAAAGAACCATTTTGTTCTACAAAAGTTTATTCATAGTGGGAAAAGGTTCTTTAGATTATTAATATGTTAAAAAAATGGTTCTTTTTAGAACGATTCACTAAAAGGTTTTTTGGGAACCAAAATGGTTCTTCTATGACCCCTATTTTGGAATGTTTATTTTTAAGAGTGCATAATAAAAGCAGGCACTATATATAGGCTGGTACTATAATGTGTCAGTGCAGCTTAATACACTCCATGCATTGAAAAGGTCTGCAAGGGACATGCACGGTCATAACAAGGGGAGAGGAACTAAAAAAAAACACACTGTAAAACTCACTCAGTGGCGTTAATTATACAACTAAAGGGGAAATAATCGCTTTTGACTCATTTTGGGTTGCTAAAATTTGAGTTAAGAAACTCAACCCACAGAGGCAATTATTTCAGTACGCTTGATCACACATGTCCTGTTTGCACCAGTTTTACCCCTCCAATCCAGCACTTTCAGAGTTTAACATTGGGTCTCATTTAGAAAACATGAGCAAAATAAATTGTATGTAACTGAACTGAATGCAAAGATTAAGTAAGAATGGTTTTAGACTAAATTTATTCTGCTCATGCTTCATGAATGAGAACCATTGTGGGTGAAAGAATATGTGTACTGACCCTTTGGTCTTTGTCTGAACCTTGTAAAGTCGTTTTGAATTATATTTTATGCATCAGGGCAGATTTTTATGGCTTATATATTATGATATAGTGAGAATATGAGGAAATACTTGGGGAGAACAAGAAACACCTCAATTTTTTTTTATATGGCCAAAAAGTACAATGAAATTATGATAGCTTTTAATAATGAATTAAATCTTTATATAACAGTATAGTAGACTACTTGTATAAAATACATTAAAGTATCGGTTGTTACTCTACATCTTCAAATAATATGTCTTAGCAAGATGCTGAAAAATCTGTTGTACATATCTATGACCTCATAGGGAGCAAAACATAATGCAATATGCAACACAATGATGATTGAGAGATAATAAACGTTCCTCAAAAGTCTGATGCATCATTTTTGATACTCACATTTTAACATGACTTTTATAAATAATGATCTGGATAATCAATTAAAGCGAAGTTACTTCAGTCCAGTAAGTGTTCATATTGAAATATTACTAACAATGTATAGTTATTCTTACATTTACTTTATAAAAATCTCTAAAGATTTCTTAATAAGACACGTATACACAACGTGAAGGGGGACATTTTACTTAAAGGCTTTTAAAAAGTATAAACTATCAATAAGACAACAGAAGCCATGTAGTAAATTGAGTACAACAGGTTTTTCAGCAAAGTTTTGATCACATACATAATTTAGAGGCCTTAGAAATTTGTGTGTTCAAAAATATGATACAGTAGGATTTATAGGGTTAAGACCACCCAGAATCAAATAAACATGGCCTTGGTGTGGGTCTTATAGCTTGGACCGACACGTCTTGGTCTGGGTCTTAATGGCTCCCTGGTCTGAATAAAATAATGTATTCTGTTGTGGTTGTACTAAGGATTTGTTTCAGCTGTACTACTGTGTTAATGCAACTAACAATTAAAGCCAAGTTTTACAGGTTACGTTAGTCCTAAAGTATGTAAGTGTAATTCCCTTTTCCACAATCCCACCTCAATCATTTGTTTTTGGTTCCATTAGGGGTCGTGGGCTAAAAGGGGTGGATGGGGAGACAAAAATGGAACATTATGGATATGTAAGCCATTGGATATAAGTACAGAAACAATTCCAGTTAAGGTTGGATTAAGTAGGCACACATTAGAGGATGGACTCTAAATGCCCTCCTTTGTCAAGGAGGATGATGAAATATAACTTAATTGAGGTCAAATTCCGTCACATGAATCCAGTTTAGGAAATGAACTGAAGTACAGTTTGAATAGCTTGATGTGTGTATTTCTGCAAATTTCTGAGTCTCAGTTGACTTCCTGAACAGATTAAAAATTGACCCCAACCTGCAGCCATTATACAAAAAGAAAAGGAAGATAAGAGATGTATGAAGATCCCCATCCGAACTACAGTCCAACAGATGCAAACCGCTGTACAGGGTGATGGCACAGGCCTCCAGGGGCTCGGAACCTCTGCGACAGACATGGAATCAAGTGCCATGAGCCTGACACTACAAAGAGTTCTTTCATCAAACGCCTCGATTCAGACTCCCCCCCTCACACACTGGCAGGACGACAGGCGCCCTGTGGCCCTTGTGTCCATGGGGATGGGATTTTTCTTGAGACTTAGAGTGCTCATCCTTTCATAATATACCCATTTAACATTGTGTTATTATATTCTCCTGAATTCCCATTTTTAAATTGTGTATCCCTCAATAATCTGATACATAAAGTACTAAAGACGCCATTTTAGGGAAAAAACACCATTATGCTTTTTAGCATGATGCCTATCTACACATGAAACATGTAAAAAAAAAAAAAAAAGAGTGTGTTATTCCAATAGACACTAGTCTTGTCAAACAGAGAGTGCCAGTGTGTCGGGGGAGTTGATGAAATGCCTCCCCCCCTAGATGTGAGGTGCCATGCGATAGCACAGCAGTCGTGCAGACAGAGAAGCTAACCTCAGAGTCCCCGGTCTAGAAACCCACCAGCATCCAGATGAGAAAAAGAGGACAGGGCACAGTCAGAGAGAGAACACCATTAACACTGTCACCTAAATCCTGTAAAACGCATCCGAAAAGCACTTGCATATAATACCAGTAATCACTGGCGTTTTGTGGCAGCAAGAATAAACTCAACGTCTTCAAAAAAAAAACATGAAAGCACTGCACACTTTACCTTCTGATGTGGGGCTTGATGCCAAATCAACCATTGGCTGTTGGTTTATTAACAATTTTAAGATTTGTTTTGAGAAGAAAAAACGGACTGAAAATCAGAGTTAATATTGTTAACTAAAACTAACTGACAAAGTTTAAATAAAATATAAATATTAGATGAAAAACTTTAGAAATTAGAAATGTTGCCTTGGCAACTAAAATCAAATAAAAAAATCCAAAAATTACGAAATAAATTAAATGTAAATATTAAAAAAAAATTACTAGAACGTAAACTAAAATTAAAATGCAAACTGATTAAAAAAAACTTCTTCAAAATATTATAATGGTAGGTAAATAATTCTAAAATAATGCTATTGACAACACAATGCTTAAGTCAGATTTTTTTTTATCAAATACCCCCCTCCCCCCTCTCCCACTTTCCCCAACAACAAAAAAACAAACATAATCTATAATGTAAATATAAAAATTACCAATATATAAATTATATATGTGAATTTGCAGAACAGAAAAACTACTCGGACCACGTGATAATCAAAAAATAAGAAATAAATGATCAAATTTGAAAGTCTATTTACCATTTATTGACAGTAGGGCCTCACCTTGCTCATTTTGCTCTTACTGTCAGCAGTGAGGAAGGACATATTGTTGATTTCATTCATCACCACAAAGTTTTGCTCCTCTCGCTTGAAATTCTGCATAGAGATAAAACCGAAAGAATGAGAAGAGAAGCGAGATACATAGAATTGTAGGTTGTTGTGTTCAAATGTCATATGCTGTGGCTTCAGTGAATGTGTTTATCATGACTACTGATACTGTGTGTTTTTCTTTGTTTCATTCAAATAGACATTTGTCTCTCACATGAGATTTGGACCAGAAGATGAAGACCTCGCCCACCATCCGGAACAGTTCCTCGGCATCTGGGTCGCGACACGTCAGCCATCTTGCTCTAAAACCCATGTGACATTTAAAATGTCAAGACAACTAAAAATGATGCTATTAAAATAATCTACGTAGGAACCACAAAATACCTGTTGTTATCCACATAGCGGATGAGAAGAGGGTAAAGAGCATACAGGTCTCTACAGAGAACTGCAAATTCATCTCTAATAGTTCCTTCCTCCTCATCCCCCTCAGATTTCCCCTCCATACGCAGGTGCTCCTCCTCAGCCACTACTTTAGACGTTCGCTTCTTCAGCTTCTCCATGGTGGGAATGAAATGGGATTTGAGCATCTCTGGTTTGGCTCGGCTCACAATGGGCTGGGAGAACACTGGATCAAAACAAGGATATTATGTTGAAGATCAGGTTCAGTGCAAAATACAAGCCCAGGCTTGAAAATAACAACTTCCTGTACCCGCAAGCCTCTTCATCCAGGAAGCTTCATCAATTCCCAAATTGTTGACCACAATTTTCATGATACTTCCCAGGAGCTGGTTGAGGTGATCGGAGGTGACGTCTGTACACAGCTTACCCTCCAAATCGGGAAAGTTCTCCACTCCTCTCTCCCACCAGCGGGGTAGGTAGTTACATAGCATGGGCAGGGTGACCTCGATCACATGCGGCATTTCAGTGTAGCGAGCCCCTGATTCAGCCAGGTCTCCAATCTCTTTCAATAATATGTCTAGCTCAGGAATGTCCAAACACAGCTCTTGGACATGGTTCGGAAGGCCCAGGACTGTAGATAAATAATAAAATAATAAAAATCAGATAGAAATACAGAAACAGATTTATATACAGTACCGTTCAAAAGTTTGGTCTCTGTTAGATATTTTAATGTTTTTGAGCAAGTTTCTTTGCCATCTTTTAAGCTGAAGTTTCAGCATCATTAATCCAGTCTTCAGTTTTACACGATCCTTCAGAAATCATTCTAATATGCAAATTTGGTGCTCAAGAGACATTTCCTATCATTATCAATGTTGAAAACAGTTGCATTGCTTAATATTTTTGTGGAACCATGATCATTTTTTCAGGATTCTTTAAGGAATAAAAAGTTTAGCATTTATTTGAAATAGAAAATGTTTGTAACGTTACAAATGTATTTTATTGAATGGAAGTGTAGCTGAAAAAGAGATGACTTACTAGCTCTTTCTCTGGGTGTCTTGGTAGTGTAGACCGAAAACGCATTATACTCATTAAGATTGGGCTCCAGGTAGGCCACAGGCATGGCTGCAGCAAGATGAGCAAGACATTCTCCAAGGGCTGGTCTATGTCTAATGCACATAAAAAGGAAAAATATAAAAAACCCAACCCCAGTGTCACATACATTTATACACACATACACATACACACACACACACACACACAAATACAAACCTCTCTGCATGAGGTGTTTTTACTGTACCAAGAGAGTAGATGCTACACATGATTCGGTAGCATGACATCTGCAAATCGTCCACTAATAGAGGCAAGACAGAGAGACGCACATTAATTTAGCTACGTCATTTTAAAATGAACGTATGATAATTTAGTTTAAAAAAAAAAAGGTCCTTACGCATAACATCATCTCCAAATTGGTGCTGAGCGACGTGGTCAAACAGTGAAGTGAGGACAGGGAGCAGAGCTGTTGTGGTGTAGTTAATATTTTGAGACACGCCTTTCACTGGCTGAGAGACAAAAGACACAGATGGACTCGTGCCGTGCAAAAATAATGCAGGAAATAAACACCTTGTGATATTAGCATTACTAAAGTTGCACCTGATTGCCTTTGGACACTTTGCCAAGTTTGAGGTTTTCCACCATCTTTTCAATGTCATCAGCTGCACTCTCAAAGAACGAACGCAGCCCTGCTTTTACGATCTCAGGGCCGGATTTCATCACAGTTCTGTTAAAGTCAGAGAAATTTTAAAAAAAAATTACAAAACAGGGGTGTCAAACTCAGTTCCTGGAGGGCCACAGTCCAGCAGAGTTTAGCTCCAATGCTAATTAAACACACCTAAACCAGCTATTCAAGAGCAGTGTTCGAAATCACCCCCTATACCCTCATTCACTATTCCCTACATTACTCCACTAACATAGTCAACTTGAAGGAGTGAATGAAAACGAGTGACGGAATTAGGAAACTGAGTGCGCTGGAAGGGCTGCCGCTTTAGCATAGTTTGTCCTTGCTGTTTAATAATAATTTGAAACTTAGCAAACTGGCAGCTCCAGCAGTAATGAAAAGATTTATCTTGAACTCGGCCATGGAAACTAACATGTAAAAACCTTAATTAAACAAATTAATAATTGATTAAAAAGGAATTTATACCTGTATGATATTAAGCTGTAGCCACATAGGACCAGTGGTTTTTCAAAATGGATAGATTGATGATTCAGCTGCAGGTGCCACATTCAACCCTCACAGTGCATTATGGGTATTCTCTAGCTGTTGAGCGTACATTGGTTGTACACTCTGTGCATGCATTGTGGGATTGAACGACACAGCCAAGGTCTTTAGGATTGCTATAAACTTCCAGGTAGGTGTTTTGAAGCTGGTTGGAGCTACACTCTGGCCCTCCAGGAGTAGAGTTTGACACATTTGAGATACAACATACAAATGTTGTGCTACTGGTCTCTATTCAGATTGACAATTCATTTTAATGACTTACCTGGCATCAAGTGAGCGTGCAAGGATATGAAGGCAGTTGACAATAGCAGGTGCATCCGTACCTATTTATCCCCAAACAGATGGTATTACATCAAGGATAGATATTCACCTTTTTTTTAAACCATAAACACTGAGGTAAAGCACATTAGATGCTCTACTGAGTTAATGGAGAGAAACACACAAGAAAAAGGTAAAACACTCGAAATAAAAGTAATAAGAAAATGTGAAAGGAAAAGTGATGGAGGACAGCAGAGTACATCTTACCAAAGAGAAACACTCTGTGTCGCACCAGGGCAGACATCTTACAGAAGATACTGATACCAAATTAAAGGAAATCAAACAAACATAAGAATGAACGTGAGAGAAAGAGGGAAAAGAAAGCAGCAAGAGGAACAGGATGAAATAAAAAGGTTTTAGAAATGTAATGTGAAAGAATCTTGTATTTGACATTAACATCATATCAGACTGTTTAAGTGTCTGTGTGTTGTTACCTTGCAATCATCTCTTTTTCCTTGTTTGAGGCGTGTCCGCCACTGCCCAGGATTTTGGCTGGCGTGGAGAGGAAGTAGAGGCAGTGGTTCTTAAAATATTGATTTATCAAAGGCAGAAGAATCTGAGGAGGACAGAAATATTTCACACACATTATTTACAGTCCTGATCAAACGTTAAATGCTAAAAGATTTCTTGGGAGTATAGACCACCTTGGCAAAGAACTTAATCTCTTGTTCGTGCGGCGACTTTTCCACACGGCCACTGCTCACAACTGCCTCTGTAAACACAAATGTCACAGAAAATTTAGTTCATCTCAGTTCATCCATAAATTCATGCAATACAAATGAATGCAGTTTTACCAAGATGTGCTATGAACTCCTGGGCAATGTCCATCCACTTTAGCAGCTTCTGTAGGAAGCCATACGTAAAACGCTTCTCAATAGATGAAATGTCACTTTCCATATCTTTGAGCCCCCTGGACATAGAGATTTTAGACAATCACAATTATAGCAATTACATTATTTTGGAGTATGTGGGTTTCCCTGTACCTTGTCACAGCATATCCATGGAGCTGCAGAAACTTAAGCAGCTCATATGCTTTCTCCCTATCCCGTGCCTTTTCTTTAGCTGTCAGTGTGTCATAAGGCACAAGCAAAGGGTGTGTCCCTCCACCTAAGTACAAACACATCGAGAGAGATCTTGGAAAAACTAAAATGAGCTGCAGGAAAATCATTTAAAAAAAAGTCTGTTTATTGGTCAGACATTGGAGAGAGGCTAACCTTTTGATTGTAACTCCATTTTCTTTTTGCGGCCCCAGGTGTTATGGTAGTTTTCTGCAAGCTGCTCTGCCATGGACTAGAAAACGCAGTGTGCTGTTAGCCATGGTGCTTTCAATTGTATTGAATTGGTGATGTTGAACTTATTGGGACTGTGCAGTCTTTCTTTCAATCATTGTGTACCTGTAGCTCTCTGGACAGTGTCATGCCTGAGATGTCAATGGGCTGAGGGCTGTAGCCATGACTGGGGTCATAGGTCGCCTATGAAAAGAAATTGTAAAAACACTGCATTTGTGAATTATGATATCATACTCATATTTAGAGTATCAGTAATATATGCATTTTGTTGTTTAATATGTGAAACAAAAGTCACAAAACTTAATTTAGAGTTTTAGATACAGCAGTATGCAGTTAGAATTTGGTTAGGATCTCAATATATTTATTGATATATTATCTCTGTCCTCTCTTACCTGTGCAGTCTGTGAGATCTTGCGTGCTGTTTTCTCTGTTTTCTCGTCATCTCCATCTCTGGCTTTGTCCAATGTCCACTCCCAGGCAATCATGGCTTTCATGGACTCTTTAATAGGCCAGCGGTAGATTTCTTTATCCTAATCCAAATATTATTACATTAAAACAAATGATATAAGGCACTTACAAATAGTCAAGACAAGTCATCTTCATTTATATAGCGCTTTTAACAATGTAGATTGTTTCTAAGCAGCTTTACAGAGATAAACATATAATTTAAGGTAACAGAGATTGTTTTGGCTTTATAGTGGTTCTTGAATAATGTTATTTTCCAGCTAAAGTTTGTTTTGATTGATTCACTTCCGTTGAAATTATCATTTGTTATGAAATTAGGGGCCGCTAAGATGGCGTTCTCTCTAAACAGACTTTGAACGCGGACCTGTGATAAAAGCTGATGGCGTTCACATGTGCATTAAGAATTGATTCTATAGTTATGTGCATTTGAATATATGAGCGCAGGTTTGTAATTCCCTACAAATCATGCCTAAACAAACTACTTGTCTTGGCCATAAATTTGATACAGAATTTAATTTTATTTTATCACTTCGGGTAAGGTACGCGAACTGAATTTCCCCACAACGCTTTATCTGTAGAGTGGTAAAGGGATCTGCCATAGGGAGAGGCTAGTTGGCACTTCAGCACTGCATTGCAAATAACCAAATAACCATAGCACTATGGAGTCTGAGAGAGAGAGAGTGAAAATGTAATATATGATGTCTGTTACCTTTTCAGAGAATGTTTTGTAAGGCCTGAGCATGGGATGAGTCTTGGCATTTTCATCCAACACCTCACCAAAAGTCCAGTTATTTTGGATCTGGTGGATTAAAAGGCACTGGTAAAACTCTTATGCAAATAAATAAATACACTACCAGCCACCTAGCAAAACGATAGACTGATAGATAGATCGATAGATAGTATAATATAATGATGGATGGATGGATGGATGGATGGATGGATACCTTTTCAAAAGCCCATCTGTCATGTGTGTATTCTGCATATCTGTTGATGAAACCATCCAACTTCTCAGGAATGATAGTGCTATAAAAAAGAGAAAATCACAACAGAATAAGTAATCAAATATTTGAATATATTTGATTAATCTCACTAAACAGAATAATTAAATAAATAAATGTACTTAGTGGTATCAACAGGTTTGGGGTCAAAATTGCCCTCAGCATCAACAGAAGCCTTTTTCTCTGTTTTGGAGGAGTAGCTGGCGTCCACATAATCTGGAGGAATTGCTCCAGCGATCGCACATATGCAAGGCATGGCAATTTTGAATAGCTCTGCATCAAATTTCTGTTGGTTGACACAAATTAAAAAGCTATTTATCATGTATGTATTTATTCTGTAATTTGAATGCATTTTGGGGACAGAATAACACTAATATTCTCTCAAACAGGTCAGCAATATAGGGCATATTCCCACCTTGTGAGCCAGAGATTCAAAAATTCCCCAGAAGAGTTTACGAGTGAGATGAAGCTCTTCCTCTGATGATACGCCAAAGTTAGCCCAGCCATTGGGCAAACAATAATATTTCCAACAACGCTCATAATGATTAGTGAGCAGCTGCAAAATAATGACAGACAGGTGAGATGACTATAGCAACCATCTTAAATTCATTGTACTGACGTGTAATGATAAAATCCCATACCTTAAGGGGCATTTTAGCATACTCATTCAGAATCGGCACGTCAAATACCAGCCGCCTGAGGAGGTGCTGAAGCATGGAAGGACGCAGGTACCTGTAAAACAATAAGCAACCCCAAAATGAAATTTGAATGCATATTTGTTTTATTGGCGTTTGTTGTAGTGCACAATTAATGTTGGGTAAGTTACTCTAAAAAAGTAATTAATTAATAGCTACTAATTACATCTTCAAGAGTGTAATAAGAATACTGTACTAATTACTTTATTTTTTAAAGGGAAAAGTAATTAAATTACAGTAATTAATTACTTAGTAATGAATTACACCCAACACTGCACACAAGTTACCTGCACAAAGACATGAGACATTCCTCGATAACATCTCTCTGAGCTTTGGTAAGAGAGCGTCCTCGGGACAGCCTGTAGATGGTGTGAAGCATAGAGTCGATCATGATGGCGCGGTGGTCCGTCCCGGCGAACAAAGGAGCACATTTAGTGATGAGCGGTAGCACAGCGGAGCACAGGTAACGGTTCAGAGCAAGGGCCATTTCTGTAGTGCTGAACGCAGCCTTAGAAAAAGAACAGGGTAATAATTGTGACGCTACTGCAGATAGTTATGTAAAGAGAAAAGGAAACCATGAAAGCAAGACTTGAACCCGCATTTTTCATGTGAGCCCCATCATTTGAATGCGGTCACAGACAACATTTTTGTTAGTGAAGAATGAAACAGCAGACATCTTACTGTGTCTAAGGAAGCTGCTGCTCTCATGTCAGGCAGAAAGCCCACTTCTAGTACATGCAACAGGAAGTCCTGGTTGTCGATGCCGTAAACTCTGTCCAGGAACAGGACCATTGGTGCTTTATGATCTGGCACGAAACTAGCAGACATCTTTGGTTCAATGATGCTGTTATCTGAAATATAATGAGCGTAGTAAGATAGGAAGTGTGAGAAAAGTAAGGATTCAAGCTTCCATCTTCAAATTCTTTACTTGCTACCTTTTCCAAAAGCAGGTATCTGGACTGGCAAGCTGATCACACCAACAAGATCTTCAATGGGCACAAGAGACCTAAGAATGGCCCTGATTCTCAAAGCCTCACCTTTACCAGCCTGGATCAACTATACACACAGAAAGGAAGTGTGAGATGTTCAATCAAGTCAGATTTAATTGAGTACCACTCAAGCAGTTACATAGAGTACAAACACACTTACGTGCATTTCAGGAGCACAGCGACCCAGCAAATCAATAAGAGCTGAGTAAAAGGACATGATGGCATTTCCCAGGTGAACTCTGTTCTCCTCATGCTGCTCCTCACCTCCAAACCTGACACATCATGAACAAGAAACACTCAAAAACATCTCTACATACCACTGTAAAAGCAAACAGTTACAATTGAGTTAACATGTTATTTCCCCTCTACACTATTCACTTCACAAAATGTGCTTCTGAGTGTGAAAATGTTAGCGTGTGCGCAGGTTGTTGTTCTGTGTGGGGGGCGGTAATGGTGGATATGTGAAACTGGTGGAAAGTGGTGGAAAGTGGTGGAAGCACTGATCAGGATAAAATGACTTTAATATACTAGACGGTAATCTAGTACAGAGATGCTTTGCCCTTACATTGGGAAGCGTCTGTCTTTTTTTACAGTAGGTCCATCTCTTGCAGGATCTTCTGAGATCTTAATGGCCTCCTCAATGGCAGCAAGCAGACCATTGCCCCCTTCTCCTCTCAGTGCAGGACCAAAACACTCAGGCCTCCTGATCAGCAGCCGGACCACCACATTAGCATTCTCCTCCACGCTCTCTCCTGAAAGCAGAACATTATACAAAACTTTTAATTAAATGTTTTATTATTTTATTATTTATTTTGTTTTATTTTTGTCATCTCAACATTATTTGCACTTCGCAGTTTGCACACTAATAAACTACATTTTATGTATAATACTGTATACTTTCCTTTGTCCAGTTAGACACAATCATAATCGCATCATAAGTACAAACCATTAACAAATACAGCAAAGCGCAGGAAATCCAGATACTTCTCTCCTCCACATGGATTCCACCCAATATCAGGGTAACCTTTTGATAAGAGCATGGGGCAGCTCTGCAGGCCACAACCAGCCAAGTACTTCACCACCTGCACAAACAGAGAGACAAACAGATTTTTGTAGGAGCCACAAAAACTGGTCACAAAGATTTCCATCTGTACTTTAGGATGACGCACCATCTCCAAGTCTTGCTCTTGGAGAGCCAGAGCAAGTTCATTGTTATCGATACAGGATGCAGCAGCAACATCAAGAGGAGTAGAGCCACGCATTCCTGAAACAGTGATCACTGGTTGATTGATACAGCACTCAATATATACATTTATAGCTGAGTTTTAATTTAATTTAATTTTAACTAAGCTAAACATAAATGTACATTCTGGAGATGAAAATTTATTAAAAAGAAAAGTGGGTTTCTTGAAGAATCAGGCTTTACCCAGCCCAATCCCACTGTTCTGCAGGAGGTAGCCCAGATGATCAAACATTGAACGCTGATTCTGTCTGCTGATACGACAGAAATAACACAGGAAACGACAGCAGTTGGTCACCATTCGAGGGAATCTGATCTCCTGCCCAGAGCAAATGCGAATCAAATTAAATCTTTTAAACCAATTGATTTTTCAAATGTTTGAACATTGCATAAAAATGTGTTAAAAATATAAACTGTGTACCTTTGAATCGCCACCTCCAAGTACGTTCACCATAACCTCCATGACTGTCTCATGCATTCCCAGAGCTCTCATCAGGTTGGGGTGCTGGTAGAATACCCTGTTGCTCATAATATTTCTGAAAGAGAAACAGAGGATGGTTGCAACTCTTGGGTGGTGGAAATTTCTCACAGTGTATCTATTGCAGTTGCAATTATTGGTACCATTTGAAGTTAAAGTACTTTTTAAGGGTGCGATGATGAACTCACCCAATACTTTGGATCATCAGCCTCTCCTCCTCTGGCCCCATCTGAACAATGAGCAGGGATCGGATCTGCCCCAGACACTCCAGTAGCTCCATTGTGTCTTGCACAGACACAGCGTTGATAGTGTAGGCTTTGGGCAACGCTCGGATCAGCTCACCCAGGGCATCATACTGCCGGTGTAGCAGACTGAACATGAGCCGCACCAGCTCAGGGTTCTGAATGAAAGACTCCTGAGCCCAGTGGATCATGGTGTGGGAGATCAACTCCTGCAGAGTACCTGTGACACAAGAGCAGATGTTCATGTAATTATGGTAGGATCATGTAATCAAGATGGCACGCGGAAGTCTAATTTGAAGAAACTAAATCTTTTACTGGGTTTTTTGTCTTCTTCAGGTTCAGGCTCTGCCTCCGGCTTCTTGCGTAAGCTACTAACTTTCTTCACCAGTCTCAAGAGGCGCCCACGAAGAGAGGTGTCCACCACCTCTTCTTGTTCCTCCTCTTCAATATGCACACCTATTACAGAGAAGGAGAATCCATATGACTCCTGACATTATGTTTGAGGACAGTGAATCCTAAGATGTACGTAGTCTTGCTAAGGTTGAAAAAAATTCATATAGAAACAGGAGTGACATGCTAACAGGAATAAACATGGACTGTAATGATACTGGTCTTCGTATTAAACAGTGACAGTATGTTCTTTGAAAAGATTTCCGTTTGCACGGTTAAACCAACCACAGTGACCCAAAAGGTCATGGTGAAATGTCATCAGGCCATTCCGGACATCCTCAGGAACGGGGCTATCCTCATCCTCTGGACAATTCTTAAAGTTCATCAACATGTTCACCTGAATATACAGAGTTTATACAATTTTAGCTTTTTCTTACAAAAAAAGTATGTATATACTGTATATATATATGTGAGTCTGTGTGTGCGTGTGTGTGTGTGTGTGTGTGTGTGTGTGTGTGTGTGTGTGTATGTATATGTATATATATATATATATATATATATATATAATATATACACACACATGTATAGCGGCTGTACAGTACCTGTTCCTGTGGAGGGGACCGGAATTCGCGAGTCTTGCGGGCTGTTTCTGCAGCACTCATCGTAAAGGCCTGCATGAGCTCATTATATCGCTGTCTCTGATTGGTCTGCACCTGGTTGACAAACCTGTCTGAGAAAGCGATGATGGCTTCCACTCTGTGACGCAGCTCACAGTCACAGAAATATTGCAGGAGAGTACACATCTAAGGATGAGGAAGACAAAAAATGAGACAAAAAGTAAAAAAGCGACACAAAAAGTAACACAAGAAAGTCTTCAATCAGCAGTACTTCACCTGAAGTTTAACAGACTCAGGAAGCTTCATGTGCAGCAGTCCCTCTCCCACATCCTCCTCTTCCTTGACTTCTGCCTCAGCTGCTTCAGTTTCTTTCTCAGCTTCACCATCTGTCGCTTTCTCTCTGTCCGTTTTTTCCGCAGCATGTTCGTCCTCCTTCCCTTCTTTTCCCGCCTGCTCATATTCCTCTTCCTCCTCAGGTTCAAGCTCATCCTCCTCAAGATCTTCTTCCTCATCCTCTCCCATGCCTTCATCCAATAGCTGTCCCTCATTTTCATTTTCTACTTGTTCCGCTTTCTCTTTTACCTCTATTCCTTCCTCTTTGCTGACCAGTTGTTCAGCATCTCC
Organism: Meda fulgida; assembly: GCA_030578275.1. NCBI lineage: Eukaryota > Metazoa > Chordata > Actinopteri > Cypriniformes > Leuciscidae > Meda > Meda fulgida. Next base: position 15,905,631 of record CM060625.1, on the reverse strand, counting down.
AATTTCTCTCAAAGCCTGGCTCTCTCCATCACTGAAGACGGATGGTTCGATCAGCTTCAGGATGTGCTTAACGTCGTTGTCATCAAACACGCCCATTATGAGCAGGGTGCTGATTAGCTTCAGGATGGGCACGAAGTGGAACTCAACGCTGCCCCCTACGGGATCCCGCATGGCCTGTCCACCGTCCTGCACGGCTTCAGTAAGCATGTTAAGGGCATGGTCCTTAAGCATCTAAAGTACAGGAAGAGAAGAGTCAACAACAATTAAAATGTCAACTTTGTGGCAGTTTTCACAAACAATAGGTGTTATTTCAGTATCATTGAGATCCTATTATAGTTTTTATTCGTATTTTGAATAATTTTTTATATTTATATATTTTCTTTTTTTTCAGTTTTCAAATGTAATTAACGTTTTGTTAATTTTGTCATTTTCATTTGTTATTTTTTATTTCAGTTTTAGTTTTAATTTTTTAGTACATCAAGTTAAACTAAATAAAAATAAGAAAGGCTGCCTTGGCAACAAGCTAAAAAAAAAGTATATTTTATTTTGTTTCAGTTAAAATTTATTTCATTTCACACAGCAAAATTAGTTTTTTATGATTTTAGTTTTAGTTATAGTTTTAGTTAACTACAATAACCCTGGCTTCTATCTCATTTCCTCTACCTACCTGTAGAGGTAAGATGGGGCTGAGAGTGTAGAGGTCTGCATTAGTGCCCACAAACCCAGTTGGGGCAAAGTGAAGTTTGGGGCGCAGGCAGGTGGTGAGCCCGACCCCAGGTAGCGCATGGGCCTTCTCAGCGTCTGAATAGAGGGTGATGCTACGCGTCTCGTCCGTCATGGGCACAATGAACTCCTTATTGGTCATGAGACGATTACGCTTGGCAGACTCCAGGTGCATGGAGATGAGCAGGTCGTAGTATCCGCTGCGGATGGGGCCAGGCAGGTAGGTATTCTCGATGGCGTAAAAGAGCTGCGATTCGTCCACGTGGCTGCAGAGGGCGTGTGCGACGCGGTTGTTGCCCAGTGCGCAGACAGAACCATACAGTTTCAAAGTGTGGTAATGAAATTTCATCAGGTTGGTGTGCTCCGAAAGTTCCAGGATGTCAATGCACCTGGAAAAGAGAAAAAGTGATATGAAATTCTGCCACTTGTTTAATCCATTACATTTTTCATTGTACACTGAATTGATTTATTTCAAAGGATCAAGGAAAGTTTTTCAAATTTCGAATGAAATAAGCAGGTAATATTTGAATACTAATGTAATACCTGCTTTCTTCTGGAATGTGCAGCGCCATCATAACGAGAGGTTCCATGCATTGCACCTTCCAGCCCTGCCTCTCACTCACACGGCCAGTTTCAGGGTCCAGAAAGTGATTAGGCATCCGGCTCCATATGACAGGTGTCAACATCTGGACATCTAGCCTGGGAGGACACTGAGGGACCGGGTTCTTATGGTCGCTGCGGAACATGGCCGCAGAGATGGGCATAATGTTCTGGATAAAGTATGGTAAAAGAAGAATATGAATAAAGAACATTTTATGTCACAAAAAAGGAGGCAACTTTAGCACTAAGATAGTGACCTTTAGTTTGCCGAGTTCCACCTGTATCATGTTCTGGCTAGATGGCAAACAAAACACAGCAGGGAAGAGCTTAGTGTTGGGTTCCACCTGAAACACAGAGAAACAGCTTAATTTCACATTAAATATTATGATATTAAAAATCACTTGAAACACTACTGCAACCATGTAGTCATTGCGTCCTGGTAAACAAACACACCACATTATTTACTTTTTTAAATCAGAAAATGTAAAAATCTACTGCAAACTTACCTAGTTCCTTATGTTCTGTTCAGTTACAGGAAACAAATGAAACCTAATTCACTCTGGCCACTTTATCTTACCTGGTAGAAAGCATGGATCTCTTTGCCATTGGCTGTAAAGGTCATCAGTCCTGTGTCCAGGTCCACCAAGCAACCAATCACAAAGTCCTCCTGGCTGATGCGTGTTTGCTGCGAGCTGCTAAATTCTCCTCCCCACACCATGTAGCAGTTGCTGCGTTTTACACTGAGGAAAGCAGAAAAAGAGACAGGGTTGTGCTGAAACATGTAAAATAACCTCCAGCATGACTTATTAGGGGGAATTTCAGGATATAAAATGGCTAAAGTTAAGCCTGCTTCCTTACTACTCATATTCTGGCGAAAAATGCACTAAAATATGTAGCAGTATGAAGCTATATACTAAAGTTACCTTAAGTTAAGTTACCTGTCATGAATGTTGCCTTTATCATCCCCAACCGTAACAGTTACATTTCTGACTTTACAAAGATCAAAGTGTGGATCGTACAGGTGGTAGTCAGGAGTGACCCAGCCTACCCATACTCCACTGGGCTCCTGTCCGGCAAATACTCGGACTGAATAATAATACTGTTGGGATGAAAAGAAGGATTTTCTTTACAGGACAACATTATCATGCATCAACACATTATTTAGATGAAATTCCGCTCACACAGATATTTAGTAAGGAAAAAATTGTAAAAGTTTCATCCATACGGTAGTTGTGTTTGAGATAATATCAGCATCGTCTCGATCATCTGGGACAACATCCTCCATCAGACGAGGTACCGTTGGAACCACCGGTGGTGGGGTGAATGCTGCCTTCTTCGCCTTGGAAAAAAACCTAGAAATCACAGATATTTTGTAATTTCTGAATCAGAAAACAAGATTGCAAGATACAATCTCGCATTTATCTTCTCTCACCCTCTCTTTTTGCTCTTCTCTGTGGTGGTGTCCTTCTCATTTTCACCCTCTTTGCTGCCAAGAAGCTCTTTAGGGACTGAAGGCTCTTTTTCTTTCTCATCTTGCTCCTTACGAGTGGCTGACTTCTTCAGAAGCTCAAACTCAGATTCGGGGTCCACCTCAAGAGCTTCATCCTCAGGGATAGTGAGGGTTCGGGTGAGGGGTGAAGCTCCCACTGGCACTTTGAAGGTTTCGTGAAATTCTATGGGCATGCTGAGTCTAAAGAACAGAAGGTCCGTGTTGGCATTCTGAGATCCAAATGTCCTATGAGTCAGTTTCAGACAGGGGGCGCTATCCACTGTTCCATCCACACGGCACACCTATTGAAGCAATCAACAAAAAAGAGGCCTGAGATGAGTTTATTGATATTTTGAATTAGCTTTTTTTATATTTATTTTAAGTTTTCATTTAAATCTTAGTATGTTTGGTAATGTCCTTTTTTATTTTTATTAGTTTTTTAATATTTCTATTAATTTATTTTGGTACCACTTTATTTTAAGGTGTCAGTTACACATTACAACATGTACTTACTGTAGTAACAACAGTAAATTATGCTACTAACCCTAAGCCAAACCCTAACTCTAACTCTATAGTTAGCACATGTAGTTAATTAATATTACTCCGTACTTATTTGAGTAAATACAATGAAACTATGTCACCATAAAATAAAGTGCAACCTTTATTTCTATCTCAGTTTTAGTATTTCTTGTACTAGGACTTATTTATTTACTTAGTAGCCAAGGCAGATTAGCAAGCAATTATAAGGGATTTTCAGTGTGTTTTTACCTCAATATGAGGGTGGTCCATTGGTACAGGCACAAACTGGGGCAAGCTTTTGCTGAACCACATGGTAATATCTCTCTTCATGTTGATGGCGAAGGGCTCGAAACCTTCCTGCAGGCCACAAATTGTGAAGTAACGCAGGCTGCTCACATTCTGCCCAAGGTTGATACGGCCCACCTGGGACAGCCCCAGACTGCATACAGGGATGAAGCCTGGTCAGGAGAACAGACATATTATTAAATGTCACAGCCAACTAACATCTCAAAATCATGCCTCTTCGTGACTCTCACCTTCTCCGATCTCAATGTCTTTGAAGGCCATCTCAGATCCAGAGTCACTGATGAGCATCTCTCCATTCAGAGTAAACATGATGTTCTGCTCTGGCAGGTCGATCATGCAGCCCACAACATCACCAGACTGCCACTGCCGGCCAAATGGCTCATTCCCTATGTGCCAACGCTGAGCCTATGGGTAAAAATCAGGAAATTATATTATACAGTACTGTTTTTTTTTTTTTAAATGCATTTTAAAAAAAGAGATTTTACTCAACATAAAAATGATAAAAATTTAAAATAAAAACTTATAATGTTACAAAAGATTTCAAATAAATGCTGTTCTGAAATTTTTCTGAAAAAAAAAATCATGGAAAGCAATGTTTTCCACAAAAATATTACTCAGCACATCCGTTTTCAACATTAGTAATAAGAAATGTTTCTTAAAGCAGCAAATCAGCATGAATTATTAGAATGATTTCCGAAGGATCATGAGACTGGAGTAATGATGCTGAAAATTCAGCTTTGCCATAACGAATAAATTACGTTCGAAAATATATTCAATTAGAAACAGTTTTTGAAAATTGCAATAACATTTCGCAATATTACTGTTTTACTGTATTTTTGATCAAATAAATGCAGTCTTTTTCTGTTAGAATTAGAGACTTCTTTCAAAAACATTTAAAAAGAGACTTTTGAACGGTAGTGAATGACAATATTTCCTTTCTTTGGTGGTGTGATGCTAAGCAAAACTAATACTTGTCAATCTTATAATGAATATCATAAAGACAATAGTCTAAGCTTGTGCAATAATGTGCAATAATGCTTGTGGAGGGTTTCCTAAAAGAAGCCATTAATAATACTAATACATTTTCAGTACCTTGAACCCATTGAAGACATAGGCTAGATCATCTGATCCCAGCTCTCTGTCTGCATGGACGTTTGGTCTTGCCCAACCAACTCTCATCTCTCCCACTGTTACCGCCTCAAACTCAAAGTACCATTTCCCCTGGGTCATCGCGTAGGATTTCTCTGCCCTGAACACGCGGATCTTATCACTCCGACCACTGCCATTCCCATGTCCACCTGGAATAAATGGTCACAGAGGTTTAGGTGAGTAAAAGTTTATAAATACAAAACTCATTGGATGACTTTAAGTTTCCTTTGTAGTAGAATTCTTCAAGAGTGATATGAAGAGGTTAATTTGGTGCATGATTAGATGGACACTCACTGCTTTCCTGATCAGGTGGCTCAATATTGTAGCCATAGCCAATCAGAGTTCGTACAGCAGCACACACACTGTCACGGTTGGTCTTTTTTGTCTTTTCATCCAGGAGAATGTATGGCACAAGACGGGGGTTGCGCTTGTTCACAATGTCCTAAAAAAAAAGCAAAATCAGAAGAAAATTAAGCAAACTCTACAGAAAGAACAAAAGCTGAAATGGTAATCTCATAGAATCTTCTAAATTTAGATATAATTATTATTAATATTGCATATTGTGATATTCTCAAATGTTTTTTGAAGTACTTCTCTCAGAATATGGATGAATGTGAGACTCGTAAAGGATGAGCCATGCTCTGGAAAGCATTTCTGCTCTTCCTTATTTTTGTAATTTATTGTTGTTGTTTTTATTTTGTTGCTACTAAAAAGTGACAAAGTGTACACCTACAGTACCTGAACAATGCTGTAAGTCCAGCCTTGGCGGACACGGTCTCGAGCCCAGACATTGTGTCCATTTTCAGCCAGCCTTTCCACAAGTGTGTTCTGATTCGGTGTCAGTTTAACATAGTTGAGGTCCAGAGGAGCAGGTTTGTATCCATTACTTTGCATATACCTAAGAATTAAACAGAAACTAGTTTAAGTTTAGACATCATTATTTTGCTTTTTCTCTCTCTCATTTTGTCATTAAAATATCAATTATATCAGTACCTGTTGTTGTTAGCATACACTACGAGTGTTGGGAGTAATGCATTACAAGTAATGAGTTATGTAATCAGATTACTTTTTTCAAGTAACTAGTAAAGCATTACATTTAAATGTACAAAAAAAAATCTGAGTTACTTTGTCAAATAAGTAATGCAAGTTACTTTAGTTGGGGACATTTAATTTTAAATGTAACAATATTATTACAACATTATTTTCCTGTTATCTCTGTAAAGCTGATTTGAAACAATCTGCATTGTAAAAAGCGCTATATAAATAAAGGTGACTTGACTTTGTTTTCCCATTTATTGACAGCTGACAGCTCTTCTGTCCACATGTTGAGAGAAATTGTAAGTAAGCAAAGGCATTGTGTGAGTTTTGTAAACATGATGGTTATTGTAGTTCTAGACTAAATATGAGCGTACAATTACTCATCTCAACAGTTACTCATCAAAACAGTTTCAGTATTCCTAAATGAATAAAAACAGTGAAATTCAAACTCAAGAATACTATGCAAACCTACAATAATTAAATATGTTAAATAACACAAATATACTTTATGTATTTGTGATGATGAACCTGGTCAATGATATCATCACTAGAGTGCCAGCCTAGTGCTATTTGGAATTTATTTGGTATGCTGTTTGCAGGAATAGTTTAGTAGGTATATTATGTTGATAATGAATATGTGGAGGTACAATTCCGACATTAAGAGTTTAACTTGTTAATGTTTTGATTGATGACTGAGAGCCATTGTTTGTTTTATTTTATTTCTTTATTGTACACATGTACAGATTATAGCACATGAATGATCTACCTGTTTTGATCCAGGGTTATGGAGGTGGGTTCTGGTAGTGCGCATAGCCAGAACGTACCATGTTTCAAGATGGAGAGAGACATTTGTGTTATGAGGAGTTAAATGTGTGAGTTTTTGGTTGTATGTTATGTATGTTGGTATTATGATTATTGTGTGTCTGAATGAGTTCATGAACATTAGTTATATTTATGTGCCAATGTTTGGCTGTGGAATTCAGTGAGTGTTATGGGGAAAGGTTCCACCCCGTGGCAATGGTTCGTCCCACTAGGTGTTTGGCGGGAAACTTAGGTATTTAATCCTTTGTCTGATCAGGATTAGGAGGATGGTGGCATCCTGTGTATACTATGCCAATGATTGAACATGTTTGAGGTGAGACATGCTGATAATTGTGTGGCTGTGCCACTAGGCATTGTTTAGTGCCAGTTTTTGCTGCTCACAGCATTTTTTCTTTTGTTTTTATTATCAGTATACGTGGCATTAAGTTTTCTTTTTTTTCTTTTTTTTTGTACTTCATGTGGACTCCACCTTATGAGCTGTTGCTTCTCAAATAAACCTACAACGGGCATATTGAAAACCTCTCCCTTGTATGGTGCCTTCCTAAACCTCTCCCAGGCCTCTCGACAACACACTACTTGACAGTATTTAATCTGACTTTATTAACCAATATTTCTGACCCCAAATGTTTGAAAGGTAAACTAATACTATTGTACCTTTGTAATTTAATTAAAACTACTTTATTAGTGTTAAATGATTAGTGGTGGTTATTGAGATATTCTGTAATACTGACGTTTTAGGAAGTTTGATCTTCTTCAAGTTCTCTTCTGCTTTCTCGTCTCCCATGCCTACATGACAACCTAAGGCCAGAAGAGTCCTATAGACAGAATCCAGAGAACCAGGGGTTAACAAACCGCACAGCAACAAACATATAAAAGCTCGTTATTTCACTTACTTCAGTGTCTCTCCGGACATTGCCAAGTTGTAGTTCTTCTCAGGCTCTGGGAGGCTTTGGAAGTCCACTAGACAAGGATGCAGCTTCTTGTTGTCATCACGAAACTGAAAGAGTGGGACAGCAGTCAGACAGTATTGAGTATGAATTGAAAGATCTTAATTGGGCATTTAGTATTTTAAAATAATCATTATATCCTTCAATTATATTTCATATTCATAGACTCACTGGTCCAAAAGTCCAGCCCTGCTCAATTCGAGTAACGGCCCACAGCTCGTGGCTATTCTCAGCCAGTTTCTCTCTTATACGCTCTAGGTGAGGAGGAAGAACAATCTGCAGAAATAATTTAGATGGCAAAATCAATACAGCAGGTCACTTTATTTACACAGACCTTTAATTGTATTCTCTGAAATCCTACCTGCACAGTGTCCACTGGGTAGGGAGTGAAAGCAGTGTGGGAGAGAGATTGGGTCGGCCCCAGAAGGTTCCGGACATCATTGAAATCATGCTTATACTCTTTAATAGGCTCAATCCGCAGCCTATCTCTGGGCAGAACTGCCTCATAGCATGGGGCATAACCTGGAGGTGGGAGGAATTTGAAGTCTCCATGCCGGCCGCCAAGGAGAAACCGAACTCTGTGAAGTGGAATGCATTTTTGAATATGTCCTATTAGATTAGATTTAACATGTAATTTGTTGAAAAATCAGCTCTTACTTGATCCCAGCTGAGAAGCTGACCGCAGGGAAAAACAGACCGTCGAGATTGAAGTTCTCGAACATGCCTTGAACGGGATATCCATTAACACGGAAGGAGATGCTGGGCACGCTCAGATCCAAACAGCAGCTCACCACATCTTCAGCCGCGAGAATTTGTTGATTGGGTGACGTCACCTGACGTGGTACGCGACCTAATGAAAGCATAATGCTATAGATGTGCTCAGTGAGATATCAGTGTGCTGGAATAGATAGAGGAAGGTAATCCTAACCTGTCCACAGTTGCAGTCCATCAAAGCCGTAAGAGTAAAGATCATCTCCAACTCCATTGCTCCCCCATCCCTCTCCTCCTCCGGGGTAGGGGCTGTAGCCCTCCGTCAAAGCCCAGCCAACACGAAGGTGACATGCCTGAGCAGTCAGGAATGACTCCACGTGGTCTACGATCAACTCGTAGTACCACTTCTTGTATTGTGTAGAGCCTTCACATGTGCCCAGAAAAATGTTGGGTCTCATACTGCAAAACATCAAACATGAGTACAAACACATGCCTCTAAAGATAACTTTTATATGTAATTTGGGTTGTACTGAGTCAGACCTGGTGACATAATTGATGATGTTGGTCTGCAAGAGGAGATCACGGCCCGGAAGCAGATTCTCAGTGATCAGATTCTGATTGGACCTCACGGCAACACCGTTACAAACACATAGAGAGCAGAGTACATCTAGAACCTACAAAGAATAGCCACAACAGAGCATGTGGTCAGATACGATTGAAGACACAGTAAAGAAAAGCTTTAACCTATATTGTGAAAAGATATCAACCTTGTGATTGCGTCCATGTTTGTCCAGAAGCGCGATGATAGATTTGATGTGATTCTCCTGGATGATGTTAAGCACCTCAGGGCTTTCAATAAGGATACAATACAGCACCTCCAGAATGCCTGACAATTAAAAATATGCATATATACACTACCATTCAAAAGCTTGGGGTTAGTAAGAATTGTTTTCTAAGAAATGTAATTATTTATTCAGTAAGGACACATTAAATTGATCAAAAGCAACAGTAAAGACATTAATATTGTTAAAAAGATTTCTATTTCAAATAAATGCTGTTCTTTTGAACTTTATATTCATCAAACAATCCTTAATCACGGTTTCCACTGATCAGTCAACTGTTTTAACTTTGATAAGAAGAACTGTTTCTTGGGCAGCAAATCAGCATATTAAAATGATTTCTGAAGGATCATGTGACACTGAAGACTGGAGTAATGATGCTGAAAATTAAGCCTTCCCATCACTGTAATAAATACAGTAAATCTAAATATAGTCAAATATTTTATATTGTAATAATATTTCACAATGGCTGCTAGGATTACATTTTAAAAGAAAGTAAAATTATATTTTCCAATGCTCTATTACTTTACCAGTTTCTTATTACCTGTGACTAAATCCATGTAAATTCAACCACATATTGTCTGTTTTTTTATGACAAAGGTTCTTAAACGAATCTCAGTGGCCTCTATGTGGACTCTAAAGGATAAATTATGGCTTTCTACCTGAGGATGCCTCTAAACGATCCAGTTTGCTGACAAGCCAGTCAAGATTATCACAGAACAAAGCACAGTTCGCCCTGTTTCCTCTGATCAGAGATGCTATAAAAGAAAAAAATGACAAGGGCATTACATTTTCCAAAAACACTGAAAACAGTCAATCATTAAGTGCACCAGTGTGGTTAAGATTAGTCTGTATTACATGATTCAATCATGAGTAAACACAGCCATACCCAACAGCTCATAAAATAAGTTGACAATCTCTTTCCAGGACTCAGCTGCATCTTCCCCAGCAAATTCTGAGAAGTGGGCCGAAGTGTTGTAGAAATTCAGCCGATCAACACAGTCCAATACGAGAGTGATCATGCCCTAATCAACATTGACATTGATAATTATGTTTGAATGTTTTTGTAAAAGTTATATGCAGTGAATGTAAAAACAATATATTTCCATTAGTATAAATAAAATTTGGTTTATCTGTATTTGCGTGTATTTTTGCGAGCATGTCTCACCTCCTCTTGAAATAAATTCTGACGGTTCCTTAAAGAGCGCAGTTTGGTCTGCTTCTCTTCATGTTCCAGCTCCTCGTCAGGAGGGCGGAAATAGAAGATGAGATCCTGCAAGGACAGAACAATGGAATCTAGAGGCAGAGATGGGGATGGACCTGGAGATTTACTTTTCCCACTCAGAGAGTCCAGACCCCTGTAAGACAACACAAATCAACAAAAAATAAATAATTTACCCGTACCCGGATTTACCCTTGATAAAACAAGACAAAAATTGATTAAACCAGTGTTAATGGTGCTAAGTTGACTATATGGTCAACGTCTGGTTAGGCTTGTCTGTTTTGATAGGCTGGTTTAAGATTTTTCCAAGAATCCTTAAAGATTACAATTTGCTGGAATTTTAGACCAGATCTACAGCTGTATGCGGACGTACTTAATGAACTGAGTGAAGAGTCCCGCAGTGCTGTAGATCATCCTAGCAGCCTGGGATTCTGCTGTTTGAGAGCGGGCCACAGTCAGGGCATCGTCCATGTGACCCTCCTGATGCAGTATTGCCTAAGGAAAAGAAATGCACATATTAGAAATGATCGAATCTGTGAATTCTGCAATTTTAGGTCTGTGAATTTACACTACTGTTCAAAAGTTTGGGCTATGTAAGATTTTCTTATGATGTTTTTGAGTATGAAGTCTCTTATACTCACCAAGATCAAAAATACATTAAAACAGAATGTGAAATATTATTACAATTCAAATAACTGTTTTCATTTTAATATATTTTCAAATGTAATTTATTCATGTGATGGCGAAGCTGACTTTTCAGAAATGATTCTAATATGCTGATTTGAAGCTCAAGAAACACTTCTTGCTACTGAAAATGTTAAAAAGTTGTGGTGCAATTTTTTCATGATTCTTTTATGAATATAGAGATGGCAAAATTTAGATGTATAGAATTAAGTTCAAAAGAACAGAAATTATTTGAAATAGGATTTTTTGTAACAATGTAAATGTTTTTACCACCACCTTTGCTCAGTTTAATGCATCCTTGCTAAACAAAAGCATTCATTTCTTTTTAAAGCAAACAATACAGACCCCAAACTTTTGAACGGTAGTGTACATGAGGTTAAAACTCTTACCTTTCTCTTCAGTGGCCCCAGTCGAGCAGACTTGGCATCCACTGAGGCATATGTGAGCCACAGGCTAGTAGAGACATGCTGCACAAAGCACATGGACTCTCCGTACTTGATCTCTGGGATCCCCATTCCTTCCACGTCACGTTTCTGAGCCACCTCGGTCTTCTCCTACTCAAATGACATAAAACATTTTGACATCAAAGATTGTTAGAAAACATTTTCAAAAGAGCAGCCTCCCAGATGGTATGTTATAAAGCTGAGAGCATTATTTAGACCTTAGAAGCACGAAAGCAGAAAGCAGAGTTCTTCGTATTCGCTTTTTCCGGGTCCACAATCAGGAGTCCTTTCTCTTCATCCAAGCACAGATACCTGCCTGTTGTGATGTGACGCACCCTGAAGGACTGACCCCACTTCATGTGGCTACCACTCCACCTGTGTACAATGAGATTGAACATCAGCTCTAAAGGAGAATTTTCCTTTTTACTTGTTAAGGCTCTGCTGTATAAAAATAGCACCAACCCAATGCGAAGAGGCTCCAGTCTCCAGAGAGATCTGGCGTGGCTGCACACGGCTCCACCTTCATAGTGTGCATTTCTGAAATTTCATGCAAAATAAGAAAAGATTGATTGTGGTGTAGATTAGCTGTTTCTGCATTTTTATATACAGTAGCATATGGATTTGTATCTCACCGTCTCTGGTCGTCGCCCTGGTCAGCAGCAGGAATAGCTAAACACTCATCCATGTGCCCGTGGAAAAGACGCAGAACATGCCCTCCAGTCAGATACCCTGAACCAAGGAAACATCACAAAATAATGTATTACGTTTGTTGTAGAGGCACTTTTAAAATGGGTCTATATGCATATTAATATTGGTTGCATATTGGTTTCACTGGGGAAAATAAGGAAATGAAGACATAAATATTAGTCATGTAATTTTACAGTTGTAATTCTATTCTTATATTGTTTTTATTTAGTAATTTGTATATTTTTTACTTCATCAGTATGGAACGAAATTTGGTAAAGGTTTTGGCACTTGCTACAATTCATACAAAATATAGTACATTCATTTCATGAAAATAATTACATTTTTGTTTTTATTTTTGAACACCACATGGTTTAAATACAATTTAAAAATCGCAATATATATATATATATATATATATATGTATATAACATTTTAAAAAATGCAATTCGATTCCCCCCCCCCCAAAGTCTTTCAGCCCTAAAGTATTTAAAATGTCCCAAGTTTTATGGAAAAAAAAATGTGGGATTTAAGAAAGCTTTTACTTTAAGCTTACCCTCTGCCAGCTCACAGCCAGAACACACTGGGTTCATGTTCCAAAGGGTCTGCATGAAAGAAGCATCCACCATGAGGTCTCCGCTGGCATAGGACAGGTGCTGTTGATGGGACAGATGTTTCAAGTGAAACTGTAAGACTCCATCTACAAGAGATTTTGACTATATAGAGACGGGCCTTACCAGATATCTCTCAGAGGACACGCTGACCAGGATGAGATCATCGCCCACCCTGACCTTCTCACCCTCTGACCTCTGTTTGGATGCAGGGTGAATGGTCCACCAACATGCCTCACCTGGAGGGAGATTTTCTTAAACTCAGATTTCCCTTTCGTATATTTGCAAGCACTCAGTATATTTGAGATAACAATCCCCTAGAAATCAAACACCTGTCGAGTCCTCCTGCAAGCCCACGTCAAAGGCCAGCTTGTCTGTGAGTGACCTTGATGTTGTCAAACAGCTAAGGTACTGCATCATGCAAAGAGATGGCAATCAATAAAAACAGAGGAAATAAATTATTATTTCGCTATAGGACATTTTCTCTTAAAATACTCCAGTGATGGATTGTATGTGTATATTAAAATTTGACCTACCATGCTAGAGTGAGTGTGTCTGAGAAGGATAGCATGGCCATACAACAATGTGCGGTGGCCTCCTCCTTGTGAAGACTATAAGGAAGTTGGAAAAACATGACCATATACAATTCAAGAGTCTATATAGATATGGAAAAATCTTATATGGTTTTTGTCACAGCAATAACTGAAAGATTAACACAGAATTGCGTTAGTTGAGTAAAGACTATGAGAGGACAAAAAATGTGCTGTTACAGTGTTTAGCATCAGTGTGGACTCAGTTATAACCCGCCTTTCCACTGTCTCCGACATTAGAGATGAATGACTTCTGGCCTGCCTTTTGTCAGAGATAGTGACAAGGCGGCTATAATCTGAGGTACAAACACAGCAATAAGAACAAGCAAAATTCAAGGAACATTTCGAGGCAAAAATGGAAACCTACCCATTTGTCCAAATCGACTGCCTATAGTATGCAAAAGAGAAAACAAGGTGAGGAGGACAAGAAATGTTTATGCATTTCATGGTTGTTTGGGCACAACAATTGAATTTGAAATGAGTTGGTTTTGATATTAAAGGGATAGTTTACCCAAAAACGAAAATGATATCATCATTTAATAATCACCGTAATGTTGTTCCAATGTAATTTAAAAAATTTTGGGTGGACTATCTCCTTTTAAGAGTGACTCTCACCCCATTCCTGATGTACATGTATGTGCTCTGAACAAACCTCATTAAGATCATTTGTGTTAGCCAGCATTTCCTGAAGGGCCCGCACAGATAAGGACTGCTCCAGGATAAAGCAGCATATGGCCAGATCAGGAGGAACATTCTAGAATGAAAAAAAAAAGTGTACAGAACACTGGGAATCCAAACCAGTATTTCATAAATTCAGAAAGACATGTAAGAAAAGCACACCTGGGCATTAGATGTAGTTTCCAGAAAGCACAAGCGATTCCCAAAACCCTCACAGGAAAGACAGAGTTTGATCTGCTCCTTTAGGATAGTAGCTGTGCACTGTAGAACCACCTGGTCATCCTACAAAGAAAATAAATGTCAAGATGTCAGTCTTTGGGTAGTATATCATGTTTTATAGAAGACTAAACATTTCAGAAATATAGTTAAAGGATTCATTCACACAAAAATACAAATCCTGTTGTCATTTACTCAACCTCATGTAGAATCATTCTAGCCCTGTTTTTTTCTGCAGAACACAAAATACATTTGGTAAAATGTTGGTAACCCAATAATTTTGGTGCTCTTTGCCTTCCATTGTTTGACAAAACCAAACACTGAGACATTTCTCAAAATGTATATGTTTTGTGCCCCACAGGAAGAAACAAACTCATACAGGTTTGGAATGGCATGAGTGTGAGTAAATGATGACAGAATTTACATTTTTTAACTATCCTTTTAACATTAGACAAAAAGCTATCAAAATGTCATTTATTTTATCCAGTGACTGAGTACTTTTCGGGGCACAATCTCACGCAATCTTATGATAAACAAAGACAATATTTTGTCGATGTATCATCTGATAGAGAGTATGAGTAAATCTCAATCTTTGCTCTACTGGAATCACAGAAATCCAATTAGATTCAGTATTGAATATTGCCACTTTCTGAAATACTGCTTTAGACGAGTCATTTATGTTTTCCTTGTAACAACATGCCCATCGCACACATTGCTGCTACATAACTTGGTATTTGTAACCTTGATCAAGGCAGCAAGCACTTAATCTTGAATGTGGCTCAGGTTACAGCCAAAACACATGTGAGGAGGCTTATGAGGCCTGTCTGAGGAGAAAGAAAGATTGCTTTATGTATTAAATATTTTCACGTTCTAAGAGAAGCAAAGTTATTTAAGGTTATATGAAAATCAATTTATTTGATCTTGATACATGCGTGTAGTAGTGCTACTAATTCTACAACACCACCCTCTGTTACTCTCTTGCCTCAAAAATACTTGATTTAATAGATAACCTCATTACTGTTCCATTGATTCAGTTCAATATACA
Organism: Meda fulgida; assembly: GCA_030578275.1. Classification (NCBI taxonomy): domain Eukaryota; kingdom Metazoa; phylum Chordata; class Actinopteri; order Cypriniformes; family Leuciscidae; genus Meda; species Meda fulgida. Next base: position 15,890,315 of record CM060625.1, on the reverse strand, counting down.
GTATGTTGAATGAATATACAATGTTTATGTAAACTTGTCATCATTTTATATTAAAGATGAAGCCTGCCTTTATAGACAAATTGGGGCAGGTCATGTCCTTGACAGGCTAGTCTGCATGACAGTGTATTAAGTATGTAAGTGTGTCATCTGCTGAGATATTCCAGGGCTGGAATGTAACCCAGTGGGCCGTGGAAAACCCTGTCTACACCGACACATTGTGCTAGCAACCTGAGACACAGCGCTTCTGTTATAACAATATAGTCATTGTGAGATCGCAATTAAAACATTTGCATTTAATAAATGGCAGAATACATTTTTATAATATATGAGAGGGAAATGCAACAAGCATTCATTTTATTTACAATCATCCCATTAAAATATTTAAACTTCTTGTTGGAAATACATACTGTTCAACAGTTATGTTTTTTTAAAGGCATTAAAGTTACCATCAAAAATCTAAATTGTCTTTTTTTTATGCAATGCTACTTGGATTATGAATTGTTTATTCACGCGCATAATTTTTTTTAATCGTTCATCAAAATAACTTCCCTTCCCACTTGCAGCATCATCTATTGTCTTCTCTGATGATGACGTTATTTAACGTCACATGACATCACAGAAATAAGCAAACCACAGCGATCCAACAATCCAATCAATTCCTGATGGACAAAATCATGTTACAACATGTTACAAAAATTGTCAACATTTTTTCTTGTTCGAGAAGCTGTTTCACTTGTATATACGTCACAATAGGGCAATAGCAACTTGCGTTTCATGCAGACAGCAAGGAAACATGAAATTGGTCAAAAGTGACAGTAAAGAATTTTACATTGTTACAAAAGAAATGCTGTTCTTTTGAACTTTCTATTCATCAAAGAATCCTGAAAAAATGTATCACTGTTTCCACAAATATATTAAATAGCACAACTGTTTTCAATATTGATAATATAGGAAATGTTTATAGAGCACCACATCAGCAAATTAGAATGATTTCTGAAGGATCATGTGACACTGAAGTCTGGAGTAATTTCACAATATTACTGTTTTTACTGTATTTCTGATTAAATAAATAGATGATGAGCAATAGATATTTAAAAATATATATTTTTACATACATTTTTAGATTTGCATATTTTTCATTTTTTTAAATCAATTTTTTATTTTTGCTGTACACAATCACATAGACCTGCTGTGTGACAAATACAATTTTAGAAGTATGTGTTTTAATATGAGGTCGTAAAAACTGGATTAATGAAATTTGAAAATAAAGATTTTGAAGATTAGTTTTAAATGGTATTCAAATAGTTTTAGCATGTCGCCGCTTACTGTTTGAAACAACAGAAACCCAATTAGTTTCACAAGCATTCAATTATTTTTTAGTGAGCTTTCTCCATACATGTCTCTCCCGGCCTCCTCCACTATCCCTCTATTTCAGGCCGTGGCACCTGCTACATGCTATTTTCCTGGAGCCAGAGTCACACAAAAGTAACAGTGGAACTGTAATCACTGAATGACTGCTCATTTGGGACAATGACTGTCTGACTTCTTGTTTCACAATCACAGAATGTATCAAGAAACTGCATCAAAAATACCATTCCATTAAAACACTTTTTAATGAAAAATGATCCAAAATGATTCATTCTGATACGTCTTGTAAACTTCATTAAAGGATTTCACAAGCTGGATCACTTCATCTGCTTTTCTTTCATTATCTAGTCTCTCGTCAATGAAAAAACTTTACAAAAAACTTCATAAAATATTATTTACCAGACAAATTACACACTAGCACAATTTATATAGGTCTAACTAATTTTCTATTACACACTAACACAATTAATATAGGTCTAACTAATTTTCAAGAATTTAAGCAGAAGACTTTTAGCTTGTGAGAAACAAAAACCATCCAAACTTTAGTGTTAAAGTACCTTCGTTTTATCAGTTAAACAGTGTTCATGAAATGTTTCAGCTAATCAAACTCTAAATATGTTCTGAAAAGCTCTAGAGGGCGTCATAAAAATAGGGGGACATGGAATAGACTTTTTAAATAGACTGTAACAAACAGGTGTTGGTTCATGACGGGCCAGAAAGCTGCTAATCCCATCTCTGTATATAGACTCAGAGCTCATAGAAAGCAGCATTACAAACAACAGTACAGAACAGAACTAGTTGTCTTGATCTATGCTTCTGCATTGGTTGAACTTCATACTGTTAAAATCTTCCAGTGCATCCATTGTAGGACTGATTGAGCTTTCGTTAGAAGGACTCAATGTTCATGTTGACATAACCCCAACACAGCAGGTCAGGCATTTACAACACTAAGGTCAAGCATACAGACCCATAAACATACACTACAGCAGTACTGGGCTTCACTCGCACATCTTAAATTCACAGATCTTTGTACTGTATATTTGGTCTAGACCCAGATTTATATCTTGGCCTTGGCAGTATGTAGTCGTCATGCTTCTGTGCACAGTGCCAAGTGTAAAGTCATGTTTCAAACAGTGACAATCCAACCTCTGCACTGGACTATATAAATAGACAACAATGCCAGCAAATCCACACACCTGGTCATGTCACTCCACATTCATCCAAAAACATTCATGAAAACTGAATGAGAAAGCTGTCAACTTTAACATTGACCATAAACAATGTGTATTTAAGAATTCACACACCTTTTAAAAAATGAATTTCCATGACTTCTCCATTCATTAAAACATTGTCATAAAAAAAAAATCATATTTCTTATGCATATATCTATACATGCATTTTTTAACTAATAGGAGGTAAGACATTCTCAATATAACTCACTGTTCGTAAGAACTGGATTTCCTCTTCTCCCTCTGCTCCTTCTGCCATGGTTCAGGTGATTTACAGCTACCAGCAGGACAAGTGAGTCCCCTCTCTTTCCTTCCTTCCAGCTGGGACAGATCCCAGCCTTAGCTTCCCCACTTCTCTTTCACTTCAGACCACAGGCTGTCTGTGCGTAAGGAAGAACTGAGACTCCAGCTCTGGTGAATGCTGTTCACAGAGAGCTCCACTTTCTGTAGCGTTCTCTCGCTGCTCCACATCAAAGAGGAGGAGCACCAGCCTCATAAAACTAACATTGTCTCTCTCTGTTGGGCTTAGCTAAAGGATATTACCAATCTTTTTATAATAATTCAAACTGGTTTAATGAGTGAAAATATTGTACCTTTCTTTTAAAACTTAGCTCCTTTCACTTTAATTTGGATTTGTTCCTTGGATATTTAAAGCAAATAAATGAATAAATAATTTCCCTCTAAAAAATAAATATTCCAAGTCACCAAAAATAATTCTCAAACTTAGTTTGTAAAAAGAAAACTGTACTGAAATGCTCTTGCAATGAAACTGTATGGGGCAACTGTTTCCCAATAGACTTTTATTGCAATTGCATGTATTGCTTTTACAAACTTAATCACACATTTATTGGATCAATAGCATGCCACTGACACTGTTTAAGCTTACTTTTATGTAAGCAGAAATATTTTTTAAACAATTCCCAAACCAGTCTTCCTTAACATGATATAGAACCAAAATCAGTTGCTTAAAGGGATAGTTCACCAAAAAAAAAAGAGAACATTTTGTCATTTACTCGCCCTCATGTTGTTATAAACCTGTATGAGGAGTTTCTTAAGATATTTTAAAGAATGCTGGTAACCAGACAGTTGCCAGTTTTTTTTTTTCCTACTATGGAAGTCAATGGGGTCAATCAAGTGTCTGGTTACCAACATTCTTTAAAATATCTTTTGTGTTCAACACAAAAGTAATGACATTTTAACTTGCAAACAGATTGTCACAGGTCCTTATATGGATGAAAATTAAATGAACTTCTAGAAAATAACTACAAAAAAAGTGAACTATTAAAACAGATTTTATTAAGAACAAAGAAAATTTGTGACAGCTCACAAACATAAACAAATAAAACAATTGTTGCATAAATAATAGTTGAATGATTACACAAACCATATTCAGATCCCACTCATTGGGAAATGACATTTAACTAATAAAAATTAAAGAACTGAATGATTAAAGTGGTAACGGGTTCCAAGTAGACATGCGCACCTCATGCGAGTGCCAGCGGGGAGAGTCTCTGTAGTGCCTTCTAGTGGTAGGACGCCTAAACTGAAAGGTTGGAGAGGAAAGATCACCAGACAACCTGTTACTTGTGTCATGTTCAAAAATCACACCATCTCGTGTCAAAGAAGCAAAAGGTGGAAACTCAAATGGAGGAGTGGCATTCAGCCATTTCTTGTCGCTTTCTTGCAGAGGAGAGACTTGATCCGTTCTGAAGTCGACTGAAATTGAGTCTTCAAAGAGATTCAATGGCACCATCTGCTGGAAGAACATTGGAGATGCAAGATCAGGTGTAAGAACTACAGGAGGAACATTTGAATCTTCACGATCGTCTCCCTCATGAGCACCAATGTGACACTTCTGATCCAACAGTTTATGAAGATCAAGCTCCTTGACATTCTGCTCTGTTTGCTTGCACAGGAAAATACATTCAGTTTTCTTCATTTCAGAAAAATTCAGATCTTGATTTGGGTTTCCCAACGAGCACAGAGAATCCACGTCATTTGTTGTCTGATTTTGGAGAGAATTGTGTGACCTCTTGCACATCTCTTGATGATGTAAATCATTAATCGGTTCTTGATCGACCGACTCCACACCTGAATCAGGGCTAGCGTCACACATTCCTATGAAAGCCTGATTTGCTGGGGGAGATCCCACAGGGCTCTGCTCTGGTGGTCTCTCAGATACGCCCTCATGACTGATGGAGCGGCCAAATCGGCGTGCCCCCTGCCTCCGAAGGCGTGTGGCTCCCCTCTGAAGGGATTCCTGCGGTTTCTCCTGGAAATGAGGTGGCGCTCGAGATGTCCGGAGCAGTAAGGTTAAAGCACTAAAACCTCTAAGTCGCTCAGCCATGGACAAACGCTGATGGGGTCTTTTGAAACCAAGAGTTGAGTCTGTCACCTTGTCTTGTTTATAATTCTTTTGTGTTTTAATGCTTCCTTTTGTCTCATGCACTTCATTGATACCAACCTTCTCTATGGTTACATTCTCTTGCTCATTACAAAGGGTCAGACTTGCAAACATCGGCCAGACACTGTTATCAATCTCAGTTTCAGCTCTACCAACTTCCTTTTCCAAAACAGGGATCTCATCAGTACACGACTCCAGCATCACCTCAGGTAGGCTTATGGATCTACGAGGACGAGATCGGTTCTTAGAGCGGTTCTTATCTTTTTTGGGCTCTTTACGTGGCTGCTTCACCTCTGGCTCATTCTCTACTTCTCTGCTTGCATTAAATTGAGACCCTTCATTTTGAGTAACAGACTGTATTACCTCACATTCTCCTAACCGCTCAAAGTCCTCAACTTCAAGTATGGTCCAGCATTCATCGTCACAGAGTTCTTCACTGTCCTGTCTCTGCATGAAAGACGCTTCAGATCCCAGTTTTAGACAGTCATCAGGGCTTTCAGCAAAACTGCAGTTGAGAAGATCCGGGTCATCGTCCACCTCATTCCCAACAACTGCATGATTGAAAATTAAACGTTCCAAAAATGTTTTATTTAAACAAAAGAAAATATGAAAAGATTTAAAGTATACAATAATGTCAATAATAGTGATGAACTGACATATTGGCCAGATTTTTATTGAATCGGTAAATATTGTGTAAGAAACAGACTGACATGTAACTTTCACTCTGTAGCGCTCAAATTGAATTAATGTACAAGTTGATTCAAATGATAATCAAAAATCAAGTCAAAAGTCAAATAAATTAATAAAAACTCATCCAAACCTGCTCCTGGTTCATCAATGACAATAAGAGGTATCGTTGGAGACACATCATTTATAAGTGGTGAATCACTTTTACAGTCAAGCTCTTCTTGGTGTTCTTCTGAACAATTTTCAGGGTCTTTATGTGTTGGTGTCACTGAAAGCTACAAATATGAAACCAGGTTAGCAGAATAAAAAAAATAAAAGTAAAAACTAGTTTAAAAAAAAAAAACATACTTGGTTACTGTTGTTTCCACTGGACACTGTAAAAAATCGGAGAGATCTTTTTCTACGATGCACCTTTTCTTCTTGTGTTGGAAGCCTGAAACTCCCAAGACATACACAGATAAGCCTAACTGCTACTCTAGATATCATCCCAAATTAGTATTACAGAGTAGAGTGCAGTCATGATACAGTACCTAAGCAATTTCCGCTGTTCTCTCGTGTGGCTTCTCTTCTTGGTGGTGAGAATAGTATCTTCTTTACTACACTTTTCTTTCAGGGGACTATGACTGCTTACAGATTCTGACAGATTATTGCAAAGCAACTTTGGGCTATCAATATTCTACAACAACCATGAGATAAGCTGGTAAAATACACACATAAATAGACTGACCTTCCGGCTGAGTGATAGTTGTCGACATGTCCTCTCTTAGGTCATGCAGAGACCGCCTGAACAAAAGTAAACACACAAGCACAGAAACATCTGGGATGAACATCTTTTGCAAGTAGTCTATGAAGTCATCTGACAAACAGACAAAATGGATATTTATGTATCAGATAAGCCAAAAATTGACCTTTTCTTTGCAGATCCTTCAAGCTCAGGAAGTGATTCCTCCGTGGCTTTACGTTTGACTGTAACTGGTGATTGAGGAGTGGGGCTTTTTGAGAGAGGAGTCACTATAAAGATCAGAGCAGTATTTTTTTTTTTTACTTTTGCAGTTTAAAAGAATAACTAATAGGAAAGCACTTACCATGCAAAAATACAGTGGCTCACCTGACGTGACATCTAAGACTACTGGCGGTCCAGTGGGAGTTCGACATGGCTTCAGTTTGGAAAAAGCATCTACGAATATTTCTGAAACAATATTTTGATAAAAATTTACATTATCATTAAAACTGAAATAAGATATGCTAGGAAATTTTTTGTACCCATAAAATAAATCATTATATACTTTACAAGTTTGGGGTCTGGAACAACAGTAAAATTGTGAAATATCATTAGAATTTAAAATATACATTTTTAATGTAGTTTAAAATGTAATTTATTCCTTCAGAAAATGGATTCCTTTATTCTGAAATACTGATTTGGCCCTCGGGAACCATTTCTTATTATTATCAATGTTGAAACCGCTGTACTGCTTAATATTTTTGTGAAAGCCGTGACTTTTTTCAGTTTAGTTAACTCATTTTATAAAATGTGGAACAATGTCCTTTCCTTTTTTGAGACTGTACCATTATTGGAGATTTGATTTCCTTGTCATATTTTCCACGTATGCCATGCATATTTGTCATTTAAGAATCTGTTCAATAAAAATATATATACAAAACAAACAAACAAAAAAAAAAACTCACCACCAACACTTCTTCTTCGTTGTCGTCTCAGACTTCTGTAAACACTGAGTCCTGTCCTCTTACTAAACATAGCGCCACCTGCAGGAGAGGGTGTCTCTGTTCCCCCTGTTGCTTTTAAAGCCTCCAGCACACATGATGGAACAACACCTGATAGACAAAGTTCACACACAAGTACAAGCTCAGTTAACTCCAAATAAATGGGTCAATATGATGCTGCACCCAGCAAAGGGCAGGTTAACCAATCGCTCATTCAAATCTCCTACATCTTTACCAATACATTCTGCATGAAGAATGAGTGATTTGATCACTGATGTCTGCTGGTCTAAATGTTTCTCGGTGTCCAGAGTGAGTTTGCAAGGTTGACACTGAAGCAGGTTAGGAGCAATAACAACGGCCAGACTACTTGCATCCATTCTATTCTCACTGCATCTGATCAAAGACATGAAAATAAGGAAAATATTACTAAAAATGAGTTTGTGTATTGTCTGTACGTCTATGCAAAGTGTTTTTAGCATGCTGTCAATTACCACAGACAATAATTTCGACTTAAGAGTAAATATTACAGAAAAATAAGAGAATATTCCTTTAAAATTTGCAGAGATCCGAGGAAAATAAAACTCTCAAATTGACATTCAGCAAAGTAAGCTGCATATTTTCAAGCTGCAATCAAATGTAAAACCTCTCTGCAGCTTGACGCAGAAAGGTGCAGAGGTATCTGAGTGCACGAGCGTGGGATGAAGGTAACAGAGCTGTAATGAGCAGAGTTGTTCTGTTTCTCGCTCCCTCCTGGTCATGTGTCATCTCAAGCCCCTGGGCCTGAATCAGAGGGATCTGGAGGTCTGTAGGGATGAGAGGAGACGGAAGCTCACGCAGGAACTGCTTGATGAGAGAGGCGACATCACAAGGCTGCAGGAGGTCTGCGTGCGGGGGAAGGAAGACTGGCTTTCCCTGCTCCAAATCTGCCTATGAAATAAAGCATTTGTTGTTACCTTTTCTTGCAAATCATTATAAACAATGGTCAAAAGTGCTATTTGTATTTTAGATGTGCACTACCAGTCAAAAGAAGGCTCTTATTCTCAACAAGGCTGCATGTATTTAATAAAAAACATACAGTAAAAACAACAATTTTGTAAAATATTACTACAATGAGAAACAATTGTTTTCAACAATTGTAATTTATTCCTGAGATGGCAAAACTGACATTTCAGCAGCCATTACTTCAGTCTTCAGTGTCACATTATCCTTCAGAAATTATTCTAATTAATGTAAATAAATTCAGCCTTGATGAGCATAAACATTTTAAATATAATCTTATTCAAACTTTATACCATAATTGTAAAACTGGTGGGGGAAAAATACACCTGTAAAGTTCAAAACGGGTACTTGAATAAAAAGATTGCCATCCATCAAAACACGAAATAGGCTAACTGTATAAATTTAACACGCACAACTACATAGACAGAGTGGTAAGATATAACCAGTCAATCCCATTGTGATATATGACAGATTTGAAGGAATTTACCCTTAGAGCTCGGATACGACTCAGGGATCCTGTCTTCCTGAAAAGACCTTCTGTATCCAGTTGCTGTGACAGATATCCACAGGCCTCCACCAAGAACCTGAAAACCAGCATTTCAGATGCTCTCATGTGGCATACAAACGCAGGCTTCTCTCAATCACTGTCATGCTGCTCTCGTGAAACTCAATTTTATGTTTGATAATCTAAAATTTAAAACAAACAAGAGATGTTGAGAAACATACTGAGGTAGTGTACCGCCCATGTCAGAGAGTTGATGTTGAGGGAGCAAATGTATATCACGTCCAAAAGCAAAGCGTTGTGACGAGCTCTCCTGAGAGACAATTTCAACGTATGTAAATTAAACAATATTTTAAGCAAGACATAATTGCCCGTCGTTAAAATTAGTTTGTTTTTACCTGACCAAAAGTTTTTTGACAGTTGGAATCTCCGTTCAAAAAGTTCTTCCAGTTTTTCACGCGGATACCGACAGCTTTGAGCGCGTGAATGATCGCCACCACGCGCAAACGCTCCTCTGTTAAACCAGCCATTATTTTACGGTCTGAACACCACAGAAACGTTCTGTCTATATTCAGAATGTTTTGTTTAATTGGTTGTTATTTACTTGCACACTAAAGTCATGGAAACGGTAAATTTAGCTAATTAGTACGGCGGTGGATGCGGAGACGACGTTTTCGTATGAACCGCCTGAAATGATTGGTGGCAGGTCGTTTCCGCTCATCTGCACGTATGCAAATGAGCTAACCTTATTCAAATAAGCCAATGTGAGAGAATATATATATATTTTAGCTTTACTGGAATTGACTAATGTGTGTCCTTTTATTATTCTTAAATAAAAATAAATCCAGCCTGTTGAATATTTATCTTTAACTTGTTTGCAATGCAGTTTATCTTTTACTACTTTTTATGCCGGCAAAACGGAGGGATTTCTCTTCTGTAATCAAAAGTAACAAAAAAAAAGCTGTACAAATATTATAATACACACACAAAAAACGAAATTATTGTTGTATTGGTTGTTAATTACCCTCTGAAAATATTAAAATATAAACATTACACAAATATATTCAAAAATTTGGATTTTTCAATTTTTTTTTAAATATCTCCCAATGAGATTGTTGGTTGGTAATTGTCAAGTTTTTTTTAACAATACATTTATGCATGTAATTACATGCAATAAAGCTTTTAGCATTTAAAAAAAGGAAATTACCCATTTAAAGTAATTTTAGGGAAAAACATTTATCAGTAATATGATTTAAGCACCATATATAAAACGAAAGGTTTTTGTCCATTATACTGTTTACAATGGGAGAACAATGCCATTTTAAGACCATGGCCTTTGTAAGACACCAACTAATGCTGCTGTAATTGGAAAAGGTGAAATAAAAACAACTGGATGTTGACATTTAAGAGGTTTTCAGAAAGTTGGGTAGTTATTGTGGGGGAAAAAATCCTTTCAAATCATTATTCCTGCAAGCAGTACCCCCTTCTCAAATAACACAAATCTGGAGCACACTTGAAACTATCATAAAAAGATCTTTAAAAAAAATATATGTGTGTAGGAAATGTAAAATCTATAGCATCATTAAGCTTCATTTAAATACCTCCCAATCACTATCCATTTGAATAAACACATGGAAAGAGACTTGGGTGTGAAAGTGGATCCTTGATTGAAAATAACAATAACACTGACAGCAGGTTCACTCAGAGCTGTTTCTGTTTATGTAAAACTCATTCACATTGATTTATGAGTCACTCAAATTGCATCCGTTTATAATCAACAACAACAAAAAAACAAGTCAATAATATAATCTCATAGCAAAATAGCAATATTTTGAATAGAGTGAACTGAAATGCAAGGACGTATATAGTTGGTAAACAGACCGTTTTATTGATGGCTGGATTTTACTGTTTTAATCAGTACAAAGACTGTCTGCATCTTTGAACATGATGAAAATACATGTTTGGGAAACCCTGTTGACACACAATGACTCAGCTTTATAAATAAAGAACATTTCACAGGTAGTGTGCCACAAGCACAGATCACTTCATGTTTGAAACAAAATCTTCTCCTTTCTTGATGGAGCCCTTCAGTTCATCCATGGCTTCAGCTACCAGCTTCTCCTCAAACGCAGAGATCTTGCCAAGGCCAAGGTTCTTTTCAATGCCGTTTTTCTGAGAAAAGGAAGTGAAATTAATAAATAAAAAAAAGTTAATAAATAAAGACAAACAGAAAGCCTGTTTTGCCAGGTGGTTGTTGTCCCTGTGACCTTTATATGATCTGAACATAAGATGAAGTAACATCTAAAGAGGGTCTAGCTAGATTTACCCCAAGCAGGAGAGGTGTAGAGAAGTATTTGCACTCCGTTTCCTCAGATCTCACAAACGCACATTCAACAACACCCTCCTTTCCATTCATGGCGTCAAGAAGGGAGAATGTGAACCTGGCTCCAGCGTAGGCCATGGACAGAGTGGCAGAGCCTATGAATAGAGACACATTTAGGTTTACAGACACAAATTCATATTTCCGATCTTCTATATTGTATTTTTAATGTGGTTTAAAAATAAAATAAAAATCTAAATTAAGTTTCTGCACAATAAAATAAAAAGATGCCAGCGACATGAAGGAACCAAAGCCTAAGAAAACTTGATCCAATTAAAAAACAAGCAATCAAACAGCATCTAAAACCTCAGTTCTCACCTGCACCAGCTTTAGCTTTCACAACCTCAGTTCCTGCTTCCTGGATCCTGCCTGTCAAAGCAGACAGCTGATCTGCAGGGAACTCAACCTTGGGTGTGCACTGAAAACAACACGAAAAGAACACACATCAGCTTTATCATTTCACCAAATAATCAAAACAACCTGTCCGAAAGAAAAACTGCGCAATCAGAAGATATTTTACGGTACATGATTGTAGACCAATAAGTGATTACACAGTGAGCGGGGATATGCAGTGCAATGCCACAAAAATGAAGCAAGCAACCTAGAAAATAGGCTGCTAAAAATTTGGATTGACATGAAAGTTAAAGTTTAAATTGGTAGTCACTGAAATATCTCCTCACCTGTGAAATGAGAGGAATGATGGTCTTTCCTGCATGACCTCCGACCACTGGCACATTGACCCGGGCGGGATCAAGGCCCTGGAAATATTGCAGTAACCGTGACAATGAAATCACTGTGCAAATGTATGTTCTGGTGATGACATTAAATAAATAAATCTGCATTTAAAAATCTGTATCTATTGAGTTTATAGAACTTACTTTGAGCTCAGCAACAAAAGTATTTGCTCTGACAATATCCAGTGTTGTCACACCAAAGACTCTGTTGGGGTTGTAGACGCCATGTTTCTTCATCACCTCTGATGTGATGGGAATAGTAGAGTTCACCTGAAATTCACAATGAAGTTTAATACAGAACTTTTTTTCCTATATGAACAATTATCAACTATCTTAAATGGACGGTCCAAAGCATACATGCATGTATGTGTGTGTATATGTATAGATATGTAGTGCTATACGCCCTTTTGACCTTTGAGCAGTTATAAAGTGATATAACAGCAATGTACTGATCTCTCCGAGACTTTATACTTACAGGGTTTGCAATGATGCAGATCATGGCCTCAGGGCAGTGACGGGCACAGGCATCAGCTAGTATGGCCACAATAGTGGCATTGGTGTTAAACAGGTCATCACGGGTCATACCTAGAAAAAAGGGCAAAAAGAACAATCTTCAGAAATGTATAGAAATCCATAAGAATTTCTCATTTATAACTAAGCCCAATTCTATCCCCAAGCCCTTATGTTTAAGCCAATTAACATTTGTTGAATATCCATTTCTATTTTACATTCACACAAATAAAATGTTGCAAAAGCCATTCAATGTGGACTATAAATGCACTTTAAAAAAACAAAGCAGAGAAATATATATAAAAAAATATATATATATATATTACCAGGCTTCCTTGGGACACCAGCAGGGATGACAACAACCTCACAGCCTTTCAGTGCAGCACCCAGCTGATCTGCTCCCATGTACCCTGCAAGGCAAGACTGAACACTATAACAGACCAATTTAAAGTAAAAAAAAAAAAAAAAAAAAAAAAAAAAAAGTGGTAGGGTTTAAGTATTGGAGAAGTCTAGCATATGTTACCAGATTAAAGTAGGCTGTTTCAACTGTCAAGTTTTGACATTTTAGTTTTAATAATTATGGGTTAAAAAGTTACCTTGAATCGTTCACAAGATTAATAAGATGCATTTAGAAAATACAGCAAATTTTCATTTCATGAAAACTTTAAAATAATATGATTTCTCTGCAAATACTAAAAAAAAAAAAAAAAAAAGAATTAAAACCATCAGAACCAAGAAGGCTTGATGAGCCGAAAACATTTCTGTACCTGTGACATGGGCTCTGGTCTCAATGTGACTGAGGTCAGAAGCCACTCCAGGAGTGTGGGCGATATCGTAAAGTGACAGCTCACTCACTAGAGGGCTGTTCTTCAGTAGGAGGGACAGAGGCTGCCCGATGCCCCCTGAGGCACCCAAGACAGCTACTTTCGCATTGTTCTGCAAGGAGGAAAAATTGCAACAAGTCACACAATTGGAATATGTGCTGATCCACCCTACTTATATCAGTAAAGTGTACTTAGACTCAATAGGCCTTTGTATTGTTGTGTGCAATATATACAGGTCCTTCTAAAAAAATTAGCTAGCTAGCTAATGATAAAAATTTAACTTTCATATATTTTAGATTCATTGCACACCAACTGAAATATTTCAGGTCTTTTATTGTTTTAATACTGATGATTTTGGCATACAGCTCATGAAAACCCCAAATTCCTGTCTCAAAATTAGCATATTTCATCCGACCAATAAAAGAAGTGTTTTTAATACAAAAAAAAAGTCAACCTTCAAATAATTATGTTCAGTTATGCACTCAATACTTGGTCGGGAATCCTTTTGCAGAAATGACTGCTTCAAAGCGGCGTGGCATGGAGGCAATCAGCCTGTGGCACTGCTGAGGTGTTATGGAGGCCCAGGATGCTTTGATAGCAGGCTTAAGCTCATCCAGAGTGTTGGGTCTTGCGTCTCTCAACTTTCTCTTCACAATATCCCACAGATTCTCTATGGGGTTCAGGTCAGGAGAGTTGGCAGGCCAATTGAGCACAATAATACCATGGTCAGTAAACCATTTACCAGTGGTTTTGGCACTGGGATCAGGTGCCAGGTCGTGCTGAAAAATGAAATTGTCATCTCCATAAAGCTTTTCAGCAGATGGAAGCATGAAGTGCTCCAAAATCTCCTGATAGCTAGCTGCATTGACCTTGCCCTTAAAAAACACAGTGGACCAACACCAGCAGCTGACATGGCACCCCAGACCATCACTGACTGTGGGTACTTGACACTGGACTTCAGGCATTTTGGCATTTCCTTCTCCCCAGTCTTCAGACTCTGGCACCTTGATTTCCGAATGACTTGCAACCACTGAGCAACAGTCCAGTGCTGCTTCTCTGTAGCCCAGGTCAGGCGCTTCTGCCGCTGTTTCTGGTTCAAAAGTGGCTTGACCTGGGGAATGCGGCACCTGTAGCCCATTTCCTGCACACGCCTGTGCACGGTGGCTCTGGATGTTTCTACTCCAGACTCAGTCCACTGCTTCCGCAGGTCCCCCAAGGTCTGGGATCGGTCCTTCTCCACAATCTTCCTCAGGGTCCGGTCACCTCTTCTCGTTGTGCAGCTTTTTTTGCCACACTTTTTCCTTCCCACAGACTTCCCACTGAGGTGCCTTGATACAGCACTCTGGGAACAGCCTATTTGTTCAGAAATTTCTTTCTGTGTCTTACCCTCTTGCTTGAGGATGTCAATGATGGCCTTCTGGACAGCAGTCAGGTCGGCAGTCTTACCCATGATTGCGGTTTTGAGTAATGAAACAGGCTGGGAGTTTTTAAAAGCCTCAGGAATCTTTTGCAGGTGTTTAGAGTTAATTAGTTGATTCAGATGATTTGGTTAATAGCTCGTATAGAGAACCTTTTCATGATATGATCATGTTTTGAGACAGGAATTTTGGGTTTTCATGAGCTGTATGCCAAAATCATCAGTATTAAAACAATAAAAGACCTGAAATATTTCAGTTGGTGTGCAATGAATCTGTGAAGGACCTGAATATATATATACACACACACACACACACACACACATTTAAGAGGTATCATTGATCATAACCTGGTTATCAAAAAACTGTTTAAAGGGTTAGTTCACCCAAAAATGAAAATTCTGTCAATAATTACTCATCCTCATGTCGTTCCAAATCTTTAAGACTTTGGTTCATCTTCGGAACACAAATGAAGATCTTCTTGAAGAAATCTGAGAGCTTTTTGTCCCTCCATTGACAGCTACGCAACTACCACTTTGGCACTTCAAAAGGTTCATTCAGAGATCATAAAACTAATCCAATATGAATTGAGTGGTTCAGTCCAAATTTCTGAAGAGACTCAATTACTTTTTATGAGGAACAGATTGAATTTAGGCTTTTATTTACATATAAACATTCATCAACTTACACATCAGTTGTGGTAAACAGAAGCTCAAGCACGTTCGCTTGTCATGCAAGAACCAACGAGTTTCATGTCTGTGTGTTACACAGCACGTTTGAGGTTCCTCAAGAACCAATGAGGTTTGATCTCACGCATCAAGCAGATTCGATTGAACTTGATCAATTCTTAAATGTGAACAAAAGCCTAAATTATATCTGTTAATCACAAAGTGACCGAGTGTCTTCAGAAAATTTGTAGTAAACCGCTCAGTTCATATAAATTAGTTTTACGATCACTGTATGAAGCTTTTGAAGCATCAAAGTGGTTGTTGCGTAGCTGTCACTGGAAGGACAGAAAGCTCTCAAGATTGCATCCAAAAGCTCTTCATTTGTGTTCCAAATATGAACGAAAGTCTCGGGTTTGGAACGACATGGGGGCGGGGAGTACGCCAACACAAAAGCTGCATTAAGCCTGATCTCTCATTACAAATCAAGACACTTTGTAGTACTTGCTACACGACAAACGGGGTTACAGTAATGACCTTTCAAAGGGGGTCGAGTCAATGCGATGCCATCTCTAACCTGGAAGATCGCACACAGGAAGAGGCAGACTAGCTTACACGAGTTGGCAAGGTCGACTAAAAACCTACTCATGGCGGACAGCAATATTTCAACCGGATTCATGATTCATCATGACTAAGAAATCACACTGTGACACAATCAGTGTGCTGGCTAAATGCCAAGCAAGGTAACTTCTAGGTTAACGTACCTGGATGCAGGTTCTTAACTTAGTTTCAACTATATTATTGTAGCCTATGGATTATTAAGGACCACGATTCAATAAAGGGGGGAAAAATGTTTTAATCTCAGTTTGACATGTTAGCGTCATTATACACTCATATACATCATGTAGGCTAATGTTAGCGCACTCGCATGGTAACGTTAACAATGACCGTTTTTACCTGGGAGGAGGTGGACAAGCTCCGGACGAGGGTGGCTGTTGGTCTAGCGATGCGGGAGAACATGTTGGCTTGATATTCTGCAAGTGCTTGCTGTTTTAAAATTAATATTTGATATAGAGCCCCTCCTGACTGTGACTCCAACGTCCTCTAACAAGACAACCGGGTGAGAACAAGTCTACGGTGCAGCCAAGCTTTGTTGACCATATGACATACTGGCCTTCTCTGATTGGTGTAGCGGTGTGCATGCAGAGCTATGATTGAATAGAAAATTTGTCAGTCGTGTTAAATGGGGCGGGGTTTACAACCGCTTACTCTTTCCATGGCTGATCACATTCTGGCGATCGATTGGTCCGTTTGGATGAAACGTCATAGAAACTTTTTCAGCCCTCTGAATTTTTTTATTACTATTTAAGGACAGAAGTATAAAGTTTATACAGTTTTAAAAAACTATTTTAATCAACTTTTTTTTAAACAGTATTAACTGCCCCTGGCCTATTAAGAATTTTGTTTTAAAACTGAATTTGTCTAGGAGCATGATTATTCTAAAATTACCCTGGCCTGAATATTACACCTTGGAGAATAAAACAGTTCTCTTGCTATATTTACAAGGTCTGGGACAAGATGTTTGTGAACTATTATTATAAATATAGATCATGTAGTGTTAAGTCTGAATACTGTGTGCAGTGTAGTGATATAGAGTATAAATACTGTGCTGAGTCTGGCTATGTTAGGTATATGATTCTAAATTTTCTGCATGCAGAGAGTAATTGGATGACCTACTTTATTCAACAAAATGTGTGGTTTACAGCAACGAATACTGTGTTCCGTACTTGACATTTCAGTGTGGTGTATAAAAAATAAGTTCTAAATCTGAGTCATTATTTGATCTGCGTGACAAAAGTATTTACAGAATAATGTATTTAAAATGCTAAATAATTTGTTTTTCTTTCCAATAAACACTGTATCCCACAATGTAATATTATTTAATAGTCAGCATACTCTAACACAAACTTGAGGGGGGAAAGAAAAATATTTTAATCACTTAGGATTCCCACATTTAGGATTCATATTTCACATTCAATCATAAATAGTATGCGCGGTATACACTACATGAACTTTAGTACGTACAAGACAGCACGTTAGAATTCCATCCCGAATGGTATATTATACCACCCTATGTACCACCCCTTTCCGCTCTTTCTCCTTCCAAACTGACCAATCACCCTCCATGCTCTCTGACAGCTGACCAATCAGAGAAGGTCTTGCGTTCTGCTGCGAGCTTTATATTTCCGGGGCTGCTTTAGGAATGTAAACTATTCAACATGGAGACAGTTGATAAGCTGGAGGCGATGGTAAGCTGTTTTTTTTTTTCAGGCAAACGTTTCCATCAAATGTTTTCCCTAAAGTCACGGTATCCGTCTATTTGTTTATAATACCAGTGCCTGTGCATTAGACGACGTAATGCAGAATAAAACATGAAAAATTACATGTTCTCTATATTCCTGTCTTTCCCTCAGGTTGGAGGGGAGAAAATTACGAAAAACATGTAGCTGGATGGCTAACTAGTGCCACAGCTAATTACATTATTAAATAATATTTACAGCAATATCAGTCTTCGTGTCATTAAATTACTGTAATGCGCTTATTTTGAAACGAAATCTTGGCATTCAGCCTGAAAATGTATAATAGGTTCGATAGCTGTTCGGTAGTGAGGGGAGTGCGAGTGCGGGAGGGCCTGTGCGTCTGTCCGCCAAACTGTGCGCTGCAGCCCGAACTTACTCCTATAGCGTTACATTATTCAATAATAGGGTTTTTATACACGTAAAAACTGTTCAGGCTTATATACATCAAGACAAGTTAATGTCGCAGTTGTTATTAACTGATAAAATCAATATAAAATGTGTCCATTGCTTCTGTACGACGCACAGATCTTTGTTAACGTTTGGTCTGTGAAGATTCTTACAATTTGCATACCTGCAAAATCTCAAAGTCATTTTTGTTATTCAGTGATTTTAGGAAAACCTTAAATCTGTATTAATTTTGTATTCGCATGTTTAAATATCATTAGTACGAGGAAATGATAGGGGGCGCAGTATTAGCTTGCCAGAAATGGTATGTGTGTGTGTGTATATGTATGTATATTTATGAATAATAATGGATGTTGCCTAATAAATAAATAAGAAATAGATGCAAAGTAGCTTTAAATAATGAACTTAATACCATATCAATTAAACACTCACTTTTAAAATTATTGCCCATGTTGTGAAACATCTACATATCTGGATGTCAACACTATGTTTATGTTAAAACTGTGTTCTTCTTCCCAGGCTTTTAATTGGCATTATTTACATGATTATTGGATATTTCAGCATGCAAAATGGACCACCCTGAATGCGTACTGTCTGTCCAGTGCCCCTTTTATATTGTACTACTGATAACCCAGTTATTAAAGCAGTGCAATGTTAAAAGGGCATTGGCCAGGGATTTTTCTCAAAGGTAGGGTCAACAGCGTGGCCAGTCACATCAATTGCTGTTAACAGGTGCTCTGACTTCATTGCACTACTGTATTGGACAGCTAGCAGTGCAATAGTATTGTCAAAGCATCTGAGAACAGCTTTGCACAATGTTTACAACTTTTCAAAGAGGTGCACCATCTCAGTTGGCATATTGTTGTTTGTTTTCTCTGTTTTACAGGTTGTAATGTCTAATCCTAATTCTTGGGACCCTATCAGTATTGCCTCTGCTGTCCACTGTGTTCAGAGTAGTGCAATATTGCTAATAGGGTTTCAGGTTTTAGATCATATTCAGATGGGCCAATAAATGCTAAAGCCTATGAATGGCAATCAACTCCTGACTCAAATTTTCTGAATGCTTACTGAATGATGGTGTTTAGATCCATGTCCTTGTAGTTCCAGAAAGCAGAAGCTGATATAGAATATGTGGAAAAGCGGCTGAAATTTGACTTCATGGCAAATGTGCGTGAAGCGGGCTCGTTTGGGGTGAGTTTGTATATATTTATTCATTTTAAATAATGACAGAGTCTGTTTTTCTAAATCTGTGGTTGTGGATTTCAGGGAAACCCTGTTCAGTTACTGGAGAACCTGTCGGCGATCAAAGCGCGCCATTCGGCCCTGTGCACTCAAGTGGAGGAGATCGCAGCAGAACAGAAACGATCCATGGACTCCATACGAGCTCACTTGGACACGACAGTACAGCTGGTTCAACAGCTGCAGAACACAGCAGATGTGCAGGTATTCATCCATTAGTGCAACAAGAGCACAAGTCTAACAAAACCAAACAGTCCTTGTCAATGTTCCTACACTAGATGCCATACACAATGATTTTACCATGGTAAAGGGAGTGTTCTTTGAAAAATAAAGTAGTTCCATGATGTTTGTGGTTTAGACTCTGTGTGCTAATGGGAATTCTGGTGTTCAAGGTTCCTCCACTGACAGAAGAGGAACAAGAAGCGAGAGATGCTCTCTGCTCATCCATTGCCGCTTTAAATGTAGAGGTTAGACAGTTTTATTAAAAAATGCTTTTTATCATAATTACACAACTGGGGTCTGTAAGATTTTTGAAAAATGTTTTTGAAAGAAGTCTCTAATGACTGAAATTTTTGGATAAAAAATACTGTAAAACTAGTAATGTTAAATTACTATTAAAATATTAATATAAAATATTAATATTTGTGGTCTTATGAGGCGAAAGCTGCTTTTTAGCTATTTATGAATGCGTTTCTGTTTCTTTAGGCCATGCCGACATCAGAACCTCAAACTCAAGCACAGTCTGAATGTAAGGACAGAAGAAACCCGTCAACATAAAGCAGCTGTAACATTTTCACAATGTCAAAGGTGAACAGCATCTTTATCAGTCTCAATAATTGTAATATGTATAGTTGTTTTGTCTGTCTTGCAGCACGGAACATGGATGAAGAGGTGTCTGAGGAGACATTTGAGGCCGTCCCGCGGAGTGTACGTGGTAACTTGAAGCTGAATGACCTCAACATGCTCAATAAGCAGTTATCCGAGTACTTCTCAGATAAGAACAGGTTTGTTTGGTCATATTTAACCCTGAGCCCTATGATTCAAAATGTAGTGAAGTTTAAGGCAACCACATGATTTCTAATGCATTTGATCTAAGTCTTCATCCTTGTCACTTTAGGGGGCCGATAAGCAGTCAGAGAATGAAGAAGTTAAACATGAAAGTCAGTGATTCTGCAATGAAGACCTTACAACACCTTAAACACATTGAGCTGGATAAGAAAGGACTTGTGTCATTGCTGGCAAAGGACTGAGAAACCAGGACAAAAAAGATGCAACCCCATCAAAATGTGTAAAGCCTCAAGTTACTTCCACTTGTAGTATATTCCATTCCATAGTAAAACCCCTCTACACACACTTGAATGATGGCGTACTAGACAACATTTCAGAAACATTTGTCCATAAAGTTCAGTATGCCCATGAATTGGGATTGCATACAAAAGTAACTAACTTTTATCAGTCTTTTTAAGGAATAAACTTAATTCCTTCAGCATTGTTATGCTGCTGTATTAAATTATATCATGACCTGGAATCATTAGATTTGTACAAGAAAGAAACTGTACAGCATAAGAGTTTATATTTTTTGTAAAGTTAAACAGGTGTTTATGTAACTTTAGATCGTCAAGGTCTCAGTAAAACAAAGTAGACTGTATTTGAATGTAAGTTCAGTAAATAAATTTTTTCTGAATGCAATAAAATGTCTTTTAATATATACGTGTTATTTTATTTAGAAGCTTTACTAAACATAACACGACAAGTAGCAATACATTTTTTGTAGCAACATTTAACGGAATGTCAAAATCATTTAAAAAAAATTGAACCTTGAAGAACATCTGCTAGTAAATTGTAACATCAACGCTAGAACTCGAAGATGTGCATATACGTTTAAGCTAAGGGCTTTTATTTGGAAAGATCTTTTTCCTTTAACAGTAAATTCAACATAAAGGAACACAAACCACATGCCTTAAACATCTAAAATGGAAACGATTCAGATGCAAGAGACCTTGAGGAAATCCAAGAGATCGGCTCCTCTTTAACAGTGTGGTTTGACTGACTCTGGAGGTGTATGCTCAAGAACTGATGATCAAACAAACAATGAAATCACAAAAATGAATTTTGGGGCAGGAAAGTTAGCTAGTTTTAGTTAGCAAGTTACTTGTAAAACATTCATTTCTAAGGCTGAAGTGTTTAGAAGTCAATGGTAATTTCAATATTTCTATTATAAGCAGTAAGATTTACACTAACACTTGTTTATTTTAGGCTTCTTCTGCACCTGTTAGGATGGTTCTCCTGATTAGCTGCATCAATCCTCTCTCCCAGCTCATTTATGTCTTCTACAGAGAGAATCAACAGGGCTTCAACCAGTTAAACACTACAGTGGGCGTTTGAGCTTATTTACTGAACCTTTAAAGAAGGCCAAAAAAGACCCCATAACTTCTTTCCACTCACCTGCTGTCTCTCTGTAGTCTCTTTCTGGACAGCCCAAGTCCCTCACATCCCCCTCTCCTTTTATGTTAGGGGCTCTTTCTGAACGCATTCTTTCCAGATCCTCATCAAAGGTGGAGCTTGCTCTGCAAGATTTCAAAGTAGAAGTATCTTCTTTTTTTTGTTTTAGGAGAGGAAAAAAAACATAATAGGACCTAATAACTTGAATCCAAAAACATAAACAAAACATTCAATTAAAATAGCTGTCAGCAAGATTTTAGACTGAACTCTTTGGTGATAATCTTTAATCAAAACAGTAATGTTTTTTCTTGTTTGAGAAGCTGTTTCACTTGGATATACGTCACAACGGGGAAAAAATCTGGTCGCAATTTCCAGTTCATGCAGACAATTTCTGGTTAATTTCATTTAAGTGTAAATTAAATATGCATACCTAAGTCGATAACTATACGAGTTATAAAGACATGAAGTGTAAATAAACCCTAATTTTTGAGGGCAATGTCGTGCTAAATATAGATCCATTTCTCTATCCAAACAGCCTTAGAATCATTATGCAGGTTATTATTATATTTTTATCAACACTGTCAGAAAGTTATCAACCAATAATGAAATACCCCTTACTAAGGCAAAGTATTGGGTTTTACCTCTCAGTGTCATCAAGGCTGTGACTCTTATTGCTCTCTTGAGAGTTTTCATTACTTTCCATATCAGCAGAGTTAAGATCTGGATTCTGGTCTGAAAATACAAACATACTTTAAATACAATCTTTTTAATTCCTTTTAAAAATTAAAATAACAGTCCCAATATAGATCCGTCTCATCATGTATCTGACATGGGTTTTCACCCTTACACTCTTCCTTCCTCTTTGAGATGCCTTCATCTTCAAACACCTTTTCATCAGAGGACTCTTGATGTTTAGAATCAGACGGGTCGTCACCTACTTCCTCATCCGTATCATTATTCTCTACAGGAATCACAAACAGTATGAGTCTCACACCATAGCGATTGATAAAATCAATAATACTTTAACAATACATCCCAAAAATGAATTTTTGGAACACTATAGCAGTGAATTATAAATACAGACTGTCAATAGGATGCTCCATCTCTTCACTGGTCTCCTGGCTGGTCTCAGTGGTCTGTCTTGCTCCAGAGCTGGCAGTGGTGAACTCTGCATTACCGCTAGAGGGAGAGTCTGTTTCCTCCTTGGACGTTTCTCTTTTCAATGGAGACTGCAGAACGCTAGACACAGAGGCATTCGTCTGAAAATAGATGCAGGATATCATTATAAATGTAATAGCTGTGAATATATTGATGCAAATATAAGATAATGGAACATTAACTTTTGTCAGATGAAAGCTACAACAAAACAATAACAATAAGCATTCGTATATAATAAAAATATTTTTAGTTAAGTCAATAAAACTTTTTGAGTGAACTCAAGCTAATGCATTGAAGATGTCAATATTGAAGATATTTGATGGCTAGAGTGTGCTATCATATTCTCCTAGTAGTCAACATGAGATTTAAAAGCACATATTAGAAAAATTAGAGATGCACTGATGTAGATATTTTGGACGATAACTGACAATTTATAATATTTTGAAGCCAATAACTGAAATATAGGTCAATTAGATATTATCATTCTACATTTAGAGACTGATTACAAAAAAACACTCACATTAAAAGTCTAAATTGGTAATAATATTAATAATAATTATAACATTATAAAGGTCAATAAAAAAATAATGAATGAAATAATACACACCCATAGCCAACATTCTTTTATGCAATAAAATGACACAAATATAACAAAGATTATAGAAACAAAATGCATGTGTGTCCTGGACAATTAACAGGCTCTAAGTAGACATTTTATTTATGTTTAATATTAGTCAGGCCAACAAGTATTAATAATCTGGAGTGTTCATTTAAAAGTGCAGTCTTTAAGAATGACAGCTAGTAGTTGAATTACTACAGTCCAAATTCAAAATATCAGAGATCGTTGTTTCCCTGCACCCTCCTCCTCAGACTCGACGCTCACGCATGTTGCCAGTGTGAGACAAGCAACAGGAACGAGCGCAATTGACAATGAAAGCCGAGGAGACTTACACACTGTAAGGTGAAGAGTTGATTTATCCGTGTTTTAATATGCTCTCGTTCATAGAGATTTTTAGATGGATACCGAGGCTTTTTAGGTTGTGTAGAATCTGCAATCTCTGATCCAGTTTGTTTGCTGGCTGCAATACGCTGTGTTTCGTGCCAACTAGCATCACGGGGTGTCGAAATAATATTGGGTAAACTGGCGAGATCACACAGACCAAAACAAAAACAGACTATCCAACACGGAACGCACATTTCAAAGTAAAATAACTGGCTGTAGCATTGTTTTTCAGAGAAACGAGTATGTGAACTCAGCATGTTTCCTAAATATCTGCAAACATATTATGGGATTTTCATGCTTTAGTAGAGTGAAAAAGTTACATACAGCACTTTTAAGAATAAATTATCAGTTTAATTGACTTATCGGATTGATACAGATAAGATTATAAAAACACATATCGTCCGATACCCATATGACCGTTGATATATTTCAGAAATGTATTATTCAAATATGATTGACTGACATTGCTGCTGTCTCCTGCGCTGGCTGTGGCGTAACTCTCTGTGCAGACAGTGTGGGATGGAGCACTGCCCCATGGTGATGTATCCAACAGGCTCGGGAGGCTCGGGAGGGGCTCAGAGCCAATCTGCACATTTTGAGTCCTACGACCTGTAATTAAACAGTGTGCACAATTACTTGAAAACTGGCCCACAGAATGTACTCTGAAATTTGAATAATCCTAAAAGCGAAGCCTAAGTAGATGCATGTTATATTTTTCTGATTCACTTCATACCTTTTGGGCTGCGTGGGGTGCTGTTGCAGGGTGGATGTCCTCTGCTGTGAGCCATTGGCGGGGCTTCAGCGGACCCCGACCACTTTTGGTGCTGGGCCGGTGAACAGGTTATGCTGGAGAGGTCTGCAATCTCAGCGAGGTCTGGCAAACAACTAATCAAACAAATGAACCAAAGCACAGAGGTCAAACTCAGCCAAAGGAAGTCACTATTGTTATTTTTATCAGCAAAGGACTCAACAGACAAAATACACTACCTTTCAAAAGTTTTGGGTTGGTAAGACTTTTTATTGTTTACTGTATTTACTTCAACAAACAGTAAAATTGTTTCTATTATTTGACGAATACAAAGTAAAAAAAAACAGCATTTATTTCAAATAGAAATCTTTTATAATGGTTTATATATCAATGTCTATACTGTCATTTGTAATCATTTTAATGTGTCCATGCTGAAAAAAGTCTTACTAACCCCAAATATTTGAACTCACAAAAAATCATAAATATTGCAAGAAATCAATTCCATCTGCTGTTGAGCTTTGCGTGAAATGGTAAATTTATTTTACCTGAGGGTAGGAATGTACCTGTGCACAGGGGTAATGGATTCAGACTCCTTTGAGTCCTCTTGAGCAAGCTGGTATTCTGGATAATAATAAGGGTGATATAAAGGTTAGAAAAAAGGACAAAATTTACCCACAAAGCTGGTAATACATTGATTGCACTGTGTTTCATCTGTATACCACTCAGACTGTTTTCTACAGCTTGTTTTTCTTCTGCTGGAGATGTGCTGGGTCGACACACCTCCACTGTGACGTCCAACTCATCCTCTGAGCTCAGTGACTGAGAAATAAAGGGTTTACAATATAATTTTAAATATTGACTTTATTCTTCTATATTTTAGGCCCGGTTGCACAGACAGGGCTTAGACTAATTCAGGACTAGGCTTTAGTTCAATTAGGACATCTACGTAGCTTTTATAAACGTGCCTTAGAAAAAAATATTTCTGGTCTTGACACAAAACAATGGCACTGACATATTTTAAGATATGTCAGTGCAAGTTGCTTTCAGTTAAAACGCTCAAACATGCATTTTAGTCTGAGACTAGCTTAAGCCTTGTCTGTGAAACCAGGGGTTGGAGTGTTATATGACAAAACTAACTTAAAAATGTCCACTCTCACCTGAGAATGCTCTACACCAGATGATGTGCTTTTGGACAGGTGGTGTTTGGGTGTGTAGAACACACTAGACAGCTCTAAAGGGGTCTGTGTATAAGCCGAAGTATCCGAACTTCCCTCATCCTTTGGACACAGCAGACATTAAATAGTACATTAAAAATTCAACATTTTACATATGCAGAAATTGTATATTTGTAATACATTTTTCAGTCATAATTTACTTTCAAATTACCATTTATTAAACTCCCTCAGCTCTTATTAAACAGCCTTAAACTATTACTCAAAAAGCTGTTTTTGTTACTGTACCTTTAAAATTTTCACATGAAAAAAAACCCCGTTATGATAACCTTTTTGCAAGTGAAATATGTAACCCCGTCAAGATGATAAATATTGAATGTAAATGTGGGTGGTTGTGTTTTAATGGGGGGGGGGAAACTGGTAAAAAACATACATAAATAAAGGTTATAGTTTATCACCTCAGTTTGGCTTGTAGCCTCCAGCACTCTATTGGTCACGTCAAAAGTTTGATTGATAGTGTGGTAGTTTGTGCTCTCCTCACTATCACTCTGAATACCTGGCCATAAATAGAATTTGAAAATTAGTTATAATTATATAAAAATGGAATTTAATACTAAATGTAACCAAAATAAAACACGAATATATGAAATATCTTAACAGCAATTTAAGGCATAGCTCTATTACCAGCATAACTCTTGAACAGTTGCTCCAAATCAGTGCTTTCCTGGGTCTCAGATTCTGGGTAGCTGTTCACACTATGTCTGATGTTGTGTCTCGACCAGTCCTGTAGGTGAAGCTGTTGCTCCTCTACATCCTCACTGTCACTGCTGCCCACAGCACCCAGTGGTTTCCCCAAACACCCACGTGCCATTAGGGCCACCATATCACTAACCTCACCTGTACCGGCACACAGGACAGATCACATACCTTCACTTTTCTTTTTAAACTGGACAAACTGCACATGAAGATAATGAATGGAGTGGCTGTTGTCTCTTACTGGTCCATGTGGGTTTTGTTTGATAATGTTCTGTGAGAGATCGGTGTGCTCTGTCTTTCTGGGTTTCCGACAACCCAAGTTGCACATTTAACCTGAAAGAGATGTATTTGCTTATTTTTTTGTCATTCTCTTGCCTATTTCCTCATTTATCTTTTCTGTTGTTGCCAAAATTGCCATCCTATCTATTATACTCCTTTTTTGTATATGACGTGTATTAGTCTTTTTCTGCTAATGCACTTGTACTGTTGTACCTCTGACGCCCTGTCTGCTGCTGTTCTCTCTTTATTGCTTCGACTCTCTTGAAGTCACTTTTCTCCTCCTGTAAGTAAAGTTTTTCCTCATATTTCTTTCGAAATATTATTTAAATCATCAACCGTCACTGATTGCTATTCAGTTCATTTTTTGTTAGTATCTGATCTATGTTAGTGGTAATTGTCACTAACTTAGTTTAACATGTAACTCCCAGCTAGTTGATCATACAAGTCTGGTGATATTCTGAAGGGGAGGTATAGTGTGCGTGTGTGTGTGTGTGTGTACACTACTGCTCAAAAGTCTGAGGTCAGTATGTTGTTTTTTTTAGATTAGTACTTTTATTCAGCTAGAACACATTAAATTGATCAAACATGAAAGTAAAGACTTTTAAATTGTGACCTATAATTTCTATTTCAAATCAATGCTGTTATTTTGAACTTTCTATTAATCAAAGAATCTTGGAAAAAAGTATATCACGGTTTCCACAAAGATTTTAAGCAGCACAATTGTTTGATAATAATGTTTCTTTAGCAACAAATCAGCATATTAGAATGATTTCTGAAGGATCATGTGACACTAAAGACTGGCGTAATGATGCTGAAAATTCAGCTTTGCCAACAAAGGAATAAATTACATTTTAAAATATATTACAATAGAAAATAGTTATAAATAGTTGTAATAATATTTCATACAATATTACTGTTTTTTTAATCAAATAAATGCAGCCTTGGTGACCGTGAAATACTAAAACTATAAATACTATATACTAAAACTGACCCCAAACCTTTTAGCAATTAATAATTATTATATTTTTATATATGATATTTTTTAGCATTGAAAAACACACATTTCACCTTTAACGCTGTGACATTTCAGGTTGTGTGCACATACCTGTACACTACTAGGATAGGACGTGCTTTCAAAGCTCTCATCTTGAGCTGAGCTGTACTGACTGACCTCGTCATCTGCATTAATGGTCCACTCGTGTATATAACTTTTGGACGGTGGCCCGAAAGCCTTCCAAACACTATCACTGCGCTCTTTCTCCATGTTCACCCTCTTCACCTCAGCATCCACCTCATCAAAACATGGGGTGCTTAATCGAGTCGCCTCCACATTATCCAGACTCTTCTCAGCTTGCTGTAGAAAAACCTCAGACACTTTAAGGTTGAGAACAATGGAGCCAGTATGCTTTGAGATAGAGCTACTGATTGTGAGATCCTTGTCTGTATCAATATAGTTAGAACAAGATGGTTCAGAGAGAGGAGCATGATGGGTAATAGGCAATTCATGCAATGCAATGTTGTCATGATGCGAAATATCCCAGTGGAGGTCATCAGTGTCTGGGGTGGACTTCTCTTCTTCTGTGTAGATTCTTTCTAGGTGATGTTCCTGGATCTCATTGTGTACTGCAGTCCTGCATTTCTGATATGCTAAAGGGAAAGTATAGGACAATCAAAGTATTACATTACATTAATGTTCTTAGCAGGCACTTTCTTGCAAAAGTGATCGTTTTCTAGGCTCTAAAAGTTTCCCTAATCGTGGCTGGATGGAAATCTCACCAGCTTCGTCTTGCTCTTTCGCCTGATTAATGTCAGTATTCCATCCAGGAATGCACTGAAGAGCCGACCGAGAGTTCCATCCACTTCTCTTATTCTCGCTTCTTATCTCCTGCAGCAGATTAGATTGCACTATTCACTCTCATGCTATCATATATTATCTCTGTATATCTGTAAAAACCTTGCACAACCAAGTTCTTTTTAATAATTTAATTGTAAAATAACTAAGAAAGAAAAGATAAAAATATATAAATTAAATAAAAAAAAATTAAGGGCAATAAAAGACATACACTACCATTCAAAATGTTGGGTTCAGGGAGATTTGTCACATATTTACCCGTCTTGTCTTGACCTTTGTTGTATTTCTTGTCCTGGTCCTCATTTCCTTGTTAAGCCTGTTTGCCCCTGTGTGTATATAGCCCTTTTGTTTCTCTTGTGCTTTGCTAGGTGTTGTATTTCACGTATTTCACAATATTACTATTTTTATCAAATAAATGCAGCCTTGATGAGCATAAGAGAATTTCAGGAACATTAAAAAAGAATATAACCCACTCCAAACTTTTGAATGGTAGTGTACATCTAGAAAAGAGAGCATGTTGATGCAGATTGATGAGATACAGAAACATAACTAAACCCATGTACAAACTCTGATATAACAGCGTAGATTGTAGCACAGATCGTGCAGGCTGCTGGTCCTGTGCTGGGCTTTGTACTGGAGGCCAGTCTGCAGGAACTGGTAATAAGGCTCAGACACGGCAGGGTGTGCTATCAGAGCCTGACCAGCTTCTACTGACCGTTTTATGCAACGTGGGTCCATGGCGCCCCATGGCACAGCATCTGTACAAAGCAATACAACCACGTTACAAACTAGTAACACAAAAAGAGATCTATCCCACAAGCTCTACATTAAAGATGACAGACGGTTTTCATTACATGACCTGTACCTGTATAGATCTCCTGTATAAGGGCGCACACACTATAGAGATCAGCTTTTCCTGTACATGCTCTACATCTAATCACTTCCGGAGCTGCCCAGTTTATCAGGCTGAGAGGCACAGGAACAGGAGGCGGGCTGTAGGGGCATGTTCCCTCACTGTAGTTGGAAAACATATTAAATAACTAAAGATTCAAATGACATACTGTAAAGGCCCATTCACACCAAGAATGATAACTATAAAGAAAACTATAATGATATAAACTATATTAGCACCCACACCAGCAACTGATATTATTCTGTTTATTCTGGATTTTAGAACTATATCTTTATCAATATCATAGTAGTTATCGTCCTTGGTGTGAATGGAATGTCCATAATGAAAATAAACTATTTAGTTTACACATTTCATTAATTCAAATTATTCTAAATTTATAGTCTATATATTTTAATATGTGCTTTATGCAATGACGGTGTACCTGGGCACCATGAACCCGAGGCCCGTAACCTTGGCAACTCCAGGGTGTACTATGAGTACAGTGTGTGAGGAAAGGGCCCGGAGCACCAGAGATCGGCCGTTCAGGTACATTAACACCTCACACACCTGTAGCACCACAGATAACAGATCAACCAGCTGTAGTAGAGGAAACTCATCCCGCTGCAGAGTGTGGAAATAAACAAAGAACGGCGTTAAAACAAAACCACTTCTGTCATGTATAAATTTGTGCTTTCTGAAATGCTCAATTTTTACCTTTTGATGAAGCAGACTGTACAGGGATCCTACATGCACTCTCTCATAGACCAGCCTTGTGCTGTCCAGGCCAGCGGACATACTCACAGCCATCAGCATCAGCATGTGCGGGTGAGACACCTGACTACAGAGGACATCATAGAAATCATGGGTACTGCACAGTGTATTTATATAACAAATAACAATGCAGGAAAATAAACATAGGTTTTGAATTACATGAGTATGATGATAAACATTTTCATTTTGGGGTGAAGTATTCCCTCTAAACAATTTTGGACATTTTGACTGAAGTTAAAGTCAACATGAAATCAAAATGGACCTTATTAAATTTGTTGATAAATGTCACTGGTTTAATAGTGCATGGTTCTAGTCAGGGCTATTATAGTTAACTAAAACCATTAAAGGAACACGCCGACTTTTGGGGACTGAATTGCTTATTCACCGCATCTCCCAGAGTTAGATAAGTCCATACATACCCTTTTCATCTCCGTGCGTGCTGTAACTCTGTCTGACGCACCCACCGCTAGGCTAGCTTAGCACAAAGACTGGAAGTAAATGGCTCCAGCTAGCATACTGCTCCCAATAAGTGACAAAATAACTGGGAACTATATTCTCAGGCGGCTAAGCACTGCTACTTGGGCGGAGTGATTAGCACAACACTCTGAGCGAACTCTCTGCTCCTCACCATCCTCGGGGCTTCTCAGGTGCTGCGAGCAAATCACTCCGCCCAAGTAGCAGTGCTTCGCCTTCTGAGAATATAGTTCCCAGTATGTATACAGTTAAAAGATGCCTGTGTCTTATATGACCTTGTTATTTGTACACACTGTGACTATACAAATCACAACATATAAATAGGAAAATGTTGGCGTTATTTTGTCCCTTATTGGGAGCAGTATGCAAGCTGGAGCCATTTACTTCCTGTCTTTGCACGCACGGAGATGAAAAGGGTATGTATGGACTTATCTAACTCTGGGGGATAAGGTGTATAAGCTAAAGTCCCAAAAAGTTGGCGTGTTCCTTTAAAAAAGACTTTTGTTACTTGAAATAAATGTTAACTGAAACAGAAACAAAATCAAATATTAAAAAAACATATTGTATTTCAGCAAGCTTCAGTAGCTAGCTAAGGCAATATTTCTTATTTTTATTTGGTTTAACTTAAGTACTAACAAACTATAACTAAAAATGTTTTTTTTTAAACGTATAAACATTAAAAAACAACAAAATTGTAATTAAATAAAAAATAAAAACAGAAAATATAAAAATAAAAACTATAACAGGATCTCAATGATACAAAAGGTTTTAATATCTTTAATCGAAATAAAAATTTTATCTGCTTCTAGAATAACTTTGTTCTATCGAAAGGCTGTGCAGACAGGAAAAATAATATTAAGCAATATAATATTAACCCAACAATTATTATAATATTAATATCACAGCCCAACATGCTTCATTTAATTCCCAATCGATAAAATATACATTATTTTCCATTCTGTTTCACTAAGAAATACTATTTTATAATGTCTTCTAATTATCCCAGTTTAAATCAAGTATAAGGGAAAACTATTTACATGAATACACATTTAGTAAAAAAAAAACTGTCAGTCCTACAGTCCTACCACCTAAAGAAGTTAACTGTTGAGTTTGTCAAACTCTTTTGTAGCTTTTTTTTATTCCAGGAATTTCTATATTCTTACCAGCAATACTCCTGCTCAGAAATGAGTAGATCCAGAAGACCATCTTTTTCTTCACATTGTTGCAAAATCTGATCATGTAGCTCTTTAACAGTGACACGACATCCTTTCCAACTGTAACTAAGGCATGGTTAAACAAAAAAATGCTGTTATATCCATTACATCTTTCCTCTGATGTGACTTCAATAGCATATTTAAAAAGGTAATTCATCACAATGTCTTACTTGGTCATACGTATGAAAGATCCACACATAAATGAATTGAGGGGCTCATCATTAGCTTGACCTAAGTCACCGTCACATATCAAGGGCACAGAAGCAGCCAATCCCAGACTCAGCCTTGGCTTCTCAAAGCAGAACTTTAATGATTAAAGAAAAAAACAATATCCTAACACCTCACTGGGATTAAGCTGTCAAACTTAAAGGACATTGTGTTTAGTAGCTTTTACTGTGCTAATGAGAAGAGGAATCGTAAAAAGAAAGGGCATCTAAAAAAAACAAAAAAAACAATTCTGTCATTATTCACTCTCATGTCGTTCCAAACCTGTATGGCTTTCTTTCTTCCCTCGGAACATAAATTAAGGTATTTTAAAGAATGCTGTTAACCAATCAGTTTAGGTTCCCATTGACTTCCATTGTACTTGTTGTCTATATAATAGATGTCAATGGGAACTGAAACTTATTGGTAACCAACATTCTTCAAAATATCTTCTTTTGTTTTCCACAAAAGAAGAAAGCGATACAGATTTGGAACGACATAGATTTGGAACGACAACGAGTAAATGATGAAAGAATTAAAATTTTTGGTTGAACTGTCCCTTCAATTCTATAAAACATTGTAATAGTAATCTAGGATTTATAACATAGTTTGTTCATCGATATGAAATGGTTTATAAAAATTAACAAAAAATTGTGTATTCTTGATGAGGTCTAGGGTTGTTTAGGGTTAACCTTCTCAAAGTATTTGCAAGAGAGAAAAAAATGTTTACACAAACCTTTCCATAGCCAAAACACTGCATCATCAAATCACAGGCAGACATCTTATAGCTAGTTTTATTTTCATGACTGAGCTCATATCCCCTAAAGAAAAGGAAAACAAACAAAAAGAATCTGAATTTTTACTTTCATTTTTGTACTAAAAATACTTGTACTGTATTGAGTTTCCATTTGATGTGCAATCTAAGTATTAAATCACTGTACTACGTAGGTATTGTTACTTTCTCATTCTCAAGAATAAATTACACTATAACAAAGAGATTGAAAGTGTTCACTGATAAAGATCAATGGTTCTACAGATCTTACCAAGGGAGCAAGAGCTTGAGCAAGGATGGAGAGTTCAGGAGCGTCTTTGAGGAGGTAGGGGAGGAACACACATCCCCGGACAGATGCATCTGCAACAACCTCTGCATTTGAGACTCGCATCTCTTCAGAAAAGCAAGCATCTGTAGATAAGGAAGAACAATTAGTCAAATGGGATCTTTACACTGCAGAAGCTGCATCTGAAGCAGCAAGTACAGCACAATAAAGTGCATTACACAGACAGTTTATAAATGCATGTACATAGAAATTACAATTGCAGTAATGTGATGTTTTAAATATGAAACTATGAAAATGTTGACAGTATAAAATTGTAAATAAAAACATCTAAAATAATCAATTATATCATGAAATACTCTGTCATGACAAAGACAAAGATTAGGCTGTAGTGAGTGATGCTGCATTTTATCTATACGGAACCAAAGCAACAGACCTTGGGGCTATTCTCCTGAGCACCTGCCTCGGCCCAGTCCTTCGGAGTCCGGCCCTGATCATCATGGAGACGCAGGTCCCCGCCAGCATCCAGCAGTGAACTCAGGAGCCAGGGATTACAAGAGAAAACTGCAGCATGGATGGGTGTACTTCCATCATTACAGCGGCTGGTGGACATGAGCATTAAACATGAGATAGAATGCTATTTTTCATATTCACACAATATCAATGGATGATTATGGGAATGTTTGGCCTTACTGATTTGGGTTTGCTCCAAACTGCAGAAGTTTCTCTGCTACATTGACAAAGCCGAGGAGAGACGCGCAAAAGAGTGGTGTCTGTCCAAGGTGGTTCATGCTGTCAACTCCCACACCTATGGAAGGTGGCATACAAAAAGCATTAATGAAACATGTACAATCAAAGTAAAAATCATTTGAAATGCCCCTGAGCTGTATTTAAACCTTTTTTGAGGACTTTCTCCACTTTTGCTACTTTTTTCTCAGTTGTGTATCTGTGTAGGAGGGCTGGTAAACCTCCACTTTTCACAGTGCCCAGGAGCACCGGGCAGGGCATTGGCTGAACCCCTGTCATGATGCTGATGTCCTATGGATCAAGTTTCCAGAGGTTTCTTCTTCCTCACCTGTAAACCATAATTTAGGCCTAAATTACTAGTTTGAATAGTTTTAGCATAGAAGCCTAACCTAACGAGAGACTAACACATGTTTGCTTAACATTGTTTAGTGACTAATTACAGTTGCAGTCAGAAAGTTACTGACTTCTGTTAACGTTACACTCAAACGGAAATTTTTATCAAAATATTTAATCAACGTAACGTTAGATCTATGCTAGCAAGCGGACAAAATTAGACAAAGCTCATGTAATCTGAGTATTCATATCTATCGCACTATAATTTACCAGTTCAGGGAGAGTTTAGTTATCTTTCGTTAATTTAAAATGAGTTTTGAAAGAAGTATTTCGATATTCTGTAATGTATTTCACGCGCTTCACTCGTTCTTGATGATTCTATTGGACGTTGGGAAACGGCGGATGGAGACTATTGGATGAATCTTGAAATATCGACATTTCAGATGTTTTATTTCATTTGAATCGATTCAAAGTATTTCAAATAGTTGTTTTATGTTTTGTTTAGACTTTATAAATAGACTTCATAAACTTTAAAGTGAGAATCCAATTTGTTAGCAAAATATTGTGATTGACACGCACTATTTATCCTTCTGCTTTCACCCTCCGCGCAAATATGTATAAATAAATATAATAATGAGATTTTATTGTTATGATATAGTAAGTCATTATTAGGAAACATTTTCTCAATGTAATGAGACTAAATAATTGTGAGATTATAATGTATTATTTAATTTGAGTTATCTCATTATTATGATTTACAGATTCATATTTTTATTCCACTGTAGCATAAACAGGCTTCCATAGTGCACGACGAAAAAATGAAACCAGTGAATGAACTTAAAAAATAAAATCTGATTAAAAAACAGCTAAACTACATTAATTGCTACTTTTAGGACATTGGGGTTAGGACTTCTGTAAATAATTCCATTTAACCACACAACTCAACAAAAAAATTATATTCAAACTGCAAAAAAATGCCATATAAACAAAGAAACGCCCATTGTTCAAATGGTGTGCAAAGAAATTCCACAAAAGTCTGGAGTCTAGACCTTTGTCTTTTTTCTGCTAAGCATAAATTCCCCATATGATGATATAAAGAAAACTATTCTGACTCATACCTTTATATTTTTTGTCAATATATTTATTTAAGGCAATTCATTTTTATTTTATTATATTTGAATTATTTTGAAAACTGCGGTAGGGACTTTTATTTTGTCTCGTCTAGTGACGGTGCTGTGTCCTGAACCTCAACGCAAAGCTAATAATCCTTGAAATCAGAGGTGTGTGTTACACACATCCTCTCTTTCTATCTCTATTCTTACGCACACAGAAGAATGAGCAACCCGTTATAGAAGATGAGGACTGCACTTAATTTCACTTTTTAAACTCTTTTTTTGTTTTCTGCTCGGCTACTGTGATGGTAACGTGGCTCATCAACACCGGGGGATTTTCAGGAACTTTTTTTTCCACGTCGAGTACTCCGGATCTAATGATTTCATTATTTAGAGATGTCTTCAAATAGCAAATAACAGTCCAACCGATGTCTTTCATGTATAATATTAATCATATTTTTTTTAAACCTGTAATTAAAAAAAATAATAATCTGTTTTTGTCCGATAACAGTTAACATCTCGCAGATTAATTCACACTCGGTTTACTGTGACTAACGTATGTTAAAAATTGTACTTAGTGTGTAAGTAGTTGTGCAGATAATCTAATATTATAAATATCACATTTAAAAATTGTATTTTGTTTTATCTGTCGCTGTCGTGCTGGTTGAAGTGAGATTGTACGAGCCTCAATCCACCGGTCTCGTGTTTCCACCCACCCCTCCGTTCGTGAACTTTTATTTTTGCTGTTTTGTGAAGGTTCTTTAATAGTAAATTCTAGGAAGGAAAGTGTCGTTATTGTGTTGGGATGCGGAAGAGTGGGGAGCAGAGCTGAGGGTAAACATGTTAAGGGTGTAAGAGAATGGCTCGGTGATCATGTCGTCTATGGAGGGTGTTTTCTCCGGTGACTGGCAGTGGCTCTGCACAGTCACTCTCTTTCTGGCCTCTGTTGTCACTTTGATTATATACTTGGTGCTGTATTTTTCCAACGAACCCCCTGCTGGGAAAACACCTCTCAGTCATGTGGATTCAGAGGAAGCTGATGGGATTTTATGCTGGGTGCTGTCTCTGAAAAGCTGGAAGAGTCAGTGGAGAAGAGCCTGGTTAAGGGGCCTTAATGAGGAAGCTCGTAGATCACAGGTTGGTTTGTAATTCAGTTCTCTCTCTCTCTCTCTCTCTCTCTCTCTCTCTCTCTCTCTCTCTCTCTCTCTCTCTCTGTATGTATGTATATATTGTTAGTCTTTAAAATCGCACATGATTTCTTAAAATAAAAAAGATTATTGTGGTCTTTTTTTTTTTTTTTTTGCTTGTTGTATTACTTTGGTATTGTGTTCCTCTTATTAGAGCGAGATTCAGCTGACCTTTGAAGATGATGGTGTCCAGTCATCAGAACTGGCCTTGGACCAGATTTCAAGCTTTACAAAAACACCTGGTCAAAAGGTAAGGGCAATGAGGGCATGCTTTGAATGTTTCGAAGCCTGATTCCCTCAGCCATCACATACCTTAACAACAGATATCGCTGAGTTATTTAACAGTTTTTTCCCCCCCTGTATTCTGTCTATTTGTATTATATCGGTTATGTTGTGTGTGTTAAACAATTGCAGTGCTGTGGAAAAGAATTTCCCCCTGGGGACAATAAAGTTAGTTAAGTTTATACGCTAACCTATGCTGTGGATCTCCCTACTTGCCTGTATTTAGGTTTGCATGTGTTGAATCAAAATAGGGATATGAGTATGATATAAGACTTCTCCTTTTGACATGCACCGCTGTTTGTTGATTCAGAAAAGTTATTAACGTGTTATGACTGTTAAAATGTTAGGATATTTAAAGTTTCCACCTAGTTTTAGTCATAGTTGGTTTCTTTTTGCAGGATGTCCTGTGTCAGGTGGTTGGGAACAAACTGCAGTTTTCTGTCAGTGCTTTACCGAGCTCAGCATCTTCAGAAACACCCCTGAGATACATTGTGAAAATATCTCCACTTCGTCTGCAGGTAAAAACGAGTGTTTATTCTGCTCTTTAAAGTCACTTGAGGATGGTTGAGTAAACATCAGGCTTTGGTGTCTGTATAACAAATTGTCAAACAAGACAGTTATTCTTTGAATGCTTCCAGAGGAAGCGTTTGGTGGATGAACCAGTTTTTTTTTTTTTTTAACATTCCCATGGAGCAGACAAGTGTCTCATTCTGTGCGCTTCTAGGAAAGTCTGTCACGTGTTTTGTCATCAAAGTAAATAGTTATTTTAATCACATGGGGATAAATCAACACTATGCTTAATTGAACAACTGTACATTCAATTTGAGTGAAGAAGGAAATGAGTTATGGGGAAATTTATTATATTCTAAAGCAAGTAATAAAGTTTTAGGATTTTGAAACCTTAAAAAAAAGAAGTGTAGTTATGATGTAAAATGAATAGTACATTTTTCAGATTCTGTTTGGTTTCTATGTCACTAATCATATGAACTGTTTGTACTGTTAAAGTAATACACAAAAAACAATGTGTTCATTAGTGTTCTCAGACTTAGCCCCTCTGTGTTATTTTATTATTTATGTATTCACGTACTACTATTGTATTTTATTAATATTTTTAAATGAATTGGCTTTTCATTTTTACAGTTTCATTTTTCATTTGAGTTTCAGTAAAGTCGTTTTATGTGCTTTTGTAATTTTATTAATTATTTAATATTTCATTATAGCTTTATTTTGTGTTATTTTTATTTCAGTTTTAGTAATTTTAGTACATCAACTTAAACTTAAAGTCAGTTTCCACTGTATTAGAATGATTATGATTATGTTAATAAGCTTGTAAATGAGCACAGTTGTATGTTTGGAAACGCATGGCACTGATGAAGGGTTGAACCCGAAAACTTTTTGCGCACTTTTTGCACTTTATTTGTGGCCTCTGGACAATAAATTCATGTGAGCTTTTTAGCTAAAGATCTTCTTTTGTCATTTTTAATAGTTTTAGTTAACCCTAACAACACTGCTCCATTTGTGTACAGTCCTATTAGGCCTATATGGAATGAGGAATAAACACATTTGCCCTTGAATGGGACGTCCCATGTTCTCATGTGAGATGTAACGCCTCATGCACCATCCTGCATGCTTTTAATTTATAGGGCGTGACTCACTCTGCCGTTTTATTTGCCACGGGAATCAGATTAAGTGCCTCGGTCGTGAGCACTGGCTCAGTGTCCTGCCTTTATTTTAATCACCGTTAATATGTCTCTGCCTCAGGAAAGAGCACTTGCACTAGTACATCCTGCCCAGAATTATTCATGGAACAGCTTGTACCTCTTGAACAGAGTTATTTTAATATTGCACTACAAATAGCAGTAAAAATTATATCACAATTTCAGTTTGCAGAGCTGCAGCTTTTCTGCAGAACTGCTGTTCTGCAGTAGTTGACAATACATTGTGTTTAAGAGCTCACACCGGCTTTGCTCAATTGAATTACAGCTATTTTTAAACCAGTAACTTACTCGACGACTCATTGTTGTGCTGATCCCGTTTTAGCTTTAAGTGCATTGAGTGGCTGAACATTTAGCCTAATTTTCCTCATATGTTTCCCTACATTATGCCCCGGATCTATGGTTTTCTGTAGTAGTAGGCAGTTTTTGTTTAAGAGGATTAGGCCAAGTGCTAGATTGTAAATAGAATTACGGGCATGTTCCAAATGTACATACAGAATGCTTGCATGTTTAGGAGTGTTTGCGTTTATTTTCTGTTTGTCATTTCAGCCTCTTTCTGGAGGAATACACATGGCTATTGCATATTTTCTGTCTGTTTCCCCTGCTGGTCAAGGCCGGTTACTGGAAAGCTCCCAGCTCTTGTTAGAATGGCTTTGTAGGCTGAATAACAGTATAGGGCTTTTGTTTCTGTTCTAGAGGTCATTGCACTCTAGACCCCACAGCCGTATACAAGGTTGGGGAATAACCCATTAATTTGAACTCCATGTGGTCCAACTCTTGGCAAGGTTACAAGCACTGTAAGCGAACATATTTTTAGGCTACGATTGAAGTAGATCGATTGAAGCATTTCCTGATAATTTAAATCTCACTGTAAGCTAATAGTAACTGGTTAGCATTTGCTGTCTCTTTAGACTATTATCTCATGTGATTTAGTA
The DNA here is from genome assembly GCA_030578275.1 of Meda fulgida. Lineage (NCBI taxonomy): Eukaryota > Metazoa > Chordata > Actinopteri > Cypriniformes > Leuciscidae > Meda > Meda fulgida. Next base: position 15,850,541 of record CM060625.1, on the reverse strand, counting down.
ATGAACTTGAGAGCACTGCAAAGGAATTTGGCATCCTGTCATTTTTTTTCCTCCTCATTTCATTCCTTCTTCAGAAATGTAAAGCAGTCGTGCTTGGACATGACAGCCCATTCCTCCATGTACTGTGGGCCCTGTGGCTCAATGAGCTGTTGTGAATATGAGAATGCACTGGACCCTTTGTTTATTGTGAGTTTGAAGTAGACAGTGTTAGGTTATTCTGTTGTAGGTTCGCTGTGTGTTTCTGCCTTGCTGAATTGAAGCAGCAGCATTTATTGTTTAATTTATAGCTGATGTTTGGTCATTTGATTATTTCAGTTGTTTTTTTAAGCAGCCATAAGTTGAAAAATATTTTTTTGTCATTTATTATTATTTATGACTTTTATTAAATATTGGTGTTTTTTATTATACTGCAATTGCTGGTGTGTTTTTCTAAGTGCAGGTCTGTTCTCACCTTTTAGTTTTGGAAAATTTGTAAAAATTAGGTGTAGAAAATTGTCTTAGTTTTGTTGTATTGTAATACTTAACCGTATCAATGAATTCACACAAAACAATTACAAAATTATATAATTAGTATATTGTTTGTATTGTAAGCTTAAACACTAATGTTAAAAAGTTTCAGTAATGTTTTTTTTTTAATGATCACTTATAATCAATTCAGTGTAAAAGTAAGAGTAAATGTATTTTTTTTATATTTACAAAAGACTTCAATTTCAAATAAATGCTGTTTCTTGGAGTTTCCTTTTTATTAGGTAATCCTGAAAAAATGTTGCAGTTTCCACAATTGCTTTCAGCATGGATAATAATATGAAATGTTTCTTGAGCACCAAAACAGCATATAAGGATTTCTGAAGAATCATGTGTCACTGAAAATTGGAGTAATGATGCTGAAAATCTAGCCATCACAGGAATAAACTACATTTTAAAATGCATTAAAATAAAAGTTATTTTATATTGTTATAATATTCTCAATATTATTGTTTTACTGTATTATCTTACTGACCCAAACTTTAGATTAGCTTTACATATTATAAACAGGTTAAGTTTATATCCATAATTTAATGCCAAAATAAAATAAACGGCAAAAAAAATCTTAATAATAAAAATAAATAGAAGTTAACATTCTTTTAAATGATGATTGACATTTTAATTTTAACTATGTTTTCTGTTTCTTGAGCTTTTAAAAGCAACAAAACAATTGAGACCTTATGTTAAACCATGTTTAAAGAGGTTTTAGGCTTTACAATTTTGTACACTGTCTCATGATTTATTGCTCAAATCAGCCCTTGTTTTGTGTCTGTGGTTATAAGTAACGTTTGTGTGTCTTTTGTTGTCACAGCTGGCCCTACAGATGAAAGAGGTGAACAGGGAGGTGGAGATTTCCTGGAAGGTGCTTCACCTGGACTCTGTAGATTTGCAGCTGACGCCAAGTTTTGCGCAGGTACAGTATATTCACTCATCAGACCACTCAAGAAAGAAAAGATCATGATTAAGTACGGTTCTCATTGTCTGTTTTTCATTTGTAAATCTCAGTCGTTTTTAAGGGGTAACTTCTGCTTATTTTTTCGGAAAGCACATGGCATGACTCTGTGTGTGTTTCAGGGAGATTATGAGAGTCTAAGTGAAGCGGCTGTGAGCGACAGGCTCGGACAGGTCTTGAATGGAGCTCAAGCATTTGTAACTCTGAGCAGCCGACCTGCAGAGTCTGCAGAAGTCCAGGTACAACCCTGCGCAAATGTCATTAAGTGTTTACCCGTATCATCAGTAGCTCTTAATCCTCTCTAAGAGGTTCCACATAATTTCAAGTTCAACCACAAAAGAGTTTTAAAAACCTATTATGTTTGTGATAGTTATATCTGTGATATATATATATATATATATGTGATAGTGATAGATTAAGTGATAGTCCACCCAAACATTTAAATCGTCATCATTTACTAACCCTCAAGTTGTTCCAAACCTGTATGATTGTCTTTCTTTTGCTGAACACAAAAGAAGATATTTTGAAGATTGTCAGTAACCAAACAGTTGATGGGCCCCATTGACTTCCAAATATTTTTTTTCCTCATACTATGGAAGTCAATGGGTCTTATCAATTGTTTGGTTACCCATGTTCTTCAAAATATCTTTTGTTTTCAGTAGAGGAAGAAAATTCATACAGGTTTGGAACAACTTGAGGATGAGTAAATGATGACAGAATTTTCATTTTTGTGTGAACTATCCCTTTAAGGCATTGAATATATGATCTGATAAATGTCATAATATTCAGAGAATTACATAACTTTGGAATTTTCTCAGAATGGAGAGAAAAACACAGAAAAGGATGTTGTGATGTTATGAGTGATAATGTTTTATTTCCTTTGTCCTCTTCAACAGGAAGTAAGGAACAAGACCTTGCAGGTGACCTCACCCCCTAAGCCCCCGCGAGCGCATGAATGGAAACTATTAGTGAAGAACATCCGGGTCACATGCAAACAGGAGAATGGTGCTGCAGGTCTGTGACCAAAAGAGTAGTGCATCGCGCACACACATTAATGAAGAATGCATGTCCTTTCAGTTGTTTAATATTTAGCCAACTAATTTATGCAGATTTATACAATATTCAATAAAATGCAACATATGATGTATATTGGTTTAAACATGCTTTTCATTTGAAAGAATTTTTTTGTAACAATTTAGTAAAACCTTTTTTTTTTTCTTATGTGCCACTCTTAAAGGGTTAGTTCACCCAAAAATGAAAATTATGTCATTAATGACTCACCCTCATGTCGTTCCCAGCCCGTAAGACCTCTGTTCATCTTCGGAACAGTTTAAGATATTTTACATTTAGTCCGAGAGTTTTCTGTCCCTCCATTGAAAATCTATGTATGGTATACTGTCCTTGTCCAGAAAGGCAATAAAGACATCATCAAAGTAGTCCATGTGACCTCAGTGGGTTAGTTCGAATTTTTTGAAGCATCGAACATACATTTTGTTCCAAAAATAACAAAAACGACGACTTTATTCAGCATTGTATTCTCTTACGGTTCTGTTGTCAATCCGCACATGGACTACTTTGATGATGTCTTTATTGCCTTTCTGGACAAGGACAGTATACCGTACATAGATTTTCAATGGAGGGACAGAAAACTCTCGGACTAAATCTAAAATATCTTAAACTGTTCCGAAGATGAACGCGGTCTTACGGGCTGGGAACGACATGAGGGTGAGTCATTAATAACATAATTTTCATTTTTGGGTGAACTTACCCTTTAATCACAGGTAGCTGTTTATGATGGGCCATTTGTAAATAAATGGTTATGTGATTCACAAAGATTTACATCCTTGAAATCCCATTGGTCTCGTTATGTATTATATGGACCTCATATATACCACAGACCTCATCTAATGTTTTTATATTGCTTGGATCGAAGAAATAAAGCCAATAATTTAGATGGAATTTTGTTGTGGGCACAAAGTGCAGGCAACGCTTCCTAAAAAGCACCGCCCCCACGACTTCTTGAGTTAACTGCCTGTGTTTCCCTCAATCAGGATGTCCCTTCTGTTCGGAAATCATTTTCGGAAGTGGTCTAATTGTCCCGCTGCTCTCCAGCCAAGTCACTATTACAGCCTAGCAAGCACTTAACGGAGACAAATGGCTGCTCATCCGTTTTATGCATAATTCATTTTGACAAAGAGTGTTCTCTGCATTAGTCAGTCATGTAGCTCAAACAGTACTGGATCTCTTCCTTTGTCTTTTGGCACAAATATCTGGTTTTATTTGAATGGGGTACATGTACATTAGCAAATGAGTCTACTTTCGGAATGGTATTGTTTGTGCTTGAATATAAAAAACTGTTTCTGTTCTGCTTTCAGGCGGCATGAATCCCCAGTGTATCCTCCAGTTGGATGATCCTCCTCAGAAGGTCACCAGTTCAGTCTTGACTAACACATCCAACCCGGCCTGGGATCAGCCCTTCATATTGTGAGTTCAGGTCCACCTTCCCAGCTGCTCCTGCTAACCTAATTTATACCCATTGAAAAAAAAATCTGTTTTAACCTTTTGCCACTGTTATAGAAAAGTACAATATAGATAGGACAGGAAATTACTAAGAGAGGAGGCGGCGACATGAAAGGGAAATAATGTGAATCAGGCTGATGTTGGACTGACACTACTGGCTGGGAAACTGTCTATTTAGTAATGTTAGTAGCACAGGCGCAATAGCGTATATATAAATATAAATTATTTCTATTCATATTACTTAAACATCTTATATTTATTGTTATTACAACATTTTTCAAAATTGGAAGCCTTTCAAAAGCTTGGTCAAGATCACAAATACACACAAAATTTAAAACCAGCGACCATGTCTTTGACTTTAAAAAAAGTCTTTAAAAAATAAAATCATTGGTATTTTTGTGGCATCTTTCAATCTTTTTAGATATGAATGCCATATGATTTATTTTATCTTTTGTCTCTGTATGGTTTTGCAGTGAGCTTAGCGGCCGATCAAAGGAACTGAACATTCAGGTCGTGGATAACGGCAAACCTCAGGAGAGTAAGTCCACATGACCAAAAATAAACCAGCTTAACAGCATAAAAACAGAATAGTGATATCCATTAATCTGGGTCTGCAGAAGCTTGAAGGTCATCTGAATTTTAATCTACTTTCTGTCATCTGTTTCTCTAAATCATGAAATAGCCTCAAAATGAGGTGAAAGTGGTACATTTATTGAGCTAATAGAAGGAAACTGTGGTAACATTATAATTTGAACTCTGCTAACAGACATGTGACGGCCTCCATTACCTCATGTCATTGGCCTTTCACCCTGATTTCTAACAGGCCAGATGCGCTTGTGTGAAATGTGTTTGTCTGTTTATTCAGTGTCAGTTTTGCCTTCCTTGGCAAACACATTGATTAAATAATGTGCATTCATTTGATTTGATCAGGCATCACTCTCTGTTGTCCTCCCAGGTGGTTTGTTAGGTCAGGTATCTGTGCCTTTTGATCTAGTGAAGAAACACCCCAAAGGTCAACAGACTTTTTCACTCATCAACAAAGATCATATTACCGGATCACTAACTACTGAGGTAAATGTATTTCACATATCATCAATATATCATTATGAGACTGTAAATAGATGTCAATTTTGTTCTCATTTTAGATCTAATTCTCATAGAAATGTCTCTGTATTTTTGTGTACATTGGCCTGAAACTCTTCAATGCTGAAGTGAATTAAAACGCCCTAGCTTAATATGCAGAAAGAACTTTAAGTAAGCCTAAACTATAGTTTCGTTTCCTGTTGTTTCCTTTGGAAAATTAATTATGCCATACTGAATATTTGTTTACCAACCTGAATGAATGAAACCTGACGTTAACTCTTCATGCTCTTGGTGTAGTTCACCTACCTGGAGCCCAGTGAGTTGCGGAGCTGGCAGACGCCCACGCCGGCCCCTACTAAGAGAGTGGAGATGGACCGTACTGTGATGCCCTGTGGCACCGTTGTCACCACTGTCACTGCTGTGAGGAGTAAACCAGGACGACCTTTGCAACCTGGTACCTTTCATTTGACCTTTGATTCAGTTGTTCATTTTTGAGGGACGCAAAATAGTTTTATTTGGGTATTTGTTATTAAAGTTAAATATGAAAATGCTACAATTGTTATGTCAATCTCCTAAACCACTAAATCAAAATCTCTAATATGATTTTCGTGTTTTTAAAAATCCCTCTCACAGAATCCAAATTACCCTCTAAAAATAAGCTGGCGGAGAGAAGGGTGTCAGAGCGAAGGGTGTCAGAGCAGCAGTCAATACTCGGAGCCAAAGTTAGCAAAGCCCTGTCATCATCAGATACAGGTGTGATTTCCAAGCTTGTTGACTTCAGTGGTTAAATGCATTTCCTTTTATTTCTACACCATAAGTGCTCTTTAGCAATCCCGGAGCAAGCATGAATGCAAAATACACCTTAGTAATAGCTTACATTCAGCATTTGTACACTCTTTTTCTCTCTTTCCTTCACAGAGTTATTGATGCTAAATGGGACCGATCCTGTAGCCGAGGCTGCCATCAGACAGCTCCATGAGTCGGCAAAACAGAAGCTCAAATCTCCTGTCAAAAAGAGCACTATCATCATCTCAGGAGTAACCAAGGTAAAGAAAAAGACTACTTGCCCACATATATGCGTATTTAGTAGGGATGTACACTATATTGGTACCATATCACTTTTGTTTACTCTTTACTGTACATTTCAATGTTTCATTGAGCATTTCCCTTATTTTTACATTTATATTACAATTATATCATCAGCGGTGTCATTTTGATGAATGACATTTTGATGCTTACTTTAAATGTTTTTTTTTTTTAAAAACACTAATAATTTAAAGGGGTCATATAATGCCATTTTTGAACAAGCTAATATGATTCTTTAGGGTCTAAATTAAAAGTTTGTAATATACTTTAATTATAAATTCTCATTAGTATTGTAAGAAAACACTTATTTTACCTGGTCAAAAACAGCTCTGTTGTCAGCACGCCGTTTAAGTGCATGTGTCTTTAAATGATAATGAGCTTTGCTCACCCCGCCCGTCTGTTCTGTGCATACACCGTTTGTAACACAATAACCCAATAACCATAACGCGTTGTTCATTATAAACGTGGGATTATGAATTATATTGAGAACGTCGTACATAGAAAACATGCCGTAATGTACCCTGAGTGTAAACCTTAGACGCATTCCTCGTGAAGCTAGCGATTTGCAAAGATAATATAAATATTAATATAAAGGTGAATAACATGTTACATTCACTTCAGTTCTTCTGGAGGTGCAGCAGGGACACGAATAATTGGTACAGATCCTTTTTTCAGGAGCAGCTTCTTAGCAAAACCAGCTTTATACTGACCCTCGTTTATAAAGCAGTCTGGTGTGTGAAATGATTCGCGCAAACATGAACGCATTGACGTTGATCGTGGGGAATATTCCTTTCAAAAACAAACTCAGCCACTGGGTCTTCAGCGGTTCGGATTTAGGAACATTAAAATGACTGCTGTGTTCCTTATTGCACCCAAGAATAAAACACCACAATCGCTTAGATGCCATTCTGCTCAGACAGTACTCCAGCGTACTTTTCGGCACTTTTGTACATTTATAATGTTGTGATTCCCAAATTCACTTTTAGCATTTTAAAAAAATATTTCATTTGATTTTGATTTATTTATACAAAATTGTGCAATTTTTTTCATCGATCATTTAATTATTTTATTTTTTTCAAAATTGGAAACCTTCTAATCCTAGGTCAAGATTATCAACCCATGAATTCACAAAAAACACAGCAAGCATTTCCTAAGACTTGTTTGTAGTTTGTCATTTTTGGGACATCTATCGATCTGTTGTGATGCCTGGATTCACTCGTAGCATTTAAAACAACTGATTTTGATTTTAATATATTTTTACAAAATAGAACAAAATTGTCAGTATCAAACAGAATTTTTTTTTTGTGCTGTATCTACAAATAGTTAGTGATACCTTGGCCTAGTCACAATGTTACATCATAAAGCAAGTTCTTTGGCTTTAATTGTCAGTTTCTAATTGAAGCTTTGCTATTAACCTGCTCTCTAGGCCCCTCTAACACAGGATGAGGAGATGAGTTTGATGGCAGGATATGCAGCTGCAATGGACGCTTCTTTGTCCGAAGCATCTGAGGGCACCAGCAGCGAAGCAGCAGCATTACCCTCAGAAACAGTAGCAGAACCCAGCTTTCTCGAACCCATAGAGTCTCTGGTGGGTGCAAATGGCACAGATCATGTGGAGGACTGGGAGAGTCAGGCTGGAGAGGACCCCGATGCGGATAAGTCCTCTCTGTCCCTCTGTACCTCTGAAACGGGTTCCAAAAAAGGAAAAGGTGAGGGGGTGGGGAAAGGGAATGGACTTTGAGCTTTATGTGTATGAAGAAGAACAACATTCAGAATTATGCTGAGCTGGGTTTTGGGTTTCTATTTAACCAACCTTCAAACTACATAAAGTGCTTAACTAGAGTCATAAATCTGATCACAGGTCTGCATGTGAACCACAAGGTCAATGGCATGCATTTACACTACCGGACAAACGTTTGAGAGTCGTTAAGATGTTTATGAAAGAAGTCTCTATTTGACCACGCTGATACAGGTCTACATTTCTCAATAGAAAGTTCAAAAGAACAGAATTTAATTAGAACAAGATTTCTTTTGTAACAAATACCTTTACTGTCACTTTTAAACAATTTAATGCAGGCTTACTGGAACTAAAGTATTAATTTCTTTAAAAATGTAACACTATATGCTAGTGCAGGGGTTTTCAAACTGTGGTCACAGAGTGGGAAAAGGTGGGTCGCACAAAATCTCTTGGCTGCAGCTAAATTTGAGTTTCAGTGAATGACACATTTCGTCTAGGGATGCACGATATTCCAACATTAAGTAAGAATCGCTTCGAATTTGCAAAGGACACGTTTTAATTATATACATATGCACTGTCATATAAAAAAATGTCATATAAATATTTTGGTTAACATTATGCTTACAGTAATCCAATTGTTTTCTGATCTTAAATATTTTGGTGGGTCTTAAGATTTTGCAAATTCTTTTCAACCAAATTCAAGTCTTGTTAGTGGCATGCCAGTTAACACAGAGCTACTAAATGATGTCTTACCTTTCTTTGTGTCTAATATGAATGTTACAGCACTGTTTAGTGTCTTTCTGTCTGTACTTCTCACATTTAATGACATTCACTTTCTTTTTTGTCCTCTGTACCTCTCCCTTATCACTTTTTTTTTCTTTTTTTTTTCTTTCTTTGCTATCTTAAAGTGGAAACCTGTGCTAACCAGACTTTATTGCTGGAAGAGTAAGTGACCTCTTGAAGTCTATAATAGTAAAATTATGTAGACTTCTTGTGAAATTGTTAACAAATCCTTTTAGTAAAAAAAGCTAATCCATGCCCCAGCGTTTTAAACTTCCATCGGGATAATAAGCAAGTTATTACCCTGTATTTGATTAACATGGTTTCAAACGTTAATTTTGGACATGGAGAAAGATTTGACATGCTGTTTGGCTTCTCAAATCTTTGGAGGCACCTCTTGTTTTTTGTTTTGTGCTATTGAACCTTTTCATTGTTGGCTAAGTGAGAGTTTCGGCTGATAACTTGCCCAAACCGCATACAAATCCAGAAGTTCAACCTTCCTGAACTTCTAAGCAGGTGTGGAAAACCAAGCACTTTCAAACATGTTTGCATACTCTGTGTTAGTAGTATGCTTGTATTCTTTCACCTAATTTCCATCTGATGATGCCAGTATATTGCAGTAGCATCTTTCAGAGCTGAAAATGACACACAGATGGCGTCACAATTCCCACAAATCCACTGTCCTCATGGTAGTCAATAAAACCAAAAGAATATTTGATTATTAATTTTATGGTTTAGCTTCCTGTTGATCAGAGTTTGACTTCCGGGTTGGCTCAGTGAAGTATGTTAGTGAGCTTGGCTGATTATTTTCATCTCTTTGGCACCCCCTGTAGGCAGCTTCCTGCACAAGAGTGCCAAGCTATTCTTCAGACGGCGACATCAGCGAAAGGAGCCAGGAATGAGCCAGTCCCACAATGACCTGCAGTACTTGGAGCATCCCGAGGCGGCCATGATGGGCGACAGGGAAAAGAGGACGGCCACCTTCAGGCGCATTATCAACCACAGGCTTCTTCCCAAGAGCAAGAGCAAAGCCAACGGCACAGTGAGAGAACCGCCCACGTGAACTGCCCACTCTGTTGCATTAGAGAAGGCCTTCATCGAGACTAGTAGTTTTTGCACCTCTTCATTTTCAACGTTCTCCTTTTCACATTCATTCTCAACTTTTATGCAAGTCATTTCTTGTTTCTTGGCTGTATTTGCCAAAACCTCTGCGTTGCAACAATCACTGTTTCGTCAAATTCCCTCTCAACACATGCACATTCTCAGAATTCCAATTCATTATTATTCAGAGCCTTCAGCTTGTTTTTTCTTTATCGACATTATGAAGTCTGTCTTCATGGCACTAGTTTAATCTCTTCATCCATGTAAATGGGCATCACAGGCTTGTCACTTTCTCTTTCACCTTCTGAAATGTGTTTATGCAAGAATGTTTACAGAACAGCATCCAAATGAGCACTGGCTCTCTTCGTCGCTCCAAATGACTCCGAGTCGTTTAACCTTATGCAAACAGTGATCATCATGCAAAAGATACTCTGTCTTTGTGGCCTTTTAACCAAAGTGGGATTTGATGATAACATTTTCTTGCTATTTACCTAAGCTTTATCCCTCTGGAAACCCTCTGGTGTCCTGATGGAACCTGGACTTATCTGACTATCTAAGGGAAAACCATCAGTTTGATTTGCACTTCTTTATATACTCCGAACTTATTTCAAATGCATTTGCAGTGATGTGCAGCGAATTCTGGGGGGTTTGGTTGTGATCATGCTCTAGATTTGTTCAAAATCATGTGAAAGATCTCTGCCTTTATGTGAATTGAATATGGAAGTTTTTATTTTGATAGGGAGACTAATCTGCAGTTTAAGCCTAATTGTCCCTGGGAATAGTGACTTTTATTTTCCCAAATTTGTTAAGCGGGAACATTTTCTAACTTAGCATAACATTTAAAATGTTCTGGGTTGGCACTGATATGTTTGCTTTAAGACGGGTTTGGTTTTCTGTTCATCTTTTAATTTCTAAATATTAAGCAGAGGTGGGAAAATATCAACAAAAGATATTATGATTATTTTATTTTTAAAAAATTATTTTTAAGCATACATTATTCAATATACTGTATAGTTTTCTCGTCATTCCACAATGCCACACAATTTTAAACAAGTTGATGTGTGTGAATTGTACCAAAGGTTTTTAACACTAAGCAAGGGCATTTTCCCGTATGAGAAAGACCAGAATGCAAGAGCACTGGCCTCTTGAATTTAGCTATTCAATATGTTCAGGATTCTTGAGTTATTTTCCTAAGAGTGGTGTTTTCTTTGACTTAATCTTAAGTCACCTGAAATGTTGGCTGTGAATGCCAACCAGTTTGTATTCTGGAACTGCAGTGAAATTGTGGTAAGGGGTTCAATAACAGGCTCCATTTGACATTTACTTGAACTCAAGCTGCATATGTAGAAGAAACCTGAATGCCTGTCTATAGTGAATGTTGCCAGAAAGAAACCTCAGCAGTCTGGCTGTTAACTGAATTCTGGGAGGACTACTGTTCTGTGTTCTAATTTTTTTTTTTTTTTCTGTTGTGTGTTGCCATCTACAGCCTGGCTGTTAACACTTCATTTGGTGGCATTTCTTAAGTCATAAAATTAAACAAAGGTAATTTTTATTGAAATAGGAGGCAAATGAAGATTTTATTTTTGTCATGCTTACTTGGTCGTCCAGAGGTAAACTAGCCTTTAAATAAAATCGAACATATCAGTCCTCCTTTTTATGCGTATCGTCATAATATAATCATGTGCATTGAAGAACTCCTCATTAACTTAACTCATCTGTGCTTTTTATTGGATTCTGGTTGGCCTCCTTAACCAGAATGTCTGTAGAAATTGTTGTTGTGAATGATAATTGTATTAATGAGAACCTGTTTATCACCATAACACATTTACCTGCAATATTAAGATCACACATCTGCATGGCTTGTGCAGTAAGAACTCATAACTACTACGAATAATCACATCTGTTTGTAGTCCTAAAACCCTCTGGAATTCTCTCTCAGCTTTTAAGAATGATGGTTTGTGATATTAAATAAAGTCTGTCATTACTTGAAGAGACTTGTTTTGCTCTAACATAAAGTACATTATAAATGTGTAACAAAAATTACACATGGATATGTTGTTGAATAAGGACTACAACTACCACATGTATGCTAGTTTATGAAACCCTTTTGTTGTTATATCAATAAAGCTTTAAATTTCACATTTGATGTTTGTGTAATGTGTTGCTTAATGCAAAAGTCTTTTCAAGTAATGCTAAACAGAGCTTTTGTTACTTTTCAAACCCAATAGGAACTTCCTGACGGAACCTATGGCGGATTTGCTTTCTGGTTTTTCTACAAAATGACAACTTAACAGCTGTTATAAAAAAGTGACAAAGACCTTGATGTCTGTGCATAATGAATGTAAGCCTGTGCTTATGTTATGTTCATTAACATATCTATTGGTTTGAGCAGTAAACACTGACTGAAAACTCCTGTGTTTGTTTCTGAATTCATTTTTGCTGTCAAAATAGGATTCAGAGTCAGACGTGTTATTGTGTGTCTGCATAATCTAATTAATCAGCTGTAATATTGATGAAAATCTTACGTTTGCGGAAAAACTACACTTCCCATAATTCAATTCGTGGGTCTTATTTCCGGTCCTGCGCGGTTCCTGGAGCGGATTGGAACCCGGAGTCAGGATTCACTAATGTGTAGACGTTTGGAAAACAGGTAATGACTTTATGCTAAACTTGTGAGGTAGTTATATTCAAACGGATTGAACGAAATCCCCAAATGCTCCTCATTCAAAGGTGCAGCAGCAATGAAAAGTGTGAGCGAAGCGAGTTTGTTGTGCTTTGCGCTTTCAAACGCTCTAGCTCCAGATGAGCGCTGCGTCTCCATTCCATCCGCCATGCCGATTGTTCTTTGTTACATTTGCATTGCTGAAAGAGAGCGAGCGCAGCCTGAGATCGGAGTTAAAACCCGGCTACAGTTTGAAATCTTCCCAAATCACGGATTCTTTCCGCATCGGTCCGTATTGTACTCGTTCCCTGGCTGCTTACAGGTGTTTCATTCGCGGACAGCTCCCTGTACTGCCTTGATAAAGAGCGTCATGCCTTGTGATTGTTGATCTTGGGAGCATAAACAAAATCTGTTGCATTGTGTTATGGGTTTTGTTGACTGACAGCAATGCAATTAACACAACATTATAATGGAAAATGTTTTTGCATTTAGACCTTATGAGGACTTATAATTTTATAACGTATTATTTCAAAGAATTTTCTCCTTATACATTCTAGACATGTACATATGTTTGGTCCAGATTTATAAAGTTAAATAAAATATATATTAAAACCCCAGTTCATGCCAAATGCTTAAATACACCCAATGAACGTTTTTAAAATTCATGTAATATATATATATATATATATATATATATATATATATATATATATATATATATATATATATATATATATATATACACACACACACACACACACATTAAAAATAATATATGGTAAAAAATATATACAAAAAAAGCCTAATTTTAAAGGCAGATTTTTTAGGGGAAAAGAAATGTTATAGCATAAGTTATTTCACATAGTATTTCATTATTATTATATCTTTAAAAAATTACTTTAGTACTTTAATAATTGGATGTTTACCAAACCTGATTTTTTTTTATTTATTTATTAGTTATTAAATAATATTTGTGGGAAATGTTTTTTTTTCCAATATATGTAGTTAACATGAAAACAAAGTTTACATTTCTAAGAACCTGCATTTTTTAAATATTTAAATGTCATATGTTTCCAAATCTAATTTAAAATTGTCTCAGATGGGTTTTATATTTATAAATGTGTGTGTGTGGGGGGGGCGGGTGGTATTAATAAGTATCAAAAGGACAGCATACTGTTACAGGTGTTAAAACTAATGTTCATATTTGATGCATCATCTTTAGGGTGTCAGAATGGCAGAGCAAACACCAGATGAGTTTATTTGTAAGTGCACAGCTATAATCTTACTTGTTTATTAATATGCATGAAACATGATTGTATGCTTATTGCCACTAGTGAGCTTTTTTGCTGTGTCCTTTTTACTCAAGTACATGGCATAATATTGCACGTGACTCTTCTTCCTGCAGGGTGTGAGGACTGCGGGCAGTACCATGACTCTGAGTGTCCTGAGCTGGGGCCCATCGTCACGGTGAAGGACTCATTTGTTCTAAGTCGGGCACGGTGAGCGGACATGGGTGGCTTTTGGCCAAATTCCCTCAAAAAGGGTCCTGGCATGCCTGAGAGCACTGACCACAATTAGATGGTCTTATGTTTATTGTCAGTATGTATGACTTGGTATTTCTTTTAATGGGAAATTCTTAGACTAGGTGCTTGAATTTATTAGTACCTTTGTGACATTTTATTGCTGAATTGTATTATAACAATAACAGTATGCATTAAGCATTACATTATGCCAGGGTTTCCCAAACTGGGGTTAATGGAAGAACTGCAGGGGGATTGTGAGATGAAAAGCTAACGATCATAAAATTATGATCATACATAATTAAATCCAATTTTTTTTTTAAAATATCATACATTTTGTCTGTACACTATCCTTCTAAAGTTTGGGGTCAGTAAGATTGTTTAAGAGAAAATATTTTTCTCATGATCACCAAGGATGTATTATTTGATCATAAATACAGTTAAATTTTTTCAATTTTAAGGATCTTCTTTTCTTTTTTTAATATATTTTAAAATGTAATTTATTCCTGGGATGGCAAAGGTACATTTTAAGCAGTCATTACTCCTGTCTTCAGCGTCACATGATCGATCCTTCAGAAACCATTCTAACATGCTGATTTGCTGCCCAAGAAACATTTTAAGCAGCAAAAACTGTTTTCTATTCACATTTTTAACTTTATTTTTGTTCATATAAATACAGCCTACTTGAGCATAAGATACATCTTATGAAATTCTCAAAATATTAAGAAATTCTTAATTATTCCAAACATTTGGCTGCTTATGAAATTTTAACTTAAGAACATAATCATGGTCCATGTTCCAGGTCATCTTTACCAGACAGCTTGGAGATCAGGTCTGCTGAGGCGGGGAACGAAGGCGTGTTTGTACTTAGACGGCTGGTTAAAAGGACTCGATTTGGCCCTTTTGAGGCCAAGAGGGTTCCAAGCCTTCAAATTGAGGGCGCATTTCCTTTAAAGGTAAACAATAGACCATTAATATGCCACTCCTAACCATAATTATGGCCTATACTTAATGTTTTTTCTATTGTGTATCTTAGATATTCCAGAAGGACGGATCGGTGGTGTGTTTTGACTCGTCCAATGAAGACGACTGTAACTGGATGATGTTGGTTCGGCCTGCCACAGACCACCAACACCAAAATCTGACGGCCTACCAGCAAGATGATGATGTTTACTTTAATACATCACAGGTGCATTGATGCCGTACTGTCAATTCTGTTCCTTTCATAGCACTGTGGTTAAATAATGAAGATAGTTTTGCTATCAAATAATGCATGACTTAGATCGTAAAATGAAATCTATTTATTGCAGTGTTTTATTAAACTTCGCATGCCAATTTACTCGAATTGTTCTTTCATTTCTTCCATTTCAGGATGTTCTGCCTGGAACAGAATTGAGAGTCTGGTATGGAGCATTTTATGCCAAAAAAATGGATCGGCTTGTTCTCAGGTCACCTATACTTCCACCTCCAACAGGTATGTGTGCTTTAAAGTGCAGTGTGCAGTATCTGTGCAGTGTGCAGTATACCTATGCTGGACGTAATTTATCATTTTGCCTCTTCAGAAATGGTGTCCAGCAGACCTGGAGTCCCTCCGGCGAAGGGGCCACCAACAGAAACCCTTCCTGTCCCAGAGCAACTGCTCTGCCAAACCCCAGAAGATGCACCTGTCCAGCAGGTTGCAGAGGCGCTACCCCAAAACAACACGGCCAGCGTTGCTCCCGCCCCACCAGAGCCAACCAGAAAACACGGCAGACCACGACGGACAAAAGCACAGAAACTTGTGCCAAGTGGATCAGCTGATTCCGGTCAAGGTGAGGTGGGGGTTTCAGGGGTGTAAAGGGGTTTGATCGGCAAAGATGGTTTTTAAAGGACATTTTGCAGAGAAGTAACACTTGAAAATTTTTTTAAATGAGCATTATATTTCACTTCCCATCTAGCAGAATCCACTGTTCCTGCATCTGGTGAGCAGCCTCTCAGTACTTTGGCTCCTGATGTTCCCCTTACTGTACTGGATGTCCAAGAGGTCATGGTGGCCGGAGACGGCCCGCCACTCAAAACATCTCGGGTGACACGCTCCCCCATCACCTCTGGGAAGTAAGGACAAGCTTTACGATTCACTTATGTCACATCTTCTGGGTTTTAAACCCCCCATCCTTTGGGGTTTGTTTTATTGAAAGAAAGAAAGAAAGAAAGAAAGAAAGAAAGAAAGAAAGAAAGAAATACTTCTGTTTAGAAAGGATGCATTAAATTGATCAAAAGTGACAGTGAAGACATTTATAATGTCACAAAAGATTTCTACTTTAAATAATATATTATTATATATATAATATATATATATATATATATTATTTCTGTTATCCTTCAGAAATCATTTTAACATGCTGATTTGGAGCTATATATATATATATATATATATATATATATATATATATGAACTTTATATTCATCAAAGAATCCTAAAAAATGTATCATGCTTCCACAAAAATATTAGGCAAATATTAACTGTTTTCAATGATGAGAAATGTTTATTGAGCTCCAAATCAGCATGTTAAAATGATTTCTGAAGGATAACAGAAGACTGGAGTAATGATGTTGAAAATTCAGCTTTGCATCACAGGAATAAATTACATTTTAAAATATATTAAAATAGAAAACAGGATTAAATTGTAATAATATTTCCCAATAATACATTTTTTTTACTGTATGTTTGCTAAAAATAAAATGCAGCCACAGTGAGCGTAAGAGACTTCTTTCAAAAACATGATAAACTCTTACTGACCCCAAACTTTTAAACAGTAGTGTAATTTCACTTGAACAATTCTTGATCCTGTTTTTCTGTTAGACCTGGAATAAGGAGGCGATCTCTGCGGCAGGGGGGTGATCATAAAAGAGTTTACCAGTGCTGCCTCTGCTGTAAGGTGTTTCAGAACAGCAGCAACCTCAACCGACACATCCGTTCCCACGGTAACTCTCCCATCATCCCTGGAAATTACTTATCACACTGCATAACACCATTTGAGGTTATTAGATGTGCCATATGCTGAATACTTTTGTGTAACTTACAGGTGATAAGTGTTTTAAGTGTGATGAGTGTGACAAGATGTTCAGTCGAAAGGAGAGTCTCAAACAGCATATATCTTACAAACACAGCAAGAATCAGGTATGGCACTTTTTTAACCAATAACTTCATGTTTAATGATAGTTCAAAATAGCATGTTTTAAAATGTCAAGATACATTAATTTTACACAAATCTGTGTGTCTTTATATGTTTTATTTGTGTGTGTTTTCTTAGTCTGATATAGAGTATAGGTACAAATGTTCAACCTGTGAGAAATCCTTCCGAGTGGAAAATGCCTTAAGATTTCATAACTGCAGGACAGGTAAAAAAATAAAATAAAAAAAGGTTTCATTTTAATATTCATTCTGTTCTAAAATGTGTAAATTTCTGTTTTAGATTTATGGGGAGTTATTCCAAAACATTGACACAACTTTGCATAAATAATAATAATAATAATAATACTGCTACTACTACTAATAAAAATAATTATTAATATTATTATTGATAATAGTAATAATGTTTGTGTTTTATGAAAATTAATATTTGAATATATATCTTTATGTTATTGTATTATTGGTCAATTTACTTTTTTGGGGCTGTCTATTTAATTCACTAATCCAGTGTTACACAACCAAAAAGACACAACCAATTAATAAGGAAATTATGTAATTAATTAAATGAAAAGTTTCAATTTTACGGTAAATGAAAAGTTTTAATTTTACGGTAACACTAGAATAAGATTTCATTTGTTAACATTAGTTAACATGAACTAAGAATGAACAATACTTTTACAGCATTTATTAATCTTAGATAATGTTAATCTCAACATTTACCACTACATCTTTAAGATCAAAAGTTGTATCTGTTAACATAAGTTAATGCTGTGAACTAACATTAACATTTTTATTAGAGTAACTAACATTAACAAATGCTGTAAAAATATATTGCTGATTGTTAATATTAGTTAATGCATTAACTAATGTTAACAAATGAGACCTTAATTATTACCTATTTAATTTTTTTTGTGCCTGATTTGAGTTATAAAACACGCCTTTAGAAATGTATTTTACAAATGTATAGTACAAACAAACGCAATATGTATTTGACCGCATGCACAACATCTATTTTGTATGCTTCCCTCTTGTTGCAGATGACAAAACGTTCCAGTGTGAGATATGTTCTAGGTTTTTCTCCACTAACAGTAATTTGTCCAAGCACAAGAAGAAACACGGAGAGAAACTGTATGCGTGTGAGATCTGCAATAAGATGTTCTACCGCAAAGATGTCATGCAGGACCACCAGAGGCGGCATGTTGTTGGTGAGTTATGAATGTTAATAAAACAATAAAATACTCTGTGCCCATGTAGAATATTCATATAAAGTCATTTTGAAAGTAAAATGGCAGGTAAAGTATGTTTATCTAAGCAGTAAATAAACACAAACATCTGCTCTACTTGAGTTCTGTTTCTAGGCCTCATTAACTCTCTTTGTCGTCCTCTGTAGGTAAAGATCATCAGCCATTATGTCTCTTGCTCTGTATGTGCACTAATGGCTGCCACCACCCATTGCTTTTCCACAGGTCCGAAAAACATGAAACGAGAGGAACTTGAAGCGAACGGGGAGGAGGGAAGCAAATACAGAAAGGAGCCTTCGGCGTGTCCCATTTGTGGAAAGGTGGTGTTCCTAGACCAAGGACACCATATTTGTTGTTGATATCAGATCTGTGTACAATTGAACAAATAAATAAAATAAATAACTTTTTTATTCCAGGTGTTTTCCTGTCGGAGTAACATGAACAAACACTTACTAACTCACGGGGACAAGAAATACACCTGTGAGATCTGTGGCCGCAGGTTCTTCCGTGTGGACGTCCTGAGAGATCACATACATGTACACTTTAAGGTGAGGAATAGTGACATGCAAAACTATCTTTTCATTATCAAGTATTTGGTGGGTTGTCTGAATGACCAGTTGACTAGTCAGCCTGAAGGAAGTGCTGAATAAATAGGGTCCACTACGTCCCATCAAAAAAAATGTGTTAAGGGGCATTTAAATGCTAAAAGCATAATTTAAAAAAAGTTAGTTAGCTAGTTGAGCATAATGACTAATCTTTAAAAAAAGTTAATATTTTGTGGTGTACTCTAATTGAAGTCCAAAACCATCTCTTTCAGGACATCGCCTTAATGGACGAGCAGGAAAGAGAGGACTTCATTAAAAAGATTGGCATCTCTATGGAGGAGAGTGACGACAGTTCTGATGAGGAAGATGAGAAGAACGATCCTGAACATCACAAATACAGCTGCAAGAAATGCCAGGTAAATTAGGAGCTAATGTCATAATTGATTGAATATGGTGTCTCTTCTGATGTCTCGAAATTTTCAGCCTTTTGACGTTTTTTTATGTATAATGTACATACACTCACCGACTGTTTGGGTTGGAGCCCCTTTTGCCTTCAGAACTGCCTTAATTCTTCATGGCATAGATTCAACAAGGTGCTGGAAACATTCTTTAGAGATATTGGTCCCTATTGACATGATAGCATCACGCAGTTACTGCGAATGCACATCTCAAAGGTGCTTTATTGGATTGAGATCTGGTGAGTATGGAGGCCATTTGAGCGGAGTGAACTCATTTTCATGTTCAAGAAACCAGTTTGAGATGATTTGAGCTTTGTGACATGGCGTGTTATCCTGATGGAAGTAGCCATCAGAAGATGGGTACATGAGGTCATAAAAGGATGGAAATGGTCAGAAACAATATAGGTATAGGCTGTGGCGTTTAAACAATGCCCAATTGTACTAAGGGGCCCAAAGTATGCCGAGAAAATATCCCCCACACCATTACACCACTACCTCCAGTCTGAACCACTGATACAAAACAGGATGGATCCATGCTTTTATTTTGTTTATGCCAAATTCTAACCCTACCGTATGAATGTTGCAGCAGAAATTGAGACTCATCAGACCAGGCAATGTTTTTCCAATCTCCTATTGTCCAATTTTGCTGAGCCCATCTGAATCGTAGCCTGAGTTTCCTGTTCTTAGCTGACAGGAGTGGCACCGGTGTGTCTTCTGCTGCTGGAGCCCTTCTGCTTCAAGGTTCGACATGTTGTGTGTTTAGAGACGCTCTTCTGCATACCTTGGTTGTAACGTGGTTATTTGAGTTACTGTTGCCTTTCTATCAGCCATTCTTCTCTGACCCATGGCATAATCATGACACACATTTTCACGCATAAGGTAGTGTCCCAGTAGATCAGCAGTTTCTGAAATACTCAGACCAGCCCGTCTGGCACCAACAACCATGCCACATTCAAAGTCACTTAAATCACCTTTCTTCCCCATTCTGATGCTTAGTTACTTCAGCAGATCGCCTTGACCATCTCTAAATGCCTAAATGCATTTAAATTGCTGCCATGTGATTGGCTTATTAGATTTGCCTGAATGAGCAACTGAACATGTGTACCTAATAAAGTGGTCGGTTAGTGTATCTTTATTTTTAAAGTTTTTTTAAAAAACATTTAGTACCTATCACTTAATTTATTTATTGTTGCAAAGTACATTTAAATGTGTAATTATAGAATTAGAATACAGTAAATATCTAGATAAAAAAATAATTAGTGTATGTTTTTATAATTATTCATTTTCATTTATATGCACCACTATATAAACAATAAATAGTAATAAACCTCAATATTTACCAACATATATTTCCACTAAAACATTTTGATACACTTCTTAATGTATAGACTTCCATGAACATTTTTGAATGGTGAACAAACAAGTAGAACAAATCATTGAATCAAAATGAATTGATTCACAGAAACATTCAATTGCTATAAAAAGTACATTAAAAATCATGTTATTTTCATGATGTTGCTTAATCTTATATTCCCAGCAAAATAGTTTATTTATTTATCATGAACATTCATTCTCTCTCCACCACTTTTCAACTACCATCATCAGGTGACATTCGCCAAGGGTCGTGACTACTTGAAACACATAATGGACATGCATAAGGAAAAAGGTTACAACTGCACAATGTGCAATCGCCGTTTTGCTCTGAAGGCCACGTACAACGCTCACCTGGTCATCCACCGAGACCACCTGCCCGATCCTGCAGTGCAGAAGTAAGACAGAGAGATTGGATTACAAATACTTGCTTCTTCACAAGGCTTTAGAAAAACATTTAAGATTCTGTTTTGCAGGAAAGTTAAATGCCATTCCTTTTTTCACAGATACATTCATCCGTGTGACATGTGCGGACGGATCTTCAACAGCATCGGCAACCTGGAGAGGCACAAAATCATCCACACAGGTGAGTCTTAGTACTACAAGTAAAGCGCACAGGTAGAACAATAGTTATTATGCTCTAAAATGAACAATTTCTTTGATTTTTAAAGTATTTAATCAATTACATTTTATAGACAAGGCTTAATTAAAAGTGATAAACCCTCTGGCCGCTGCAGGAGTGAAAAGCCATGGCTGTGATCAGTGTGGAAAGTCCTTCGCTAGGAAAGACATGCTAAAGGAACATCTGAGAGTCCATGACAACGTCAGAGACTTCCTGTGTGCAGAGTGTGGGAAAGGTGCGGACACTGATCTCCTATCCATCCCATAATACACCTTGCATAATAATGTGAAACACTGTCACTGTGTCCGAGTTCACCTACTTATACTATGCCCTAAAAGTATGTTCTGTTTTTGTGAAGAAAAATTACATCATTTTCAGTGTGTAGCAGAGGAGTACACAAGTTTTGGGATATACTACTTTGTCATAATTGCGGACAGCTCTGTCACTTAGTTACTGTCTGTGCATCCTGTCACCTTTTAAACTGCCCTGCCAATCATCTTGTCACAGTTAAAGTCCTCCACATTTAATTTATACCGTTTTGGAGAGAAATGTAGTAGCACGTTGATCTGCCAGTCATGGGTCTTTCATGCGGAGAACTCTCCTCATGTGTTTGCAATTTGCATAATGATGTATTCAGAAATGAATAACCAAACTTATCTGTACAAAATTTCACAATGCTGTTGCAGATGAAACATAATGCGGATAACAGTGAAAAAATATATTTTCGACATGTTAGATACTGATAATAAATCACTTAAACCCCTTTATCTAAACCTCTCGTTAGCCTCTGGACTCGCACATCGCACACATTTGTAGTCTTTTAACATTTTTTATTTGTGTTTGTAGTTCTACTCGAATTCTCGTCCATAGCCATTAGAGTGTGCACGAATCTGCATTTCGGATTCTAACTGGTAAAAGTAGACAATAGTGTATCTTTGGAGTACTAATTCCACTACTAAATCAACAGTACGATTTGGGGCACACTAATTCTAATTTCGATTACCATTAAGGATGGATAGTATTCGAATTGGGATGCAGCATGTTGCTCAATTTTAACTGGATGAGTACATAAATGCATCTGTGTTTTCCAGGCATGAAGACAAAACATGCTCTTCGGCATCATATGAAACTGCACAAGGGAATTAAAGAATATGAATGTAAAGAGTGTAACCGCAAATTTGCCCAGAAAGTCAACATGCTGAAGCATTACAAAAGACACACAGGTGAGAATCACATCACACTGTAATATTACATATGATGCATATTACAAAAAAGTATTCAAAATATAATAATGTATTTCTTCAGGCACAAAGGACTTCATGTGCGAGCTGTGCGGGAAGACATTTAGTGAGAGAAACACAATGGAAACGCACAAGCTTATTCATACAGGTACAGTTTACTGAAATATTACACAGAGTTTGGTTTAATTACACTAAAATAGTCAAATATTTACTCTCATCTGTCCCGTTTCTGCAGTTGGAAAGACGTTTTCTTGCGCTGTCTGTGACAAGAAGTATGTGACGCAGTATATGCTGCAGAAACACATGCAGTTGACCCATGAGAAGGTGGAGGCTCAGAGCTGTCACCTGTGCGGCACCAAAGTCTCCACACGTGCCTCAATGAACCGCCACATGCGCCGCAAACACCCCGAGGTGAGAAACAACCACACCCCTCTGGGGTTAATGACATTACTGATTCAAATATTTGTTTTTCTTTTGATATTGTCAATGATAATTAAGATGAAAGACGAGATGAGAGACGAAAAAGACAAATAATGATAATTCATTTAAAACATGTTATGTAATATGACTAGAAAAATGCATTTCTTTATACATTTTACACATTTAAATTACAACCCCAAATCAAGAAAAGTTGGGACATTTTGTAAAAAGCCATAGAATCTGTGATTTGTTAGTTCTCTTTATTTAACTAACTTTTTTGGAGTGTATTGCAGCCATCGAAATTTGTTTATATTTGTTTATATTTACAAAATACAGTTTACATTAAGTTGTTCAGTGAAAACATTATGAATCTTTTCTTTCTTTGTAGTTCGATTTTATTGCATTTTACAAAATGTCCCAACTTTTCTTGATTTGGGGTTGCAAATAAATGTTTAAATAAATAAACTACATTTTTCAATATGTTAAAGTTTTCATCAAATAAATATTGTTTTTGTTGAGTAAATTACATGCTATTTTAGTCAGAGTAAATTGGACGAAAATAAAATGAATGAATTCATGAAAGTAAAAAATGAATGAATATTAATATTAATACATTTTCATTTCATATTTACAGAGCCACGCACATGACATCCAGACAAAAAATATAATATCGTGGCCATGAATTAAGAATTCATTCCACAACTTTGTGTTCCTTTGTAATAGTAAATCGTGGCCACATTGAACTAATTTACTCCCTCGTTTTGATTTAACTAAAACAATGGAACAAATTTTTACAACGTGGCCACAATTGACTAAAACGAGGGATCTAATTATTATATTGTGTGCATGATTTACTTAAATTGAGGGAACTATTTAGTAAAACGTCCTGACGTAACTAACTAATTATTTTCTACTATACTAGTATTTGTGGCCATGATATACATATTTTTGGTCCGCATGTCATGTGCGCTGCTCCGTACATATTCCATTTTTTGATCACATCTTTAAAATGTTTGAGCTTATGGAAAGCCATATGTCTAAGCTTCATATGATCTTTCAGATTGTGGCTGTACGATTGGGTGACTTTGATCTTCATGAACCATCAACAGTTGACGCCTCTACCATTAGTATTGCACAGGTTTGTCTTTTAACAACCTGTATTGCATGATGATAGACAGAATGAAAATTAAAGGAGGATAGGGCACATTTTTTTAGTTATATTGTTGGTTTTAATGCGTTTAATAGATAGGATAGCGTAGATGAGACAGGAAGCAATGTGGTGGAGAGAGAGGGGAACAGGACAGCCAGGACTCGAACTCTGGTCACCTGAAGCACATCTGCGCCACATGTCGGAGTGCTGTCCACAAGGCTATTGCTCTGACTTGAGAGATATTTCATTGTTTTTTTCATTATTTGTTGTTCTCTCTGTTATTCAGCCCTCTCTGACTCTGGAGAAAGGCTCTCTCGCTGTGGAAAAAGTCTCCAGGAATTCCAATCCCTCCAAGAAGAGGGCAAAATTCCTGCCTCACGAATCTGAGCTTTCTGATTCAGACGAGTACTCTGACTTCACCAGCAGAACCACTGAGTTCTCGAACACCGTGGGAGATGAAACCAACTCTGCTGTGCAGAGCATTCAGCAGGTTTGTTCCGTCAGAAATGATCTCTTAGCATTTCGCCCATATAATTGAGCAAAACACTACCTTCAAAGTTTGGGGTGAGTAAGATTTTTTTTTAATGAAATGAAACATTTAACAAGGAAGCATTAAATTGATCAAAAGTGACAGTAAAGACATGTATAATGTTACAAAACATTTGTATTTTAAATAAATGCGGTTCTTTTGAACTTTCTATTCATCAAAGAATCCTGAAAAGAAAAAGGTGCAAATTCAACTTTGCGATCACAGGAATAAATTACATTTTAAAATATATTCAAATACACAATATTCCTGTTTTTACTGTATTTTTATTCAAATAATTGCAGCCTTTACCGACCCCCTACTTTTGAACAGTAGTGTAACTTAATACTAAACACTAAAATCAATCATTTAGAATTCTAAAAGTGAATTTATTTAGGCATCGCTACATTATAATTTAATGGAAGAAAATGGATATTCGTTTCTTAAAGATTACATTTAAATGTGTTATTAAATTATTAGTGTATTTAAAGATCAAGTACGTGTGAGTTTTACACGAAAGTAAAGGTTATCTAAATGTAAAAATAGAGAAAATGAGTATAGCCAAATAAATATCCAATATTAACCAATACTGATACTTTTAAAAGCTCTAACATTGTCTGGTAACCCGAGATGGTACAAATATGTACGGTACAGTATCCCTAGATCCAATCAATTCCCTATGGATAAAGTCAAAACAAAAATGTATTGTCAAATATTTTGTTTCACTCTGAAATCACAGAATCAGAATGGGTTGCAAATACCATTTCATGGACTTTTAAAACCAACAGATATTTCAATTTGTTTGTGCATTTGAGTTTTTAGATGTTGCTTCATTCAATTATATTGAATAATCTCCTCCATCAAATGTACACACGCAGGTGGTAGTGTTGGCTGACCCCAGCGCCTCTCCAGCCCCCTCCAGCTCGGTCAGTTTAACCAACATCACTGTGACTCCCATCACCACACCCGCTCCCGCCCAGTTCAGCAACTTGCAGCCTGTCGCCGTCAGCCACCTCGCTACGAGCGATCGGTCCCTCACCCTGGACAGCTCCATCCTCACAGTGACCTTCGATGCCGTCAGCGGTTCAGCCATGCTGCACAACCGTCCAGCAGATCTCCAGTCAGAGGCGGTGGGAACCACGGGGGCCGTGGCTCCGCAATCAGTGGCACATTTCATCAACCTCACCACCTTCGTCAACCCCATCTCCCACCAGCTGGAACAGCCTGCTTTAACCTGGAGGCCCGTCGCACCGGCCGATGGAGATCACGCCACCACCATAGATGACACCCAGACGGATGTTCAGTCCGCTCAGGCACCGTCAGAACAGCCACAACCACTGCCAGAACAGAGGCATCAGATTCAGCCGCAAGTCACAGGACCTCCTCAACAACAGACCTCTGCTGCACCGCAGATGTTCAGCTACTGAGAAATCAAGTATATGATGTAATTTATAGCTACGGTTACTTTTCAAGATTTGGACCAATATGAGGAAAGGATTTGTTATTAATTGAGCACTTCTCTTTGTTGAAAGTACGACTGAGTTTAAGGGCAGCTCAAGCCTTTTGTTGGAATTGATGAAAAACCAGTGGACAATTTCAACCAATTCTTAAGATGCTGAAGATTATTATTATTATTTTTATGAATGCATGAAACGTCTGGTGATGATTTAAGAAAAAGCGAGGACCTTAGTTTTTCAAAATGAGAACTAAAATTAGATTTGTTGTTTGATGTCATGCTGTATCACCTGTGGAGTGATGATGTCAAAAAGAATGAATCTATAGAAATTGCAATACATGGATATAGTGTATTGTGAGTGCTAACTGGAAATATTTTCTATTTTCTTCTTTCCTTTTTTTTTAGGAAAAATGAGTTAATAAATGCATGTATGGACTTGTCTCAAATGTATGAATATCCACCAATAACTTTAAATTAAAAAATCTCTAATATCGTTCAATAACAGATACCAGTATGTATTGTATCCCTAGATGTATCCCTAAAATCATATCATATTTTGTTAATCATTCTTTGGATAATTTTGGTGGAAACGGGTCATTTGTGAATTTCAGCTGAGACTCCAAGCCGTTAGGGAAGCTAACAGCTAGAACTGTTCATTCGCTCACCAACGAATCAGAGTCTCGCGCCTGCGCGGTGGTGAACTGTGAAGGGATATTTAGCACTTGATTACGTGTAGTGTATTCTTTGAGATTACAGACCCCTTTTGAGGTTTCATTTCATACACGTAATTTATATAATACGTTTTGCAATTTTCAAAACAAATACAGGGACTGCCGTGCTGCCCCGAGAAGTTTGATCCTTTAGGATAGTCAATGAAGATCACTCTAATGTGTTGCAGCATTCAATCTGCCCGCGAGTCATTGGAGTGAAGTGGAACTAAGTGCGACTCAAGTTACAGAGAAGAGAGACAGACATATCTGCTTCTATACAGCCTGCTTGCTTTTGTCTGGGGTGATAACGTGGCACTAATCTCGCCAAGATGGAGTTTGCAGCGATCTTTGCACTGTCAGTACTGATAGGTGCTCTGGTTTTGTTAGTGGTTGTGGCTGTGGGTAGACAGAAAGGTGAATTATCTGAGCAGAACGAACAGAAGAAAGACACCGATGCACCGGGTAAGTGTGTCTGTGTCCCTCTTCTTGCCAGCAACTTTAGTTTTGAATTTGATTTTTGTCAATAACATAGCAATGTTGTAAGTTCGTTTCAAATAGTTTAGGTTGGAAAGTAGTTTGTTGATGCTATGTAACTGGATAATGTTACAGAGGAGGAAAATGCAACGAAAGCTCCTTCCAAAAAGCAGAAGCAGCAACAGCGCCCCCGTAAGGAGAGACCGCAGCAGCACACATTCTCACACCAGCTGCTGGCTTCCTCTCTCAAGGTATTTCGTGATCAAATCTAAAAGATATAGTAAACACATGACGTCAACCAGTGGAAGACCAGGATGGCAAAGAAATGAATGGTTTTATTTAGCAAGGATGCATCAAAATGAAAAACGGGACAAAACGTTTTTTTTTTTTTAAGATTCTACCCATCAAAGAATTCTTAAAGAATGTTTGACTCTTTCCACAAAAATATTAAGCAGCACATATGCTTTCAACATTGATAATCATTTAAAAAAAAATCTTGAGCACCAAATCATCATATTAGAGTAATTCCCGATGGATCATGTGACATTGAAGACTGGAGTAATGATGCTGAAAATTCTGCTTTGCCGTCATAGGAATAAATAACATTTTAAAATATAAATTGTAATGATAATATATTGGGTTATATTGTCTTGTTTTAAATGTCAAGATTGCAAACTGTCTTTAGGTGCATGTCAAAGTCCTGTATATTGATCTGTATTTCTGTGCATTCATTCCCCCCTTCTAGAGTCACAGTGGCAATGTGACCTGCCTGGATTTTAGTAGCAATGGCAAATACCTTGCATCTTCCTCAGATGACCGTACCATCAGGATTTGGAGCACTAAAGACTTCCTTGACCGAGATCACAAGTGCTTGCGGGCCAACATTGAGTTTGACCACGCCACACTTGTCCGCTTCAGCCCAGACTGTCGGTACGTTTGGCCTCATTAACACCCCCAATTTATGTCATTAACATATTTTGTCATGTTAAATCTACAAGTTTTCTATTACTCTTTTAAACAGTTATTACTGCTGACTGGTTGGTTTTTGTCCCTAGTGCGTTTATCACTTGGCTGTCTAATGGAGAGACCATTCGAATCTATAAGATGATTAAAAAAGATGATGGGACATTCAATTTCAAAGCTGCTCCGGGGGATTTCCCTCAGAAACACAAGGGGATCATTATCAACATCGGAATCGCAGAGACAGGTCAGTGGACTCTATTAACATCCATCTGAACTGTATTAAATGTCATATACAAAAGCTAAGCAAGCTTGCATAAGACTTAATTACTCATTTTAGATTCTGTTTTCAGGCAAATTTATAATGTCTGCCTCTGTTGACACCACCATTGTGATCTGGGATCTGAAAGGAGACGTTTTAGCTACTATCAACACTAATCAGATGACCAACTCACATGCTGCTGTGTCACCGTGTGGACGGTTAGTTCAAGAAGCAATACAAGCAGCTCCTCTGGGAATTTTTAATTGTTTTTGGGAAAGTGTTTTGGGGTCAAATGTATTTTAATATAGTTAAACAAATGTGTTACATGTTATAACATTTGTGCAATAATGAAGCCCTCTTTGCAACATCTGCATCACATCACTGTGTCAATAGTATTAAAGAATATGGATGTGTAATGCAGATGAAATAGATTTAAAACCTCTATTTATTTATTTATTTATTTATTTATTTTAATATTTCTTCTCATTAGGTTTGTTGCTTCGTGTGGCTTTACCCCTGATGTGAAGGTGTGGGAGGTTTGCTTTGCTAAATCAGGGGAATTCAAAGAGGTCACCCGTGCATTTGACCTTAAGGGACACTCAGCTGGAGTTTATTCCTTTGATTTCTCCAATGACTCTCGAAGGCAAGATCATCTCTCTCTCTCTCTCTCTCTTGCTCGCTAGCTCACTCTGTCTCTCTCTCTCTCTCGCTCACACTCTCTTTCTTACTCTCTCTCTCTTTATATATGTGTTAAAATCTTTTTTTAATCAGTGTTTAGTATTATTCATATACTAGTATATTATTCATATTTTGAATTACAGCAGCTTTTTTTTTTTTACAGCAGTTTTCAGGAGAAAATACTCCGCAATGGTGTTGACTTATGAATTTGCACATGGTGTGTCTTAAAGCTATTAAAAACACCCCATTGACATATAAACAATATTCAATTTTCACAGCAGGGGTTTGTAAATTTTAGTTTTAGCAATTTTAGTACTTTAGTTTGTTGCCAAGGCCAAATTTCTAATTTTTGTTTTTCGTCTAATATATATATAAATATGTGTGTGTGTGTGTATATATATATATATATATATATATATATATATATATATATATATAATCATAGCTTTATTTCAATTAACAAAATAAATTGTAACACTTGTAGTTAACAATAACAACACTTATAAATTAGAACATAGGGATTTAATAACATGTTTGAGTACTGTTAAAAATGTTGTTCCTTGCGCCTGAACAGTGTAGAAAGTTAAATTATATAGTTTTCATTGAGTTTAAAATTCTCACGGCCAAATTTAACTTTAAAACGATAGCTACAACTAATAACATTTCACTACCTTTTACAGAATGGTGACTGTGTCCAAAGACGGCTCATGGAAGCTGTGGGACACTGATGTGGAGTATAAGAAAAAGCAGGACCCATATTTGCTCCGGACCGTGCCATGTCAGGTGTCGGAGGGGAGCCGCATTGCCCTGTCACCCGACGGTCGTGTAGTAGCCATATCAAACGGTTGTGATATAGCCTTATACAGTGCTACCACTGGTGAACTAGAGGAGGAGTTCCATGGTGTTCACAGCGAACAAATAGCCGACCTTAAGTTTGACATCAACAGCCGTTTCCTAGTGAGTACTGGGGACCGTGCCATTCGCGTCTTTCACAATGTAACCGGGTACCGCGCTGCCATCCAGGACATGGAGACTATGCTGAAGAAAACTACAAATGATGGAGTAAGACAAAGACTCCAGCAGCAAATATCAGATGCTCAGAGCGCTCTGGAAACAGTGCTGAATGCAACAAAGAACTAAAGGCTGATTTGTTTTCACTAGGAAGCAAGAAATAAGTGGCTTTAGCATGCTGATTTTATTGAATAAATCAAAATTTTTTAAGTGTTTGTAAATGACTTTTGTTCCTTTTCCACTACATGTTCTTCTGTCGTCTTTTTGAGGCTTCATATGTGACATGTTTGCACTTTTCAGGGTAAATATACTGCCCTACAAAGGCAACAAGCTGTAATACTGAAATTAAAATATTTTTGATTGATTTGATTATTTTCATCCTCCTTATTTTTCTATGAGCATAACTAGCTGTCTGCCTGTGAAAGGGCAGATTATTATCTCATACCTCAAATTTAACAATGTAGTCACTGTTTTGCCTTTGAACTGCATTATATTTGACTTTTTATAACTTCGCCTACTTACCCTTCTCTGCATATTGAACAGGGATAGGAATATTTTAGAATCAAAGAATTGTTATACAGTACCTTTTAAGGAACTTATCAGCTGCAAAGTTTTGTAAGAATTAAATCATTGAAAGGTATATTTTAAAAAATGAATAGAAATAATAAACTTAACTTTATTAAACTTTATAAAACTAGTGTTAAACTGTTATTAACACTCATTTTAAAATCTTAATTCAGCTATAAAAAAAGCTGGAAAAAAGCCCCCTAAGACTTTTATTTTGAAAGGTACTATACATTTTAAGAGTTAAAATTAAAGCATTTAGGTTATAAAAAAGTATAATCCTAAAAAGATGATTTGGTCATTCGGTCGTTGACTGAATATGATTATAATGACTATAATAAAGTTAATAATAAAATGTAAATAAAAATAGAAAAAAAAACAGCAGCCACCTGTGCGACCATAAGTAGGTGGGACCTGTCAAGAAGTTATGAGTTCTCGCGATGCGAGATTTGTGCAGCCAGACTGCGAGACCGACACGATTCCAGTAAGAGTACCGATAAAATTCAGAAATGTCGGGTCGTTCGGTCCGCGCAGAGACCCGAAGCCGCGCTAAAGATGACATTAAGAAAGTGATGGCCGCCATCGAGAGAGTACGGAGGTGGTGAGTATAACGGGCGGCGTCAAAGACACTTTGAAAGAGAATGTTTTTCAAAAGAGAAACTTCAGTCGGAAAGGAGGAGGAGTTTCATAAGAGGATGCTGTTTGATTGACACAAGAGACAGCCAATGTCAGCGCACTTGTCTTTATTTTTCTCAAGGGACAAGTGGCAAAAAGAGGCGGGATCTTTTTAAAGGTTTCTTCATGTGATGAAAAAGTGTAGTATGTAGGAGGGACTGTCAGTAACCTGATTTTATTTTTTATTTGTTTACTAGTCTATATAATTTATTATACATTTACTGTGCACAAGAGTAATCCAAGCACACAAGGCTTTAGCCCAACAAAACGAAGCACTTTTGTTATTGAAATAAATGGGGATATTTGATAGGGGTCATCTCATTAACAAATGGACCTTGTAATCCCATGTCCTAAAAAAGCAGCTCTTAGATGAGCCAAAACTTTCTCCATCTGGAAACTTGATAAGTACTTTTTTCTGCATGGTTGCGTTTTTTAAAATGGAAACTTGATAGAGCTTTCAAGTCATGTATATAGGAAACCTGTTACACAATTGCTCCATTTCAGGGAGAAGAAATGGGTCACAGTTGGTGATACATCATTAAGAATATTTAAATGGGTTCCTGTGGTTGACTCAAAGGAGGTACGACACATCTGAGATGTTTTTTTCTCTTGGTTTTAATTGTACCTTCATGTCATCTGGACAAGCTAAATGCATGTACAAAAATATGTTGTTTCCATTTCATACAGATCAAAATATAATCTGTACATATTATCTGAAACTCCACAGTATTTACTGTATCTTTTAGAAGGACAAGAGCAAAGTGTCTGTGGGTGGAGAAATGCAACGGAAGAATTTTCCCACGGAGGAGGCATCTGATAACGCCTGTTCTGTACTATTAGATTTTCAAGGTAAACACATGCACGTTTTAAAGGGTTAATTCACCCAAAAATGACAATTCTGTCATTGTTTGCTCACCCTCATCTTGTTCCAAGCCCATATGATTTTCTTTCTTTCATGTCAAATTTAAATCTTCTCTTGGTTGCCTCCTGCCCTCTCAGATGACAACAGCAACCAGAGTTCTCTTGACTCATACCAGCATAAAATAGCTGCAGACAGCAGCAATAACTCCAGTTTACCGCCCAGTGAGCCGGTCAGTCCTGCACCTCAGAGTCTAGACTATCATACAGATGACCCACAGCCGCCCACCCTCGGCCAGGAAATCATGGAAGGTGAGACTAATAGCTTGCATTTTTCATTCAGTTTAATGTTGACTTCAGTGCTGAGAGATTCATTATATCATATAATATTACTTTGTAAAAAAAAAAATCATAATAAAAATTCATATTATTTTGTAATATTTAAATGTTGGTGTAATGTTAATCTCTGAGAGATTCATTACTAATATTATATTATTAATAAATAAATGACACATTTTCAAAGGTTCATTCAGTGTTTGTGTTTCATAAACCCTGAAGCTTTTAAAAACTTGATTAAATATTTAGATTCCACTGCAAGTTGTTTTCCCTCTTTGTGTCATGCTGATTTGTTCTGAACAAATGCGTTGCACTCTTATCTCTTAAAAATACAAAGTTCACTGAGATCTTTTAGTCAGTTGACCCACTTTTAAAAATGTTAACTTTTTTTTTCTAGAACCGCTGCTGCAGTCAAGTGAGATTGCAGATGAGCCGCCAACACTGATCAAAGAAGATCTTCTTCCCCTCACTGCTCAGGTACAAAACTAGCCAGAGGTTGATAATAAAGCATGAATGCAAGGACAGTTCTTCTGCCTTAGGTTGAGGGCCTTTCTTGGCTTCAAATTCAATCTTTTATTTTTTTAGGTGTTATTTATTTTATTCTCAACGCAACAATTTTCTGTGTCAGCTAGTAATTGTTCCTTTTTCTCCAGGTGCAGGAGGATGAGGACAGTTGTGGAGCCCCACCACTAAAAAGAATTTGTACCGAGCAGGTCTCGGTCATCCAAGCAGCCCCTCTGAGCTAACACACACACACACACACACACACACACACACACAAACACACACACTGTACACTGGGCATTGATAATCAGCCAGACTGATGACTGACGTTCCTAGAACTGCTGCAAAAGACACAATATGGACCAGACATCAAGAAAGCACTATATTTATTATCGCATGGAGTAGCTTTGCAACATTTAAGATTTACAAATCTTGGCCTTCCCTTTTTAACTCTTGTTCCCAGAACATACAGAATATGTTTAAATTCTGGTCATGTCGTAATTGTTGTTCATTTCTGGAGATCTTGCAGTAGAATTCGGACGTGACATAAATTAAGCATTATTTCAAGGTTAATAAGCCAAAATCAAAATAAGCCAGACTATTAACTGGACATTCCTGTTTAGCGGGAGAGCAGATGAATGTACTCTCACTTTAAAGCCCCTCTTGTTGATTGCTGTTACAGTTATTATAATGATAATAGTTTTATTTTATAGTCAGTGGAATGTAATGCTTGATAAAAAAGAAAGCTATAAAATAATTTCATGTTGACTGAAGGCTTAGCCATTGGTAAAGAAAATGTATTTCAAAACAAAGACAAATAGTGAGTTATATAACAACTTGTACTTGAAATATAATTGAATACATCACGCTTTATGCACAAATAATCTCATTAGACCACACCATTCTCTTTTAATAAATACAATGACTTAACATGCAGAAGGTCTTCAATCAAATTCTGTGAGTTTACATGCAGATTAAAATGAATGTTTAAGCTATGATTCAAAATATGTGAATAATATTTCTGTTTGTAGATTCTGGTCTCAGGGTCTCTTAGTGCCTCCAACTGTTAAAGAATAACCCTTCCAGCTCTTTTTTTTTCATTAATTGAACATTTACTCATTTGTCGCAATGTAACGCATACATTGAAAGAAGTTATTATTTAGTATGTTGGTATTATTCATCAAATTTTATAGGAATGGTATTTGTCTTGTGGGCACATTGAGGTTGATGAAGCAGCCATATTGTTATTTGAAGCAAATATTATTAAAATATTAGACAAAATAATTTCAAGAAACTTCATTTTTGTCATTATTCTTTCAAAACAATAACAAAATACACTACCATTCAAAAAGAAAAAAGAAATCAATACTTTTATTCAGCAAGGATGCATTACATTGATCAAAAGATGCAGTAAAGACATTTACGATCTAAAAACAATGATTTGTATTTCAAATATATCCTCTTCATGTGAACTGTCTGCTCATCAAAGAATCCGGAAAAAAACTTTGATAATAATAAAAAATGTTTCTTGAGCATCAAATCATCATATTAGAATGATTTCTGAAGGATCATGTGACACTGAAGACTGGATTAATGATGCTGAAAAAACAGCTTTGCATCATAGAAATAAATTACATTTTAAAATATATGTAAATAGAAAAGTTATTTTAAATTGAAATAATGTTTCACAGTATTACTGTTTTTACTGTATTTTCAGCCTTGGTGAGCATACGAGACTTTCAAAAAGATTACAAAAATCGTTAAAAGAAAAAAAAAGTGGTTGACCCGCGGGTGGCGCTAAAGCCCCATTACCCATTTTAAATCAGAACTATTAATTATTATTTTTATTCTTATTCTTCTTATTATTATTTATTTACGTATCAGAATTGTATTTAATAATGAAATATGCTATGTTTTTCCTCTAGTTGTTTTCTCAGCATTTATTTTGCCATATACATACATATATAATACAATACCTTAATTCATGTTTTGGATGTCACAAACGCCTGCAGCATTTTTTTTTGGCCACGCTAACTATGATGTAGTAGATACTAGATAGACAGCCAGTGTTTTACTCCAGAAGAGCGGATAGCATTTTGACTGTCTCTCCTCCGTCAGGTCTCTCAATAACTCACTCAGGCGTTTAACACAACTTGTCTGAGCAGGACAACTTCAGATAAAGCGCAGGGAATAAGCAAAGAGTTGTTAGACGTCGGATCATGCATGAGGGATTTTGGAAACTTCTTTGTGTTTTCATGTTGTCGTTTCGTCTTTTTAAAGCCTCAGCAGCTATTTATCAGGTTCCAGTGAGACTGCAGCGCACAGTGTCCGAACACAACACTGGAGCAAACGTACTCAACAGGTAAACTGACTTCATGTGCTCGATGTGTGTAAAATTAGTGAAAGAGATTTGCTAACCAGCTGGAGCATCACTGGGTTATCAAACTGTATGATTTGAAGTCTTGGTATATTACAGGATGATGGATTAAGGTCAATGAACTCGAGTTATAACAGTCAAGCTTTAATACATTTAAATTAGTCGAGCATTTCTATTATTATCTAATCGAACAATATTTTACTTTTTAGAAATATTATTCTCAACTGTTTATGTGGCTTACAACTTCTCTGGATATACAGGTCCTTCTAAAAAAATAGCTTATTGTGATAAAGTTCATTATTTTCCATAATGTAATGATAAAAATTAAACTTTCATATATTTTAGATTCATTGCACACCAACTGAAATATTTCAGGTCTTTTATTGTTTTAATACTGATGATTTTGGCATACAGCTCATGAAAACCCAAAATTCCTATCTAAAAAAATTAGCATATTTCATCCGACCAGTAAAAGAAGTGTTTTTAATACAAAAAAAGTCAACCTTCAAATAATTATGTTCAGTTATGCACTCAATACTTGGTCGGGAATCCTTTTGCAGAAATGACTGCTTCAATGCGGCGTGGGATGGAGGCAATCAGCCTGTGGCACTGCTGAGGTGTTATGGAGGCCCAGGATGCTTCGATAGCAGCCTGAAGCTCATCCAGAGTGTTGGGTCTTGCGTCTCTCAACTTTCTCTTCACAATATCCCACAGATTCTCTATGGGGCTCAGGTCAGGAGAGTTGGCAGGCTAATTGAGCACAGTAATACCATGGTCAGTAAACCATTTACCAGTGGTTTTGGCACTGGGAGCAGGTGCCAGGTCGTGCTGAAAAATGAAATCGTCATCTCCATAAAGCTTTTCAGCAGGTGGAAGCATGAAGTGCTCCAAAATCTCCTGATAGCTAGCTGCATTGACCCTGCCCTTGATAAAACACAGTGGACCGACACCAGCAGCTGACATGGCACCCCAGACCATCACTGACTGTGGGTACTTGACACTGGACTTCAGGCATTTTGGCATTTCCTTCTCCCCAGTCTTCCTCCAGACTCTGGCACCTTGATTTCCAAATGACATGCAAAATTTGTTTTCATCCGAAAAAAGTACTTTGGACCACTGAGCAACAGTTCAGTGCTGCTTCTCTGTAGCCCAGGTCAGGCGCTTCTGCCGCTGTTTCTGGTTCAAAAGTGGCTTGACCTGGGGAATGCGGCACCTGTAGCCCATTTCCTGCACACGCCTGTGCACGGTGGCTCTGGATGTTTCTACTCCAGACTCAGTCCACTGCTTCCGCAGGTCCCCCAAGGTCTGGAATCGGTCCTTCTCCACAATCTTCCTCAGGGTCCGGTCACCTCTTCTCGTTGTGCAGCGTTTTTTGCCACACTTTTTCCTTCCCACAGACTTCCCACTGAGGTGCCTTGATACAGCACTCTGGGAACAGCCTATTTGTTCAGAAATTTCTTTCTGTGTCTTACCCTCTTGCTTGAGGGTGTCAATGATGGCCTTCTGGACACCAGACAGGTCGGCAGTCTTACCCATGATTGCGGTTTTGAGTAATGAAACAGGCTGGAAGTTTTTAAAAGCCTCAGGAATCTTTTGCAGGTGTTTAGAGTTAATTAGTTGATTCAGATGATTTGGTTAATAGCTCGTTTAGAGAACCTTTTCATGATATGCTAATTTTTTGAGATAGGAATTTGGGGTGTTCATGAGCTGTATGCCAAAATCATCAGTATTAAAACAATAAAAGACCTGAAATATTTCAGTTGGTGTGCAATGAATCTATCTATCTATCTATCTATCTATCTATCTATCTATCCTAAACACATCTGTGAAGGCTCACGTGGACCCCTGATTGAATTCCCAGAAAAGCACAAACCAAACCAAAGCCATAAGTATTTATCTTAAAAATGAATAGTTATTTTTCCCAACAGGCAAAATATTTTGTGGTTTGACATGCGGTTGAGGTTGAGCTCTTTAGTCTAGACGTGTAGAGCTTCATGTGCATCTGTGGTCCGGTCACGACTCATCACAATCTGCCCTGTGAAACAATGAAGAACAATGACATGAAAGACAAAACGTTCACAATCCTGGGATATTTTGAATCACCTGAGACGTATCAGAAAGGAAGTTTTCCAGATTTTTTTTGTTTTAGTTCTTTTCAAGAACAGATGACAGACACTTCTGAGTGTTAAATGAATGTCGGGAGAGAATAAATCATTCAGTCTCCCATGGTAAAGGAAAAAGATATGCTTTTGCCACTGAGAGGTTCTCTCTGAGAACCCTCAGTCTACTGTGCTGTATTCCATTTCGCTTTTGAAGTGAAGGAGCTTCATGAAGAAACATGATGGCACTAAAACTACTGAAGTCTCATGCTTGTTTGTTTTGTAATGCCATATGAGATTTGTGAGGAAGACATTTATCACTCTCTACCTAATGCTCTAAATTTCCATGATTTCATTGGCATTCATTTCTCCATGATTTTTTTCTATTTGATATTTGACATGGCTGGATACTGATTGGTCTGGTCTTTGTCATTATTACTGTTTATTCATCATGGAACGAATAAGGAACTGGTGCCAGTACACAGTACAGAAGACAGTTTCATGTCAGACACAATATGGAATAGAGACTGTTGTGCAGCGACTGTTTCAGAGTTG
The DNA here is from genome assembly GCA_030578275.1 of Meda fulgida. Taxonomy (NCBI): domain Eukaryota; kingdom Metazoa; phylum Chordata; class Actinopteri; order Cypriniformes; family Leuciscidae; genus Meda; species Meda fulgida. The sequence continues at coordinate 15,812,309 of CM060625.1, read as the reverse complement.
CCGATGGCCTGGACCGTGTGCAAACCCCATCAGGTACAGAGAAAAGAATTGATCTCATGGTATAAACTGGATTATACTCTACTATTCACTTTCACATTCACTAACAGACTCTGTGTATGCTTTGCTTCTCTGTATTTTCCCAGCTACAGAACTCTGGTGAGACCTGTGTACAGAGTGACCTACAGGAAAATCACTTCTCTGGAATGGCGATGTTGTCCGGGATTCCATGGGGAAGACTGCAGAGAGGGTGAGGGAGATCATTTCTCACCAAGCTCAAGTTCACTGAAGTATTACTGAAGCATTTGAATGTCTGTGAGAGAAAATAATTGTTAGCTGTTAGATGACATTTATTAGTGCCAAGAAAATGATAACATTATCATATAAGGAGAGATCCCTCACATTCAGTTTTGTGGGTGTGGGTGTGAATGTGAGTGACAACAGCTGGTCTGACTGTGGGAATTAATCATCTGGTTGAAGTCAAGTCAAGGCAAGTCAAGTGTATTTATATAGCGCTTTTCACAATATAAATTGCATCAAAGCAGCTTCACAATATCAATCAAATAACATATCAATGTTTGTTTCCTAGTGAAAAAACATCCACGTTTGGTAGGGCTGATCAATGGTATTAATGCTTGGTTAATTAATTTGAATATCCCCAACTGAGCAAGCCAAAGGTTGAAAAAGGGAATGTGTCAATACATTTTCCCCTGAATGTATTTCCCCTCTCTCTATATGAGAACCACACACTTCAGTGCGAAACATTCTTATACTGGCTTATATTAACCTGGAGAAAATCCATTTTGGATTGGCCATGTCACAAAGTATGATCAGATTTGCCATGACACAAAAATCTGCAATCAAAAGTCAATGTCTCAATATGAATATTTCTTATATTCTTCCAAGACTACATTATCTGTATATCTGACGTGATTCTGTTTGTATTTATCCTAAGCAATTTTAGGAGAAGTATCTGAGACAAGTTCTTTGGAAGTCTACTACTTAAATAATAGAGCCAATGCATCCTTTTCTTAACTTTTTGTGGGTATAAACACAAAGATCTGGTAACCCTGTCTAATGTCAATGTCATGTCATATTGATATTGGTACAGTTACACTTCTTACTTACACACTTTACTCCTAGAGAGATAATCATAATCAAAACCAGCACAGCTCTGGGTCTTTGCATATATGAGTAAATACATTTTAATTAAACTAAAATAAATTGCTGGAAAAAAAACCATTTTGAATTAAGGAAATGAGTCAATGCTTTTGATTCATTTTAATTTATTTGACACAGCACAGTTAGATGTGGTAGAGGTCACAAGAGTCCAAATAATTTTGACCCAATAAGGATAATTGACCCATGACACACATTCCCATGTTTTTCTGGATTCTGGTTTAATGAACCGCCTTCCCCCCACAGCAGACACACTGGCCTGTCTGCACTGTCTCTTTTCAGATCATCCCCTGTGAAATGTGGATGATTTAGTTTGGGTCAAATCCAAGGGCGCCACGATCTCTGACATGTGAATAAATCAGAAATCTTCATTCCCCATCCCTTTCTCCTTTCTCCTTCCTCCTCCCTTTTATCCCTCTCCATTGGGCTCGTAGCTTTAGCCTGAGGCTGTCAATCCCCTGGGTCTCAGGCCCCTCTGTGTTTGGTTTATTTAAGAACATATTTTTGGACTTTGGATTGTGACTCGTAGTCAAACAGCTCAAGTTAGGTCAAAGTCAGTCGTGTGAAATCCCAACATTTCCATTTATTGTGTGTAATAAGGCCTAAAGAAGAATGCTGTGTCTGATTTCAGTCATTAAAAACCTTTTTTTACATTTCCGGGATTGGAACGTGGTTAAACCAAAGCAGGGTGAACTTGTACATGGGTCGATGACCATTGCAAATATAGCCATTATAATTATTTTATTGCATTCCCATTTGCTCCAACAGCAGCTGTATTAGAAACCCCATATTTGAATGCAAGGGTAAAATAACACTAAGTATAGTGTTATAAATGTACTCTTCTTAAAGAATAGTTTGTAGAAAGGGTGCTTTATCTATTACGAGGCTCTAAATAGGGGATTCACACCAATTTTAAAACATGAGACACATTAATCAAATTCAATGGGAAATGTGGAACGGGAAAATAATGCAAGGAATAGACCCAAGTGCACAGCCATCTTTAGAATTTTATTTTTCAACTTTCGTTTTTGCGATAGCTCTGTATATTTCTATTGCATTGCTGTCGAAGAGTAATTAGCTGGTGAAGAAGTGGATTTACTTATTGTAGAGTTAACTAAAGTTATCATGGAGCAAATGTCAACAAATGTCTGTAGACCGGGAAGATTTTAAAACCAGGCGGTGGAATGCAAATTAAAAACGTGGAATGCATTGAAAATGTGAAGATGCGGGCAGTGGAATGGAAAAACAATTTAAGGTCTCAAGACACATTTTTTTAAAAGTTTAACTTCTCACTTGAGCGCAAGTTTTCTGAACGCAATGGCATGCGAAAGACACAAGACACGAATGGTCAAACACATCCATCTAGGGCATGTTTACATTGAAAAACGATGGAAGTACAGCGCAGAACGGCTTCTGTGTGAACGGCCAATTAGAATACTTAATTCTAATTGTTTCCCTGTCGTCCACTGAAACTGGTGTCTCTCGTGTCTCACCACAGACTCGCAGTTTTTTGTTTCATGATGTACATTTCATGTCCATGTATTCATTCATTCGGTGAACTATTTACTAGCAAGCTGTTGTCCTCAGGCAGGATTCAGACCTTGGTTGTAGGAACAAGACAAATGTAAGAGTGAACAATCCAGCTATATATACAGTCGTGCTCAGAATTAATGGTACCCCTGGTAAATATGATGAAAAATGGCTGTAAAAAATAAATCTGCATCGTTTATCCTTTTGATCTTTCATTCAAAATATTGGCAAAATTCTAAACTTTCATTGAAGTAAAAGAATAGAAAGTGTGTGTGGGGGGGGGGGGGGCATCACATTATGAAATAAATGTTTATCTCCAAAACACGTTGGCCACAATTATTGGTACCCTTTTATTAAATACTTTTTGCAATCTCCTTTTGCTAAGACAACAGCTTGAGTTTTATCCTATAATGCCTGATGAGTTTGGAGAACACAGACAAGAGATCAGAGACCATTCTTACAGAATCTCTCCAGATCCTTCAGATTCCCAGATCCATGTTGGTGCTTCTTCTCTTCAGTTCACTCCACTCATCAGGTCTGGGACGGTCATGGCAGAAGCTTCTTTTTGTGCTACTTAACACATTTTTGTGTTGAAATTTGATGTTTATTTTGGATCGTTGTCCTGATGGAAGATCCAACCACGGCCCATTATACGATTTCTAGCAGAGGCTGTCAGGTTTAGATTTTTTATCTGTTGGTATTTGATAGAATCCACGATGCCATGCATGTATCTGAACAAGAAGTCCAGGACCTCCAGCAGAAAAATATGACCACAACATTAAAGATGGTATATTTAATTGTACACATGGGGTACTTTTTATCCTTGTGTGCACCAAACCCATCTAGCGTGTTTGCTGCCAAAAAGCTATTTTTTTAGTTTCATCTGACCACAAAACCCTGTTCTGTTTGAAGGTCCAGTCATGTCTGACAACTGAATTTGCTGGGGTTTGTTTTTGGATGAGCAAGGAGGATTTTTCTTGAAAACCTCCCAAACAACATGTGGTGATGTAGGGGTTGTTTAATTTTTTTTAATAGGCTTTCTGAACCCAAGACTCAACTAATCTCTGCAATTCTCCATCTGTGATCCTTGAAGAGTCTTTGGCCACTCAAACTTTCCGCCTCACCATGCATTAAGACAATATAGACACACGTCCACTTCCTGGCAGATTTGTAACATCTTTAGTTGATTGGAAGTGCTTAATTATTGCCCTGATGGTCAAAATGGGATTTTCATATGCTTTAGCTATTTTCTTACAGCCACTTTCTATTTTGTGATGCTCAACAATCTTTTAATGCACATCAGAACTATATTCTTAGGTTTTACTCAGTGTAATGGATGATTAAGGGAATTTGGCCTTTGTGTTTCCTCATATTTAAACTCCTGTAAAACAAGAAGTCATGGCTGGACAATTTCATGTTCCTAGTCACCCTGGTGTGCAAAAAAAAAGGAAAATATGAACGGGAATATACTTAGGAGATATTTTACTCGTAAACAATTCTAAGGGTACCAATAATTGTGGCCAACTTGTTTTGGAGAAAAACATTTATTTCATAATGTGATTTCCCCTCCACTTTCAATTATTTTACTTCAATGAAAGGTTCGATTTTTGCCAATTTTTTGAATGAAATATCAAAAGGATAAACGAAGCAGAATTATTTTTTACAGCCATTTTTCTTCATATTTACCAGGGGCACCATTAATTCTGAGCACGACTGTATATATAAACAGAAATGCAATAAGAAACTTCAACTGATTCATTCTCCTCCTAGAGTTGTGGTTTAGATGTTTATTCATATCACTTTGACAGTTATTGAGAATTGTGGGACTATCTGTGGTCATGTTGAACCTCATTAGTGATGTTTAGTCCTTCAGGAATGTACAGTGTTGAAAATTCATGTGCCTTGTATTAAAAGATACCAATGTGATGTTTGTGCTCTTTGTGCATTAATGCAGCCCAGACAAAGAAATCTTTTCCATATATCAGATTAGTTTTGTTAGACTTTTGTTGCTGTCCCTCCCTCGGTTAGTTTTGTTTTGTTTTTTAATGGATTCCTTGTATATTGAGGCCAGCTCTTCTCTTGATCTCATTAAATTTCCATATTATCATGTCAAAGCCTTCTGTATTAATTCTGATCAATTGTGTTTCACTATGTGAAAAGTATAGCTTCATGTTTGACTAAGAATGAGTAGACATCAAGGAATGCTGGAGTGCAAAGCTGTTGAGGTGTGGGAGGATGGTTGCAGCTGGGATCGACAGCTGTGAGATCCTTTGTTCTGTAACGGTATTCCAATTGTCACTAGGAACTCCCAGAGATAGCATACAACACATCAAAAACCTACTTTTGTGTTTTTGTATTTGATGTAAAAAATGTAATTGATTTCTCATAATTCATAGGTTTTTAAGCTTTTTGTGATATACACTAACAATCAAAAGTTTCTTGATCTCTAAATCCGCAGAATAGATTTCTGATTAGATTTACGTTAGAATGATTTCTGAAGGATCACGTGTCACTTAATACCGAGTAATGATGCTGAAACTTCAGCTTTGTCATCAGGGAAATATATTAAAGTAGAAAACAGCTTTTTTATATTGTATTAATATTTCACAGTATTACTGTTTTAATCAAATAAATGCCTATTTGATCAAATAATTTTGATCAAATAAGAGCCTTGGTAAGCATTAAAAACTTCAGAAAATTATAGACTTATGAAACATAAAAGACTTTAAAAAAACGACCCTAAACTTTTGAATGGTAGTGTAGAAATACAACATGTTTCAAAAAACTGACTAACTACTAAAGACAAATAAAATTATTATCTGGGAATTTTTTACTGTGATTTGCATACAGCATAAGACATTGTATGTTTTCTACCCACTGTTAGAGTAAACTTTTATGCATGCAACAGTGGTTTGGGGGGACGGAGTTAGTTAGATCCCTAAAAGACAGTCTAAACAAAAAGTTGGAGTGTTTTTTATAAGTACATTTACTAAACAGTTAATTTAATACAAGTAATTAATTTTATCAACAGTACTACATAATATTATTGCTCCCTGAGGGTTTCTGGATTCCAGTTTGAAAACCACGAAACCCTGATTGTTAGACTAAAGGCATTAGTCATTCATGGGAACAACAATTCCCATCAGCAGAATTACTTGGGTTCTCGAACTTCCCATAATGCCCTGGTCAGGGTCTTAGCTATATCTAGTTTGCTCCAGCTGTCTTTCTCACTATACCCCCATACCGGGTTACCAGAAGGCCTGGCAGAGTTTCAAATCTATCACCTGCTTTACAAATTCCTTTATTGAGATTGTGATCAGTACCCCTAGCTGTGGGAAAATGGGATGTCTGTGGTGTGGTATCTCATGATTGATGAGGACGCGTGTGCTCCAGCCCCCTCAGCTGCCTGTGGCGGGTGAGATCATCTCATTTCTGTGGTGGAGCACAGATGGACAAGCCAATGCGTTCTACCTGTTCATTAGGGTAACTTGTAAGAATATGAACCCAAAACTGTATCTCATAAATGCATGGTGAATATAATCAACGTGCAAATTATACAGTGACCAACGCCAAACAGACACATTCATGACCAATGGCAACAGGACACGTTCTTTGGGTTTTTCAGTACCCTTGTCAGCATCTGTTGCTGTTAGTTGGCGCTTGATTTCGCTGACTGAACTTGTCAGTGTTTGGCGGGTAGTGCAGTGCCTGAGAAGTGACATACTGCAATCTGGTGATTGTCTGCATTAATCAGCGTCTGTGTGGGTGCAGTGAGAATTAGCCATTAAGCAACTCAAAATGTCTTTTGGTGCCTGCAGTGTCTCTAGTTAGTCAATTTTTTTTGGGGGGGGGGGGGGGTGAGCCTTAAATGGGGATGGGGACCTCCAAAAACCCCTGTAATTTCCCCCATGAACAGTGTTGGATAAGTTACTAACTTACTATAAGTTAAAAGTATTATTCATTACCAATTACTTTCTAAATCCCATATCAACCTCGACCAATTGAACAATAAAAAGGATGAAACTGCTCTTTTAATAAATAATATAAAATTGCATAAATTCTTCTTGAAATTATTATTCTCTCTATTTGAAGGGAGAAGGATACATTTAAAACATACATTTTAATATTAGACGTTACAATTTGATGTTAAATACACTTGTTTTATAGAATTGTTTTTATAGTCTATACAGTGTTTAAAGCAATTTTTATCAGAAGTAACTAATTAAATTACAGAAAAATTAAGAGTAATCCCTTACTTTACTTTTTCAAGGGAAAAGAATTTGAATTACAGTAATTAATTAGTAATGCATTACACCCAACACTGACCATGAATATAAATAAGTCTATATAATCGCAAAGGGCTAAACCAAAATGATTAGAATTATTATTTTGCTGGAAATTATTACTCTTATTAAATTACTCTTATTCAACTTTTCAGACCAAGAAACACATCCGATCCAGTCGGACTGTCCAAGTTCCACATAGTCACCAACTATGCGTAATAGTCTAAAACAATATTACAAATAGATCAGAAACATGAACGTCACAATTTTAACAAATGCAAGACAGCACAGCTGCAAGGTGTTGTGGTTGCAGCTGGAATCAACAGCTGTAAGAGATCCTTTGTCCCTCAACATCATTCCAATTGTCACTAGAGAGCAACTCCCGTCTCCCAGTGATATTATGTATTAAATGAAATGTCAAATGTAAAGTGAGTTATTTATGTAGGTGCTTCACAAACCAAATAAGCAAAAGCAGACTCCTGCAATTATGTGAAAGTGCATTTTAAACTGAGTTGAATTTAGATTGGTTTAGTCTGCTTGTATACTATAAGTTTTAGGGGGATACAATTTCCACCGAATTAATCCCAAAGAGGAATGGCAAGCAATTACCAGTCTTCCTGCAATGCATTTGCCCAAAGTATTTGTTTTAGGGCAGATACAGAGACTGAAGTTCATTGCAAACAAGTCTGCTTGTATTTAGCATAGAAAAAAAGTTGATGACGCACAATCTAGATCTGGCAATACAGCTTATTAAAATTCTGTATAAAACAAATTCATTGCATCACATTTTGCCAATAAACCACCTTATAAACTGCATTCACCCTGGAGAACATGCAGAAGTATCTTGTGTCTTCCTAATCTCTGAAAACCCCATCAGTCTCTGCCAGAATGCTGTTAGAATTGACTTAATGAATGAGTCTTAATGTGGTCAGCTTGCATGTGTGATTTGTGTATTTGTACTTCTGGAGTCGCACTCTGGTTTGGTACATCAATACATCACTGATGTCTGCCCTGGCACGTGTTTGTATAACTTTATTAACCATGTCAGTTTTAATAAAATCGTTGTGCTAGTTCCAAAAAAATGTAGGGCCTATTAAGCCTTCCCCCGCATCTGCAGAAAGCATAACGGTCCAGTGTCTGCAGATCCCATTGTGCTGCTCTTCTTTACAGCTCATCCGTTGGGTGTTTTTCCAGAATACCCCAACGTTCATTTGTTCACTGATCTGAGAGCGGTCCGGTATCCAGCAGAGCCCTGCGTTACGGCCAAGGCACAAAGAGAACAGGCATGTCAGAAACAGCTGAACATTTCATTCTGCGCTTTCATAGTCTGCCAAACTTTACCAGCGCTTTAACTTGCACACAGCCTTGTCATACATCACCATGGTGCCATGGAGTCCCTACGAAGTAAATATTACAGAACTAGTGTTTTATATTTTATTTTTTAGCATAACTGATATAGAGTGAATGGCATTCTTTGGGTTTCCCAGCATGGGTGTTTCCTCAAAGAGGAGACATGCAGTTAGCATTGCCCTTTAATGCAGTCCTTATGGCCTTCCACCTCGAAAAACAGAGACATGTCAACTTTCCTGCTCTGTTGGATGTGTATATTGTGGTGAGGAGTGACAAATTTGTTCCTTTGCGCTTCATGGAATGAGCTAATGTCCCTTCATGAGGTCTGGCATCCAAACTGTTTTTTTGATGACACTGTGTCATGCTTGTGGCCTTTAGTCTTGTAATATTGTAATATTAAAGTCAATTGAGAGATGATAAAGCTTGCAGTGTTCTAAATGTCTCATTGGAAGAAAATAGAAGTAATGATGTTATGATCATTTTGTTTTGTTGCCAAGTAGTTTGCTGCATACTAACTAAAATTAGCGAAACCACTAGCTTTGGTCTAGTAACTACCCACATTGTCCAGTAGTTTAGATGTTTTTAAAGTAGTAAAAGTCTGAATCTGAGGTCTGAGTGAAGTGGAATCTACACGAATGAGTCCAAAAATGAGTACTGTACTGCATTTTTGGTATTTTATGTCTTTTAATTCAAATTTAATCCTCAGTTTATTACTGTGTTTCAACCAGTCAAAAATTAAGGTGGTTAGTTTCTTTGTTTTTAGCTGTATTTAGTTCCTGATGGATGAAATAGTCCAGTTCTACAATTTTTCCCATTCAATTTCACAGAGAAACAAAGACTGGGGTTGGGAAGAATTTTTTATGTTTTTGAAAGAAGTCTTTTATGCTTTATTTGATCAAAATACAGTAAAAACAGTAACATTGTGAAATATTACCATTTATATGTAACTGTTTTCTTTATTATTTCTTTATTATTATCAAAATAATTTATTTAAAAGAATAGACTTTTATAACATCATGAAAAAAATAATCTGTCACTTTTGACCAATTTAATGTGTCCAAGCTGAATAAAAGTTTTTTTTTTTTTCAAAAGACTGACCTCAAACTTTTAAATGGCAATGTCAAATAATATGTAAAAAAAATGGGTTGCAAACAGCAATTCGTGTTTACATTACAAGTAGCTTCCCCAGCTCAGCATAATCAGTTTTAGTTTCTAAGACTGTGGCGAACAGGACGGCCGAGGGACGTGAGAGAACGGCGCGAGGCCGGTGGTGCGATTGCTAATGAGCAACACATGTGAGGCACACCGGTCTTGCATCTCTCACGGAGGAGCGGAAGCATAAAGGAGGAGCGACGACGTTGATGATCGAGAGAGGAACAGGCCTGTATTTTAGTTGTGTTTTGTTTTTGTATTTTACTTTAGTTATATTTATTTTCGGTAGCCAGCAGTCGTCCGCGAGGGGCTGCTGGCGGTATTTTCGTTTGTTTGTTTTATTTAAATAAATTATATTTTGATGGTTCGCCGGTTCCCGCCTCCTTCTTCCCTGAACATTGCTACACTGGTGCCGAAACCTGGGAAGAGGGAGGAACGCGCTGTCAGAGAGTCCTCGCCGGTGTGGGGAATCCGCGGTGCCATCGAGCATGGTGCGCGAGTCGCTGCCGCTCGCCGTGGGCCGGAGCCTGCTGCCATCCGCCGAGCGAGGGGAGGAGCAGGGAGCGGGGGACTCGCGGCCACGGACGCTCGAGGCGGGGCGCTGGAGTGAGTTGCCGGTGGGACGGTCGAGCTCGCTGCCGGCCGCCTGGATATTGGAGGGGCGGCTGCCATCCGGGAGGGAGAGGAGGAGTCGCCGCCGCTCGCCGTGGGCCGGAGCCTGCTGCCGTCCACCAGTGAAGGGGAGGAGCAGGGAGCGGGGGACTCCTACCGTCTGCCCAAGGCACCCGAGGAGCCGTCGCCGTCCACCGGGCGGCGGAGGAGCGTCGAGCCGTCCACCGAGGGCTACCCAGCGTCACCGCCAGGCACCGCGGAGGAGATCGCCTAGCTGGTGGGGGACCAGATGACAGCGCGTTGTGGGAACCGGACCAATTTTTTTTTTTCCTCTCTCCCCTCTCTCGATCTGTCGCTCCTCATGCTTCCGTCTCCGTTTCCCTCGGTTTGTCTGTCCATACTCCCCAGGGATCGCCGCCGCCGGGGGGGGGGAGTTGGCACAGGCTCGTGGGTACCCCCCGGCCTGTGAGGGGCGATGGGGGTATGTGGCGAACAGGACGGCCGAGGGACGTGAGAGAACGGCGCGAGGCCGGTGGTGCGATTGCTAATGAGCATCACATGTGAGGCACACCGGTCTCGCATCTCTCACGGAGGAGCGGAAGCATAAAGGAGGAGCGACGACGTTGATGATCGAGAGAGGAACAGGCCTGTGTTTTAGTTGTGTTTTGTTTTTGTATTTTATTTTAGTTATATTTATTTTCGGTAGCCAGCAGTCGTCCGCGAGGGGCTGCTGGCGGTATTTTCGTTTGTTTGTTTTATTTTAAATAAATTATATTTTGATTGTTCGCCGGTTCCCGCCTCCTTCTTCCCTGAACATTGATACACTGGTGCCGAAACCCGGGAAGAGGGAGGAACGCGCTGTCAGAGAGTCCTCGCCGGTGTGGGGAATCCGCGGTGCCATCGAGCATGGTGCGCGAGTCGCCGCCGCTCGCCGTGGGCCGGAGCCTGCTGCCATCCGCCGAGCGAGGGGAGGAGCAGGGAGCGGGGGACTCGCGGCCACGGACGCTCGAGGCGGGGCGCTGGAGTGAGTTGCCGGTGGGACGGTCGAGCTCGCTGCCGGCCGCCTGGGTATTGGAGGGGCGGCTGCCATCCGGGAGGGAGAGGAGGAGTCACCGCCGCTCGCCGTGGGCCGGAGCCTGCTGCCGTCCACCAGTGAAGGGGAGGAGCAGGGAGCGGGGGACTCCTACCGTCTGCCCAAGGCACCCGAGGAGCCGTCGCCGTCCACCGGGCGGCGGAGGAGCGTCGAGCCGTCCACCGAGGGCTACCCAGCGTCACCGCCAGGCACCGCGGAGGAGATCGCCTAGCTGGTGGGGGACCAGATGACAGCGCGTTGTGGGAACCGGACCAATTTTTTTTTTTTTTTTTTTTTTTTTTATTTAAAATAAAACAAACAAACGAAAATACCGCCAGCAGCCCCTCGCGGACGACTGCTGGCTACCGAAAATAAATATAACTAAAGTAAAATACAAAAACAAAACACAACTAAAACACAGGCCTGTTCCTCTCTCGATCATCAACGTCGTCGCTCCTCCTTTATGCTTCCGCTCCTCCGTGAGAGATGCGAGACCGGTGTGCCTCACATGTGATGCTCATTAGCAATCGCACCACCGGCCTCGCGCCGTTCTCTCACGTCCCTCGGCCGTCCTGTTCGCCACAAAGAAATTTAGTATTTTGTGAATATTGTTACATTTTGTTCTAAAGTTTAATTTCTAATCTCATTATCTGTGTATTGCGTTTCACATATAAAATTTCACCACTAAGAGATCAGCTGCCATTCATCATCATCTAATTTCACGCCAAATGATTCCCAAGACTCTGCTGTCTTGGAAGATGGCTCTTCCTCCACAGAAAGGTCCAGCGCCTTGTGGTTGTCTTCAGCTCCTGACCAGCTCTGTGCTGTGAGGAGTGTCTCTCTCAAATGAGAAAGGTGAATTTTGGGGAAACCCAGAGTGAGATATTTCCCTTCACTAGGTTTCCATGCATATGGAAAACCACGGCTGGCCAATGTCTGGTTTTCCTGTTCCTTATCCTACCCCAGGGAGGGATGTCAACCAAAGATGTGATTGAACTAAACAAAACAACACTGAGCATAGCTGATATTTTGGTTTCACACTGAGGTTTCAGGATTGATTTCATTTTTGGACTACAAGTCAGATACAAGTCAGGATCCTTGGAATTTTAAGGACAGTATGTATGAATGTGTTTTTGTTACGTTCTTGGTGAGAGCATCACACTAACCTCATTCAGATCAGTTCTGTTTGCCACTTTGACTAGTATGCAATTATATTATTGCAAAAACGGAGCAAACTTTAGATTGATTGATCATAGATTTGACTTATGACTCAACAGATGGCTGAGAGATTTATAGCATTTGCTTAATCCATTCACTCTGTGCTATTTAATTTTTTATGGTTAAAAATCCCCTTTTCTCTGCTGTCATACCACATTACCTTAACATCTCTTTTTTTTTGCCTTTAGAGTGCATGAACTGTACTGGTTATGCTGACGTCAAAGAGCGCCTGAGTGTCATTGAAGCTCAGGTAAGATAGAAATGTAGGTAACCTCTTGTGTTAACCAGTCACATTTAAGTTAAGATGTAAGAGTGTGTGTTTTTTTCTTTTTCAACAGATAATGTTACTGAGAGATGCAGAGGCACCCCCTCTCCCTCTTTCCAGCCAATCACCTGAGAGAACAGCTGATAATGAGGTGGACAGGGCACACCCCTCACCAATAACACCCAATGTCATTGGCCGACCAGGTAAGAAAAAATCATGTATATGTTTTACTATACTGTTCCTCAGGATGCGTAATTTCATATGATATTTGTCTGTTTTATTTTATTTTATTATTTATTTTATATATAAATATATAATTAAATCTTAAAATATATAAAATACCTAAATATTTATAAATATAAGTTTTAAATCTTTTTGTTTTTATATTTTATATTGTCTTAATCAGAATTCTATTCCCAGGACCAAAAGGACAACCAGGACCTGTTGGGCTCCCAGGTCCCCCTGGTCCTCCTGGACCTTTAGGAAAGATAGGGTTTTCTGGAAAACCTGGTCCTATGGGACCTAGAGGTAAGAACTTGCTCTTTACCTTGCTTGGGAATATTAAAGCAAATATTTTCACTTAGCTTCACAGCTCCCCTGGTTACGTCTGATCTCTATAGGACCTCAAGGGCTGCGAGGTCCTCCAGGAGAAAGAGGCCTCCCTGGTCCGCCGGGGCCTGCTGCATCCTCTCCCTTCTCCATTAGGGGAGATGTTTTCACTCTAATGGCTAAACAACATGGCGAATGTGAGTACAACAGTCCACATTAAACATGCCGTTCACTGTCTAATTTTTCTTAATTTATGACCTTAAAGGGATAGTTCATCCAAAAAAAACATTCTGTCATTAATTACTCACCCTCATGTCGTTCCAAACCTGTAAGACTTTCGTTCATCTTCCGAACACAAAGATATTTTTAATGAAATCTAAAAGCTTTCTGTCCTTCCATTGACAGCTACGCAACTACCAATTTGACGCTTCAAAAAGTTCATAATTCATATGGATTAGTTTTACAATCTCTTTGAGCAGTTTAGTCCAAATCTTCTGAAGAGACTCGATCACTTAATGTGATGAACAGATTTAATTTACGCTTTGATCAGCGGACATAAACGGAAGTTCAACCCAACCTGCTTGACGTGCGAGAACAAACCTCACTGGTTCTTGTGGAAGCTCAAAATTCTGCGTAACGTACGAGAATGGTTCTCACACGTCAATTGAATATGTTTGAGCTTCTGTTTACCACAACTGATGTGTGAGTTGATGAATGTTTATAAATAAAATTAATAAAATAATAAAATAAAATTAAATATGATATAAAGCGATCTTGTCTCTTCAGAAAATTGTACTAAACCGCTCAATTCATATGAATTCGTTTTACGATCTCTTTATGAACTTTTTGAAGCGTCAAAGTGGTGGTTGTGTAACTGTCAATGGAAAGAAAGAAAGCTCTCAGATTTCATAAAAAAATCTGGAAATTCTTCATTTGTGTTCCGAAGATGAACGAAAGACTTACGGATTTGGAACGACATGAGGGTGAGTAATTAATAACAGAATTTCCACCATTATTAATCAGGGTTAAAGAAAATAAGGAATTGAATATGTAGATGATATGTAACAGCAGCAACCATTCAAATGTTACTCTCAAAATGACCATAAGATGGCAGCATTTGAGTAGTGTCTGCTTGGATAAACCTCTCAGAGCTCTGGCTCACTTTAAGAGTCTGGTTGGCTTCTGTCTGTCAGCAGTTAATCAGAGTCATTTGTTTGCTGTCTGTGAAGCAGCATGAATCTGGATAACCTAAAACAGAACCTGAGCAGCAAATCCGACTGAACAGAACAGTGGTACAGCTGCTCAAATCACATTTGCTGCAAGCGAAGTTACATTACATTACATGTTTCAGATGCGGATAGTGACTTTGCTGCCTATCGTGACCTTCAGACTTTCCTTGGTCCCCCCGGGCCCTCTGGCCCTCCTGGTTCGCCAGGTATGCCAAAACATCAGAGCATACATAACACTTTCACCTGGTATCACATTTAATCTTCTATCCATATGTGTTGAACAGGGCCTGCCGGACCACCTGGACACCCAGGTGCCCCAGGGAAAAATGTAAGGCATTTTTATCATTATGGAATGTATTTAGAATATATTTTAGGATAAAAATAAACAATTAAGAATATATTTAGTGTTCTTGCAGATTATACATGAAATGTGCTCTAAAATAGCATTTACAGTGTGTATGAGGAAAGAAATAATTGAACAATACATATGGATATATAAGGCACAGTTTATTTATGATTTCACATTCATCATAGGCTGCCTTAAGCTTTTCAGGCACACCAGGTGACAGGGGACCCAAAGGAGATCCAGGAGAAAGAGTGAGTCATCAGTAACGACCTACATTTAGATAGAAATGACATCTTAATCTTATACATTTAGCATTTTAGATAAAAATGTAACATTTTTTATTTGGGCTAATTAGACTGCATCACTCTGTTTTCAAAGGGTCTACTTGGACTAACAGGAAAGCAAGGCCAGCCTGTGAGTGCACATACTGGATTGCATTTACTTAGAACAATTTTTTTCTTTTTTCTTTTTTTATTATAATTTTTAATCAATTCATAAATCAATTAATTTATTGTGCAATGCATTTAATTTTTATAATTAAGATAATTAAATTTTATTAAAATGTATATAAAATTCATTTTGTGAGCAGGGTGTTCCGGGTCCTAAAGGTGAGCCGGGAGAGACTCCAGGAGAGGCAAGGATGACTACATGTTTTGGATGTGTAGTTATGATGATTTATTGTCACATGCTAAAGCTCAGCCTTCTTGCAGGTGCAGCAGTTGAGGGAAGCGCTGAAGATTCTGGCTGAGAGGGTTCTCATTCTAGAACACATGATCGGCATTCATGGTGAGAATTATGGATTAATATTAATCTAGATTTCCAGTTATAAGTTATAACTAGACTCCAGTTGGATTCCAGAGCGTCATTAGTATCTCATGGCATAAGCTGTTAGCTGTCAGAGAGGTTAGCATCTGCAGCAATTATTTAGTAATGCCTTTAAGGTTGCATGAGGATGAATTGCTTTTAAGGATAAAATTGACATCAGAGGACCATAAATATATAGCCAACTATTTATTTTTAGACACATCCATGGTTATGCAGCTTCTTTCCCTTTATTTTTGTTTCTTTCCTTTTATCACTCTGCCCAGATACTCTGTTGGACTCTGGTTCTGGAATAGATCTCCTGGCAGACTTCATGCTAGCAGGCAGTGCTAAAAGTGTCGGTGCTGCCAGACCCTCCTCTCCTCTTACCTCGGACAGAGAGTAGCCGGACTCTGTTGGGTATGAAGAGTGTATAACAAACACTTGTGACCACAAGACCTTTATCTCCTGTCGGTTGTTCTGAAGGACAGATCACTCAATGTATATGTTGATGAGTATAATGAAAGTGGCACTGATCTTTTCTATTTTAGTTACTTTATGTTTTTTATGTTTCATGGTAATATTCTGTCCGAAAACTATTTTCATTGCCATTCACAATCCATTCTTCTTCTGTAATGTGATGTATTTCAAGGGCGGGCCTTTATTTTATCCATCAGGAATTGATTGGATGTTGAAAAGTGGGCATTACTTACAGAATAGAGCCTGACTGTGAGTTTGCTAAAATGATGCATAACTAGCTATTTTGCTATTGGTTAGAAGTATCCAAGTATTGTCAGCAGAAAAAAAAAGTTATTTTATAGTAAGAGCAAGTTATTAGATCTTGATTAAAGATTATAAAAACTAAGACTGAATAACATGCACCAATTAATCATTCACAATAAGAACAGAAACATGCATTAACAACGTAACTGAAATCAATTTTCAATGACTTTAAGTATTTACTGTAGTTTGTGAGGATTTTGGACTGGCAGGATATCTGGGGTAATTGATTAACATGATGATTTATATGATTATACAAACAAAAAAGAGCATTCTTTACACTATTCATTTCTTAATGAGCTTTATGTGGCATGAATGAAGATTTTATCAAGCTGAAACATTTGTATTGTCATAAAAAAAGTATAGTCATAAAGACTTTCCAGAAAACAAAAAGGCACAAACTTTCTTGTCATTTCCTTTTTGTTTTCTGATCGATGACCTAAGATGACCTCATGCACATAATTATATATAGCACTCTTAGCGGTGGCTTTGTTTGAAAACAATTCAAGTCTCAAAGCTCACAGCAACCGTAAAAAATACACTAGAATAGAACTTTAAAAACAAATTTAGCCCTTTGCCTGTATAGAAAGGGCAACGTCTACCACAATAAATTGTGTTTACACCTCTGCTCACCTGTTATTATTCATAAAGCCTATCATTGACTCGCTGAAAACCCAAAATGGCAGAACGCACCCCTCTGCTATTAATAGGGTTGCAGTGAATAGCCAGAGAGACACAAAAGGCGCTGTTGACCTTGTTCGCTGAAGACCGCTCAACACGACATTGTGGCTTTAAGCTTATTGTTGCGCTTGAGCTTTTGTAATCCCCTCAGGAGGGAACAAAATCTTTCTGAATCTTGGGCTTTTTCTTGTTAAGTTAAGAAAGAAGCCATGTCTGAAGTGTTTGTTCAAAAAGTTTCCCACAGTAAAACTTTACGTTACTGAGAGCCAAAATCTGATTGTTTGTATTTTGATTTTTGACTTATTAAATAAAAATGTTATGGGACACAGCATCTTTTTATTTACTTGTTTATGGATGGATGGATGGTATTTTAGAGTGTAAACCCTCCAACAACAACAGCTTTTTTTTTTTTTTTTATCTCTTTATTGACAAAAGGCACAGGTACAGAGCTTAAGAGGAAGACAACACACAAATGGACATGAACAAACATGGAGAAACATGGGAAATGTAGTTTTTACTCCTGTTCCTTATCCTCTCCGTGGGTGATGACGTAGCACAGGTTTTTGTAGTCCAGGTTGCCAGCCACATCCAAGGGGAAGTTTGTGAACATCTGGTTTACCTAGGTAAATTTTGTAAAAATGTTCTTGATTAAAATGCATTCAACTATTTTTGTTTATCTTTTTTTAATATTAAATATAAAATTCATCATCAGCATTGTGCCTTTGCATTTCAGAAGAAAGAAAAGTATATTACCTCAGCCTCAGTAAATTTGTCAGCTTGGGACATAAGGTGATATTTGATCCTGTGAGGAGAAACAAACAAAATAAATAAATTAAATGCTGTGCATTTCAAGGAGACTTTGGACTTTAAAGTCAGTGATGTGGTGAAAGGTTTTTACATTTCCGTAAATGTACTTACTCTTCTCCTTTAAGGATTCCTGTGCTCTCTTGGTCGAAGATCTTAAAGGCATTGAGAATAGTCTCCTCGGGGTCTGTACCTGTCAGTCACAGAAAGGTAACAGATTATAGATTATTCTGTAACTATGAATCAAATATACTCTTATACATGTCTAAAGCTTAAAGGGATAGTAATTTACTCACCCTCAAGTTGTTCCAAACATGTATGAATTAATTTTCTCTGCTGAACACAAAAGCAGATATTTTGAAGAAAGTCGGTAACCAAACAGTTGACTTCCATAGTATTTTTTTATCTCCATTAACTGTTTGGTTACCCATATTCTTCAAAATATCATCTTTTGTGTTCAACAGAAGTAAGACATTCATACAGGTTTGGAACAACTTGAGGGTGAGTAAATGATGACAGAATTTTCATTATTGGGTAAACTATCCCTTTAATTAACAAAGAAATGAGTAATGTTTGGAGAAAGTTGCATTCAAAATATATGCGTCTGATGCTAAACTATACAATTAATATATCAGTATGCAGCATGCCTGATGTCTGTCGGGTTCTGCTGCTATTTACACCTCATTAGCATGATTATCATTTCAATTCTGATAAATTTGATTCTTGCCTTTGAGCTTCTCTCCAAACATGGTGAGGAAGACGGTGAAGTTAATGGGGCCGGAGGCTTCCTTTAGCATCTCATCAAGCTCATCGTTGCCAACATTGAGACGTCCTGCCAAACACACACATTCAGAGATATACATTAATACAGAGTGCCGCTTCCTCTGATGGTTGGAATGTAGTGGGATTAGACCACTGCATAGTTCATAGATGATTAATGCAAAAAATACTAATGAGACCAGATTACAGGGCCAGGGAAAATAATAATTAGCCTAGGCATATTTCGCTTTACTTTTAAAAGACAAGTTTTAGAATTTTGAGAGAGAAAAAATAACAAAAATAACAAAATGTACTTGAATTGTTGTGCTGCCGTTATGATTTGTAATGAAAAATAATTATATAATTTTAAAAAATTAAATTAGAATTTTTTTTTTTTTTACTGCTGTGTATGAATTTATCTATGGTTTCATAGAATGGTTTTGCATCTAAATCTGTTAAACAGTGCTATAGTAACATTAGGCTTCACAACATTCAGTACAGGGCTAAAGAGGAGCCACTGTAACCCTTAGAACAATACTCTTGTTGGTTCAATAGGATAAACACCTTTAAGTATCTCCAGTATTTACATTATATACAGGCATTTAGTGAGGCTTCACACACCCAGAGCAGCAAATGTGTCCCTCAGGTCGTTTTTGTCAATGAAGCCATCTCTGTTCTGGTCCATGATGGTGAAAGCCTAGAGAAGCATTCAGATTTACAGAGGTAAGTACCAAAAAATATGCTAAAATAAAATGTTTAAGCAAGCGAATCCTAGAAATGACCCACCTCTTTAAACTCCTGGATCTGTGACTGCTCAAACATGCTAAACACATTGGAGCTGGCAGCTTCCTTCTTCTTGGCCTTCTTTGGTGCCTGGGATTCAGAGCAAAAACAATTTAAAACAATTTAAATGTAATTTTGAAGCACATTAACTTAAGAATTCATGCAAAAATTACATGACCCGCAAAGACGTTTGCTATACATTTGAACTGCTCTACGGCACAAAATTAACTCTGCCGAGTTTGACATTGAGAGCTGTCAAAATGTGGCTCTATTCAAGTACATCGTGAATTTAGTTGCATTTAGTCCGAAATGCAAATGAAAGCAAATTAAACACAAATAGGCTATAAATGGACTTCTGGAACAGTAACTCACTGAGAAGCTTCCAGGAATTTAAAGAAAAAAAAGTTGCTCTCATAACAAAAATCAAGGTTAATGAAAATGACTCTTTTTAAAAGATAGAAAGAAATACATGTACAAAACCTTCCATTGCATGTACTTTCTAACATAAAATACAATATTTTCTCAGTTAGAAGACCAACGCCACTCAGTTTCACCACCATTTCCATGTTAAGATGGAAAGAGACACGGTCCTACCATTGTGAAGAGCTTCTCTTTACTCTGTTCTTGGTCTCAAAAGCCTGAGGGACACTCAAACATCGTCGGTTTCCAGCTATATATTGGCACAATTGGCTTGACGGCCCACCTGTTCTATGTTTAGACAAAGGAGGAGGCACAACAGAAGAATACTTGCCATATAGAGAATCACCAACCCTACCACCCCCAGTTATTGTTACGGACAGATGCTAGGTGATGTGATCAGAGTGTGTGGGGTTTGCTATCTTAGGATCATTGGAAGCACCCTAACCCCCTAAGACTCTTCTACACGCCTAATGTGCCGTTTAAAGACCGTGTGAAGCCTGCTAGCTTCTCACATCAGTGAGTTTGTTCAGATGTTGACGCAATGTCTCCGCTACATGGATTACTTTAATTATTTGATGCCCTTGTTACATTGGTGATCAGTATAGACACTTTTGACCAGCTTACAAGACACACTTAAAAGGCTTATAGCACAGACATGCAGGTCTAACTTGAGTGTATTCTATGAGAATCAAACATTCTGGAGTGATGAACCCGTGAAACATTTATTTATACTTTTTAGACTTAAAAGTATGCTTAAATGGATGCAACAGCAGACAACATACTCATATATGCATCTGTTACGTAGTGCATTGCATTTTTATAACTCATTCTTCACGTATTTTATATTCATTGCAACTATCTCTTTTTATTCTGCTCAGTTACACTTTTTTGTACTATTGATTGTGTTATATTTTGTACAGTCTTTGTATAGGGGAGAATGGGAATAGTTGTCGCACTTTCAACTCTGTTGATTTATTTTAAACATGTATTATATGTTTTATTTATTTTTTAAACATCTGCTTTGGTCTATATTGTTATTAACTGAAAGTAAAACTGCATACAAAAAATTGTATTGCTTGAAATAAAATAAACGTGAACTGAAACAAACTTAAACGTAGGCAACATTTCTCATTTAGTTAAACTTGTACTAAAATAACTAAAATAAAATTAATAAAAACTATATAGACTTTTTTGTTGAAAAAGTAAACCTTTTTTAAATTAAAAAAGCTAAATAAAATGTTAAAACTATAGTAGTATCTCAATGATACTATCTATCTGTCTGTCTGTCTGTCTGTCTGTCTATCTATATATCTGTCTGTCTGTCTGTCTGTCTATCTATATATCTGTCTGTCTGTCTGTCTATCTATATATCTGTCTGTCTGTCTGTCTATCTATATATCTGTCTGTCTGTCTGTCTCTCTGTCTATCTATATATCTGTCTGTCTGTCTGTCTATCTATATATCTGTCTGTCTGTCTGTCTATCTATATATCTGTCTGTCTGTCTGTCTGTCTGTCTATCTATATATCTGTCTGTCTGTCTGTCTATCTATCTATCTCTCTGTCTGTCTGTCTATCTATCTATATATCTGTCTGTCTGTCTGTCTATCTATCTATCTATATATCTGTCTGTCTGTCTGTCTGTCTGTCTATCTATCTATATATCTGTCTGTCTGTCTGTCTATCTATCTATCTATATATCTGTCTGTCTGTCTGTCTGTCTGTCTATCTATCTATATATCTGTCTGTCTGTCTGTCTGTCTATCTATCTATATATCTGTCTGTCTGTCTGTCTGTCTATCTATATATCTGTCTGTCTGTCTGTCTATCTATCTATCTATCTGTCTGTCTGTCTGTCTATCTATCTATATATCTGTCTGTCTGTCTATCTATCTATCTATATATCTGTCTGTCTATCTATCTATCTATATATATATCTGTCTGTCTGTCTGTCTGTCTGTCTGTCTATCTATCTGTCTGTCTGTCTGTCTATCTATCTATCTATATATCTATCTGTCTGTCTGTCTGTCTATCTATCTATCTATCTATCTATCTATCTAGCTATCATCTATCTGTCTATCTATGTCTATCTATCTATCTATGTCTGTCTGTCTGTCTGTCTATCTATCTCTGTCTATATATCTATCTATCTATGTCTGTCTGTCTGTCTGTCTATCTATCTCTGTCTGTCTATCTATCTATCTATGCAAATGAATTACAACACATTTATGAAATATACCCTTGTCTTTAAAGGACAATTGGTTAAAATCCACTGCCAGAAAAAAAAAACTCCTTAACATACAGGTCCTTCTCAAAAAAAATAGCATATTGTGATAAAGTTCATTATTTTCCATAATGTAATGATAAAAATTAAACTTTCATATATTTTAGATTCATTGCACACCAACTGAAATATTTTAGGTCTTTTATTGTTTTAATACTGATGATTTTGGCATACAGCTCATGAACACCCCAAATTCCTATCTCAAATAATCAGCATATTTCATCCAACCAATAAAAGAAGTGTTTTTAATACAAAAAAAAAAGCCAACCTTCAAATAATTTTGTTCAGTTATGCACTCAATACTTGGTCGGGAATCCTTTTGCAGAAATGACTGCTTCAATGCGGCGTGGCATGGAGGCAATCAGTCTGTGGCACTGCTGAGGTGTTATGGAGGCCCAGGATGCTTCGATAGTGGCCTTCAGCTCATCCAGAGTGTTGGGTCTTGCGTCTCTCAACTTTCTCTTCACAATATCCCACAGATTCTCTATGGGGTTCAGGTCAGGAGAGTTGGCAGGCTAATTGAGCACAGCAATACCATGGTCAGTAAACCATTTACCAGTGGTTTTGTGCCAGGTCGTGCTGAAAAAAGAAATAAAGCTTAAATAAAGCTCTCCATAAAGCTTTTCAGCAGATGGAAGCATGAAGTGCTCCAAAATCTCCTGATAGCTAGCTGCATTGACCCTGCCCTTGATAAAACACAGTGGACCAACACCAGCAGCTGACATGGCACCCCAGACCATCACTGACTGTGGGTACTTGACACTGGACTTCAGGCATTTTGGCATTTCCTTCTCCCCAGTCTTCCCTCCAGACTCTGGCACCTTGATTTCCGAATGACTTGCAACCACTGAGCAACAGTCCAGTGCTGCTTCTCTGTAGCCCAGGTCAGGCGCTTCTGCCGCTGTTTCTGGTTCAAAAGTGGCTTGACCTGGGGAATGCGGCACCTGTAGCCCATTTCCTGCACACGCCTGTGCACGGTGGCTCTGGATGTTTCTACTCCAGACTCAGTCCACTGCTTCCGCAGGTCCCCCAAGGTCTGGAATCAGTCCTTCTCCACAATCTTCCTCAGGGTCCGGTCACCTCTTCTCGTTGTGCAGCGTTTTTTGCCACACTTTTTCCTTCACACAGACTTCCCACTGAGGTGCCTTGATACAGCACTCTGGGAACAGCCGATTTGTTCAGAAATTTCTTTCTGTGTCTTACCCTCTTGCTTGAGGGTGTCAATGATGGCCTTCTGGACAGCAGTCAGGTCGGCAGTCTTACCCATGATTGCGGTTTTGAGTAATGAAACAGGCTGGGAGTTTTTAAAAGCCTCAGGAATCTTTTGCAGGTGTTTAGAGTTAATTAGTTGATTCAGATGATTAGGTTAATAGCTCGTTTAGAACCTTTTCATGATATGCTAATTTTTTGAGACAGGAATTTTGGGTTTTCATGAGCTGTATGCCAAAATCATCAGTATTAAAACAATAAAAGACCTGAAATATTTCAGTTGGTGTGCAATGAATCTAAAATATATGAAAGTTTAATTTTTATCATTACATTATGGAAAATAATGAACTTTATCACAATATGCTAATTTTTTGAGAAGGACCTTTATGTATAATTGGACTTTTCCAAATTCTGATTGTGATTTATCGGCATGTATAGGGCAAAACAATCGCATATTATAGGAATACACACGTATGGAACTCATCCGTTTGAATCCAGTCATGATAACTTGAGTTTTAGTCAATCCCTTGGCTTTAATTCAGCATGCAACTCTTATGAACATATTGTTTCTACTTTGTCTCCCATTATCTGTTCCGAACAATTGGGCTGAACAAAAGCCATTCTGAGCACTACAAATATAGCCAGGCATCCCATGCTTGCCAGATTTAAATGTGCTCTTGCAAACAGCCAAGTAATGTGCCGTCAGACTGCCGTAAATAATCTGTCCAGCTATCCTGACACGACAGCAGGCTGTGTAAAGCTTGTTTTAGCAGTGTCCTCGCAGACAACTGAACGAACACTGTCCAAAAGAGCTGCGGAGAAGAACTGCATCATGGGATGCTAGGAATGCCACTGTGATCTCCTGCTTGGTATTGTGCATGTGTGTGTGTGGTGTGTGCTTTGTGCCCATGTTAGGAGTGTGACCAGCAGGTGGGGGGCGAGAAGGAGTCAAGGTCTGCTTATGTGTGCTAGCAGTAACACAAGTGATCGGGAGCCTGGCGTGGAAGTGTCAGCTTCCTACAGCTGCTTCTTACTGTCAATCAAATTAGCCATATGGTTCCATCATCACACCTTAACAGGCCTGTTAATACAGACTGCTTTATATGAGAACACTGAGATGATGCACTGCCATTTAATCAATGTTCCTCTCATTATCTTTTATGGAAAATCAGGTGACTTGGGCCATGTTTTGAGCTCTCTAGTATATATCATTAAAATGTAGGCTACATAATGCTTGATTTTAAGTTTTTCAGTAATATTGTAAAATATTATGACAACTGAAAAAAATTATAACATTTTCAGAATCATTACGCAGTCTTCAGTGTCACATGATCCTTCAGAAATCATTCTAATTTGCTGCAATGCTGAATCAATGTTGAAAACAATTGTTCTGCTTAATAATTTTTTGTGGAAAACTGTGATACATTTTTTTTAGGATTCTTTGATGAATTCAAAGAACAGCATTGATTTAAAATAGAAATAATTGTTTAACATTGTAACCATCTTTACTTTCACTTTTGAGCAGTTTATTGGATCCTTGCTGAATCAAAGAATTCCCAATACACACACACACACACACACACACACACACACACACACACACACACACACACACACACGTTAGTTGTATAAAAGTGTAAAAATGAATGCTAATGGAATTGCATTCATTTTATTTTTGTTTATACTTTTTGTTTAGCATTGTTTATATATAAATTATAGTGGTGCTATTTGTTGCAGTTTGTTTGCCTGCAGATGGAGCAGTTTACCCAATTTTATGAAGTAAAATGTAAGTTTCTAAAGATATTCCCCCACCACAAAGCCTATTACCTGTACAATTAGATCTTCATGGACGTATTTACATAGGAAATTAAAATATACAAGCAATTTATATTTCAAATGTTGTCATATAGTACGTATAATTTACAGTAAAAATGTATTTCTGTTTATGACTAGATTTCAGACACCTGTCCATTGATCATCACATACAGGTGTGCATGAGATAAGTCAAGACACATCCCCAGAACAATGCCCTCCTCACATCTCTGTGCTTGTCTCTTCATTATGTTCTCTTGCCATGTCTTTGCATCTCCATAATTAAAATCTAATCCTGCATGCCGACTTTTTAAACGAGGACTAGCCTCAAGAGGAGGCTTATTTGATTAAAAAAGGGGAAGGGTAGAGGAGGGAGTCCTCCACAGCTCGGCAGGCAGGAGAGACAGCTCTTAATTGTGCTCCCATGAGGTGTGCGCACGCCTGGGCGGAGAGAGGGGGGGCTGGGTGCTCAGAGGCTCCAGTGGGCCTGAAAAAACAAACCGCCAGTGGGACTGGCTCTCCTGCGCGGCTCCCCTGGTGTCTCAGAAAAGAGAACCGAGGGGAGGAGCACTTATGAGGAGCCACGGGACTCTACGAGCTTCAAATTCTCACTCCGCCCTCCAGGGTCTGATCTGAAAATCCCCCTCTTATGTGTGCGGTGGTGAGGGTGAGAAGCAGGCCTGCTCTACAGATGAACGTAACTAATGGTAACGCAACTCTGGAATCCGGCTGCATAAATGAAGGTTAATTGCTCATTGTTCACTTAAGGTTTAAACCATGGGACTTGACTTTCTTCAATAGCTCCTGGTTTATTTTTGGTTTTACATACACTACTCGTTTTCTTTTGCATGTCTAGCTACTATAAAAATATATTTTGTACTATAATGATCACTATCTCATTCTTATTTAAATGCTGTTTTACTAATTACACAGTTGGTTCAAACTGTATTTTATAGGTTCTCTTGTACTCTGCACAAGAATAATAAAGTTGAATCTAATCTACAAAATATAATAAAAAACTAAAAAGTATTCAAAGTGATAAAACTGTACAACATTATTGCAACAAAAAAGTTTCTCTGCATTATTTTCAGTTTTTGACTTGAAATACCTTTTTTTACAGTAAAAGAGCAAACGAACACAGAATATGAACTGTGCACCTATACTATATATTAAAAATAATAATTATCATATAGGCTATATATACATTATATAAATATATATATATATATATATATATATATATATACATTATTTTTATATGTAATATAATAATATTTTACGTAATATATATAATATACTATAACACTATAGCCTATATATGAGATTTTTTTTATTATATGTAACAATATTTTACTTAATGTAGCCTATATAAATTTGTATGTGTGTTCGTCTCTGTCTGTGTATTATGTAATATAATAATAATAATAATAATAAAAATAGCAACAACAACAACAACAACAGTAATTATTACTATTATTTAAAAACTTACTTTCCAAGAATCGTTGGCTAAATTTGATTGTTCATCACCAATAAGCCTAATTGAATAATAATAATACAATTTTACTTAATAAATAATGTATTTATCTAATCAGCGTAATCAGTTTCCAGGAATTAACCCAGCTAAATACCGATTGGTTATCATCACTAATTGTAACAATTAATACGATTACATTGGTTCATGTACCATGAACAATGCGTTGAGACGCTACTATATGCACCCAATAGAGGGCGCTACTCTCCAAGTTCAAGTTCAAAAGCAGTATTTACAATTCATCAGGAATCGACCGGACAAGGGTTCATGATATAACATCAAACCATCTAATGCCTCCATCTTAAACACCGTCCATTACCATTTAAAATGCATATTGCTTTATGCAGTATGTATATGTAGAAGAGCCAGGTTGTGTTTCTCTTTATTTAAGCTATCGATCGCCGTGTCCACATTCTTCACGCAAGATTGCCCATAAAATCAATATAATAGATGTATTGGTTTTAGAGTAGGCTACAAAACAGAGGGTAAGTGGACATTTAGACAACAAACAGCAAACACATTATACGACAATAGCGTACATAAAGAACATCTGATATATTTTCAACGGGATTAAAAAAATAAATAAAAATAAAAAATCAATATATCAGGTGAGCGAATATAAAAACAGGCCAGCAGATTCTTGATTTGACTATGAGAAGCATAAAAACACATAAGCTACGCGTTCCGTTGGCGTTGTTTACCTCGCGTCAGGTCTGATCAGTGTCTCGCAATATCTTTCCATAGTGATAAAAAAATCAATAACCGTATAAACTCTCTTCTTATAACGGATAAAACGTATCCAGCATCCCCCTCCCGCTCCTGCGCCACGGGGGGCTCGATTGAACACGGAAACTCCATCCCGCGTTTTCTGCCTTTTATTTAGGACGGTCTCAATAATTGTTTTCAGTAGCCCTATTCAATATCGCAGGTTAGCGTTCGTTCGATAACTCCATTCCGCGCGCGCCCGCGAGGTTCGATCTGCTCCGCTCCGTGTTTTGCGCGCGCTCCCCCGCCTCTCTCTCTCTCGCGCTGAACTCCAGCCCCTCTCGCGCTCTCTCTATCAGCCTTTCATTCCGTCTCAATATGTCTCAAGATGGCGGCCAATGCGGGATCGATGTTTCAATATTGGAAACGCTTTGATTTGCAGCAGCTCCAGGTCAGCTCTCTTTCGCTTTGTATTCGCTGTGTGTGCCGGTAAGCCGGTCCCGGGGAGCGTCGCGGTGAGAGGCTGGCGCGTCGCTCTCGTGTCGGCTCTTTCGCCGGGTTCGGTGCCCATTGATTAAAGCGGCTCTCGCGCTGATCGGAAATTGATCCTCTTTGTTCAATTCCCATCGATCAACCATCACGGTCAAGGTGGATGCGGCCACTTTGGCAATGGGAGCCCGAAGGTTTCCCGATTCTTTCCTGCTCCTTTCCATCCCCGGGATGTTTTGGGAATAGTTTGTGCTGAAGAGATTTAGATAGTATGTTTGTTGAAATAATTTTGTGTTTAGAAGTGTGTCGCGCTACACGGGTGGCGCTGTGCTGGACCGAGACGTTATTGCTTAGTAACGAGAGAGGTATTAGACTGCCTTCCTTTTTAGATTTCACCTCGTTTATTGTTTACTAGCACTTTTTGTGTGAGTCTAGAAGTTTTTAAAGTTAGCAAACTCAAAGTTCAGCTTCAGTAGTTACGTTTAAATCGAAGACGGAATTGTCTGCTAAACCTGCGCCAGACAGGAACAATTAAACACAAAACAATAAACAAACACGAACGGATGAAGGATTTTGTGAAATATAGATGTGGGACACTAGAAAAGAAGGTTTGTTTCGTTATTCAGTTACAATGTCCGACAAAATAGTTCTTCAAAACAAATTAATGCAATGTTTTTTTCCCCTTCACATATAACTTGTTTTGTCGTTCTACATAAATGTGGACCAAACTAGCGTTTTAACGCTGGTGGAACGTAACGATTCTGTTTGCTCTGCATTTGTTTTGGTATAATATTGTTATTGTTAAAAAAAATCGACTAGTTGTCAAAGTCAGAACTCTTTCGTCTTTCGTTGTTTGTAATGTTCATTCTGTGGGAGTATAAAGTGCATTTGTCGCGTTTGGTTAGGCATAAACAATAGACCCATGATTATATCAATTATTGATTAAGAGTTTATGTATTTATGAACTGAGGTCGCAAAGCTTAGCTTGAAGAAATCGCTGACCTATTTTCAGATCGAACTTTATATTTCCTCTTACCAGTAACCATTTATACATCTTCATAAGCATCACGAGTCATTTAAAAATCGATAACGTATCATGTAAAAATCGATATAACTCGACAGTAACAAGCAAACGACCTTTTTGGATCGACTAGATTTTCTGCGTTATAAGTTTATAAGAATTTGCTTATTTTTAACAAATTTACAATTAACAAACACGTGTTTTTTTTGTTGTCAAATATACTAATATAAAACTAATTTCCAGCAGAATGGAGAATACTTATGTGCATTTGCTGCACTATGTTCTGGGATGCTATTCAGTTTTTGTATAACATTAATCTGTAATTGTCAAACATTGCCAGACTCTGTCAGATGTTTTGCTGTTTTGATTATGTTGTGTTCTAGGAAAATCATTTATTTAATTAGGTTACAGACCTATGTTCTTGAACATAAAGGGACCACACACACAGCAAGGAATATTCTGATGTGGTGACTCTAAATTTTCAGTGCTCTCCCTCCCTTCTTCCTCCCCTCCCTCTTTCCTTCTCTCTTTCTATCTGTCTCCCAGGCTGATAAGAACTGGCACCAGCGAGTTCAGGCATTGATGATGTCATGGACGCTATCTTGTTTTGTTTCTTGCTACTTTTGTGTTTTTATTCAGACATCTAAATCTATATTTCATTATGTATTAAATGACTTTTTTTCTGATTAACTCGACTGATTTAAGCTTAATTAATGCTTCTCTGTGAATCTGATGTCTCAGATTACCCTGCAAACCACACCAGACAGTGGAAGAAAGTCGTCTGAATTATAATTTCCCCAAACGCATGACTCCAAGCAGACCTTTTTGTCTCATATATCCAGAACTTTTTGTTTGTCGGTGTCACCTGGTGCCTCCTGTCACCACGTGGCTCTCAGGAGTGTGGATGCAGGTGAGGTGTAAGTGTACCTCCCTTAGTGTGTGGTCCTGAGTTTTCGTGCGTCAACGCAGAGAGATTAGCGATTGACGCAGGCAGTACTGCCACCATCAAGATGTGAGCAGACTCTCTTGTCTGGACCTGCGTTGGGGCCCTGTGATGACTTTAAAATCTGTTTGATATCTTTAATGAGGGGCACATGGGCCGGCTGCGGTACACTGTGTACCTAAACACCATACGAGTGTAATCTGTTGCATTTTTGGTTCCTTTGTGGTTACTATATGATTGGCACGGCTGTGTCTTGGAGATCTTCTACAATATTCCTGTGAAGATTTTCAGCTGGTTTGGATGTTAAACATTAGGCTTGTTGTGCTATATCATCAGCTTTTCTTATGGTAAAATATAATTAACTGATTACTCGATACATCTCGGTAAACACAATGTTTGGTTTAATATTAGGGTCCAATTCTCACTATTAATTATTTGCTTATAGCATGCATATTACTAGGATATTGACTTTATTAGGACTTATAAAGCACATATTAATGCTTTATTCTGCACGACCATATTCTACATCCCTTAATCCTACCCAATACATATACTTAACAGCTACCTTACTAACTATTAATAAGCATTAATTGTAGTTAGAAAGGGTCCTATTGTGCCTTTTTACGAAGTCTTGATTTTGTTTTTGTGGTGTACTAGAATATGCTTTCATGCTTGATTGTTCAAAAAACGAATTGTTTTTCACACATTTTGTTTTACAGCATCTCTCTCTCCCCAGTCTGGTTCAAACACGCAGATTTCGATGAAGCCCCTCCTTCCGAAATACGAAATGTGCTGTGATTGTTTAGCTGGCCCAGTGTGTTGTGATTGGGTACCACTTAGCACATGTTAGGGAAATTTCCCACCCCTCCATAACTGTGATTCTTCTCTAGTGTAAATATTGAGGATGGCGTCAATTTCAAACCAGTTCAAGCCCGATTCAGACCCTGACAATGTTAACGAACAAGAGGATTGTGCAGAACGGATTTCATGCACAGACTTTGTTAGCACGGATTTCACAGGACGTTTCAGAGTGGTATGTTTTTTGTAATAAAAAAAAAAAATTATAGATATGATATTATCCACCATTTAATAGTGTTTTTTGGTGGAAAACTATGGTAATACAAACAGTAATCGATCACAAAACCAAAGTTAATTTTCCTAATGAGCAGTGAACCATCTTACCAAAGTGAGAGATTACAAAAGCTACAGAAAACAAGCTGTTCTCCATAAAATGTGCTGCGCACAGATAGACATTGGGGTTATAACGTTCAGGCACAGCGTTTAAATTAAGTTTTAACCACTCTTTGTTTGTTATAAGTTTGTTAGCCTTAGGAAGGTCAAACAAATGAGTTCTGTGAATGTTTTGGAAAAAATATTTCCTTTTGACATAGCAACAACGCTGTCGTCTTTAATGCTGCTCAACCAGGCCTTGTCCCATTTTTTGCGTATTCCGTGGCCGGGGATTATTTAAATGAGTACCATTGTGACTTTATAAGATTCAGAAATATCGCGTTGTAGTCCAAACGAACCGTTCGTTGTAGGCTAGTTCTTGAAAAGGGGATTCTGTTCAATAAAACTTTGAGCTTTGTAACCTGGCAGATCTTTTTTATGCTCAAACAGCAACCTTGCACACTAACTAAAGTTGAAAAAGTGGAATAGCATAATAGGATCACTTTAGTAGTTATTTAGTAGTGAGAATTGGACCCTAAAAAAAGTGTGACTGAATATTTTTGAGGAGATTCATCACTTGCAATTGGATAGTATTTTTATATAAAAAAAATAAAAAAACCCCACAAACATCACTTATTGAATTGAGCACATGTATTTTGACTTGAGGTTTTGGTAATAACTGTCTGACTGACACCTGATTGGATTCGAAAGACAGGAAAGTCCCTAAAAAGTAAGCAGGAATGTCGCCACGTAACTGCGAAAATGCGGGTAAACTACTTTTAGGCATGGTTTTAATGCTGACATAAAAGATGAATAGAACAACAGTGTCTCTGTGGAGCCCACCCCACACATTCACACAGACTCAGATCCTGACCACTTCAAAACCAAGCCAACTATATGAGGCCCCAAAACAACACACATATTTGCATGTGGGCTCTCCAAATTTAGCCTCAAAGTAAAGCACTTCAATTGACTGTTGTATTTGTCTAATTTCACAATTTAGACGCATAGCCTAATAAATTCTACAAGGCTCTTTGGGTTTGCACTTTATAATATCAAGACTCACTTTATATTAGGTGTCTTGAACTACTATGTACTTGCATAAAAAATAGTTAGATACAACAATGTACTTTTTATATTCATGTTGTATTGCAAAAACTCTTGAGGTGGGACACGGGTAAGGTTAAGGACAGGTTTGGTGGTATGGTTAGGTTTAAGGGTTGGTATAACAACAGTGTAATTATAGAAGTAAGGGTAGCACTTTATTTACAGTCCTGTTTTGCATGAACATACAATGTAATAATGACACTAACTGGGTGTTATTACAGAAATTAATTACAGCTGTATATTTACTTGCAGGTGTTGGTTACACTTTATTTTAAGGTGTTTGTGTTAGTGTAATAAAACATTTAAGTACCGAGTAATAATAAGTATCTACATGTACTTTAGGGTTAGGTTTAGGGTTTGGTTTGTGGCTAGTTGCATGTAATTTTGTATCATTTACTGTTTTTAGTAAAGTAAGTAGATCTTACATGTAACAAGGACACTAAAATAAAGTATTACCCAGGTATTTTTCAAATGTAAGTGCAATGTAAAAACATCTTTACACAATAAGTGCATTGTATTGAATAATTTAAATGTTAGTACATAGTAGTTAAAGACACTTAGGCCCTGTCCTAAATGGAACCCTAAGCTCTCGCAAACTTCCTCCTAGTCCATACTTGCACGACGTAATGCCACTTTGATTGTTGGGTAGAAGTCTGTTGTGGAGCTCACCAAAAGTTTGCATCGAGGGTGCATATCGGCTGGAAGGTGGGCGCTCGCGAAACACATTCTGAAACCTAAAATGACAAATGGGACACCTCTTGTGGACTTAACGGACACCCGCACACAGCGGTCATTGTAATTCCAGTAGACCACAAGTGTTTGGGACAGGGCCTTAATATAATGTGGGATCCAAAAAACATATCACTTGGGCTAAATTGGACTGAATTGCAAAAAAACCAAAACATTTTCATATTCGTAAAGACATGAGGAATATTACATGCACAGTATTATGTTGTCTGTAGTGATTTCACATTAGATTTCCTTTGCTGCGTTGTGACAGGAGATTCAGTCTGTTGCCTTGCTTTGGTTATTAAAAAAAAGAATTTGGTCACTGAAAAGAATAGGTTAGTGATTTCAGATCCGGTACTTGAGCACCTTTGTTCTAGTACCAGATCAGCCCAGACGCTGATAATCCTACAGTATTTGAATTACCTACTCTATTAGGCGCTCCAATCTAAAATAAGAAGAGTTTGTTCTCTCTGTGTAGTTGCCTACCATCTCATATGATCATCGCAGGCTAGCGATGGTGGCCCGAGTATAGCTCCTTTAAAGGGAACTCGGTTCTTGTGTGATAAACTTGATGATGTATTTTTATTCGGTCTAAAGAGGGAATCGAACCGTTCCTAAGGCAGTTCACCTGCCCCCAATGTATAACTTGTGTATAAAATGAAACTGGGTGTGCTTTAAATATATTTATAGATGTATACATGCTTAAATAGATTTTTACAATGTAATATGAAGTGGCCAAATAGTTAATGAAAGTGTTTAAGGGAGTGCTTTTTATAGGCTGTTGTGTGCGTGTTGACCTCTCTTTCATTTGCTGATCGGTCTGCACTTGGTTGCTGGAGATAAAGATGGCAGGAAGAATTCAGTGGCCATGGGAATCAGGGGGGGAGGCCATGTGCCAGCACACTCTTTCTCTTTCTCTCTCCGTCACCCTCTCTCAGATGCTCATACACACGGTCATTACCTCACTGACTGCCCCCTTTCGCTGTGTCTGAGGGCTGGGGTTTCACAGGGGGGCCGCTCCCCTCCTGCCCCACACAGGGAAGCCAGAACTCTGACGCCACCAGCATAATTAGCCGTCCATTTCAAATAGAGCCCAAGTTGGAGGAGGGGATGAGAGCGCTTGCCCCTCCCACCCCTTCTCTCTTCCTCTCTTTTTCTCTCTTTCTCGCTTCCTTTCAATCGTACTTTATGGCGTGTTTGGTCTACATGCCTGTGGACTCTGGAAATTCTTTTAGTTTGAAGGAATTTAACGCTTCTGATTTGTTTTACAGCAACTGAATTGAGAAAAAGAGTAAACTGTAGAAGACAACTAAAGTTTAATGGCACTATAATGGTCTTTTTCTGTATTAAACTTTGTTTTAAGTCAACATAAAAAACTTTTTACTTTTCATCAAAATGTTTTAAATTAGCTTTCCTCTGAAACATATTTCCTTTGCTGCTGTTGACATCACAGCACAGGCTATTTAATCATGTTAACTATTAGCCAAATGGCTTGGCATTGTTTTAGCAAATTTATCACATTCGATCTGGCTTTATTCTAATAGCCTAAATAAGGCAATTTTTTTATGATCTAATCAATTCCCCATGGATAAAAAGTTTTGACCTCCAGTTTTTATTGTTGGATATTCAGTTTCATTTGGAAATGTGTCTGGTTAAGGAAGTAAATTGGGTTGAAATTGCAGTTTGTGTTGACTTTAATGCTGTACAATCACAAATTACATAACTACAAATTCAAACGTTTACATTTGTTAATAAACTACACTTCCTTTTAGGGCTTTAACATTTGTTTCCTGGTGGTCGTTCAGAAACTACTTAAAGTCCTGAATGGGGAAAATGAACTGCTGAGTAATATTTATGTAAAATAGTGTTAAAACAATGCGTCAGGTTATTACTGTGATAGACTGTGGAAAAAGGTTAGAACAGCGTTTTATTTGCTTCTGTTCAGAAACATCTGGAAAGAGTTTGAGGGAAGTAGTTCTGAATTAAGAGCCATGGGAAAGAGATCTGCTCCGATTGCCCCCTTTCCTGAGCGAAGGAGAGAGAGAGATAAAGTGAGATACTTAAAGGGAAGTTTAGTCCAAATGGTATTTTTGTATATTGTCACTCAAAACAGATTTTATACTTCTTTAAAAATCATTATGACTATCTCTTTGTTCCATGTTATCTGTTCCATGTCATTTAGATTGGTTTTAATGACTACATAAAACATAAATTATGACTGTTGTTCTCATTGTTTTCCAGTGCTTTTATGCAGGTTGTAAGTTTAGAGTCTGTCACAAGTAGCCATTTTAAACCTAGCTGGACCATTTGTTGTGATCGCCCCATCTTTGAATGTTTCACGCTGCAACCCGATCTATTGTTTTCATACAAGATTCACCAACTCTGTGATGAGAAGAGCATGTTTTTATTTCCATTCTTCGCTGCCATTTAGAGGCTCTGCCGCACCACACTAATTTTCTGCAGATATGTTTAAAAAAATCACAACCGCTGCGATCAAAGGCCTTGACAAAGCCTGTGACTTTACTGTGCATAAAACTAATGAGGTGCATCTTCCTGTGTCTGGATGCTTTTTCATCTCGTTGTTGTCTTCTGTAATCGCCGATGGTCAATATTCAGCTTACAGCAACCCTTGAGTTACTATAATTTTGGATTTCTGCGCAAATTTAATTTTGAACGAATGGTGAACGATTCAAACTTTGCTAGCCACGAAGGTTTGATAGTTATCGCCCACTCTGGATTCTTAAGTTAACATGAAATCAAAATTATTGAAAAGTACAATAATTGCCTCGGAGTCTATGACTTTTCACAAACTTAGCAATGCCTATTGAATAAAATGCCACTCTAGATCATTTGAATATTTGTTCCCCTCAGAGATGTCTCATTACATAAGTTAAAAGGTTTTTGAACAGTTACATTTTTAATGTTGAATTTAATCAACAAATTATTAGTGAAACTAACTAGCGCTAAACCTGACTGCTAATTATTGGCGACTTCACCTCCTCAAAATCAACAAGAAATCAAAATTGACTGCATTTACTTTATAAATACAAGTTCCAGGTCTTTTTGTGGGTGATGAATGCAAGTTATTCCAAAGATACAAATGTTTGTCTTCCATCTCTAAACTGACGCCACCAAACTGTCATTTTTCTCATCCTAAATCATTACATTTTTTATTATCCTAGAAATTGTGCCATATCAACTAAAATTGTGTGCAAACACGGTTTCTTGTTGACCTGTTGATGACTATTAGTTAGCGGTCAGAACTGATGCCACCTGTCACTTTTCCTGCCCTACACTGCAATTTTGTTATCCTCAGAATATATTGCATTTCATAACTAAAATTGTTTGGAAACACTGTTACATATTAATCTCAATTGCAAGTTATTGGTAAAACTATAGCCAAACAGTGAAGCCAAACCACTATTTATCCAACACAAAACACAAAATGACTCGTCATGATCTTGTATTCGTTCCAACCAGCAGGCAGACATCGTCCCTCGCTCGATAATTTACTGGGTGAGATTTTGTTTGAAAAATAGAGATTGTATTTGCTCTTTAAATATCAGAGTATCGATCGCACACGGTGGCAGAGGCCGAAGACTCGCAGTCGGAACTGTTAATGTGTGGGAGACTCGAGAGACTGGAATCTCACTCACATGCCATGTTTGATAAAAGCCCTGCTCTTAGGGGGCTATGAACAGTCCATTTCAGCTGTGGCGAGGAGGAGGCGCGCACCTCTCTTTCCCCCTT
This sequence comes from Meda fulgida, assembly GCA_030578275.1. NCBI lineage: Eukaryota > Metazoa > Chordata > Actinopteri > Cypriniformes > Leuciscidae > Meda > Meda fulgida. Next base: position 15,775,751 of record CM060625.1, on the reverse strand, counting down.
TATCTCTCTCGCTCTCCTTCCCTCTCTCGTTTTCTTACCGCTCACTGCGAGAGATGATTGAAAAGCTGGAGTTTCCATCAGCGGCCGTCAGCTGTAAATGTACTCAGACTGCTGAAACAGCCCTGCGTTGTTGCTGACCGTGGCATGGGCCAGAGGATGTAGCGCCATATTGCATCGTGTGTAGTGTGCCAGCATAATCAGGTGTGAATAAGTAGGTCAGCCGTGGTCTGTGTTTCGCGTTGCCAGTTGGTATTTCTGACAGCAGCCCAGAGTTTTTGTGCAGTCGGAGGTTTGCGGATTGTTGACGTTGATGACTGTTTGCGGGAAGAGTTGGACTTTTGCAGCTTTTGTGTCCAAGGAGGAAGGATGAATCATATTTGTGTTGGGTTACATAAGATGCCAACCCTTTGGCGTGACGACCCAAGCTCTTTTTCGATTTGAACTCTTTTTAATTCTGTCGTTCCTCATTCTGACTCTCTCTGGTTGGCTTATAACCTTGGTTTGATTGCCAACTGAGAAAGTGCTATGGCTGTATCAGGATACCTGTCGTAAGGTGACACACTCTTTTGTACGCTGTTCTCGCACGGCGACTTCCTTTGAGCGCTTTCTGTCGAGAGACATCTGGACTGTTGTTTAACTTTGCTGTCTAAAGTACAAACAGGTGTTTTTGTGACTAAATGAATGGATTAACCAGCAGACCCAGAAACAGTTCCACTCCAGTCTCCAATGCCAATTTTTTTTTGTAACCTTGTGCTGTGTGCGTAATCCTAGAGGTATAAATAGCCTTCCTCAATAAGAACTGGAAGGAAGGGCACATGCACAGCAACCTTCATACGTTTTGTTCTGGTGGATTTACCTAATTTATTTAATGTAAAGGTTTGTAATCATAATTTTAAAAAGCTTTGAGGCCTTGTGGCCTATTGATTTTGGCGGTTTAGGCATGTGCAAAAATACATTTAAAAAACCTAGTCAACTAATTGTTCTTAAAGGAGAGTTTAATATTCTTTCATCACATACTCACCCTTCTACTTTTTCCCCTGTGGAATACAAAAGAAGATATTCAATGGCGAATGTTTAAATTGGGAGGGGGGAGGGGTAGATAGTGAATAATTAGGCTGTTTTTTTTTAAAGATTTCTTTTTAACCTGTTTTTTTAAGAAGCTAATAATTCATATAAGATGGCAAAATTGTAAGACATTGCTTGTGTTGGGCAGTACAAAACCGTACGACCCAAATCTAAATGTAATTGTAAATCTAACAGTGGATTGTAATATGAAAAATAAAACCAATGAAAGTTGTACCTTTTCGTACTATTTAAGTTATTGAAGTTGTAATCTTACAATTTCGCTTTCTTGAATGAATTCTTGCATAAGTTGTTATAAGAGTGTGTTGAAGACGCATTCAAGAACAGTTGGCCCAAGCACAACGGAATGAAATTAAATTCAGGCATTTTAAGATGCATTTCTAGATATTTATTTTTCAGTTTTTAGCTCGACCCAGATATATATAATCATCAAATTTTGGTGTTGGTAAGATGTTTTTTTTTTTTTTTTTTTAATACTCAGGAAGGCTATTTAATTTGATAAAAAATAAAGTAAAACTATTGTGGAATATAATGAACTTAAATTTTCACTTATTTTAAAATGTAATTTATTCCTGTAATGGCAAAGCTGAATTTTCAGCAGCCATTACTCTAGTCTTCAGTGTGACATGAATGATCCTTCAGAAATCATTCTAATATGCTTTTTTGGTACTTTAGAAACATTTCTTATTATCATCAATATTTATTTATAAAAGAAAATATTTTATAATATTAATTACTTTTATTCACCAAGGATGCATTCAATTAATCAAAAGTGACAGTACTGTCACTTTTGATGAATTGAATGTGTCCTTGGTGAATAAAAGTATTAATTTCTTCATCTTCATCTTACTGACCCCAAACTTTTGAACAATACTACATATACAGGTCCTTCTCAAAAAATTAGCATATTGTGATAAAGTTAATTATTTTCCATAATGTAATGATAAAAATGAAACTTTAATATGTTTTAGATTCATTGCACACCAACTGAAATATTTCAGGTGTTTTATTGTTTTAATACTGATGATTTTGGCATACAGCTCATGAAAACCCAAAATTCCTGTCTCAAAAAATTAGCATATCATGAAAAGGTTCTCTAAACGAGCTATTAACCTAATCATCTGATTTAACTAATTAACTCTAAACACCTGCAAAAGATTCCTGAGGCTTTTAAAAACTCCCAGCCTGTTTCTTTACTCAAAACCGCAATCATGGGTAAGACTGCCGACCTGACTGCTGTCCAGAAGGCCATCATTGACATCCTCAAGCAAGAGGGTAAGGCACCGAAAGAAATTTCTGAACAAATAGGCTGTTCCCAGAGTGCTGTATCAAGGCACCTCAGTGGGAAGTCTGTGGGAAGGAAAAAGTGTGGCATAAAACGCTGCACAACGAGAAGAAGTGACCGGACCCTGAGGAAGATTGTGGAAAAGGACTGATTCCAGACCTTGGGGGACCTGCGGAAGCAGTGGACTGAGTCTGGAGTAGAAACATCCAGAGCCACCGTGCACAGGCGTGTGCAGGAAATGGGCTACAGGTGCCGCATTTCCCAGGTCAAGCCACTTTTGAACCAGAAACAGCGGCAGAAGCGCCTGACCTGGGCTACAGAGAAGCAGCACTGGACTGTTGCTCAGTGGTTGCATGTCATTCGGAAATCAAGGTGCCAGAGTCTGGAGGAAGACTGGAGAGAAGGAAATGCCAAAATGCCTGAAGTCCAGTGTCAAGTACCCACAGTCAGTGATGGTCTGGGGTGCCATGTCAGCTGCTGGTGTTGGTCCACTGTGTTTTATCAAGGGCAGGGTCAATGCAACTAGCTATCAGGAGATTTTGGAGCACTTCATGCTTCCATCTACTTGACAGCTTTATGGAGATGACGATTTCATTTTTCAGCACGACCTGGCACCTGCTCACAGTGCCAAAACCACTGGTAAATGGTTTACTGACCATGGTATTACTGTGCTCAATTGGCCTGCCAACTCTCCTGACCTGAACCCCATTGAGAATCTGTGGGATATTGTGAAGAGAAAGTGAGAGACGCAAGACCCAATACTCTGGATGAGCTTAAGGCCGCTATCGAAGCATCCTGGGCCTCCATAACACCTCAGCAGTGCCACAGGCTGATTGCCTCCATGCCACGCCGCAGTGAAGCAGTCATTTCTGCAAAAGGATTCCCGACCAAGTTTTGAGTGCATAACTGAACATAATTATTTGAAGGTTGACTTTTTATTTATTTATTAAAAACACTTCTTTTATCGGTCGGATGAAATATGCTAATTTTTTGAGACAGGAATTTGGGGTTTTCATGAGCTGTATGCCAAAATCATCAGTATTAAAACAATAAAAGACCTGAAATATTTCAGTTGGTGTGCAATGAATCTAAAATATATGAAAGTTTAATTTTTATCATTAGATTATGGAAAATAATGAACTTTATCACAATATGCTAATTTTTTTAGAAGGACCTGTGTATATATATATATATATATATATATATATATATATATATATATATATATACACATATACATATATATACTTTTTTTTGTTTTCATAAGCACTATCATGTAAGCTCACTTAGACTTTATAATCTTATGAGAATAGCGTGTCTGTAAAAACAGGAGTTTTCGTTGGACACCGTAGAGGAGTTTTTATTCTTGAGGAGCCCCAGATGCTCAGTACATTATGTGATATGATGGTGGCTCCTAATTTAGCCGCAGTCTTATCCTGTATGGATGAGTAATTGTGTCCATAAAGAAGGTTAATCTTCATAACAGGGGAACATAAACCAGATCTCTCTGGATCCTCTTCTGTTTCAGCACAGAACAGGGGAAGAGAGTGATACTGAAGCTCAGAGCAAGGAACTTTTTTTGGGCCGGAAGAATTTAGTGCCGTTTCTGAGAAAATAAACATTACGCTTCAGTTTGCTCCTCACAGTTATTGTCTGTTCTAAGAAAGAGCAGGCAAACTGAGGTGAGGTTTTGGAGGCACTTATTTTAGACCAACTCTCTGCAATTCCCTAGTAGGATGGTCTGGACGGTTGGGGAGAAAGACAGCATTTTGTGAATGCCTCAAAGTTTCCGGAAAAGTTCATCTCAGAACTTTGAGTGCCGTTTTGCTCCATTACTATTCTTGGAGAGTCTCAGGTAGCCATGGCGAAGAGTTCGCACCCAGCTGTGGTTTAAGTGCTCTGTGAGAATGGGAAATAATCAGGAGACCCTTTAGCCTCCTGTCCGCACTTTTTCCCTTCTGCCTTGCACTCCCACACATACACACTTTTGGTTTTTACTCCAGACGTCCCTTGCCAGCCTGGGCTCAGCACTTTAAAAACCCAAACAAAATAAAATCCTCTGCGGGGGCCCTCGGTGCCTAGGGAACCGGGCAGCTCCACCTCACACTCAGCAGCAGCAGGGCTCCCTGATCTGGCTTGGAGCTAGACTTTGGCTGAACTTTCACTTTTGCCTGAAACAGTTATTATTAGTGACCTGAAAACCTCCAGGAGGAGTGGAAATGGAAGCCAGATGCCGTTAGTGGCTGGAAAACGATATTAAGCTTTCAAATGGTGCCCATGGGGAGGGAGACTGACATGGATTTCCATGTTGGGGGGGTGAAGAAACAGTGACCCCGGCGCTGCTCTGGTGATTTGTTCTGCCGATGGCTCATGCTTGAATATCGCTACAGGGGGGTGGTGGTGGTTGTGGTGGGGGGGGGGGGGGTGTTTGGGGAGGGTTCAGACCTCCTAATTTGCTTGTTAGCGGGGGTATGAACACTAACGTTAGTGCTGATCGTACATATGCAAAACATTGGTGGTTCTTCAAATGTAGGTCATGATTTAGCTAAATTATAAAATATTTTTTTCCCCAAAGATTTTAATTATATTACATATTTCAGTATTTTTATTTTATTTTAAATATCCCCCTCCCCCCAGGCTTTTAATGATTATCGTATTTATGTTTTAAGTCTGAAATGGCTCAAAAAAATGATAGCCTATGTTTTCAATCAGGTCTTAATTAGTTTCAACCAAACAGTGTTACCAATTCAATTCAAAGTCAAATATTCATGTAAAATATGGTAAAAAATCTAATTAAAAATCTGAATTTTTGAATAAAATAAAGTTGGTGTAAAATAAGTTTTATCACCATTTTTGGAAAGTAGGTTTAAATCAGAGATGCTATCAAAATATCCATCTTAACTTCCTCTCTCTTGCAATTTAAAGAGTGGTATTGGTGTTATTGGTATTTTGTTAGGATTTGGATCCAGCTTGTCATTTTCTTAAAATAGCAACAAAACAAAAAACTCTCAACCTTGAGTTTCCATTCATATTATTTGTAAACTCTCTCTGTTACATATGATGTGTTTATTATAAGCAAATGTAAAGCCTTACTCTGCTTTTTAGTCTGACAATGACATCTCTGGATTAGTCCTGTACACGCACTACCCCTTAAATTCCAGCACTTCCTCATCCCCTTGTTCTCTCTCTTTATACAAAATGTCTGTGCAGCCTCCAGTGAGGTTCTGTCTCCAGGAGGGTAATTATTTTTAGCAGGAAGTGTCTGAAAATGGACTGTACTTGGTCAGATGTGTGTGTGTTGTACTTGCATGTGTGTGTGTTGTCCCCTGCGTGGCTGGCCTAGCTTGCAGTGAAGAGAGATTGGCGGGATGTTGGTGTTGTTATTAGTCTTAACAGCAGCCGGGCAGAGGATGTGCTCTCCTCGGTCCCATGGGATATCAGAGACAGATCCGAGGAGATCAGAAGGCCAAATATATCAGGTGAATTTCAGCAAGAGGGAATGAAAATAGCAGGCTAGCAGGGGAGCCTTTTTTGCTTATTTATGAGAACGTCACACCTGGCCTATATCGACACAATCGCATTTTACCCTGTTATTGTGCTACTTGTGCAAAAGGGATTTTTTTCAACCCTTTGTGGTTGTTCTTCTCACCCCTTAAATCAAAATAATTTGGCAAATTGCTCTTTTATTAGTACGATTTCTCAAAGTTACCCAGTGACGTTATAGTTATCAGTTTGTGCAGGATTGTTTGAGGTGTTTGCCTTCAGTTCAGCTGGACTATTTCTTTTGGCAGGCCGATATGTACATCTGACACTGATGGCTTCCCTGGCCATCATCCAGAGAATATTTCAAACAACATGCTTTTTAAAAGACCGCTGTGCGTCCTGGGAGTTACAGCATAATTAAACAGACTTGAACCTCTCCGCGCAGAAACAAATCACTATAAATATCGACATACTGAAAAGGGCTTTGTGACTGCGGTCTTCCATAGATTTTTGCATTTTGTTTTAGTTATTACATAAGATTTATCATATCTGTATTTCTTGTGCTTTGTTTTACAGGTGTAGATGCATATCAAGACTTTTTCTTTATCATTTTGTGCATTGTGTACAACAAAGGCAACATGAAATCAATATTGACCCCATTTGCTTTAATACACATTCCTAGTTTTATTTATGAACAAAATCATTGCACAATGTTAAATAAAAAAAATATTATAAAACAAAATTTAAAGAAAATGTAAACATTTCTTTTTGTGCTCTTTTATCAAAACATATATATATATATAATGCACATTGTTTTGTCTTTTTCTTTGGAGTTATTTTTTAATAAGAACCGGGTAGGCAAACTGGCATTTGAAAAAATAAAAAATTCTGATCTTAACAAGACAGAACATCCACTGCTGAATGCTGATGGTATGATTTGAGACCTCAGCCCACCTAAAACATCTCAATCCCTTATTTAACGGTCTGCTTTATCTTTGTGAGCAATCAGGTGGCGTATATTCTCTTTTAATCCAGGACTTTCACTTACACTGAGGTATTATCTCAGTTAAACACACATCCGCACACAGATACTCGTTCCAAATGCATCCAAGACCTCCATTATGGAGAGATGCATTATCTGTCACGCTGGAATGTGCGTATTATGGATTTACACGACCTGTATCCGAGGCCAGAGATAGAAAGGGGGGGGGGGGGAAATGGGAGTTGGTGAGTCGATGAGTAGAAGCATCGTGTTTTGCCAAACGTTTCTTCGTCTGTAACTATTGCTGGTGTCTGAATCATCGGTTCAAGTTTCTGGGAAATATGTTCTGCACTATTTATGCTGCTGGTATAGTTCCAAGATTTAAACTACTGATCTCATGCTAATTCCAAATTAAAGGATCGATCCAGAAATGTCTGATAGCAATCTGCCTTATCCAGGAAGTTCAAACAAGTTCAGATTCACTGGAATGTTGTTGCTTATATTGAGGACGACACAGTCACAAGACCAGGTCCGCTATATCCGCTATATGCACAGAACGTTCTTATGAACTTCCGCAATAATATAAGCCAGCTAGAAAACTTCCGGGGAAACGTCACTTGTTGGTGTGGTATCTTAAATTTTCTGAGGTAGCTTTAACAGCATCAATATTGTAATAGTTTATAATCAGAATATAGTCAGTTAAATAGTCAAGCCTAGCATTCATTTAGTTGTTCAAATGTAAAAAGAGATTAAACGACTGTTTAAATTTCAGCGTTTTGAACAACAGCTGAGCACTGTTGCATCCCTCAGTTCCTCCTCAGCAAAATTCAATTGTACCATCAGTTTTCACTTTCCCAGCCGATTACAAACATTGAAAGAAATGGATCATGCATAAAACGTATCATGTTTCTACACAAGATGTTAATCTTTCTGTTTAAAAGTTGTGATTCTCCACTCATACGTCTGTATTGTTATTTTAAGTTGGTTCACTTATAAAATTCGATTATAAAATGCGATCCTATTCCCAGGATCTTTTGTTTTTCTTTATTGTTAATTCCTTTGCCCAACTTGACAAGCTGTTACATCAGACACAGAAAGTAAAGTTAAGCCTTCTTAACTCTGATTAAGCGATTCTATTTCAGTAAGGTTGTTCTATATCTTTCAACACACCTTCTGATGTTCATTCATGTTTATTTCCTGCTCTAACTAGTAGTAAAGAGGAAGAGATGATCAGTTCACGTACTGAACGACAGCGATTCGTCACACCACATTAAAAAACGCCAAAAAAGTATTTATCGTTCGAAAGCAGGGGCTTTTTTTTATATCAAAATTAACAAAGCACAAAGCTTATTGCGATATATTGGATGGGAGGCAGTCACACTACAAACTTTTTGCACTGATATTGAAAACAGCATATACCAAAATATAAATTCTTGGATTTAAGAATCGATATCTGTTCATCAAAATGAGAATTAATTAAAATGTTGAAACAAGGCAGATTTTGAAGGCAGCAAGTATAGAATGACCTCTTGACAGCTGATAGTTCACTATAAATCCCTGAGATGGCTTATCGAAAACCAGGAAGTAACCGACCATGCAAATACATTATTTGAAGGATAATCTGATGTAAGTGATGTGAACTATTAATATAGCCTATATATATATATATATATATATATATATATATATATATATATATATATATATATATATATATAGGCTATATACTTTTTCTCTGTTTTAGTTATTAGCCTTTGGTGTCTTCGAATGTCTGGCGATGTCATGTCCAGCCAGTGATATCATCATGCACTGCTTTGCTGAGTAATCCAACTGACGTTTTTGGCAAAGTCTGTCCTAAGAAAAAGTAGGGGGTAGTACTTGTGCATTCACGAGAGTGTGTATGTGTTTGCATCTGCCATTGTGTGTGTTTGCGTGTGTGTGGTCGTGCTTTGGCAGCGTGAGTTTGTTGTTCCCGGAGGCATGGTAGTGAAAGCGGACCCGTAGAAGGAGAAGAGCGCTCATGACGGTACTCGCTGGGAAAACCGCAGGCCAGACGAGCTGATTGGACTGCGCTGTGACACCATGTTTCCCATGTTCTGAACAGCTTTCACTGGAAGCTGGCCAACTCAGAGGGGGACCCCTCTCTCCTGCTCTCCGCCTCTTTATTTCTCTCCTTTCTTGCCCTCTTGTGCTCCCTCTATCCCATTCAGACCGATGTTATTGAGACGAGAGGTTTGCTGAAACTGCAAACCAGCCTTTGAAATGGAAAACAAATTTAAGAAAACAAGCATGGATAGATTTCCTCACTACTTTTCTCATCTACATCTCCTCTCCTACTTCATGGAAAGGGAGGTTTGATCCTCGAGAGCTTGTCCTCATGTCTTTTCTAAACCTTCATCACTGGCTTTCTTCAGTGCAACACAAATTAAGATATTTTGAAGAATGTTGGGATCCAAAACTACATGCGACCCTATTGAAATTCATTGTTTGAGACATTCTTCAAAATATCATCTTTTCTGTTCCATGGTTTTAGCTACAAATACCTTTTGGTTCCATTGTAAAAACTGCATTATTTCTGCTATTATGTTCGACCGCTAGCCCTCCTCCATCTTGGGTGAGGATGTTTTTTTTCTAGTCATAGTGGTAGTAACTGTCAATAGGCCACAGAAATTATCAGCCATTCACAGATGCGCTCAGATTAATTTGGCGTTGATGGGTTTAATTGTTCTTGCAGCTCAGTCGCTAGGATATAGACATAGCTGGACAGGTGCACTGCAGGTTTTTTTCTGCGTTTCAACAAAAACAACAACGTTGAGGTGGTCATTCATCCTCACGAACATTATCGAAAAAAAGCTGGCAGGGATGGCCCATTTAGAAACGGCTCTGATAGCGTTCTGTTCGCGATAAATACTTAAAGCATTCGGAGAGCTCAGTCTGCGGGCTGCAGTGCATTTCATGCATTATTGAGGTTATGAGGGCTGAGGTGTTCTTCTGTCTCGCAGACAAAGACCGAAAAAGACGAGAGGCTTTTTGTATCAACGCTTCAAGAGCATACAGTGAGTTCTAGTATGCTTTGAGAAATATTTATCGATGATGACGGTAATGTGGTTTTGGATTATGGGTGTTGTCACGAATCACAAGATTTTTACTAGAAGAAAGTCATTGTCCAGTTTAAGGTGGCTAAGTTCAGCGTGCCGTTGATTAATTTCTATTGTAAAAATCATTAGTTATTAATTTATTAACTAGTAATTAATTAATTTTTAATCAAAAAAATTATGAACTAAAATTAAGAATTGAGCCTATTTTGCTGAAAGTAGTTTATTTATTTATTTATTTATTTATCTATCAGTTTGCTATGCTACGGGGCCCTAATGGTGACATGGTGATTAGAAAAAAGCTTTTATGTTCACTCCCAAAACTTGTTCCCCCCGCATTCTGGCGCAAGACTTTTGCGTTCCCCTGAGAAACTTTGCATTCACTCGCAAAAGCATTTAAATATACTTTTTCCTCCCATGTTATATTAAAAGTTTTGCAAATGAACAAAGACTTTTTCAGTGGTATGAAAAACTATTTGTGCAAGAACGCAAAATTTTACAAGTCCAAGCACAAAAGCATTGAAATGTGATGTTTTATCCTAGCTCCTATTTTCCTTCAAAATATTATTTTTTCACATCACCATGAGCCTTTTGAGGCTCTGTCCTACAAAAGTGCTCACTAACAGTCGGAAACATGACCTTGTGTGCAGTACACACATTAAGACTCAAATTCGAATACTTTCCTGTGATCTCTCATTTGTTCTAATGCCCAAAAATAGTGCTCACCACCAATCTATCCTCGTCATACCCCCCCCCCCCCCCCCCCCCCCCCCGCTGCTTTCGTGACTGTTTTCATGGTCTGTGTAGAACAGTTCCCCATGCAGTCTCCCATTATGTCGATATTGCATATTCCTTTGACTGTGTTTTGTATTTAGACATGGCACGTAAGCATATTCTGAGTTCAGGGCAGCTCAGCAGATGTGCAATAGAAGGAAATTCACAATCAAAATAATGTTCTGGATAATATGGCAGCGCGGAGTCGTGGGGATGGGGCTCGAGGGGGGGTTGGCGACTCGCTGAACTAAAGTTAGCTGCTTTTTTTTTGCTGAGTCAGTGTTTGAGTTTAGCTTTTCCACTCCGGGCTCAGGAACGTTTCTGCTGACGCATTCTTAATCCCTTCCTTTACTATACTTTTGTGAGCAGTTATGTGTCCGTTCTTGCGGTTGCATATTCCACATCACCACTATTATATGAAAATAAATGAACTAAACAAGCTTTTTGGGAAAAATTCCCCCTTAAATAAACACCCAGCTTTGACTTTGAGGCGTTAAAAGCATTTGAATATGTTTACCTTTAAGTGATTCTAAAGTAGTAGTTCTTTGTTGCCTTATCCAGTGCTGTTAGAGACCTAGTGTTTGTGTTGATGTATGAAGGTCGGACTTGTGTAGTGTTTCAGATGAGGGTTGATTGACTGAGGCGTGCTGAAGGTCAGTCGTATTTCTGCACCTTCTCTAAGGTCACAGCCGGCGATGGCAGAGAGCCAGTACACACAAATACACACAGACCAGTTCCAACTCAATAGCAGCCAGATTACTGTTTACCTCACACACTACCTTACATCTTTGCTGGCCTACTGTGTACACATTACTACTGCGAGTGCTATACTCCATTCTGAACGCAGACCTTGAGAATAGAGTGACTTGTGGGCTTAAGTTCAGTTTTTAATTGTTTTATTACAGAGAACATATTCTGTCTCACATATTTGCAGATAAAATGCTTGTGTATGATTTTTAACAAGTCAAGTGTACAAGGAATAGTGATTTCTAGTTTTTGTGGAACACAAAAGAAGATAATTGGCAGATTGTTTACAATAGTCTTTTTCTCTCTTATAGTGACCTGTAAACATCAAGCTCCAGATTGGTATCATCCATCAAAGTATAATAAAAGTACAACTAGACACATAAGAACTAGTTTCAGTTGATGTCATCATTAACATCTTAATGTTGCAACACACCAGGTTTGATACAGTTATGCCAAACATCATTTCTTCTTGCATGTCTCATAACCAGTCATCATGACACATTCACTCAAAAATTAGGAATGTACAGATATACATTTTTTTAGTTGATACTGATAAACCAATAATTACTTTCGTGTCATGTCTGATATTAATATTCTATATTATTTTATTAAAATAAAAAAGCTAAAAAATAAAATCTGTCATTTTAAAAGCCATTAAAAGTACATTTAGGCATCACAATATTATAATGTACAGTATGATAATATTTAACAATAAATGAATAGGTAAATAATCACAAATCTATTAATTAATCTCTATACTGAAAATCGATGTGATATTGCTATATAGTGCGTCAGCTTCAGTGGAATTAGATAATGGCATGTGTCGACTGATATATACAACTTTTATGATGCTTTTTTCATTTTTGGTGCTTGACAGCCCCTGGTCATTATCCACTTTTACTGTACATAAAACAGCAGCTTGAACATTCTTCAAATACTTTTGAGTTCCACGGAACAAAGGAAATCATACGTGTTTGGAACAACAAGAGGGTGAGTAAATTATGGACTGTTTCTTAAAGACACTGAGCCAATTAAATACCGGCTCTGAATTGAATTGTGGTCTGGTTTTGGTTTGGGAATGTTATCGCTCTTATACAGTGTGCTGAACTTTATTTTACTGTTTTAATGCAGTGGTGCGTGCCATCTGGAATGACCGGCCCTCACTCTTGGAGCGCTGTAGCATGTCTCTGCCCACTTTAACTTGCATAAAAATGTTTTCCTGTCTTTTCGGTGTGATGCGAGTGAAAGATACAAGAACCGCCTAATCAGCAGCTGAGGTGCTGAAGGTCACATGCTAATACGCAGGGAGATTAACCCCAACTGAAAACATGAAGAGTAGATTTGATCAGTTGACATAAAATACCGGTAGGGCTGTTTATAGGTGAAACACGGTTCAGGAATAATATGGAAAGATTAAAGTAATGTTTTAACTGGCTGATATGTTTTTTGATCCACCTGCTGTTTTACCATCTTTTGTGTTTTAGCAGCTCGATGTGTATACATGCTGACTGTTCAACAATTGCAATCATTGTTGTATTCACCCCCCACACTTTTTTGGCAAAAAAAAAGCTATTGGAATTTCCTGAAATGTCATCCCCATTAGAGTGTCCATGATGCTTCCTTTGAGGAGGTCTTAGACTTTTATTTCACTGAAAGTGAGTGACAGTTCCTTTTAAAACAAAGTTTCTTAGTTTTGTTCAATTAGAAGTTGCTTACTTGCAGTGGAAACAGCTTTGTTGATTTAAAGTCACATGCTTGCAGTGTAAAAGAAGTTGCATATTTGAAGTCTAAACCAAGTTGATTTGAAGTTACGCATTTGCAGTGTAGATAGTTTTTTTTATTATTATTCAAAGTCATGCACTTGCAGTGTAAATGTTTTATATTTTAAATTACGTAGTTGCAGTCAGGGCCGGCCCAGGGTCTGTTGGTGTCCTATAGGCAAGATTGTGGATAGCGCCCCCCACAAGCCAGAGCACAAACACTAGGGTTTGTCAAATCTGTTTCCCCAAAATTATATTATTAGAGTATCAGCTTTGGCGCTCTTGCTTTTGTCTGGGAGAACTGGGCCTGCCTCATGCGGCGCCCCCTGTCGTTTTATGCCATAGACAACCGCCACGTCACCTATGCCACGGTCAAGCCCTGGTTGCAGTGTTGAAAGTTTACCTTCATTGATTCAAAGTCGTGCATTTGCAGTGAAGGCTTTTTTGAGTCATGCACTTGCAATGTGGACAGCTTTGATTCACTCACACATTTGCAGTGTACACAGTTGATTTCTGTGTTGAATGCAAATCGGAGTTGTGCAGCTGCTGTGTTGACAGCTTCTTTGATTCAGAGTTGCACACTTGTTACAGTTGCAGTGTAGATAGCTTTTTGATTCACTTATGCACTTGCACTTTAGACGGCTTCATTGTCGAAGTTGTACACATTTGCACATGTGCATTACAGTTAAGTTCAAAGTCAAATTCTTGCAGTGTACACAGCTTTTAATTTGGAGCTGTGCATTTGCAGTGTAGACAGCTTCACTGACACTTGCAGTTTAGACAGCTTGTTGATTATAATTGAAGTGTTCTAGTTTTGCAATGTCGTCTGCTTGTAGACTTGTTCTTATTGTTTACACTAGTGAATGAGAACAACGAATCGGAACAATGCAGCTTGGCCTCTCTGAGTCAGTTGGACTATACTGTAATATCTAGTTCAGGTCATCGTCTGCGCCCCCAGCCCTCAACAATTAACCGCTTGTTGTCTTGTGAAGAACAAACACCCCCTTCTTTCTTCTCTCTGCCCCGTTATGCTAATTTCCAGTTATGAATCCGAGCATCTAATTAATTCAGTGTACAGCAGACATTTCAGGATAAACAAACCCTTGCATTAAAATGCAAATATGCAGAAGAGTTTGTGGTAGTTAGATGCCAGACTCTGTCATGAAATTCTTGAAAAATAATCCAGCACTTGTGCTCTTTTTTTGCACAGCACATCGCCCGCTGAATGAAGGCTTAGGACTAGCCATGTGTGTTTACACTGAGGGCAAATATGTTTCCTATGGTGCTTTGCTCTCTGTGCATCACTTCATATTCTTTTCCCAGAGACCTTACACTGGCACACACTGTAAAAAAAAATATATACACAAAATGAAAAGGAAAAGATTGAGAAACTTGTCATTTATTATAACGTTCACTAAGTTTCACAGACATGCAGTATGGTAGTAAACAATCCTCATAACAAACAATCTGACGTGTACTTTTGTGGAGTCAGTAATTGTTTTTTTTTCTTTACTCAAGGCAGTAACATTAACTCTGCTGCTATCCAGAAAGACAAGATGATCTTTTCTCTTTTGTCATCCAGTCTTAGGCCAGTCAAACTGTTTTAGAAACAGTTCACGTCCCTCCCAACCAGAGATCCACTCCCCAGACGTCGCCTCCACTCCCAACCGGAGATATAATTGCCTTAATTAGTTTCTCTAAAACCTGCATAACATTTAAGGAATGCTGTTATCAGTGGTGGAGGAGGCAGAGATGTATGTATTTGCTTGGGGAAACCTAAAAGTTTCTGGAGGTAAAGGCATGCTTCACTTTTCTCGATAACACATCATTGATTTTTTTGCAAAGTCCCTTACTGTATGACTGTGACAAGCAGTACCAACACGCGCTCTCTTAGACCCCCTCAGATTGCGATTCTTCCAGTGCTGACTGAAAGCCTCTGAAGTAAATTGCTGATCTTGTTGCATAATAAATCAAAGGCGGAACTATGGTGGTTTAAAGAATAAAAGAAATAAGAAAGAAAGAGAGAATAAGCTCTGGGCTTGTTCTTGTTCCTCAGCTTTAATGAACTGTGCTGTAAGCCCTTGAGAGCTCTGTTGATAGCAAACATGCAGTGTAAGATGGTGAACCGGTCCTGGATTCACTACAGCCGTAGGAGCGGCTGATATCGCGAGCCCTGTGGACCGACCGGACCGCTCTGACGAGATAATGCTGATATGTGAGAACGGCTTCGACAGAGTTTTTTAAAAAGATACTATCCTAATGAAAATATAGTGTCAGTCGTAATCCCAATACTGTGACTCTGAGAAGCCTTCAAAGAATTTCAGTTTAAAGATGTGTAGAGATATTAACAAGTTGACATCAATCACTCAAGTTGTTAAGATGCTGTTAGACAAATCAGGTCTGACATATATAGGTGGTTGTGTCAGTGAGATTTATACTGTCTAAGAAACTTTTTTTTGTGTGCGTTTTAAGCTGTCACTCCTGATGTCCAGCCTACAAAACAAGTTGGAATTAGTAATGCATGTACAGTCTGTTAAACCGCCTCTAAAAACTCCTGCCCTCCCCAGCTGGTATGAAAGGGAGTGTTCTTCTGTCAACAACTGGGACATTGTTGCACTGAGACGACCCAAATGTACTGCATCATAATCAGCAAGCCCCCATAATGCTTTGAGTGTCTCTTAATTGGATGGAAATGAAGTCTGGTCTGTAGTTTGTCCATACCTAATGAGACTCAACCCCATGGTCCCTTGTTATTCACAGATTCTGTGTATGCGAGCGCGTTGTGCGTGCGGTTGCCTGTGTTCCCAGAGGTTGCAACTGTGGGCTTTCACATTATAAAGCTCTGTGAACGTGGTGGTCTTGATTGGGTACCGCATGCCTCAGTGTGAAGTTTCTGCGCTATCGCAACCTCCTGCAACGATATTACTCACACGCCTTTGTCTGATTGTTGCTGTGTGATAGTGGATCTTGACGACATGCCAAATCCTTGATTTGCAATTAAGCCATCTAAGCTAACAGAGACAGGAAGATTTAGTGTATCATAGACTACTGACACACATGCATTGTTCGTGCAGTGCGATTAGGTCATTGTTGAACTTTTTCAGACTGTGTGTGTAATTCAAGACGCAGAACAAGGAAGGAACTGAACGGATCAGACCGTGTTGTAATGCTTGTGGTTTGGTAAATGTTTGAATCAAATTTGAATCAAAGTTTTTTATATGCATTAAAATACCTGATAGCATGTTTAATGCAATTGTCCAATATAAAGGTAAATACAGAGACAATCACAGTAAATTACAATCATAAACATGATTTGTAACTTTCAGTCACTAGTCAGCCTGATTAACAAAAACCGTCATCATTTTTTTTTAGTTTTGCACCAAGTGACAGTCGGCCGTCGTTGAGTGTTGGCCGGCCCAGTTTTTGCTGTGTGTTCCGCACTGTATTTTGGCCATTTGAGCATGTTGAATTGCCATATGTCTGTGCCGTAGGTGAGAGAGAGTTAGTGAAGTGAGTCAGTGCACGTTAATAAAAGCCAAAGTGATAAAAGCGAGCAAAGAAGTCAAGATACCACAGAAAGATGGCTGTTCTAATTTTATGCTATCTTACCTGAGCATTCCAATGCGCACATATTTTCCACCTGGAATGAAGAAAGTGATCAGTATAATTGATTCTTGCTTATATTTTCATAATTGAAACTTGCTTAACATTCAGAAGGGGAAGTAAGCGCTGGTTTGTTTACGGTTTGTATATCTGCAGTCCTAGCTTTGGTTTCCCCTCTTGAATGATGAATATAGACTGATTCCTAGTACTAATAGTCGTCTGTAATCATTTTGGTGTGTTCAAGCGCAGCTTTTTGACCGAGACTCAGCCTACACTAGGTGACAACACAGTTAGCTTTTGTCGCCGCTAGTTCTTTGACGTTGACTTGGTGTGTCACAGCCTTAAGAAATATTTACCATTTTTATTATTTTATACAAGTATTTCTGAACATCTAGGTTAAGTCAAGTTTGAACACTATTTGTCTTAATATTTCCTATTTTTGCAAAGATATTTAACAAGTGAATTTGTTTTACATTTGCGCATTGTTTACCACTTCCTGTGTGGTGTTCTTGGAAAATAACTTTTTGAAGTTAACTTCTGATTTTGAAGTTAACAGTTAAAAAATTATCATGTATCGTTTAAACCTAAAATCTAGATTTTTCTTTTCTTTTAGAGTGTACTGTCAAGGTAATGATTTGGCTTCTTTAATTATTTTGTTCAGTCAAATCATGTGAATTTTATAAAATTAATCCTACTTCCCAGCACTTCATACAGTATGTGAGTTAAAACAGTGTTTTTTTTTTTGCCCCAGCCTGCTTTGTTAAATAAGTAGCTTTTTTCTAGAAAAATCTGAACTGCATTTTGGGGTTACAATTACACGACAACGATGTACTAAAAAGAGCCATCAATATTTTTTTTGTCCTTTTTCACGGAGGAAAATATTGTATATTTTGATTGTGTGTTATCTGCAAAAGGTTACTTTTATTAAGAAAACTTCATAGGGTCAAGTTTCCCTCTGCTCACTGTTCTGACGTTCATACTCCCTGAGGAGCAATTAAATCATTGCTCACAGGACTGGCACTTAAGGTGTGAGGGCACATTGACCCATTTATGTGAAAACAATATTAATATGGTTCTTCACTTTGTGGGTAAAGCCACGCATCAGTGGCACCAGGCCCTTCACTTTACTACTAACTCTAGAGCATCAAGGGGTCAAATGCAATATTTAGTCTTTAGAGGTCACAAACTCTAACACAATGTCGAGGGATCTCTTTTCGGGATGTGAGTGACAAGGTTAAGTTCAAACTTCTGCTGCCAAATCTTTGGTTTAGGTGTTTAACAGACCCCACTACAGTGTACACAGAGTCAAAGCTCAAAACGGCGGGTCAGCGTTGAGATTAGTTGCTCACACAAACAGGTTTGTTATAAATGGTAGCAGCAATAGCAAAGACTTTGATAAAGGGCTTAACGGCTATGCCGGCGTAAAAATAGATTAGCTCTATCTGTGCTAATGGCAGTCGTTGGTGCCTTTCAAAAAACACACATACACACACACGTCTTTTTATGTTTTTTTTTTCTCACTTAAGTATAAAGTCATACCCTTCAGAAATCAGGTCACCTTTTTTTTTAGACCAAATGATTAAAGGACAAGCTATAAAAAAACTTAAACTGTAAAATCTTTTTCTTTTTTGGCTAACTCAAGTACACTGGACAATTCTTTTCTCTTTTATTTTGGGGCTTTTCAAAAAAAATTTTTTTTAAAGGGCAGTGAAGAGGTGACTCAATCTCAGTCCACAAAAAAAGTGACTTTTGTGGTGCACGTTTTTCTTTTTTACTTGGAAATTTTTCATTGTCTGGTGGGTAGTGCATGCATTTGCAACTTACTTCCATACTGTTTTTTCAAGTAGGGCTTCACGATATTTGGAAAAACTGATATTGTAATATTCTTTTTTCTGTGATGTATATTGCGATATAAAAACATAAAGGAATTTTCAACGGGTGACTTGAATAGCTATATGTGGAAAGAATTAATCACTTTACAATGATTAGGGTCATTTTCTTCATAGAAATTAAAAATAATAAAGCTTTTAATCTGAAGACATTTGAGTGTAAACCATCCTTGTAGGGCGGAGCAATTAGGAATAAAACTTCTGTTTACTCTTTACAAGAACAAATTCAAGCCTCTTTCAGTAATCAAAGTGAACAGAACCCACTTGAGTTTCATAGGATATTCCCACTGTTTTCCCACTGGATACCCATTCAGTATGAAATAATGTATACTAAACTTTTCTTTTAATTAGGAATGTGTGTGATGTTTTTCATTTGTGTTCACTTAACCAGCTTTTCTTGCTAACAGAATTATAAACACGTTTGTTAAGAATTCTATCCACCATTTTTAGTTACACTACAGCTCCCACGACAAAAGTGTGTCTGCTGTCCTCTCTCACCTGTGTTAGAATCTTGCTTTGTTTTTATCTGTTCCTGACTGCCTCTGAGCTGTTGACCCTCTTGAGTGCTCAGGTGCTCTGTGGCTCAGCGACACTGGCAGTTATAAAGAGAGAGAGGAGGAAATCTAATGGCCTGTGAGAAAGATGGGTTATGAGAGAATGAAGGAAGAAAAACAGCAGCTATACAGAGAGAGAGAGAGAGAGAGGCCTCGCTGACGTTTCCCTGCTGCATATGCAGCTGATAGTATCTGGCAGGGCCTGGCTCTCTGGGGAGCCCTGTAATCTGTTCCATCAGCGTTTACTACCGAACAAATTAACTAAGACAAGCACCGCCGCCTGAGCCAGCAGAATTCTTCCATTAGGAAAATTATAAAGCTATTATGGGGAACAATTTGGTCCTTTATATAAACGACTCTCATTGGAGGGCTACAGGGCTTCCTTGAACTACACCAGGGGGGCTGGATGGAATACCCTTGGGGGCATTACCACTATTGATACCAATAGGAAAGAAAAATTGCACTCTTTAATGTCTCAAACATTTCTCCTCGACGGCAGGGAGATTAAATGGTTTATTAAGTCTCTGAGAAAGACCCCAGGAAACTCACGTGTCTCCTTTGGAGTTTCTTAAAGATAGTATCTTAACATTTTTATTATTTTTCCCAAGTAATTTTAGGAGAAACATCTGAGACAGTTGATACTTCACTGAAGAACCTTCTTAAGCTTTGAAAGTGCAACCTTTACTGTATTATGATTCATATTTGCTGAAATTTTGGTTGTAAAAATGGTGTAAGACAAGAATTTATATCCTGATTATTACATTCACAAATCAGTTCTGAAGTTGACATTTTGAATCCAACTCACTTATTTGTTTAAAAATTGTCAAGATTGTGAATCAAATAAACAGATTCTTTTCATTGAACCCCTTTATCAGTTTGACAGTTCAGAACAATTTATTCACAAATGCTTTCCTAAGTAGGAAGCTTTACTGTATTATTATTCATATTTCCTGTAATTTTGGCTGAACGAATTGCATTATGGTGTTAGACAAGAATATATATCATGATTATGGAGAGGTAATGTATATAGGCTACCCTTAATAGTCGTGCGTACATGTCATGTCAGTGCATTGTTAGGGTAAATGCATTATGTCACAATTTTTTTCCGTCACAGTCTCACTGCTTGTTTTAATAACAAGTCATTTAGGAAGATCAGAACCATAGCCCACTTACATAGCATGACGTTTTTATCTAAAACATGTCCCATTGACCCAGAAACCAATGATCCACACCCGTCTCTTGGGATGGTATTTTAAAACCAGATTTGTCCCTGGAGATCAGCCCTTGTGCTTTTACCTTGCCAGACTAGCCGAACGACGCTCCGTCAGAGTGCTTTGCGGAGCCATGTGTCTTCCTATGTGGAAGAAGGAGGTGATAATAACAGAGGAGAGTAAAACTGGGGCGAGACTGTGGTGACTCAGCCCCCCAGTTGTTGTGTTGGAGGTTTGGGGAGTCTGGCGCACAGAGTTCCAGCCTAATTAAGTTGATTTGTTCCCAGCATCTGGCTCCCAGATGTCAGACGATATTCTTTAGCTCAGCTCCCTGCTGTTGAGAGGAGAGGAGTGGGACTGCAGGGACCGCAGACTGCTGACTTTTCACGAAGCCCACCAGGGGTGGGACTACAGCGTGCTGTAGGTGACTGATGGATGCGGTGGCCAATCACGGGGTGTTTGTCGCAAATTTTAGGTAATCTGATTGGTCCGTTCGAATGAGTGGTTTATAGCTGCATTATGCCTGCAGGTGCATACCAAGCAGTTTTCTCACACCTTATAAAACGCGTGTTTTCTGCAAAATAGACGTGATTTTTGGTGTGAACTGTGAAGGTCCATTCGTATTGTTTTTACAGCTTTCGGTTATGACTGATACGACTGATCTGAGGTTGATGAATGTGCTTTTGGACAAATAAATTGGTATTGCTAACCTCTATATAGAGTGGTGACAAGTAGTAATTTTGAACCAGTTGATCCGAGTCACATTTTGGACTGAATGATTCATTTGTAAATCAGTTCTTAAGTTGACATTTTTACTGCGTCTGAAGTCGCTTACTGTCGAAGTAGGTACTAGGTACTACATCTGAATCTGAATTTGAATTTACTTTGCGACTGTTAAAAAAGTATGTTCTATATAGTATGAATATGGGTAGTATGAATGAAATTCGGACAGAAACAACATGGCGGATGTAGTATGTCACGTGACCTACCAGCATCAGTTGCATCCGCTTCACTTCCATTCATAAATCCCCTCCAGTGGCCTTATGGGATAGTCAAAGTGTCCATCGAATGTGTACTTCAGAATCTCGGTGGAAGTAGTAGTATTTTTTGCCTACTGTTTTTCTTATATTATATAGCAGGGAAGTATTCGATTTCGGACGCAACGCTTGAATTCAAATTGTTTAGTTTAGTCCAAATTGTGAATTGAATCAACTGTTCAAACAATTCTTTTTCAACAAACCAGTTGATTTGATTCACAATTCAAAGCAGTTCATTCACAAATATATTTTTAAGCTGACAATTTAAATCCAACTCGCTGGATCGTTTAGACTAGAGAATCAAATCAGCTGGTTTGTCGATGCTTCATAATTGAAATAAATCTTTCTTTTCTTTTCTCACAATTCAGAATGAACAAATAATTTATGAATCGGTTAAGTTGACTTCTTGAATATAACTCGCTGAATTATATTTGTCTAAATTGTGAATTGGATCAATGATCTTTCAGTTTTGAACAAAGTGAAAATGAGTAAATAATAAAATAATTATAATTTTTAAATTTTGTCCTTTTTAGCTGATTGTCATTGTGAAGACAAATCGGTTCTAAAAATCCAAAAACTAAAATGATTGCCAATTCTGTAAATTCAAGGTTGATATTTAGGCACGGCTCACTGATCTCATTTCATTTATTTACTAAAACCGTTACTCTGGAATCTCACGTGAATCGTTTCCCTTATCTGTCCTCAGAAAGAACTGGATGCCACCGCCACAGCCCTGGCCAACAGACAGGATGAAAGCGAGCAGTCCAGGAAAAAACTCATCGACCAAAGCCGCGAGTTCAAGAAGAATACTCCAGAGGTGAGCAAAAGCGAGAAATGGAGTGAGAGATGATTCTCCAAATGATAGGAAGTACAAAGGTAGTGGAGCGAAGGGGAATTTGAGTGCCTCATTTTCATATGTCTGGACTGGCACATCCTGGTCTCCTGGGTACATGTGAAGCCCCATATTTCGGCATTTCACATCAGTTGATATTCTTCTGCTTGCATTCTACCTCCATTTTTGCTTGTTTCATGGTTTTAAATGTGCACCCTGTAGAGTTGCAGTCTTGTTATTACAATTGTTCCACTTGAGTTCTATAGCATGACCGTGCCTTTAGATTACTTTTCGGATTTCGCACTTGTCTGAAGCTCGGCATGGCCTCGTAAGAAAGGTCAGTGGCAGAGAAACCAGAGGATATTATAGTTTATCCATTTAGGGAATACTCGGTCTGCATGAATAGTGGCGGACAGTCGTGTCCAGACCATAGGGTTGTCTGTGAGGTCTTGTTCCAGAGGAAAAACCGACGATGCATGTTAGCAAGACAGTAAGGATCAGTGATTCTTTATTTACTGAAAACCCTCTCTGATCTGATAGAGTTCTAAAACAAATGCGCCCTGACAGTAGGAGAACATCACGACTATTGGATCAGGATGGTTATCAGATGTTTGTTCTGTTTAGAAACAGATTATTCTTAATGCGTTGATGTGATGTTTATAGACTCTGTTTTTTATCCTATAGTATTAACGGACTCACTCTTGAATCAGATGGAGGGTTAGCTTTATGTCAGGTAAATGCATGGATGAGTGACATTCATGACATGTTTAACTCATTTATCGATTTTGACTCTTTTATTCTGAAATGTATTTGTAAAATAAATCCAGATAGGATGTAAAATCAGAAGATAGTATGAAATAACATATTTTTGTAGAAATATATTTTGTTATTTAGCCGTATGCTATTTTATTGATACATTAATTAATTTAATACAATTGTATTATTATTATTATTATTATTATTACTACTACTACTATTACTACTACTTCTACTAATAATAATAATAGTAATAATTATAACAATACAATATGTAATATAATAAATTAAAAAAAAATATACAACGGATAAAAATACAGTATTGCATACAAATGTTATATTAAATTCTGCTATACAGTAAATAATTGCAAATTAGTTAATCTATTGACCATTTGTTCTGTTTTCTGAGGCTGTTTATTTATGTGTTTGCTGTTTATTTGTCTCAAATTTAGTATTGTACTGAAGACAAAACTTTTGTATCTAATGGGTCAGAACAGTGCAGATCAGGATGTAGTAATTGCATCATTCAGTCATAATGAATGTAAAGAAAGTAGAGAAAGAGACATCAGGCATCTGTCAGAAGACTTTTAGAGTTCAAAATAACCGTGGGCTTTTCTCTTAGTCTTTGATTAATAATATCCTTATCAGCCTAAGTGTGCTTTTGTAACGATTTCAGACAGGTGCCTTCAATCTTCCAAACGCCAAATCTGTATAATTCCTTACTGTATTTGGTTTTGAGAAGTCTCTGCCAGGCCATCTGGGGTGTCGAGAACTCAAGGGCACCGCGGCGCACCGGCCTGCTCTATCCTTGATCATGGTTGCCGTCGCCTCCTGCCCTCCTCCCTCTCGCTCCCTCTTTCCTGCCTCTCGTTTTGCGAATTCCTCGCGAGTTACCACTCCCAGAGAGTGCCGATGAATAAATGGAAAATAAAAAACCTGTTTTGTCTCCGGAGCCTCAATAAATCAGTCCCCCTTTTCCATTTAAAATGTCCAGGGCTGCAATTTATGTCTGAGCTTAATAACCCGTTACTAAATTAATCGTGCTGGGGATTTTGGCTGGGAGGCCACACGTTCGGAGATTCTATGAACCCTGTAAAAGAAAAAAAAGTCCATCTTAGTGCTTTTCTGACCGGTACCCAAGGTGCAAGACATCCAGGGCCTCAGTCAGAGAGGTGGAAATTCTATCTCTGATGAGGGAAGTTGGAAAGTTACCTTAATGGCTGGACTGCTGGATGTGGAATGAATGTGCTATGGCTACCTTGCTGTACCGTTTCTTCTGACACAAGGCAAGCCGTAATCTAACCTAGATGGGCTTTGTCGTATCAGCGGTTTTTAGTTTAATTTGAATGTTTGTGCTTAATTTACTCATAAATTTGCATCAGGTTCCACCAGTTAAGGGAACAGATCACCCAAAAAAAATTAAATTCTGTCATGTGATTGTCATTCTAAATTTTCTTCTGTGAAACTCAAAAGGGGAATTTTTGCTGAATATTCTCGCTAGCTTTATAATGAATAGTGGGGTTTTAAGCTAAAAAAAAAAAGATCATAAAAGTAGTCCAAAACTAACTTTAGCTTTTGCTCACATATTGATGTATTGATGCATGACGTTCATGACATGTTATATGGATTCATAAAATTCATTTTTGCCTCTTCAATTCTGAAATTTTTCAGATGTATGACAAAAGCATAGTAACATACTTTTAATATATAACAATTTAGTGAGTTTAGATCAAATTTAGTAAGTTTAATAATTTTTCATTGATTTAATTATATTTTAATAATATTAATAATCCTACAATATGTAATATAATAAAATGTATTACTATACAATATTTTAGACAAATGTCATATTAAAATCTGCCTTACAAAACATATATGTATATATACATACACACACTACGTGTCAACCAAATGAATAGCTCAAATTTTACTTTTCAAACAAATCGTTTTAATAAATCCACTTTACAAATATTTGTTCATGAATTGGACTGATTTAGTTCTTAAAATCTATGTGTGAACCGGAAGTTCTTCTAAATGAGGAAAAATAGAGGGTGTGGCTTGTTACTGGATTGATTGGATCTAGAAAAGTAGGCGTTACCTTCAGCTTGCTGTCGGAGAGGATGTTCTACCCAAGCCATCAAACTGACATCAGAGATGGAGATGGAAGGCCATTCCACATGGAAAGTACATTTTCAGATATTGATTAAAGATTATGAAGACAAAAAAAGAAAGAAAAGAAAAGTGGATCAACTTACACAGATTAATTGTTTATCACAAGACTAAAATTGTCTGCTAACAGTAAATGGGGTCAATTTTGATTTCATACTGACTTAAGTTTCACTCACTGACTTCAGCATTAACAGCCCACTTTAGGGGAATATTATTAATGTATGTCTTTTTGTTTTGTTATTGGTTTGTTAGTCACACAACGCTCTAATGGCTTCAGAAGACTTGAACTATAGCACTATAGAACTAATATTTTTATGATATTTATGGTTCTTTTGTGTACTTTTTGAAGTCCTAGTCCCTATTCATTGTAAATGCACAGAAAAGAGTGACCAGTGTGTTTTACAATTTCTTCTTTTGTGCTCCACTGAAGAGAGAAAATCCATACAGGTTGGGAATGACACGAGGAAATAATGGCACTTTTTTCACATTTGGATAAACTGTCTCTTCAAAGTTTTCAGAACTGGTCTGTATATATTTAGACAGATGAATTGGCATTTTGTTTCTCTGTCTCTCTATATCCGTTTCCATTTTCAGTCTACTAATGTTCCACTGCAGTTGTGTAATTGTTATTGACTAGTTATTTATGTAGCTCCTTCATAGTTCTGGTTCGCCTCAGGATGCTGGTTGAAAAGTGTATTGTCCGCTATGTGATGTCAATGTGACAGATAGGGATTTGTTAGGATGACCCGTTATTTTCCAACCTATTACGTAACGTCTGTGTTTTGCTCGGCGTGCACCTGTGAAATAAATAATCCTAAGCAGCCGTTAAATTTGCCACAGATCACTTCATTTTGTCTTTTTTTCTAATGCATAAATATTTAAACCAAACAACCGCAGCATTTGGTCCTATTTTCGTTTAGCTTTTGCATGCTCATTTAGATGAAGTTTTAAATAGGATGTGATGGAGACTGAAAGAGACCAGTGTGTCGGCGCTGAAATTATATTCAGAGCTGCCTGCTTGATGGAAATATTTTCATAAGGTCATGTGCATTCCCTCCCCTCTAGCTCACATATTTTGAGGTTATGCATTAGACACCATTGATAAAAATCTGATTTTTTGCATTTTTGCTGAGAGTGTTGCACCACATGCAAACACCATAACTTGAAGAGCGCATTTAAAATTTACGCTGTGTGTTTGATGGTGAATAAACCACACAGATGTTAAAAGCAGTGCTCTTTCTATACAGTCTTTAAAGTGAACATTTTAGGTCTTCTAAACATATTTTACTTCCGTAATGTGGCTTTTTTTTTTTAGTTAAACTATGTTCAATTACAAAAATGTAAGGTGGGACTTGATATTATCTATATGGCAGGTGGTTGGAGGAAAGGGTTTGAAAATGAAGTCTGTTTGGTGACTTCAGATTGAAGGAAAGTCTTAATGAAAGATTACAAAAAAATGTTGTGCAGTGATGAAACATTCGTAAGATCTGAACTGTGTATTAAGAATTGAAATATGGTCATTTTGATTGCATATACTGACTTTATTTGATGTTTTATATGATGGACAGCTTTGTGTGCCATTTAAAATTTACTTGAGAATGTTTTTTAAATTTCAGTGTGAATCTAAAATGATGCAGAATTTTCAAAAGTTGAATTAAAATTAAATTAAATTCAAAGAAACTCATATGACTGCTATAAGTGTACTAATTATTTTTTTAAAATCTTGTTTTTGGCTGCATTGAACTTTAAAAATCCACTCATGCAAAAAAAGTATTCTACATATCAGGGAACAAATAGGCATAATTAGTCTAATTTATGTCATTTTGTCAAAAATGTTTAGCTTTCTTTGAAATGCAATTTAGTAAATTCTTCTTCCTACAATTTCAATTCGACTTCCTGCAGGTTATGACCAATTCAGTGCAACTCATGAATTTAAAGAGCTAATTCTTAAATTCTGGCATTGATCTAGTGAGGAGATTATTTTTTTGTTTTGTTTTTGTACTATGTTTCATCATATTGTCTACATGCGCATTTATATTTCTTCTGCTGATTCTCAGCGTCAAAGGCCACTATAAAGAACAGAGTCATTCGTCAGTTTTTTTTTCAGTTATGATTGTTGTGTGTGCGTCAGCCATTTTGATTTTTGCTCCTTCACTGGCTTTGATGTTGCCTTAAAGGGGACGGCTGGTTGGCCTCTGGACGTTGTGATGTTAGTGTCCGGAGATTTCATTGGCTGCCAGGGCTGGTCAGAGAGAGCTGTGAACTGAATGGGCCTGACAAAATGAATACAGTAATTAGGGCTGATCCACTGGCATGCCGCCCACGCTGGCAGACTGGCGTCTTACACTGTTAATTATAGCCGTCCCGTTCGTAACACGACGTTAGGGTATTTACCAAGGACTGAATTTGTTACTGTGTGTGTACGTGTGTGTGTGTGTGTGTGTGTGTGTGTGTGTGTGTGTGTGTCTATGTAGAGGCAGTGAGAGAGAGAGCATTGTGTGACTAGCACACTGAAAAATGCCTTTGATGTTGACACTGTAATGGACGGATGGGGGGCTGGGAGGCACAATCCAGTGAGGTCTGGGGTCGACATATCCGGTTTGTAGACCCGAGACATTCACTACATTCATACGTGACCGATTAAGTGTTTTCACTGCCAGTAGGAAAGAAAAATCACGAGTCATGTTTCTTTAAATATGTCAATTGTTTCTTCTAGACTGCAGTGAGATTACATGTGGAGACTTTTGCCTAATTTTTCCTGAGAAAAGACCCCAGTAATCTCACGTGTCTCCATTATAGTTTCAGAAGAGAACAATAACAACTGTGAAATAGCCATGATATGAAAGTCTGCAATCAAAGTCAGAGACTTCAATATGAGCTTAAACAAGTGTTGTATATTTGAAATGTACAACACTGAGAACCTCATGAAGTCTTTTGAGCTGAAGTAAATGATAAAGTAATCGGCAAGCAATAGTTTTCCTGTGGGATATTTGCAC
Source organism: Meda fulgida (assembly GCA_030578275.1). Classification (NCBI taxonomy): domain Eukaryota; kingdom Metazoa; phylum Chordata; class Actinopteri; order Cypriniformes; family Leuciscidae; genus Meda; species Meda fulgida. The sequence goes on along the minus strand of CM060625.1, from coordinate 15,747,495 downwards.
ACGTTTAGTATATCTTGGATCAACAGGTCTTATTCAGGGTTTCAGTCATGTTTAATCAGGCTTTTTCTCAATATTTTGTGTATATATTAAACTTGGTTGCCATTTTCAAACTGGAATTCTGGAATTGCGACATAATACATGGCTTAAACCGCTATGTAACAATAATCTGACTAAATATTGTTTATATTTTTGTTTAGAAGTAATATGTAATATATACATATTTAATTAATTAAAATAATGTTTTATTTTTATTATAGACTGCCAGTTTGTGATGAGTAAGAGTTTAAAAAAAAAAAATTATTACCTTTATTCATCAAGGAAGCATTACATTGATCAAAAGTGTTAGTAAAGACATTTATAATGTTACAAAAGTTAATGTTTTTTTTAATGCTGTTCTTTTGAACCTTCTATTGAGCAAAGAATATTTATCAAATGTATCACGGTTTCCAATATTAAGCAGCACAACGGGTTTCAACATTGATAAAATTAATAAATGTTTCTTGGTCACCAAATCAGCATATTAGAATGATTTCTGAAAGATCATGTAACGCTAAAAACTTGAGTAATGGCTGCTGAAAATTCAGCTTTGCCATGACATAATAAATTACATTTTTAAATGTATTAAAATAATGTAATAATATTTCAAAATATTTCTGATTTAATTTTTTTAAATGCTGTCTTGGTTAGCATAAAATACTACTTTCAAGAACTTTCAAACACAAAATTTTGCAGATCACAAACTTTTGAATGATAGTGTGTATATATATATAGTGCCTTTATGTTCATAATGGACCTTGCATGTCGTTTTATTGGATTGTTTTTTGAATGTTTGTGTTGTATATATTTGAATGAGATAACATCCTGCATTTTCAGAAAAAAATGTTTGGCGTTCTTCTGTGTCCTGTCAAAAGTGATTTGCTTTTACATGGTATCCTTGAAGAGGGACTGACCTACTAAAGGCTTGTGTGGGAGAGACAGGTCAGGGATATCTGTCTCTCTGCATAGCCTTCAGGTTCATGGTGGGGTTTTAGCATTAGTGCCTATGCATCTCCTCCTGACAGGATAGAAGAGCCGAGTAAAAAAAAAAGGAGTAAAATATCAAAATAAACTTCAGAGTTGTTGATGATGATTTCTTTCCTCGCCCTTCCCCCTCCTTGGTTTTTCTGTGAGGTTGAGAGCACTTGTTTAATGTACTGGTTCATTGTATTTGTGCCTGTAGGATTTGATCCATCTGCTCATCCAAAGTGGGAATGAGACTGGAGTGGAACTGATGGGGCTTGACTGTGTGCCACTTCCTGTCTCTCTCAGCTGACTTGATTGGCTGTTCCTCAGAGCTTCCTGTCTGATAGTCACCACTGGACTTTGCTGAGTGTTATGCATTTGGATATTCTGACTACTGTGTCTATGTTATGAATCACGCTGCCCCACATTTAAAAACGAGTCGACTTCAATTTCTCTTAGATCACTGTTGTGCTTGATTGGTAGTTTTTGAAATTAATGCTGATTCCTTCATAATTGTATAATATTTAGTGTTCATGTCCGTTTTAGTTTATCATCACCCGTCTGGTGACTTTATTACCGACATTTCTGTGATGTTATAAGGATTCGTTTATTTTCCCATCAGAATGCATCACTGAGCATGTGTGAGTACCCTAACCTAACACTGAGACCTTTGGGTCTGTAGGAAGATGCACGACTAGAGCTGAATATAATTTTTCCACCTTGTTTTGAATCCCTTTGTACTGAGATATTGCACTGGGTCATTAGAGCCGATAGGAATAGGACAAGGAATGGGAATAGGAGCCGGAATGGGAACCTCCCTCTGGAGTTCTGGGGGTTCGTCTGTCCCTGAGCTGCCTGGAGAAGAGTAATCTGTCTTCTCGAGGCGACCTAGCCGACAACAGATTGGTCACGTTAGCCGAGCCTTTTGCAACCCCCAGCGATCCTTTCAAAACCCTGCAATCTACAGTCCTGCGGTCAGAAATCAAGCCTTAAAGGGATAGTTCACCCAAAAATAAAACTTCTGTGATAATTTACACACCCTAATGCCATTCCAAACTTTATTTATGTGGAGCACAAAAGATTTTTTGAAGGTATTTTGAAGATTGGTCTTGGTCATATAATGAAAGTCCGTGGGGTCCAAAACAACATTAAACCACATTGAGTTTCATTATGTGGGCAAAAAACGTTTTTTTTTTTTTTTTGACGGGCAAACAGCTCATTGAATTAAATCTGATAGTAGAAGTAGAAAATCTAATAGTATTTTCTTACACACTCTAATAATCTAATAAACTTCAAAAATTAGTTTTTACATTGCACGAGGGTGTGTAAAAGATTATAGAATTTTCATTTTTATGTGAACTATCAATTTATATCCTATAATGACTGGGAGGATCTCGGATCAGAGTCTAGATGTATCAAGAATCGAAATTCCCCTTTATCGTACAATTCTTAATCTTTGGTTAACTGTGAATCAATACAGTAAATACAATGTTTGTTTAGCCTGTTTATGAAAGAACCTTTATATATTGTTCACATGAGTGAATACTTATGTTCTTTATGCTTAAATACAAAAAAATATCTACTATTGTTTGTAGGGTGAAAAAGAATACGTATATTCTTAGAAAGCGAGTACTTATACTGTCACATTGTTTAGTGCCAAAGAACACTTATACTCTTTGTCTGGGTATTTTACGCAACCTTATTCTGCCTAAACAACATATTATTGTGTCAGTGAATGTGTGTGTGTGTGTGTTTGTTTGTGTGTTTTAGCGTCTGCAAGCACCCGATAACCCACACACTCATCTTCATCTCCTTGGGTGGGCAGTGTTTCGGCCTTGGGAGTGTGATCAGATTTCATGCTGTGCTCCATCATTCCCGAGCAAACGGCTGCGGTGTCATACGCACTCGGATGCACGCTGAAACATGCACACTCAAACGCATATGCTCTACACACTCGTAAAGACACTCTTCGTGTGTAAAAGAACACAGACAGGCATGCACACATGCACAGACGCCATTAACCCTAGATCCACTTACCACTTTTCAACACTAGGCTTGCCTGTCCTGTGCTTTTCAGCGCCACTGAACCTCCGGAAGCCCGTCCTCTGAAGGGCCCCAGTCTCAATCACCTGGTCCCCAGTGTTAGATGTCCTTACAGAGACCTACTTTTACTGATTAATGTACCTCAGAGGTCTTTGTCTGACTTGGGTTACCGATTCTTAAAGTAAATCCGTACACACACCTGCACAGCGTCCTTTTCAACAGCCCTTAATAGGGCTGGGCATTGACACAAATTTCATGATTCAATTAGATTTTAATTCACAAGCTTGTGATTTGATTAAATTCTGATTACAATTTAATTCTATATAAAATTTTGCCAAGGAAAAAACATCTCTACTAATGCTGTAAACTAGAGGTCTGCGCGGAATGGCTTTTTCTATCCCGGGCGGGACCGTTTCGCCGATAATGGTAGATTTTACCAAAACTTTTCACGTTTTTATATTCAAACATATATTAAATAATGAAGAACAGGTTAAGTAAAAATATAACAAATATGTAATATTGCATAATACAAAATGCTCTTCTCTAGAGTTTTTTTTTTTTAGCTGACTGAGTTTTTGGTCAATGAACGACTTTTCTGAGGTTAATTTGACATTGAAAAAAATTACATAGTTTACAAGCTGTTTTATTGACATCTTTCAGTGCTTGAAACACTGATTGAGCAATTACATGATACAGATTTTGAGAAGTTGTACTGTATCTTTGAACATACCTTCCGATGTTCATTCATGTTTGTTTTGTGTTATAACTAGTAGTAGAGAGGAAGAGTTGGTCAGTTCATGTGCGCTTCGTGCTGCTGCTTTGCTTGAACTATAGCGGCTATGGCAATCGGTCACCAATACAGTTAATTTATTGTTTGAATTAGGTAATAAAATTTGAAAACCGAGACCTTTTCATATCAAAAGTAAAAAATGACAAAGCTTATTGCGGTTATTGGATGGGAGAGGCATGATACAAAGTTTGATTTATCAGCTGAAAACAGTATAGAGTACAAGATTGATTCTTCAATTGATTCATCGAAAAAGATATAGAAATAGAATAGATTAAAATCAAGAAATCAACATTTTTAACCCAGCCCTAGTCCTTAAACTTTAGGTGTGACAAAAGATCTGGCATATTATCCTTTCCTATAGGCCCATTAAATCGTACCCTATTTTAGTATTTTGCTTAACATGGGATATTTAAAGCACCCACAGCCAGGGCCGCCTGACTAATGCAACAATCATTCCTGTCATCTCTTTATTTGGATGTGGCTGCCATATTTTTACCAGTGCTGAGTGACAATGGCCAAAGCGTGCTCGGATGCATGTACGTGGCTGCGCCGTGCCTTCACCCACCCTTCCCTGTGCCAGGGTCTCTGCCCGTCACTCCATCTGCCACCTGCGAGTGGAGGTGCCAACGCTACAGACCATTAGCACAGAGCAGGTCTGTATTTATAGCGCTTAACAGGCATGACTCAACAGCATCACTGTTTGCTTTTAGCTGTAATGGAATCTGCGCTTTGCCGAACACAGAAAACCCATTATTGTGTATGATAATATTGTTTCTGTCGATGGGCGAACCGGGACGGAAATTTCCACTGGACCCGCTTGCACCTGCAGAAACCTTGTTTATAGTGAGAGAGAAATGGGCAAGCGAAGGTGTTAGTTAGTGTTAGTGTGTGTGTGTGTGTGTGTGTGTGTGTGTGTGTGTGTGTGTTTTTTTTCTTCAGTGTGGAGCATTGACTGATGTCATGCCGGCCATGTGACTCTGCTGTTGGAGATGAGGTAATGGCTGTTGACGTTTACAGCTCCCCTTAATGAAAGACTGTGTAAAGTGCGATGGTTGTAACGGGACGTAAAACCAGCTAGTAAACCTCTAATGTCACACAGGACTACATGATATAGACTCTCAGGTTTTAGCCTTTTCAGATGCTTTCCAGATTATTTTATTTTTCTGAGTCGCAGTTGTTTTTTATGCCGTTTTGTTTAAATGGCAGAATGCGTAATAATAAACTATACATATTTTGTATACTGTTTACCACCTCAGAAAACTTTGCGTTAGACTGTTTCATATATATAAATATTTAAATAGCTATGAATAAAATGTAAAAAAAAAAAAAAATAGAAATGTATATTAAATATTTTACAATTAATATGAATATCTAGGTCTTGAATATATATATATATATATATATATATATATATATATATATATATATATATATATATATATATATATATATACACAGTCTTTCATATAAAATATATAAAATGTTTTTTCAAAACCTGGATATTCATATAGTATACTATAATTATAATATTTTAGATTATAACTATTTTTATTTTATAATTATTATATTTACATGTACACTAAATGTTTTTTTATAATTATGTAAAATTTATTTAAAAAATGTGTGTGTGTGTGTGTATATATATATATATATATATATATATATATATATATATATATAAAATATCACTTATTTATGGTTATGTTTGTGTGTGTGTCTAATGATGTGTCTGCAAGTGTGTGGCAATTGCTAGTGTGTGACTGCACTGGGCCTCCCCTTTGCCAGTGTCCTCTGTTTCCCATTCCAGCCCTGATGAGTCAGAGTCTGTGAATGCAGCCGAGCGTACAGCAGCACAGTGACGTTAATGTGTTTACGCTCTGTGTGCTCCCTCTGCTACAGTGGGGCGCGCTGACCTCCACATACAGGCACAGTCTAAATTTTTCAAGCACACACAGTCTCAAGCCCAGTCTGTACTTAACATACTAACACGGTCTCTTTTGCTTGTTTGTTTGGACAAAAATTGTGATATATATTTCAGTATGAAAATTTACAATACTAATTAATATTGATGGCTGTCTTTTTCTTCACTTTCAAATGTTAAACCATCAAGCTTTTATTTAGGCGGAAAATTGCTAAAGACCCCTAAAGCTTCTCATTTGTTGACAACAGCTGGTTTATAAGCACTTCTCATTACAGTTTTGGGAAGATGTTGAGCACATGTGTTTCCAAATGCATGTTAAAAGTGTCTCAAACTCAAACCACATGCAGAGATGAGTTTGTTTGGAGAAGCATTTAGTGTGAACCAGGCCGCCATGATACACTGAAAACAACGGATCGTGAGCTGTACGTGCGCAAATGAACATAGTGCCGTGCTTCACTCTGAAACACACAATGCATACTGTATTTTTATATTATAAAATCACAGCCTTTACAATTTGATAATCGTACTAAGCCATATCATGATTTCGGTTTTATTTTTATTAATCGTGCAGCCCTACTCTAATTTACAAGTTAATAAAGTCTATTTTCTTTAAACAGTCTTTCTTCAATCCCTCTTTTTACAAGCTAAAATACTCTTTCCTTTTCAAACAGTCTCGCATTATCAGACAACACAGTCTATCGTCTTCAAACAGATAGTTTCTCTTTTACAAGTGAACAGTCCCTCCTCTCCACACAGACAAGTTTCTTCCTTTTATAAAGTCTATTCTTTCCAACATGTGCGTTTCTCTTTTCCACAGACACAATCCCTTCCAGACACAGTCGCTCCCGTTCCTCCTGTCCACAGATTACATTGTCGTTCTCTGCACACAGAGCCCCGTTTTCTCTCCCCCGGTCTGAATGTCTGTTGAGAACAGACTTCAGTTTCACTTTATTCAGCAGTGGAGGGAGGGGAGGGGGGGACTTTGCACAGTTGTGGTCCCTCCTGTGAACAGCCATGGCTGTCAGTAAAACATTAAACTGATTTGTGGGTTGTGTGATTCTCCTGAGGGAGGTGGGCTGGCAGTCTTCCTGCAATTCTGTCCCTCAATCTCAATACTGATCTTGAATCAGTACGGCCTGAAAACCTATCCACTAAATTGATGTTTTATATTAAACAGCGAGTGTAGTTCACGCTCGGCGTCCAGACACTGTGAAACAGATGTCTTCTCAGCTGTAACAAATTGTTGTGTGTGTATATATTTATAGTGTTGGCGTACGATGGACCTCGTTCCATTTTTTTACTGAATGATCCTGGCGTGTGACGTGAATGTGCATTAAGCGTGTTCTGAGTGTTTGTTCTTCTGCTCTGTATTTCGTTTAATTGTTTTACAGTGCACGCCACTCCGCTTTTTGTTACCCAATATGGGTAAATCTAGCAGATTCTTGCCGTACCCTGCCCATTCGTCCTATGTTTATGTCCATTTCTCTTTTATATGTCCTCTGAAATGTCTTTGTGTTTTCCGAGAGATACTTGCATCAGCCTCTTCCCACCACATGTTTTATTTGAGGTAATTTTCAGAGCCTGAGACCCCCTCCACCCTCTGACAGAATTACAAGGCAGAAATAATCGTGCAACATAAAACACTATTTAAAGTTTTCACAAGGTTCAGGCGAGCGGAGGGGGGGCTGTTTCCATGGAATATGCTTTTAAGAGGAATGCTGACAATTATGCACCCTGAGTGGAAAAAAGCCTGAGACGCATATCGGGTAGGCACTTTTTTTTTTTTGGACAACTCATTTCCCACGTTTCGTCTGTAACGTTTGGTGCGTAGACCCACTGACCTAGTGTCCAAATCACTCCTTGTGCCCTTTGTTGTGTAGTGTTATTTTGTAGTGTTATCCGAGAAGTAAACGACATAATGTACTATATAGTTCAGTCTTTTTTACCCATAATGCATTTTGTTATATAGTGTAGCTGATCTGCAATCATTATTTTTAATGGTACTTTTTAAATATATTTTTTAATCATAATTAATACTTTTTTAAATAGTAGTATTTACATGAAATTACTATATATATATATATATATATATATATATATATATATATATTATTTTATTATACTTTTATTAACTTTTACATGGACTGTCACTGTACACAGCGAAAACTATGATTTATATATCACCTGTAGAAATGCATTCATCTATCGTGAATAAATGTTACTGATGTCTTCATTAATGCTTTAGGGGCAAATCGACACACTTGTTTGTCAATTATTTGTCAAACAATATATAGGGAATAGTGAATCAGTGAGTGATTTCAAATGCAGGACAAATGAATGAATAGTCACTGTGTAGAGTCACTGTAAATGAATGACCACATGTTTCACTTCAAGCTGTGTCCACAATTGCAAACTGACCTTTTTGACACAAGCGAGGTGATGTAAAGATGAACCAAATACGAAAAAATGCAAACAAACAGCATCATGTGGATAAGGGGGCAGGCAAGATGTCCACCCATTCGCTGTGAGACCGTTTCATCACCAGATAGAGGCTGCCCTGCATTCCTCTGAGGCAGAAGGCCATGTCTTTCTCCCTTTTTCACCATCCCCCCTTTTCCTCTTTCATTTCCCTTCTTTCATCCCTCTCTCCCTCTGATCTGCATGGCCGCATCTCAGGTTTTTCTCCTGAAGCAATCTCTATAAATAGACCTTCAATAGCTGCTGCCTAACAAACCTGCTCATCAGAACTAATTGCTAAAGAAAAGTTCTTTTTTCCCCAGCTTTCTTTGCATTAACTCTTTCCTCCTCTACGATGGCCTGTGCTACCATGTGTCAAATAAAGAAGGCTTTATAGGACACTTTGTTAAAATATTCTTTGATGTTTGAGATGAGAAAGGTTCCTTTTTAATCTATATGATATTTATATTATACAATTATTTATTGCATTTTAACATAATTTATAAAAATATGAAAGTTTGTTATTTATAAAATGATCTTAGAAACATGTTCTATAATATTTATATATATATAATATAATATATTTATATTCAGTGTTAACTTAAAAAGTTAACACTGTATAGTTAATTTTAAAAAGTTCAAATAATATCTAAAATTACTAAAACTACAATTTTTAAAATAAGAAAAAACTAAAAGAAAGAAAAATGGCAATAAACATTAAAATGAAACCCTGGAAAGAAATATAAAAACAAAATCTTATTAAAAATATTAATAAGGGCTATAATAGTATATCAATACTAATAAAATGACACTATTGTATTATATTATATTATATTTCAGCCTTTGGAGATTAGGTATTTGTGATGTTTGTGGTGTGTGTATTATTAAAGGGGGTGGGGGGGATTGTGATTGATAGCCTCCATCAAGAGAGTGTGTGTCTGAGAGGCCGGCCGGTCCTAGATCACAGCGTCTTTGTTTGGGGGTCTGTCTGACAGTTCCGTGACCTCATTACCAGACCAGCGTCTGGGGGCATTCATCTCGTGGGGGCCAATGGGGGCCCCCAACCCCTATCCATTCTTGATTTTCTTTCTATTTCTCATTTTATCCTACTGTAACAACTCGTATTTATATGGTTATGCTGCGCACAATCCCTTCTCATGTTTATGTGTGGTTAAGAGAGCGTGTACGTTTTAAGGTGGAGCTGAAATTGGTCTGAATGCAATGGGGATCTGTTCTACGTCTGCTTTAATTGACTGTGACCTTAAGGGTGTGGGAGCACGGAATAGGGGACACTGACACGCCCACGCGCAGACATGCATGCACAGCTGCACACACACACACACACACACACACACACACAAGCTTGGGTGCAATAGGTAAGCAAAGCACTGATGCCCTAAATTTGCAAACACTATATAGTCTTGTTAATGTAAGAATAACTATCACCATTGCTCATATTTAAAGGCTGTTCAAATCCCTAACCGTAAATATAACTTCAGAACATAGTGATTAGGCTTAAAGTGCTGTCACATTTACCTTTGTTTGCATGAATTTTCGCTGGCGAAATTGTCATTTCAATAGGAATCCACGTTATAGAAGAATTTCTCAAGAAGGCAAAAGATTTCTTCACCACGGGTTCAAATTGGTCATGCGGACTCGGCACGTTGACCAGCTGAAACCTGCTTGGTTTGAAAGTGATGTCTGTGTAAGCTGTGCTTCTTACATTACTACACTATTAACAATAGACAATGTAATTTTTTGCAAGTTTTTTCCCCATCAAATTTCGCACCTATCCACGGTCACAGCCATTTGTAACTTAAATGTGCGAGGCTTCTGGCGCCAAGCTTCTAGTTATTTTACGTTATGTTGCTTTTTATTGCAAACTTGTATTTATGATATCTCATTATTTAAATGTATTATCATAATCAAAAACACACTGGTTTGGAGCACAGATGGTTGTACTGTTTACTGCACTTTTTAATTCTTCTATTTATTTACCTATAGCGGCTAATGAATTGGAAGTCTCAACTCAATGTTTATTTATATAGCACTTTTAAAAAACCGAGGGTTTACAAGTGCTGTACAAGCAATAATTTAAATAAAACAATAACATAACAAAAAGCAAGAACATTAAAACACAAGAAGATCACACATTCACAGAAAATAGCTTATTTCTATCATGCAAGGTGGATAGACAGGTGGTGGGCAAAACAAATCCTATAGACTTGCATTAGAGGAAGAACCCAAGCCAAAAATACCACTGAGGACACCCTAGCAATACCCTGGTAACCACTCTGAAAGCCCTAGCAACTACATAGCAACACCCTGGCAACCACTAAGAGCAGCCTAGTGTTTTGGCAACTTTTGCTCTGAAAAAAGTCGAGTGGTGCTTTCACATTTTCTTTAGAACCTGTAAAAGTGTTTTCATATTCATCCTATTGTTTTCTTTTGTTTCCATCCTGTTGCGAAAGCTGAGCAGAGGTTTAGCACCGAACCACTGAAAGGTACCTTTTTTTTTTAATTTTACATGAAGAACCTAGACAATATCTGATTCTACAGATTATTGCACAGAAGCTGACGATGCACTTTAGTATCAGCCACCTTCAGTAAAATGCCACAGTTCTTTTTCCTGAAGAATGTTTGGAGGTGTGTGTGTGTTCCTCTATAATGGAGGCACAGCGGCCTTTCTCTTATCAGTGTAACTCTCCTTTCATCCATCATGGCTGCTCTCTGCTGTCTATGCATGTGTGTGTGTGTGTGTGTGTGTACTTTTGAATAACGAGCAGGTTGATGCTCTTGGACTTTGTTGAATGGAGATTCTACATCCAGAAGGCAGCAAAAGACAAGAGAAGACATCCAGTGGACAGGCGATACCATGTGCTTTCCTGTTTCCACCATTTCCAGCGCTGGATTTAGTGAGATTTACGATTCACTGAACAGGCTGGTAGCCATTTTTCAGGAGAATCCAAAATATAAAACTAGATTCACTGAGCTGAACATTATTTCATTACTGTTGTATACTCTTATACTACAGCTTCTATTTCACTGAAAGTGCTGGATTTAAGAATCTGCCCCACAAAATTCTGTAAAAATGATGGGCGCCTGCAAGTGATGACTTTACAAAGCATGTTCATTTATTAAGTATTTTGGATAGTCATGTTTTCTGCACTCAAAATAGAGTATTCTGTTTTATTTAACCCATTTTACCATTTCCAAATTTAGAATTCCAGAGACTTTCCTCAGGAATCTGTATGGTAAACGTGGAAGAAGCATGCAGTTTCTTTGTGGACCTAGATGTAACTCAGTTTATGTGTCTCAGTAATATTTCCATTTTATGGAGGCATAAAAGCAACATAAATTTGTGCCAGAATAGATTTTGATCTGTGTCTGTATAAAGAGAATATACATGAGGAGGATTTAGGAAAATTATGGGTGTCCATCATTTTGTTAAATCCTCCTTGTGTATATTCTCTCGGTCAATCAGATACGATTAAACTGATCTGTTGATCAACGTACCTACCAAGCTTAGATGGTATTACGGCAGACACCAGAAGCTTAAAACGGGCCTGGCCTGGTTCCACTTAGGCAATGCCACCACAGATGCCAGCGTGCCAGGACCAGTTGGCATGTGATGCTCTATATAATGGAGTGAGTGGGAGGAGGGAGAGGCTCACGTTGATGGTAAATAATTCACCAGGCTGGCACATGCAGCTGTGTAATCTGCCAAACTAGTGGGTTTAAAGATGCATCGTGCTAGAGGAGGGGACGGCTTTCAGGGACTTTAGGTGGATCTGGATTTGGGGACACTGCAGAACGTGTTTCTGCTGGTTGATTGAGTACAGCGCCACTCACTAGCCCCCCAACTGATGTGATTATTGCTCAAAACTCTTTTGCCCAGAGAGAAGGATCTGTTTCTCTGTTTTTGTAGGTAGCTTTCCAGTGGTTGACAGATAATTATGTATTTTTTTATATTTATATTTTCTGATGATGGGAATTGATTTTAATAATACTATCAATAGCTGATATACAATGCTGATCAGGGGTCAGAAATTAACCAGGACTTTGAGCAGAAATGTGTTTATTTATTTGAAAATCACATTTTTATTTATTAAAAAATGATTGAACTTTGCCAGATATCTATAATTGAGTCGAGTGTTAAATATAACACTAATAGGAAGGGGCTTATGATTAAATATTTTTAATCAATATTAAAATATATTTTTCAAATATTTTAAATACTACGCCTTAATTTAATTTAATCACAATATAGGTAATTTAAGCAAATCCAATTTAATTATAGAAGGATGTATGTATCAATATTTACTCAAATCACTAATTATTCCAATACATGCATGCATGATATCATCTGATGCTGATAATCAGATAAAATTTGATTCATAGCTTGACAATCTCTATAATTAATTTCCCTTTTCAGTCATCCATGAGGTGCAGTTTGCCTGCCTGCTCGTTCAGCTGTTATGCTTCCGTCACATCATGTTTTGACCTCACCGCCTCTTTCCGTGCCGCAGTAGTCCGACAGATTGTGTTTCCGTCTTCAGACCCCTCTGGATTTCACAACGACTTGCACATGCTCAAACTTGGCTCAGGTCCTGGAGATTTACTTTTATTGCAAGCTTTTTATCCATTCGCTAACAATATAAATGTATTTTTATGCACTGCTGTCTTTGTGAAGAAACGCTGGCAGATTGCATCTGCAGAGAAAGATGGGAGAGTGAGAATCCCGCTCAAGGCGGGCAGGGGAACTCTCTTTTGGCCAGGCCCCGAGTATTATGTTGAAACCAGATGTTGAGAGATGTTTCCTCCTGGTCACGTGGGCCCCTCTGGTGCGGCACTTACATAAATGTCATCTGTACAGTAGCCAGTGCGGGCGGGAGAGCGGGAACGGAGGCCCAGCTGCTCGCTCTGGGAAGATGAAGAGTGCAGTGGGGTCAAAGCTACCCTCCACCACTTCTGTCTGCTCTCTGCCAGTGCTCGTTCTCTCCAAACATGAGTGAGACATGCAGACGTCAGCTAGTTGTGGGAATCTTGCTTTGTCATTGTGTTACCTGCTCATCACGATAGACCTGGCTGATATGTTGTGTGTATACACTACTTAACACTAGCAGTCAAAATGTTTTTTTCACTGACAGGTAATGATTTACTATCGATACTAGATCAATGGTTTATAGCACAGATGGTTGTTCTGTATACTGCACTTTTTAATTCAAGTTATTTACCTATAGCGGCTAATGAATTGAAAGTATCACACATTCACAGAAAATTGCTCATTTCTATAATGCAAGGTGGATAGACAGGTGTTGGGCAAGAAATGGGCAAACTAATCCTATAGAAGAGCCCAAGCCATAAATACCACTGAGAACACCCTAGCAATACCCTGGCAACCACTCTGAAAGCCCTAGCAATTACATAGCAACACCCTGCTAACCACTCTGAAAGTCCTAGGAACTACATAGCAACACCCTGGCAACCACTAAGAGCAGCCTAGTGTTTTAGCAAGTTTTGCACTGAGAAAAGTTGAGTGGTGCTTTCATATTTTCTTTAGAAACTAAAAGTGTTTTCATATTCATCCTATTGTTTTCTTTTGTTTCCATCCTGTTGCGAAAGCTGAGCAGAGGTTCAGCACCGAACCACTGAAAGGTTCCTTTCTTTTTTCGTTTTAACATGAAGAACCTAGACAATATCTGATTCTACAGATTCTAGCAGTCAGGATGTTTTTTTTCAGTGACCGGTAATGATTTACTATCGATACTAGATCAATGGTATTTTACTGAAACCAAAATGTTGGTATTGATATCTTAAGAGCAGGCTGGCAATACAATACCAATAATTATTGGATCATTTATACAATAACACACACACATGTAAAGTATAATTACCAAAAACTTGTTAAGCTATCTTATATTTTGTTTTTTATCTTAGATTTTCTAAGTAGCTACTTTTTTGTTTTGCTTTTTTACTTTGTGGTCTAACTAATGCATATAGATCATGCAAAAGTATTTTCTCTTAAATTAGTAAAATATTTCATAATTTTATTTGTAAATCTTCTTGTCCTGATGCACTGATCCCTCAACTCTTAGACCATAAAGAAAGTTGGAGTGGATGGGCTAAGGAGGAGGATTTTTTGCTACTTTTCCTGTAAAATACAATTTTGTGTTGCCCATTATATTAAATATATCTGCTATGGTGACTCCTACACTGCTAATGAAACGCGAGCAGCTTCGGTAATGATGTGTATATCTTTATGCCGCAGTGGCGTAATGGCCTGCGTCCTGGCGATTACAGCACTCAGGGCGCCGTTTTATTCGGCCCCAGCGCTCAGTAATGTGTTTGTGCGTGGTAGGCATTCCTATACTGACTTTTAATGTGAGGGCTTTTTGTCCGGCCGGGAGATTTATTCACAGCCGTGTGTAATGTCATTTCATGTTGAAACACCCACCCTATGTTCAAATGAAAGAGGCATTGATGTTCATCTTAATCTGATATACTTTAATACCACGGCATCAAAATTACTCGACTGTAAGGGCCTGCAAGAGGAGGGAGGTGCGCTGCCATACAAAACTTGAAACAAAGACATAGTTTGTTTTCCAGAAGCAGATTTTTTCTTATTTCTCTTTATGATGATTCTTTTTTTTTAAATGAAAATTTCATATCACTCAGAAACACGAGCCGAAAGCAACTCATTCATCTGTAACTTTATGTCAAGATGATGTAGTAATAGACTGCAGTTGTAAATCTTTCTTTAGAACTAATTATGTAATTTATTCGTATCGACTGCACGGCTGTAGCGCACATATAGATGCATGTGGCGCTACACTTTGCTTTTTGTTCTCGCTGTTTTTGCATGAGCAGTTTTTTGCAGCAGAGAGGTCTGAGTCATGGAGAACTCATGCAAGGAAAAACGAGGGCATATCTGGAGAGAGAAAGAGAGAGAGTACGGATGCATACATATACACTCTTTAAAGCAAATACTGTCCTTAGCCCATAGTCAGGTGATTACTCTTTTGTGTGAGAGAGCATTTGTGCGTGTGCATACACTTGGGCACGCACTTGCTGTGTGTTTTTTCCCCCTCTTTTGAAGAGAACAAACCCAGCCCTCAGACATTTGATAAATTAAGATATCCATTTGAATACATTGGGTATTTTTCCCCCTTTTTTCCCCTCCATCTACGATCAGATGCCTGGCATTGTCTGCTCTCAATATCCTGAGTTCCACAAATGCTACATTGAAAAAAAATGGAGAATTTGATAATATCTATTAATATCTATTAATTTCAAACACTGTTCAGAATCTTATATAGTCAAATAATAGCTCTTATAGTTCTAATGTCTGTTTTTTTTCTATTGCAGGATTTGCGTAAACAGATAGCTCCTTTGCTGAAAGGCTTCCAAGCAGAGGTGAGTTGTCTTCCTAAACTTTTTACCCGTATTTATTATCATAAACTCTTAAAGATGAAATTTATGTAAATGCTTACATTTATCCCCAAAACAGCTTTAAGGCCATTTGTGTTGTTTCTCCTGAAAAGTGTAAATACTGTGCCTCTGAGGCGCTATGAAAACATTTATCTGTTTGTTTGAGCCCCTCAACCTGCCCAACAACAGTGGCATTGGTTCAACCAATGGTGTGAGTTTGAGGGTGGCACTATTTGTTTGACCAGCCAACTGCAGGTGGGCGAGTGCTCTGGGAAACATGTTTGAAAACAGTCATGATTTTTACAGTTTGGTGATGGTAGTGGCGCAGAAAATAGATTTGTGCTTAAAAAAAGAATGGTTCAAATTGTGTGAATTGTCTGTGTGTGTATATATATATATATATATATATATATATATATATATATATTAGGGGTGTAACGATACACAAAACTGACGGTTCGGTTCTTCCCATGGTTTTGACGTCTTGGTTCGGTTTAGACAGCTGAAATTGCTTTTGTTTTTTTTAAACAGAGGTTTAATGAAAATGTTTTATTTTGTCACATTACTATAACAGAGGTTAACAACAGAGCCTAGACTTTTAGCCTAAATTCAGATACTATTTATTTTTTAGATATAATAATCAACACCCAACACATTGTATGAAAACATATAAACTGAACATAAGGCAGTTTTTGCATTAACTTATGTTTTTACTCTAATTTGTTATTGAAATATAATAATTTACACAGTTGCTGTCATTTTCATGAAATATATTTTAAACATACATTAAATAATTAATATATCATTAACAGGTTAAGTAAAATATAATATATAGGCTAATATAGTGCATTTAATTAGTGCAAGAGTTAATTTCTTCAGGAACCAACAAGTTGTGGACACTGAATGACTGCTGAGGTAAATATAATGCTAGTAACAAGTGAAGCTGTTTTGAACACAGCTTTTTTATACGTCTTTCCGCAGCTGAAACACTGATTGAGCGATTACACGATTTATGATGCCTTTCAGTAAGCATACTGTATCTTTCAACAAACCTTCAGGTGTCCATTCATGTTTATTCTGTAACTGAGGAAGAGATGATCGCGTTTAATCGCGCTCCGCGCTGCCGCTTGAGATGAGGAGCCTAGTACAGTGATCTGTCACTATGTATAGTGGTTTCTGTATCGCGGTTTTTCGGTTCGGTTCGAATATCGTTGCACCCCTAATAAATAAATAAATAAATAAATAAATATATATATATATATATATATATATATATATATATATATATAGAGAGAGAGAGAGAGAGAGAGAGAGAGAGAGAGAGAGAGAGAGAGAGAGAGAGAGAGAGAGAGAGAGAGAGAGAGAGAGAGAGAGAGAGAGAGAGAAGGGGTGTTCAATCCTGCTCCGTGATATATATATCAGGGTACCCGCGGGTCTTAAAAGCCTTGAAAAAGTCTTGAATTTGATCATCTCAAATTAAGGCCTTAAAAGCCTTGAATTTAGTATACAAAGTCTTGGATTTCGTTACAAAGGTCTTATTTAGTTTTTACCAAAAGTAAAGTAACTGCAGTTTGACTAAAAGTTGACAAAAAATGCAAAGACTTTTCGTCAACTACAACTATAAAAAACAGGATGACTCAAATGTGATTAAGACCAATAAGCATTTTCGTCTGAAGACTAAGACTAAATCAAAAATGGCTGCCAAAATTAACACTGGCCTACACACACGTGCGCGCTACAATGCTGTTGCGTATGTATTAAATATGACTGATATATAATTCAATATATATTTAATTCAAGTAACCTCCTTGTACATAATTATTTTCTAGGGTTTAAAATGTATACAGATTTGACATTTTCCCCTCATACTTCTGTCGGAATGGGTACGAAGTTGGCATTGAATTTCATTTGAAATGGTTTTAAAAAGGTCTTAAAAAGCCTTGAATTTAAGTTGGAGGATCCTGGGGGTACCCTGTATATATATATATATATATATCACGGAGCAGGATTGAATATATATATATATAATTTTGAGATGCTTGTTATTCTCTAGTTTGTTTTTAGAATTTTTATGTGTGGATCTGAACCTGCATTATAAAATCAATAACTTGCCTTTATTAGATGGTTCAGGTGTGTTTAATATGGTTGGAGCTAAACTCTGCAGGACAGTGGCCCTCCAGAAGCAGGTTTGGACACCCCTGATATAGGCTTTATATTCACAGATATAGGTATTATTTTAATGATAATATTGATAAAATAATTGTTTTATTTGATGTTATTTTACTATTTTATTTTATTCAAAGTATTCTTTGATATTAGCATATAATGTTTCTAAAATACATTGTATTCTTCGTGGGGTAACCTCCCCTTTGCGTGAAATTCCTCATCGTCTAGACTGGAGTCGTATTCATAGGAAAGCAATAGCAATAGTTTCAGTTGTTTAATCAATGCAGTGTGACAAAGCTGCTCAGCAGTCAGAGAGCAATACTGTTAAACTACACTCTCCTCATGGCTTAACACAGCAAATATGAAATATGTGTATATCATGCTCACACCAATTCATCTCACAACCTTCCTTGTAAGGAACGAGAGGAAAAAGACCTGTTTGCTTAACTCGTCACAGACCTGGTGGTAGATGGCCCTCTCTGGTCTGATTATAGTCTTGACGGGCTCAAAAGCCCACCTGATTTCACAACAGTGCTTATTATGTGACAGTTTGTTTTTCTTGTTCTTGTTATTTGAGGCCTGCTTGTGTTGTACAAAGCCTCCATATTTTGTCAGTCAGCATCTAATCAGATCAGACAGTTTTGATACGTTCTCGCTGTTTGCTCTCCCGCTCTTTTATTTCCGTACGTCGGATGAGAGCGAAATCCTAATGATGTTTTTGCTCCATCGTGTCAGGTAAGTCTATTTGTTCAGGGCTGAGCCAGAATGATGGACTCCTGAGTTTCACATCTCAAATCTTTTTTAACCTTAAGGCATAAATTAGATTTTCTTTTGGATGCTCTGGTAATGTGTAACAATATTATGTAGAATGACTATGGCTCTATTCTTGTATCAAGTCTTTTTTTTTTTTTTACTTTGCTAAATAAAATTAAAAAAGATTTTAATTAGATCAGTGGTTCTCAACTGGTGGGGTCACATATCTTTCCAACAACAATCTCTCTTTTTCTCTTTCTCTCTGTGTGTGTAGATAGATAGATGGATGCATGGATTTAACAGATATTACAAATCAATTTTCTGTGATGCACCAGTTTTGTATAAAAATTTTTTATATACATTATTGTTGGTCTTTAGACTAAACTTAAAATTTTGATGTGAATTGTTCACAAAAGCGTTTATAATTTTAAAAGCTTACCAATATTGCAATAGTAAAGTTTTCATCACATTTAATTATTGTTTAAAAATTATATGCAATAAGTTCACCAGTTCTTCTCATGGAATGAACCTGAGTTTCCTTTGACAGGTCTTTGCTGATAGTTGAGAACTGGGAGGTGGTGCTGTGTTCCATAAGTAATGTACATTACCATTCAATATGACAGCAGGCAGGTATTCAAACGCCCTTTGCAGCACAGACTTAAAATATAATGATAATAATAATATTAGAAGGATTTTGAGTGAGTTTTGTTTTGAGCCCTACCTTCTTATAACATTCTTTACTTTAATTAGGTCTATTTTAGTTCAATACAGGCTGTTTTCTGCTAAAAGAGTTACACCTAATGTTCCTTGATAATTCAGTCAATTAGTTGTACTGTTGCGTGATATCAAACCTAGTTTGATTAGGTTGAATAACCCGCTGCGCTGAATAACTTGCTGTAAGGGTTTCTCAATCTCTTAGTTACCAGCAACTCAAGTATGAGAGCTTTGAAGTGTTTTCTGCTTTTCTATGCTAATAATGTTAAATTATCTGAAAAGATATTTATAAAATAGTTGTGCTTTTAAACAATAGGCCTTTCACATGATTATATTTGAGGTTTGTAAAGTATTTAACTGCAGGTTCAGAATAACTCTTTGGCTCTATTTATGTTGTACAGGCTCAGTTCCAGAGGGGTCTAGTCCACCCAATCAGGAGTTTAGCCCACCCTCTTTTATAGAGGCAGTATATATATCATAATATCATAATATCATAATAGCAGTCATAATATCATGATGCTGAATAATATTTACATGGCACCCCAAGTTACTTCAAGGAGTTGATATTTGTTTTATTTTATTTTTTATTTGAATTTTATTTTATTTTTATCAATTACATTTTTTTTATTTGACTTTTTGTGCAATATTAAAATAGTGTGTGTCCAAAAATAAATTACCATGTCCAAAAATATGACTACGTTTTGTATCGCTTATTAGCTGGACTGATTTTAAAGAATATTTTATACCTCTTTAATCAGTTACTGACTTTGTCAATTCCAGACCAGAAGTTTTTACAGGCTGTGTTTTCCATTCACCCCCCCCCAAAACCCATCACTGGCACTCTTATGTTGGAAAAAGGGTGACTTTGACGTCCCAATTCCTCTATTTCCCTCAATAATATTCGGCTCCTTTTTCACTATTCTGTCTAACAAAGTGGCAAAAAAGTCCAAAAATAATAAAAGAGAAGGAAAGTGAGAAGTATGTGTCAATTTTCCTTTCCTTTGACCTCAAAAGCACTTCCACTATCCGTTAAATTATATTTCTGTATATGTAATGCAGCGTTTGACGGCCTTCAGCAGCACCTTGCATTAAGAGGCTGTTGAGGGGCTCGAAGCGCAGTGAGACACGGCCGTATGTAACTTTGATGAAGTGAGGGCTGTGAGTAGTGGCTCCCCTTTCTCCTCTCATGAGCCAGTACCTCTGGCTAACTGCTCCATTATAGCTCATTGTGGTTTCGGAGCTGTGTTCTCGAGGACTAGCCTGTCATTAACTGAGGTAGTCGCCCCACTTCAAATCTCTGCTCGGTTAAATATAAATCCCCATCCCACCACTCTAACAGCAAAATCGTTTTAAACCGCCTATTATTTTTCATCGAGAAATATTTCCTTATTGACAGTGCCTGACCTCAACAAAAACAGCCTGACTGCTCCGACCAGAAATGGGCATTTTTTGGGCTTTTTTTTCAGGCGTCAGCTATTTGACAATAATTGGCGGGAGGGATGGGTTTGCTTGTGTTTTGTCTTGTTAGTCTGACCGTCCATTAAATCTTTAAATAGACAAAGAGACTTCAATTTTACAGCACCAATTTAAAAAAAAAAAAAAAAAGGATAGAGCACATATATAATTCATAATGGCAGACAGACCAATGAATACAGCTGTTTGCAATGGGTGAATGATTTTTTCTGTTTAATTTCTATCTTCCGTTTTCCTGTAACGGTGGGTTTGTTAAAATAGCACGTTTGAGTCAGACCGACGCAGTTCTCTTGGGTCAGCGCAGAGTCCTTACCACATGTCATTTTTTTTGTTCGAGAGAGCGAGAGCCTCCTCTTTTCCTGTCAGGAAATGAGAGTACAATAGGGAGCTGTACATAGCACGCGGCTGGGGCCCTGTTTGGGGTTGGACACACATTTGTGTGTATGTAAATTATAGACTTGGGGGAGGGGGGGTCCCTCTAATAATTGTAAAGAATTTTTTGTTTTTGCTCATTTATAGCCATAAGCCATATGTTACAGATGTTCGAGAAGACTTGCTGTATTTTAGCTTCCAGCCTCAAATTTTTAATTATTTATTCTTTTTTTGAGAGGGTACTTGAGGTGATCCTTGTTCACTTGGTGCCCTAGGCGAGATGAGACATGACCAAAGGAGAGTGCATTTTTAAGTGGTATAGCTAGTGGTCTTTTTTTTTTTTTTTATTACATTTTTAATTGTTTTGCTTTGCTTTGCTTAGTTTTTTTTTTTTTTTGGGCTTGGTTTTGTTTTGTTTTGTTTTGATTGACATTTAATCTTCTGTTGTCCTGTCTCACTTGGTACCCTAGACAAGTCATGTCCAAAGAAAACAAAAAATACTTTTTAAGTGGTATAGCAAGGTTTGCATTTTTATTTTTATTTTATCTGTTTATTTTTTTTAGTTGTTAGCTCGTTACAATCACAATTATTTTATTTTATTTGAATTATTTTACTGTATGTTTGACATTACATTCACTGTTTTAACACACATTCACACTGTTTTTTAGTGGTCCTTAATTCAGATTTAATTTGCTTGATTCGCGATTCAGTATGTTATGTCAAAACTGCTCAAATAGTTTGTACTCCTAGAGTGTATGTGCAGTTCAATGTTATTGTGCCTTTTTAAGTGCAAGAAAAAAGCCCCCATTTAGCTTCTAATCTCAAGCTTCATTTTCATAATAAATAATTGTCATTACTAAATGGAAAATTCAACATTCTGAAAGAAAGAGCGCAAACGCGCAAACGAGAGAGAGGGAGAGAGTAAGTTGACCCGCGAGCAAATATCTCTGTGAAGACAGCTAATCACTCTGGCAGACGTTTACCGAGTGCCATGGAAGTTCTACAAATTTGGAAGTCAGTATTGATTTGACGTAATTGTGCACTAATTTTAGTGGGCCGGAGTCTGCAGATGCTGAACATGGCCAAGTGCTGAGGAGAGAGGAGGTTAGTGGCAGCTCAGATAAATGAGTTTGGGTCTGAATTGTCTATATATGCATGCAAACAAAGCAAGTGTATGTGTGTAGGTTGCAAATGTAGGTAGTTAGCTAGCCACCTCCTTTTGGATGCATTTTCTTTTGACACTTTTAGCCTTGGTGCTCAAATTTCCACCAAATCCCCACTGCACTTGTATTAAGTAAGTCAGAGTTAGATCTATGGTGCTGTTGTTAGTGGCATGTGCACAGGTTCAAGTCTGCAATGTGCACCTTTCCTTTATCTCACAAATAATTTCCTGCCACACTCATTCTAATAAAAGAAGCAAAATGAAACAAAAACAGAATTAAGAGCAACTTGAGGGTCAAATATGTTTGAAGGCTGGCCTTCTGTTTTGAGGGCGATGCAGGTCAGTAGAACTGATGGAGTTTTCTGCCTCCGCTATCAGCAGTGCCAAGTCTGTGCTCCCTCACAGAAACAAGAGCTATTTATAAACCGCTTCCCCCACCCATCTCAACCCCTGTTCCGGCTGGACCGTAAGGGAATAACGCTGTTTAAACTGGCATGCTTTTGATGCCATAAGATAGACTGTATGTTGTGTGGTTCAAAGGGGCGGAACTGACTGTGTGTGTGTGTGTGTGTGTGTGTGTGTGTGAGTGTGTGTGTGTATGGTGTAAAATGGAGTGACTGGAGCTAGTTGTCATACTTTTTACTCCAGTGAATGTTTCTCAGGGAATGTTATTTCTATATAGAGACACACCTTAAAAGGCTTAAAAAAAGCGTAGAGGTATAAACTATTCAAGAGTTTGGGATCAGTACGTTTTTATTTTATTTTAATGTTTTTAAAGAGGTCTCTTATGCCAAAGTCCTTTTAGGCAAGTCATGCCACTCGGCCACCATCTTGGCAACGCCTCCGGGCAGCTATTTCGGACTAACAAGACCAGGTTCCTATCTAAATGAATGGGCAGAGAGTCAGAACTGCACTTTCACTGGTCACCGGGACATAAAAACTGCATATTTAGAAACAGCAGTAAAATATGATAAAAATCGATGAAAAAGTTTGATGACTTTGTCCCCAAAATAAGGTTTAAAACGCCTTTTTCCCCACAGGTTATACTTCACTACGCATGCGCAAGGGTTCTCTCCCTCTCTGACGTGCACGCGCGGCACGGTTTGAAACACAGTATGTGTGAGAGCTCTCGCTCGCTCGCTCTAGATTCTGGGAGATTTGAACTAATTTGCGGGCATCAGGGAGCCGCTATCAATATGCGGTAGACACTTGGGATGTCTGATATTTACACAACGCACACATACACTGCATATCAAGTCTGCCACCTTTTCAAACAGTAACATATTTTCCACTGTCGCAAACCTCAACTGTGCGCATGCGTCAGTGGAACCAGACGATAGGCTTAAATGTTTCCCGGCTTGACTGTTAAAAGCAGACGATTGGCTTTCCAGCGGGAGGGGCGGGACATGTGCATACAACCGCCATCTTTGGCGTTACGGGTTTTCCCTATATAGTTGTATTGAGGATTAAGGATTAAGTGGCATGTCTCTATATAAATAGTCTCTGCTTATGCTCACCAAGGCTGCGTTTATTTGATAAATTGATTATTACAATTTAAAAGACTGTTTTCTGTTTTAATACATTTTACAATGTAATTCATTGCTGTGTTGGCAAAGCTAAATTTTAAGAGTGTTCAGTGTCCCTTCCAATATGCTGATTTGGTGATCAAAAAACATTTCATATTATCAATTTTGAAAACGGTTGTGCTGCTTAATATTTTTTGTGGAAACCGCAATACATTTTATTCCAAGATTCTATGATGAATAGAAAGTTCAAAAGAACAGCATTTTTTTTAAATAGATATCTTTTGTAACATTATAAATGTCTTTACTGTCACTATTGGTCAGTTTATTGCATCCTTTCTGAGTAAACTTACCCTAAAAAAACTTTTGACTTTTGTTAACATCTTTTGCATGTCAACTAATCCAGGTCTTCCCTATATGTGGCCATTTGTAAGCATTTATTTGAAGGGTATAATGTCTGAGGCTATTTGCATGACTTTGTGTTTAAGTCCTGCAGCATGATGATGCCAGATGCCCTGATCGTCAGATATAGCTGGTAGCGGAGTAAGAGAAGAGCAGATAATCTACGCTGAGCTGCGACGGTATCCGCAAAGTCATGCATGCCACTTTTGCCTGCTTCTAGGCAGCCTTACAGTCTCTTAACCTCATGTCTGGTTCAGAGCTCTGAGAGTTTAAAAATTGACATTGGTTCCTGCTGGATTTCAGGGGTAGACGTGGACCCGTGCCGAGTAAGAGAGAGAGAAATAGAGACAAGTTTAATTGCTCCATCTGCAAGAGGGCTGCAGAACTTGGCCCTGCCTGGGCCGATCCAGATGTTTTCCGGCAAGAAACATCTGAAAATGTTTAATTTCTTTCCCATAGGAGTGAAAAGTCTGTTACATGTTGGATATTTACAGTGGCAACTGCCCTGTTCCATCCATCAAGGCCAGCCGTCTCAGGGCTGCAGATTTACAGCTTTTATTTGATGTTCCGCTGCTGGAAGACCAAACACACAACACTTGTGAACATGTAAACAGCACAGGAGTTCAACATTTTCTTAATGGATAAAAGCAATACTGTTGATTCAGACCACATTGTTTTTCGGTGTGGGGTACTGCCGATTTGGGGAGGTTCAGAAAGATTTGCAGCCTTTTGAAGAACCTTGCAGGATCTGATGCTGCCTCCACGTCATAGCAAAAATAGCATAATTACAAGTTCCTGACTTGTAAAAACTGCTTGCGTCTTGCGTCAAACTTTTAATTACAACTTGGAATTCTTCTGAATTTTATCAACACTCTTACATGTCCATTGTGACATAATGTAAAAAGAACCATGAATTTGAAGAACTATTGCAAGTTCTGAGTCCAAGAATGGTGAAAATCCCTTTCAGGATTCAAGCTTTGTTATTTTTAATTTGTCGATTATATTTAGTTTAGTAAAAAAAAAAAGTGTATTCTAGTTTCAGACTAATAGTATTATTACTATTAGTGGTGTCTAATATGTTAACTAGTGAAGGTTTTCACTAGTTCAAAATCAAAGGTGATTTTTATATTTTGTTTCATCACCAATCACTGAGATCTAGAATCTTAAGAAACCGCTTTTGAGTTCTGGAATACTGAAAAACCCAGCTCTGTGTCCTGGAATTTTCCAGGACTTTGCTCCAGCTGTTGGAATGTAGAACTCAGGTTAAGCTAGGTGAAGATTTGGTTCAGTTTTTAGCAGTTACTAAATTACTGTATACAGGCCGTACTGATTTGGGTCCTTGTTTCCTGTCAGGTTTGACCCAGTTTGGTAGATTTGGCCCAGTTGGGCCTGGCTGCATGCTGGTTCTACAGCAGGTTCTCATCAGTACGCTGTCATCATCAGAGTCGTACGGTGAAAAAGTGCTGCCATGGCATTTTGTAATTTCTATAAGCGGTTCACCACACCCTATTGAAGACAATCACTCTAATGTGTCGATCCAAGATGTTTCTCCTGCCTTTGGTTGTCACATTTTTAAGACACTGATAAATGCAGTTCTCAGCAACTTGAGAATTGTTGCATTTGGTGGAAAGACGCCGGCAAGATGCAGTATTGGTTCCAACTCAAAAGCTGTCCAAAAAGGTTGGCAACCTAATTATGTAAGATACGTCATTTTAGCTAGGCATTGTATGCATTATGGAGAAAGCAGTTCCAGAAAGCATTGCGACAAGCTCCAAAATAAATCCAAGATTGCAGAAAATGTTGGTGAGAGACATTTTTACAAACTTGTTTTATTCAGTACCGATAAGTAGGGAGTTAAATGTAAATTCAATCAACTTGTTAACATCAAATGTATATAAATCAATTGCAAAATAACGTGTATGTTGACAAGATGGTATCAACGGGGTATTTTTGGTCAAATCACAACAGAAGGCAGTTGGATGATGTATTATAATCTGGCCAGAATCACCACAGCTGTGTGTGTATTCAGATTAAGAGAGATCAGTGTCTTTATTAGAGCTGTATAAACTGAAGAGCCTATATTACTACCTTACCTCTCTCATGGTCTCGCTCTCGCTCTCTTTCCCTGTTGTGTGTTATGGCACTGGGTCTTTGCAGCTGTTCCAGCTGTCATACATCGCCACGGAAGGGTCAATAAGGGCACCTGTGCCAGCGAGACCCTGGAAGACAGAGGCTTACTACTTAGTGCAAAGATTCCTTTTTAATTCTATAGTTATTGACAGTGATATTCTCATGCTGTGATAGTGCCTGTAAGTATGTATCTGGATTAGGAGTATACCGGTACTAAGGATGTACCAATAGATATTTCTTATAATTCACTTTATCACTCTACTGTAATTTATTTTAAATTAAAATAATATTTTAAATTATTAATATAAAATATTTTAAACTGTTAATATATAAAAAAAAATTTATTCAATTATTATTTTTTCTTCAAATAATTAACTTAAGGATTTATTTATGTATTATTAGTAGTATTAGTAAGGGGGAGTTTAACAAAAGTAAAATCATTTTTCACAATGCAAATTTGCGCATTATCAGTGAAGATTAAGTAGAACTATATAAGTAAAATAATTAAAAATATTTTTGTTAATCTGCATTGCCTACTGTTGACATCTTTTATGACCGTGATCACGGATCCTTGGGCAAATTGACAATTAGATTGTGTTAGGGGTGGTACCTCAGTGACTGTGGCCACCATTCTGAAAATCATCTATCTTCAGGAAATGATGAAGGTCTCTTCTTGCAGTGGGAGCCGTAACCCAGATACAGTATGTAATTTACCCATACGTACGTATCTGCGGCGCTCTATATTAAGGCCAAAAGTTCTTCTCATTATCAGAGTCCCTCATTACCTGTTTCTGTCATCTCATGCTCACAGGGATTTGGATTTATACCTGATAATTACCTTCTATATAAAGCGAACCAGAAACGGCCCGAGCGTATACACCTGAAGCGTGCCCCCAAAATGCCTCGACCCAGCACTTGGAAAAATATTGCATGTGTCAAAAAAATTAATGATTTACCGTGTGAATGAAAAGGGTCACGGTTATGTACACTTAGCCATTTTATTTAGGTCGAATAGATGGTAAGTGATGCACAAAATGTGCGCATGTGAGTTCAAAATCTCTTTTTCTAGGCTGTTTTCCATATGGCCATCTTTAATGGACTCGTCATTGCTGCTAATGTATGCAAATTTCAACCTGGTTGCTAATGCATTTACCAAGCCTGCAGTTCCAAGCGCTACTCGATTCAGTTATTGTTTTTTTTCCCCCTCATTGTTTCAGATCGACGCCTTGAGTAAAAGAAGTAAAGAATCAGAGGCTGCTTTCCTCAGCGTGTACAAGAGATTAATCGATGTCCCAGGTATGTCTCAGCTCGCTCTGTGCTGGCTGCTCTCACACACACACACACACACACACACACACACACAAATGCACTCACACACGCTGCTGTAGTGTTTCACTGAGGCGAGAATACTGTAAACACATCTGTCATATTTATGAGACCTCCGTCTCTAGTGTCTAAAACACACATGCGCGCGCAGGCCGTCTTAATGACTTCTACGGCTTTAGAGACCTGCTCCGTTGCAAACCCCACTCACACGGAGAAACTTGGATTCTAATAAAATCCGCATTCATTGCCCCACAAACACCTTTTAATCTTCCGAATTGGCTTTCTAACGGTGAGATAATGGCCCCCTGATCCTCAGTTTTTTATATGGTAATGTTCTGTTGCGCTGATCTATAATAAGTTAATGGTGCCGCAAAGGTTCATGTGACATCTCGAAGCGTCTTCAGCTTGGCTTCTCAATAGAGTTTTGCTCTAGACTGAAAAAAAGTTCACCAAGGGAGATTGTGGATAATGTATCAAACCCCGCTTAGGTAAAAGTGCGACCGTGGAGTATATAGAAAAATCCGGCTTCTGGTTGAACTGACCTTGAGGATTAGTTTGGGAAACCTTCAGACACCCTAACAGTTACACACACACACACACACACACACACACACACACACACACACACACACACACACACAGACACACACACACAGACACACACACACACACACCTAGCTGTTTAGCCCCGCCCACATCTGTTGAGTGACAGGGAGGCAGACAGACAGTGCCGCCTGGGCCTGTTGGAGCAGGTTGGACTGTCTGCCTGCACAACCACTTAGTACATCCCTAAATTACCACAATACTGCGGTCTGGAGATCCCGGGACAACTCAACGCCGTGTCTGTGTGTTTGAAAGTGTGTGCATGTGTATTTGGCTACATTTATATGTGTGTATAAGTTTTTTTTGAGAGTATACTGGGTGTGTGTGTGTGTGTGTGTGTGTGTGTGTTGCAGGATGTTGGAGTGGGAGGTCTAGTCTGGGAATGTCTGTTTCTATCAGTGAAATCTGGAGCTTGTCCAGTCCTGTCTATTTGTCTGCGAATACGATCACAGCTTGACAAATTATCTTGTGATAGTTACACTGGTACACTGTGTAGGCCTACGTGTGTGTGAGCATTGTGGTGTGTGTTAACGGGAATGTTCTGAAGTGTTTCAGGTACCTTTATGTAAGCAACATTTAGCTGCTTCACAAGACTGATATATAATATATATATATATATATATATATATATATATATATATATATATCATTCATTATTTAAAGCTACTTTGCATCTATTTCTCATTTATTTATTAGGTAATATCCATCTATTTCTTATTTATTTATTAGGGAACATCCATAATTGTTCATACATATATTATATATATGTATGTATATTGATAGTTTCACTAGCCCCAACAAAAATATTTTCCCCTTACATTTTTATAAATTAATTTAGAATTTTACTTAAACTTTTTTCTTTTTTTTTTAATGTGTTGTTGTTGCTGTTAACTAAAACTATTAAAATCGTTTTCATTAATTTAAATAAAGTAAATGTATCTTAAATGAAAATAGAAATTGAAAGCTAAATAGAAATTTTGGAAAACAAAAATAAAAATGGCAAAAGCACATAAAACTGCTAAAACCTAAATTAAAATTAAAATATAAAATAAAAACAGCTAATTAAAAATATTAAGAAATACTAATATATTAATATGAATAAAATACATAATATATTTTATTTATTTTATTTTCATTTAGACTGAGTTTGAATATTTAGTATATGAGTGACAAACGAATTTCCTGCAAGATACTGTGATTGTTGTTTACTAACAAATGACAGGAAATAGTACATCCATGTTTCCCATGCCGTAATACCACTATGATTGTCACCAAGTCAGCCATTGTGAATTCAGGAGTGACTCCTGTATTCTGTTCACACTGTAACAATTATTTCAGGGATTCACTTGTGCAATTAATCAGTTGTTGATTTAGGGTGATTTTATTGTTTTTTTAATGTTGGTTTTTGCTTTTAGAGACCGTATGTGTGTCATAGACGCTATACCTCTACTAAAGTAAATTTTAAAACATCTAAACATTCCCACTTGTCATTTTTAGGTTCTTTTGGTGAGGCCGCCCAGCACAGTACTTCAGTTTAGCTTTAGACCTCAACCTAACCGAACGGATTGTGCTTGTGGTGTTGTGTTGTACAGCAAATGACACGCATCCAATTGATGTGGCTGTGTAAATCAGATTTGAATTGGCTGGTCATTTCGGTCACATGACAGTCACGTTCAGAATTGAGCGGCACGCGTGGTCGCCCATCAAGCTGAGTTGAACTGAAATGGCAGTTGCCACGGCTACAAAAGGGAACACACCATGACAGC
This sequence comes from Meda fulgida, assembly GCA_030578275.1. Lineage (NCBI taxonomy): Eukaryota > Metazoa > Chordata > Actinopteri > Cypriniformes > Leuciscidae > Meda > Meda fulgida. Next base: position 15,717,461 of record CM060625.1, on the reverse strand, counting down.
ATATCATTCAGACTTCCTCTTGCAGTTTTTAGATATGACACACTCTCACACACCACACATGCACATCACACATAACACACCCCATCAGCGTTTCCTGTACCTTCAGATGAGAACGAGGGCGAGGGATGTGTGTTGAAAACCACAATCTCGACTGTAGCTTCACGTAGAACTTGTACAGGAATGAGATGTTTTATTTTACACTCATGTCTGTCAGCTTTTCGTTCTCCGATTTTACTCACACTCGCTCTCTCTCACTCATGTTCCGCAGGGGCTAATAAAATAGTTTGATTACATAATTAACTTGGCTGTCTCATTAAGGAAAATCAACGGGAACAGGGCCATAATTAGTCATATAGCAATTAGCATTTGAGGGGGACAGACAGTGATGAAAAAGCGTGTGTGTGTGTCAGAATGTCTTAGTCCTTCAGTGCGGAGGGCTGGCCCCGGTCCCACAACACTGCTGCGCTCGACCCCGCTTTCACTTAACATCGCCTTCCATTTATGAAAGCAACAAATTAACACCCTGCCAAATATGAATTATTATAACTTCTTTTACAACCTGCTAATCTGAAATTCCAGCAGCTGGTGGTGTATTTTGGTCGCTTTTTCTGACATCAATTATGAAACTATGATTATTGTCAAGATTTGATCGAATGGACTAATTTGTCAGCCTAATTGTTTCCTTTTTTAAATATATAAAATAATGTATGAATATTTTTTTTATATAAATATTTTTTATTACTTCTATTTTTGTAGATCATTTAAAAAAAAAACAATTTTATTTTGTTTTATTTGACTGAGAATGCAAGTGCCCTTTGTTCATTGTGGTGGTTCCACAGATTTTAGATTATTCATCGTTTTTCAGTTTTAACTTTGAAGGGACAAGTATAATTGATTTAAAATATGATTCATATGTTTTCTAAATTTTAAATAAATCAGGTTAAGTTGTTTTTTTGTGAACATCGAGTAAATATTGTGTTTTAGTGCATCTTTGTTTTTAATCACTGTTGTTAGTGTCATGCTCTAGCAACAAATTAGAATTACCATGGTACTTGTCCAGAAAACACAGTGCTTGCATGGTCTCTGTTCAAAATCAGTGATAATACCATGGTTCTTTTTGGTGCTTTTTTGTTATTGTGATTTAACAGAGCAGAATTTAAACCGAGGCGCTGGAGCGCAGTGTGGATTTATTGGTGTGTTTTGGCATGGTTTGTTTTTCTAGTTAACATTTTTAGCTGTGGTTGGCAATCCGCAAAAATGCAAAAACACTTTTAGGTATTTAATGAAGCTGCACACTGCACATAGACAAACCAACACTGATCTCTATACACAGCTCTCTCTCACTGAATCAAACCTTTGACCTGCTCTGAACGCGGCACATGCGATATTCTGACCTGTGTGTGTGGATGTGTGTTTCAGATCCTGTCTCGGCTTTGGAGGCAACTCAGCAACTCCAGGTGACTGGTCGGAAGATGCACGACTTAGAGACAGAAAACCAGAGGCTCAAAGATACACTACAAGAGTACGAACGTGAAATTGCAGAGGTTAAAAACCAAGGTAACCAGCCCAGTTTTCAGTGCTGCTTGAAATTATGGCAAAACAAAAATAAATTCACAAAAGTAAACTTTCTCCGCATATAAAAGAAATGAGTAACACTTTAGTTTAGGGTCCAATTCTCACTATTAACTAGATGCTTATTAGCATGCATATTATTAGGATATTGGCTGTTTTAATGTTGTTTTAAGCACATATGAATGCTTTATTCAGCATGGCCATATTCTACATTCTACCCTTGATCCTACCCAATACCTAAACTTAACAACTACCTCTCTAACTACTAATAAGCAGTAATTAGGAGTTTATTGTGGCAAAAGTCGTAGTTAGTTAATAGTTGATATATATATATATATATATATATATATATATATATATATATATATATATATATATATATATATATATATATATATACACACACACACACACACACACCTCGTATATATTAGATATCGGGTGGACGGGGAATAATAAATAAAACTTATTTAAAAAAGAATATATTACTATATATTTACACACACACACACACACACACACACACACACACACACACACACACACACACACACACACACACACACACACACACACACTCATTAACCATTCGTTCATAGCCTACTTTTCTCAATCCAATCCTGGATAACATCGTATTGTTCAATCACTACATTAATTCCTGTAATATTGTTCCACTCAAAATTGTCACAACATGGAAGTTAAATGCTCTTTGTAAGCATTCTCATTTTGTAAAACAGGGTTTATCTGTATCTAGTCAAATTGGCAGACCGAATAAGTGTACCATAGACGGGGCCCTATTTTTGTTCGAATGAGCTGTAGTCATCTGAGCTCTATTTCTGTCCCTCTGCTGTTTCAGCCAGGCATGTTTCCTGGTTTTTCTTTTTTTAACGTAAACAACGGGGAAAGATCAGTCCCTCACGGTCTGTGGAATTCCCCTAATCGATGCAGACCAATAACCGCAATATTTTATTTGTCCTGCACCAGCCGTAGGAACCACCACGTGCGACCTCTCTCACGCAGACACGCGTATACGTGTACACACGTGTGTATTCTACACACTGATCTTTCTCAGGTCAGTGATCCTCCAGTCTCCCAGTGTTTAAAGTCCAGTTTAGCATTTAAGGGTCTAAAAGGGCTCTTGTGGGACTGCTGCTCATTGATTATGTGTCAGCGCTGAAGTGCTGGAGTTTAAATCACCGCAGATGGCTGTGCAGGAGACGGAGAGAGGAGGAAAAAGCTCTCTATCAGGGATATTTTTGTGTGTGTGTGTGTGTGTAGGCATGCAAACACACACATTCTTCTATCATGGTGGGGACTTTCCCTTGACTTCTGTTTTTTTTATACTGAGCTAATGAAATTTTCTAATCTTTTACCCTACACCTAATCATAAATACAAGCCTCTCATAAACAGTTTATCATTTTCTTTAAATGAACATTTCACCCTAAAATAAAAATTGTCATTATTTACTTTATTTTATCCTAATGCCATTTCAAACTTGTATGTCTTTCTTCCTTCTGTTGAACGCAAAGCAAGCAATTTCAAAGAATGCGCTGGTCACTCTTTTCAATGCTATTAAAATGAATTAGGTTTTGAGCTTCCAGGCTTCAAAAAGGATGCAGAGGCACCATAAAAGTATGATAAGAGTGGTTCATATGATTCATGGTGGATTTACGGTCTTCTAAAATCATACTGTAGCTTTGGGTGAGAAACAGACTGAAATATCAGACATTATTCACTGATAATCTTCCCTCAAGTGGGCTGTTACAGTACCTTGAAAACTGTTCAGACTGGATCATTGAGTCTGATTTTCAGTGAGAAATTACATTTCGGTTTGTTTTCATACATAGCTACGGCTTCAGAAGACGTGGATTATATTCGTATGAACTACTTTTATGATACTTTTATAGTTTTATAGTGTTTTTGTGTCCTTTTGAAGCTTCAGTCCCTATTCATTGTAATTGTCACAGTCTTCATTGCTCCTTTTGTCTTCCATGAAAGAAAAAGTTTCAAGATTTTTCATTTTGGGTGAATTGTTCCTTAAAGATATAATTGAATATGTTTATTAGGCGGTTTTCCTCTTGGCTGATTTCAGGTTTTACTGTCTTAGGGGGGACATTTGGCCCCCACAATGTTGGCAAAAACTAAACCAAACACATCCATAGGCCTCCACTGTGTTTTTAATGCCCTCTCTTTCTCTCTTACAGAAGTCACTATTAAAGCACTTAAAGAGAAGCTGGAGCAGTATGAGCGTTCTCTGCAGGACAAGAACACAGAGGAAGCTCTCGATCAAAATCAGGACCGATCAGAAAGAGAACAGAGGGAAAACAGAGGGGAAAACCTTCCTAACAACTATGCAGACCAGGAGAGGTTAGCCTGACCATTGCACAAATCTAATACTACATTAATCATAATGTTTATGTTAGGAATTCATAGGCTGTGTTTCAAAGCCAAGTGAGCTGCCTGCCTAGACAGCAATTTTGAGCATCATAGGTGCGTTGAAATGACGAGCAGAAAAACTGAATCAGCAAAGAAATCATAACAAGATTATGAATGCAGAGCTAGAAAAACAACATTTTCAGCTTTTTTAGGCATCATAGGTTCAACACAAAATTTAGATACATTTTTTGTGAATCATAGGTGCCTTTGTAAATAAATTCTGAGTTCAAGGCAACATTTTCTGGCATGATAGTTGTGCTGAATGTGTCTGGATCAAAACTAAAACCATAAAAAAAAACTTTTTTGTTTCTTAAAATAAAATAAATGTTAACTGAAAAAAAAGTATTTTATTTCAGCTAGGTGACAAGGCAACATTTCTCATAACTAGATGTATAACTAAAATTGAAATGTAAAAAAAATAAAATAATAAAAATGAAACATACGCAACCAAATTAAAACTTTAACTACCATTTAAATGAAAAAGAAAAATATTAAAATGTAAAATATTAATAAAAACGTATAGTATATAAGTTTAGAATAGTATCTCGATGCTAAAATAACATTAATCTGGATAGGCATCTCACTAGGTAGCTCACTTTAAAAATATAGCTATACGTCTGCATCGGAAATATTAAGTCATTAAAGGGTTAGTTCACCCAAAAAAGACAATTCAGTCAATAATTAATCACCCTCATGTCGTTCCAAACCCGTAAGAGCCTCGCTCATCTTCGGAACACGAATTAAGATATTTTTGATGAAATCCGAGAGCTGTCTGAACCATCCACAGACTGCAATCTATTCTCCTCCATGCCAGTCTGCTACGCGACTCCCGTAAGCACCATAACCCAATAGTGAACCAGCGTTCTGCCGTAAAACACAGAAGAGCTGTACTTTGTGAATAGCCCAACATAGTGAATAGCGTGAAAGAGAGTGGCAGGGAAGAGAAGAGAGTTTGTTGAATAAAGTGTTTTTTTTGTTTTTTTTTTTGCGCACAAAAAGTATTCTCGTCGCTTGATAAACTTAAGGTTGAGCCACTGTAGTCACTTGGACTATTTTAACGATGTCTTTACTAACTTTTCTGGGCTGACAGATATCAATTGTGAGACAGCTCTCAGATTTTATCAAAAATATCTTAATTTGTGTTCCGAAGATGAACGAAAGTCTTATGGGGTTGGAACAACATGAGGGTGAGTAAATACTGACAGAATCTTCATTTTTGGGTGAACTAACCCTTTAAACGTTAAAAATGTCTCACAATATCGCTACATCTAGTGAATTATTCACAATCATGTCAATTTGCAGTACTGCAGCGTTAATGTGACTGCTGTCTTTACATTAATATATGTTTGGAAACAGTTGTTTTAATTGTTCTCTGTATGTCTCTATGCAGTCAGCCACAGCAGAGCCAGGACAGCAGGACAGAAGACTTGGACATGAAAACGCAGTCCTTACAAACAGGTTTGCTAATGCATTCACCGTCAGGTTATGCGTTTTTGCAATTACATACATGTACTTTAATTTTTAAGCCTGTTTTACTGACATTTGTTTCATTTGTTGCACAGCACTTGAAGCAACTCAGGCAGAACTCCACGAACTGAAGACAAAATACAATGAAGAATCCACAGCAAAGTGAGTAACCATTTTTTAATTCGGACGGGACATAGGAGTGTGGATTAGCGCTGAAATGGCTCGTATTCCCCCTTCTGTATTTCCTCGACTGTCTGCTAGGCGTGCTACATCTTTGTCTCACCTTTGCACACACATTTACCCACATTTGCGTGTCCATACAGACACAGACAAACACACACACCCCTTTGATCCACACCAAAACAGCTTATAATCCTACTGCAGACAGGTTTGATTATGTGGGAAAAGACAGTGTGGTGAAATCACACCTTCATTCATGGACAAGTTTTGATATTCAATAGTCCTCACATCCCTCCCATGCTGCCTTCATGGCTACACAAGACTGAATAATGGATGACACTATCCTCATAACTCGCACGGATGCTCTGAGTGATTCTCTGAGTATCCAATAATGACGGGATTCGTACCATCGACTGACATTTTGTAGGCAGTGAAACAGTGTGTGCATACTTGCTTTAATGCGCCTTTTGTTTGCACATTGTGTCTGTTCGCCTTGATCTGGGTCATGCATGTGTGTTTGTGTGCGTCTGCATGTGTGCGTTCCTCCGCTTGCTCTCCCTGTCATGTGGTCGGGGTTAGGTGGCAATTTCCTTGTCTCGTTGTCACTGAGGAATGCATCCTGTTGCAGAGTGCGCTCGCTGCGGGCTGTTTCGGCGCTGCTCGATGCGCTGGGAGTGGTGTAATTACACTACCTGTGATCAAACCAAACCCTGCCATGCCAGACCCCCAGCACTGCACCTTTTGAAGTAAAAAAAACAACACTTTTTTTTAGCTCAGAAACTCACCATGGTGAGCTGCCGCCAAACCGGAAGGTCAAGGCAAGGTTAATTTGAGGAACAGATATGCTTCTGATTCCACAAGCGTTGGAGATGCAAATCTAACAAGAAATAAATCTCACTCTCATGCTTGTGGGTAAACTTTTGAATATGACTGTGTACGAGCAAACAAGAAAATGCATTGTGACGTTCAGTAACATTGGCCTGTTTCCAATCCGCCTGGTCTCTCCCAGGGACTCTTTCAGAGACTGTAGCAGGTAAAACGTTTCCACTCCATTAGATTTCTCATCCTGATGCTCCAGCTCTCGTTTATTAGCTTTTGCTTTTGTGCTTTCTTTTGGTTTATGAACTAAGACTGATTATTCACAATATATTGGGGATGATTTTGCTATTGATATAAAATTAAACTACACATTGTTGATATCACAATTCATTGTGAATGAGAGGGTAAATGTAAAGATACCATGTCTTTTTTTTACTCAAATAGCAAATGTAGTGCTACACCATGTCCTAACCAGCTGTTTCCATGATGTGACAGTATATCAGAATACATTTGAAAATTGGATGTCCAATTTTGTTGAGCCAGATTTTGAACCCAATGAGAAACCAAGCAATCGATACGATAAAGTCCTCGTTGTGACGTGGTTTGTTGTATTCATTTTTGATCCATCATTTGATATATATATATATATATATATATATATATATATATATATATATATATATATATATATATATATATATATATATATATATATATATATATATATATGAACATACATATATGTATGTATGTATGTGTATATATATATATATATATATATGTGTGTGTGTATATATGTTTGTATGTGTATATATATATATATGTGTATATATATGTATGTATGTATGTATGTATGTGTTTATGCTTTTATGGCTTTGTTGGTCGAAAAATCGTTGAATACATCTTTTGTTTAATTAATAAACAAAACATTATCTTTATTATTCACAATTTAAAGTAGATTACTGACTTAATGTATTTATGTTGCCAAACAGACTTGAAATGACCCTTTTGAACCATTTTAGAGCAAGTGCAAAGATATAAATATAAAGCTACATTTCATCAAAGGACTAAACATTTGAGGTATTTTGCTACTAGTAAGTGGCAGTGGTTTTGATCTATGTACATATGCTGTATATATATATATATATATATATATATATATATATAGAGAGAGAGAGAGAGAGAGAGAGAGAGAGAGAGAGAGAGAGAGAGAGAGAGAGAGAGAGATATAGATTTGCGCTTTATACATCCAATTTTGCCTAAGCCTGGATCATCTATAATCCAAGGCTTCATCGTTATCTTGTTGTTGTGATTGCTGACTTAATGAGGTTACGTGATTCTGTGCATGTGTCTTTGGTAGGGGATAAAGGAATCCCGCCCCCATCTAAGAGCCCTTTCCTGGCCTCAGGGTTTTACATGCTCCGTTAGCTCAGTTCATCTACAGTGACAGTAGGTGGATCTCAACGGGAAGGGTGCAGAGACGTTTGTGTGTATCGTATCGCGTAGTTAAATAAACATAAGAATGTGTCATGCTCCACAGTGCTCCAGTAATAAGCGAAAGAGAAAGGAAATCCCTCGGTGGGCAGTGGTTCTGCCTTTGATGCCGGCGGTTATCTCTGGGTGTTCAGCATGTATGGACAGATAATCCATAACGTTGATCGATCAACCCCCATATGAACCGTGGAGATGTTTGCGGTTGGTCTAATTGAAAGACTGCATGTGTTAAACTTAATGTGGAATCATATAGATTGGAATAACGATTCAATGTATGCTATTGTAAAAATAGTTTTTTGATTTCATTATTTTTCATAACTTTTTCAGCCTGTAAAGTGACTTTTCTTACCTGCTGATGTTATCAAGGCCATGTGGGCGGAGAAAACTGTAATATTAATTATTGAAATCTCAACCTGACATGTTTTTTGATGGATAGAAGAGTTTAATCCAGTTTTCACCCTTTTAACATAAAATTTTTTCTTGAACTACTCAGTCCAGTAACATCATTCCTATTTTTGTCTCTCATATTCCTTCCTGTCATCTCACCCTCCCCTTCCTCTTTTTCTTTTTTAGTTCATTCTGAAGGAGGGATGGTATCAGCTGCAAGGAGAGTGTGTATTTTGTGGCTTGTGTATATGTGTGTCTTGGGTTCAGGGTGAAAAGAGGAGCAGGGTTCAGTCGAGCGTAATAATGGAATGCTTCAATTCGCTTCACTGTTTGTATGCGACCTCTCTCTCCCTTTTTCTGTCTTTTCCCCTCCCCCAACACCCACCCCCACTATCCCTCCCCTCCTAGATGTGTTCACGGTGGAATGTCCGCCTTTCTCACAGGCCCGCGAGGTGTCTGTCGTCCCAGCCATCTATCTTGATCGCTCTCTCTCTCTCTCTTAGGGCTCTGTGTTGTGTTGAAATTTTAATCTGGTTCTTTTTCTTTTCCAGCCTAGACTCTCCTCTCATCCCTCCTCAGGACCTCCTCATTAACGTCCTGCCAGTTACAGTAACTACAGCTGGCACAGACACGGCATCAGCCCATGCATGCCCGCACAAACACACGCTGGTGCTGATATGAATGCTGAGATGAAAAAATTATAAATAATGTATCGTTCAAATTTAACGTATATAGTTCGTATTTAACGTGTATCAATTTTTAACTTATAGTGTTCCCATTTTACTCCGCTTCTTTGTATTTAATTTAATATTTTCGTATTTAAAATATTTTATTTGTAATGTAGTTGTCGTGTTTAACATAATTTTTTACTTAATGTCCTCAGATTATTTGGATTTAATATTGAATTCAACAATCATATTTAGCTAAACTTATTCATATATAACTCAGTTTTTTTTTTTAATTTATTGTATTCTGGATTTTCTCATTTAAACTAACATTTTTTAACTTAGCATTGTCTTATTTAAATCTTTTTTTATGTATTTAACTCAACCTATTTTTTATTTAACCATTTAACTAAATTGTTTAGTATTTAAAGAGTTCGTTCACCCAAAAATGAAAATTGTCCCATAATTTACACTCCCTCAAGCCATCCAAGGATATTTTATAATAAAACTCTGATTGTGTTTGGCTAAAAGAAGTCTTTTTAAGTATTTAACGAAATATTTCACTCAACATTCCTATTTTACCATTTTTTACTATTTAAGTCAGCTTATTTGTTTCCATTTTTAAATTTTGTTAAAATTATATTTGTACATTCATATATAAGATATTAATATATTTTTATATTAATTCAACATTTTCACATTTAACTCCAATGTATTTGTGCTGAATGTTTTTCGTATTTGACTTAACATATTCGGATGTACCTCAACATTTAGACATCTAACGTTTACGTATATATTTTCATTTTAGCAATTTATCATATGCATATTTAACACTTTCACACGTTACCCTATGTTTTTGTAGTAAACAAAGTGGAAAAATACGTAATCTTTATTACCTCTGGCAGTTTTAGCAATAGCAAGGCTCAGGGTTGAGTTTGTCATGCTGTGTGGCCTGTTGTGCTTGTTCCCAGCGTGGTTAAACTCTCTCTGGTTTTCCCTGACTGAATTGGAAAGAAACAACATGCAATTAAAGTTGTTTCTCCTGCGCTGAAAGTGGCAGGTTGGGTTTTGCAGTGTGTCCTTTACGAGACAAATGGGCAGTAGATTTTAGCTTACAGAAATAGCAGCCGTGTGTGAGGCCTGTGGAATTGTGTGTGTGTTTGTGCGGATGTTGGATTGCATGTGTGCGCCTAGGTGGAGATGTGTGCATGTGTTAAAAAGAGAGAGAAATGGAGAGAGACGGAGTGAATTTCTGTTTGTGGTTTATGTGGGCTCTGCGCGTGTGTGTGTGTGTGTGTGTGTGTGTGTGTGTGTGTGTGAAATGTAAACCGTGGAGAAGTGCACTGGGCCAGTGAGCTGGTGCAGTCAGTGTTCTGGCATGCAAGAGCTGTGCACACGAATTTCATCGGCTCCTGGTGACATTACAGTCCCCACGGGCTCAGTGTGACCGCAAGCACGCGTGTGCGTGTTCGCCTGTGAACACACCTTCAGATCCTTTTGTCTGTGCATCCTGTGATGTTACATGCACTGACTCGGATTAACAGCGCAGTTTGATTCCCTTCAAATCCAGGCAGAAGAGCAACGTCAGGCCTGTTCGCACCTCTCAGCCTTTTTCGTCTCTGCATCCAGCGTGTTTTGCTTGACAGGGTCTCTACTGTGCTGTTGGTTGTGTGACATTTCAGAGGGTGGATTTTTGCTCTGTCTGAACCATTTGTCTGTACTCCCATCAGTCTGGCAGGTTTTGAATTACTGCGGGGAGCACAAAGGACCTCATCCTACCCACCTGATTTATCTGCACAGATCTACGCTCGCTAGCTGAGTGCAAAGAAAACATTTCATCTGTGTCAAGCAAGACATTTCGCCTTCCCAGAAGCTCTTACATTGTTCGCTGATATTTCTCCGTATTGTACAACAATCCAGCTTTTTCAAATAGAACCCTGTACACTAGTATAAACTAGCATGATTAGCTAAGCTAATATGACTATCACTATTGCTCATACTTTATGGTTATGGGGTTTTCTAAACCACAGACCTTAAGCATTAAACACTGTTGGGTAATTCTACTAGTACCATTTGTAATAGAACTACAAATCATACCTCAAGTCATGCAGTTCTATTACTTTTTTCAGCAATAAAACTTGTTTTTCATCTGAAGGTGGATAAAACTGGTGAAAAAAATCCCATAGCAGGAGCTCGCTAAACAATATTTGTAGATCAGAATATAATAATAATAATCAGAATTTTTTTTTTTTACTTGGGCCAGTAAGTAACTACCCTTGACAACCACCCTTTTTCTTAATTTTTTCAAAGATTTAAATGTTTGTGTATTATACTTGACATTTTAACTATTTGATATTGTCATTTACCTCAGCGTTTTTGTATGTAACACAGTAACTTTATATAAAGGAATGTGTGATTCTCATCTGGTTGTAAAAAAAAAAATCCCATGCATAGAAAGAGGTAGCAGACCAGCATCTATGGATCAGAATAATATGGAGATTTGGGGTTGTGATATTACGCCTCAATTTCCTTCAGAAAATGTTCTGTGAAAATGTTCTATTGGTGAGGTTGAACAACTCAATATAATGAAATCACAGATTAATTCATCAACATTAGTAGTTAATTTACTCCAAAACAAAACTCTTGAAAACTCCTTGAGATGATTATACACCTGTGTGATTGCTGTCAAGAAAAATTTGGGTCGATGATGTTTGTTGTTTTGAGAGTTAGTGTGAGGAATGACACTTCTGAGAACAAGCTTTTTTATCTCCTGGAGGTCAGACACTCATCAAGAGGAGAAAAAAAATCAAACCCTGAGGGTTTTCTTACTACCCTAGCCTTCAAAAGGTTAAGAGAGGATGGGATGACAAAAAATAAAAACCCAGCAGGATAAAGCCCACACTGGCTCCATAAGATAGGGGCCAAATGGAGAAAGAGAGCAAAATGGAAATCTAATGGGCTAAATCTGTGAAATGTCGTACCAGCCCAGGGGGATTTGAGCCGCAGCAGAAACAAAGACACTGGGGAGAGAGCGAGCGAGAGTGAGTTCGAGCAAGACTGGAGAGAAAGAGAGGGCGAATCGCCTGAAAGAGTTGAATTACAGCCAGAGGATGCATGTAACCTGGACCCCTCTCTCGTTTGCTTCGCCCGAGCGCGGAGTTAACCTCCCCTTTCTGACAGCCATGCTGGATGGAAAAGGTCAGAATCAAAGCAGCTGGTTCTCATAATTTATCAGGCCCGAGATGACCAAACACAATAATCAAAGCAGTAAGTGTTTAATAAGCTCTATTCATCAGCGGTAGCTCGTGGAATAACAAAAGAAGTCATGTTTATATGTTCCTGGATTAGGTTCACAGTGTTATTTCGTTGGACTTTCGTCCCACATCGTAGCGTGTTCATATGTAGATGAAATAATCCCAATAAATGATCTTGCAGATAACCTCTGGCCCCCGGTCCGAGGTGATGAAGAACATGCCGTTTTTGAAGGCCGAGCTCCGATGGGAGTTACGCATGTCTTACGCAGTTCTCGTTCTTATCTTTTCATCTTTAAAGGGGACATATCATGAAAAACTGTTTTTTGTTTTGGACTTTTGACATAAAAGTTCAATGTGCAATGTTGATACACTTCCTTAGACCACTTGAAACATCTAGAAACATTTTACAAAGTTGCAGATTTGTGAACTTCATTAGTACACACAAGTCAGCCAATCGCAACAGATCTAATTTGCATATAGAATTCTTGAAGATACAGTAGTGAAAACAGCCTGTTTAAATATAAGGGTCAGAGACAGGGCATAACACTAAATTAAGATTGTTTTCAGTGCAAGAAACCTTGACTAACACAAGTGGATTCAAGGAAAAGAAATACTGTGAAAGTGTCGAATATGGCCCCTTTAAGGTCATCATTTAATGTGTTTTTACAGTGGGGCCCATAAAGGAGGGAGTGAACACGAGCCGACGAGAGCAAAAATGAGTGGAGATTAGGTTATGTAGGTTCGCAATAGTGTGTGTGTGTGTGTGTGTGTGTGTGTGTGTGTGTGTGTGTGTGTGTGTGTGTGTGTGAGCGAGGAAAAAGATTGAGTGCCTCTTTACACTGTATTTAAGAGGGATTGTATTTTTTGTATTCTGTGCCATGACGAGATCATGACACTGTTAATGCATAAAATAAACCTCTGATCTGCAGTCGTTAGGTTTAAAGGAGTATTATATTCCATAATTCCCAAATCTATGCTGATCTAACATTTATTTAATGATTTATATTTAACTATTTGGGTTTGGTAAAGCTCAGAGGAAAACATCTAGATTAATATATATTTTACTGTGATTATTAAATATCTACATTATATTGAATATTTTTATTTTTAAAGTCAAAGTGAGCATTGTTTTTACCATATTCAGTTTCTGTAAATGTTCCTGTTCTTATTGTGAACAATTAATCTTTGCACATTATTATAAATAATAAATCGCAGGTTATTTTAATAGCTTTTTAGGCATTGTTTTTAGCTCCATTCTGTTGTGTAACGCCCATTTTTCACAATCCAATTAATTCCCAGTGGATAACCTCAAGTCCCGTCCTAACTTTTTTTTTCTTGTTAAATATCCTGTTTCACTCAGAAATGTCACGTTACAGAACTAAAATGGGTTGTGAATAGGGTTTCACATTGACGTTAGAGAGCCATCATAATTGGAGTGAAAAATTATGTTTCAATAACAACTTGAAACATAGTATTTTCACAGCGCTCTTCACTTTCAGCCACAATGAAACACAGCATCATCAATGAGACGCCAGAGTCACGCGCTTAAAAGTGCGCACAAAGCTGAGTTAAGCTCATCTGAATCATTAAACCAAATCGCCTCTAATTAAGCTTGGCTGTTGAATTAATTTCAGCTGTGCTTGACTCCTCTCAGTTTGCAGTCACATGGTCAGAAATGTCAATGGGAGAACCGTTCAAGAGGAGAGTACAGTGGGTGACAGAAATAATCCAAGTGCTTTTATTAAATCAAGAGCTCAGTATGTGGGATAACAAGTTTCACTTGATGAAAGATAATGTGTTGGTTGAATACTTTGTCTGTTTCAGATCTGGCTACAAGCATCAGCTTTGCTGCTTCAAGTGTAAACGCTTACGAGTGCAAAAGAGTTTGGTAAAGAGAATGGTACAAAATCAAACAGAAACTGCTACAGTGAGTAGTAGCCTGGCAGTTAGCACACATGCTATAACACAATATCGTGTGTGATCATTTTGAGATTGTGTAAACGTGTGAGATGTTAAATATTGCGGTACAATATTTGGTTATGTACAAAATATTTGGTTTATTTAGTACAAAAGTTTGGTTATGATTGTGGCAAACAATATAAATATATTATAAATGATTAAATGTAATTATCAAACAAAAACAGCTACAATAGCAGTACTAGCATAAAGCTGCAGTCACATTTACCATTGTTTAGTAAATTTTCACAGACAAAATCCAATTATTTAATTAGGAATCCACTTGATCTAGAATTTTGCGTAAGGTGCAAGAATTCCTCTCATAGATTTCGCAATGGGTTCAACTTGGTCATGCAGATTGACTGTGTTGACCAATAGAAAGCTGCTTGATTTAAAGTAACTTTTGTGTGAGCTGTGCTTCGTACATTTCTAGACTATTGACAATAGACGATGGACCTTTTTTACCCAAAATGTTTTGCAGAATGTTGGCTAATGTTACTGCACCTTAAACGCTTTGAGTTTGGTAAGTTTTGGTACAAAATAAAAAAATAAGCTTTTTTTGAAGCTGTGGCCTAGCTGTTATGTTAGCACACGTTACAACACGTTATCACGTGTGAATGCTTTGAATTTGGTTAAGATTATGGTACAAAATCAAACAAAAACAGATTTGTTGAAGCTGTAGCCTAGTGGTTAGCACACATGCTACAACACATTATTGTATGAGAACGATATGAGTTTGGTTTAGATAGTGGTACAAAATCAAAACAAAAACAGGTTTGTTGAAGCTGTAGCCTAGCGGTTAGCACACATGCTACAACACATTGTTTGAGAATGATTTGAGTTTGGTTAAGATAGTGGGACAAAATCAAAACAAAAACGGATTTGTTGGAGCTGTACCCTAGCAGTTAGCGCATCTGAGCTGTAAATGTTAAGTATGCAGTGGGAAAACATCTGAAAGATAATGAAACATTTTAAAGTACATGTTATATGCAAAAGGTTATTTTTTCAAAATATACTGGCAACAAATTATCATCAATAAAAAAAGACACTTTTTAATGTAATTACATTTAGTTACAGGCATGCTAACCAGCTAAACCTTAATATAGCCTTGACTATGGATTTGGATCACAATGTTTTCAAGAAACTTGTATTCCCAATCACTTCAGTCCCCTTTTCTCCATTCTCATATTAATAGCAGTTCATTTACCAGAAGAGTTAGCATCAGTGTTAGCAATTGGAAGACTTTTGTAATTTTTCCAGACAGAAGGATCAATGTTTGAAAGCTGTTTTTGAGTGACAAAACTACACTCATTTGAGATGAAGGTTTAATGGGTACACAAAGTACTGTTAACCTTTATTGAAAGCAGTTGTGTTTACACACCTAAGCCATGCCATTTGCTGGGCTGAGCTGCGCTAGCAGAATTGAGAATATTATATCAGATTAGTGTGCATTAAAAGGAGTCTGAGGCCTATATTAGTGTAATCCCTCTGTTTTAACCTGGGCTTGTCCATGTGGCTGAGCCGTGAACCCACTGCTAGGCTACACAGCTCACAGTCCAGCGGATTACTGTGAAATCGAGAGGGCTTAATGGCCCTGCGTGCGCGCTGTAGTGTGTATGTGTGTGTTTATCAGTGTGCATACGGGTGAGTGTGCAAGTGTTCACATGCATGACGGGGTTATGGAAGTCCAACTGAAATGGCTGATCTTAATACAACAACACACACATATCCAGATGTTTTCATGATGAATGCCCTCATGAACACATCTAGCTGCTCATAATTGCATACGCACACATGCAAGCGGCTCAGAAGTGAGGCAAGATGCTGATTACCCATTTTATGTTGATGTGAGGTCTTCTGTTCCACCTGGTCCATTCTTTACATGACCCATTTTATTGCATTGCGATATGTTGCATCACTGTTTTTACTGCAACAAATCTGCGCTACCATTTCCCTCCTGCCTGCGTAAGTAATGTGTGCTTTCATTTTTCAGGGCCAATGAGATTGAAGCGGTGATGACAGATTTGGAAAGAGCCAATCAGGTAAAAGCCATATTCCTCATGGAAAAGTGACTTGTATTTCTATTGTATGCAAATGTAAGACACAGTAACAGCTTGTTTAGGTTTTTTATTAATACCTCCAGTCTAATGGACTGTACAGAAGTGGTCGTGCTAGTTTGCAAATTTCTTTTATTAGCACACAACTTTATTGGAGTCACATATATCCAAGTTCTACATATCCTAATTCCCTCCATCTGCTTTCCTTTTGGAAGAAATCCATCATTCCCTTCACTTTTTTGAGCTGTGAGCCCCAACGGCTAAATCTAAATGAATATCAGATCTTTTATGTGATGCAATATAAAGAATCTCTTGCCTTTTTATGTTTTTTTTGCATTTCTGGGGATTCTGTTTTATCATCAGTCTATTGTTTTTCTGACCATATATGTTTGGGAAAGAAGATCTGTAGGAATGTTTTATTTTGTATTATTATGTAATATTATTAATTGATTTCGTCTTGACTTATTTCTTGCTAAAGTACTCAAAAGTTCAATTTTCTGAATGTTTCTTTTTGTAAACTGTAAAATCTGTTTGCTTATCTAAAAATGATCAACTTTTATGTAATGTAGGGCAAGCAATAAACAAACACCCGAGTAAAAAGTTTATAATCATTGTTTTCATTAGCATTATTATTCCAATCAACAGAAAAAAAGAACATTTGGTACGACTTGTTACGTAGACGTTTTGAATAAATTAGCATAATTTAGCTTGTCATTACCATAAATGCATAAAGATGGTGGTGTTAGATTTGGTGCAACTAAAGGTTGAACGCTTTAAGCAGCTTTTACCATATATATATATATATATATATATATATATATATAATTTTTTTTTTTTTTAAGTCTCATCATGAATCCAGACATTTGTCTTTAGGTCAGGGATCCATTCTAGGGCAACAAATGAATTAACATCACAATCTTTATTTAAAATGAATTCTGAGTGATTTGCATATTCCGTGAATCAACCAACCGTACATACCTTGACACACTTTAGCTTGAATACTAGAGCCAAGTAGGACCCATGTGAGTTCAGTTAACATTTTTCATCCCAGCCATATAAAAACAGGCCTGTGATATTTTAGCTCACAGTCTTCACAATTCATAAACTTCGGTTGATATAATGGTTATGAATCTTCAACCATGGCAATTTTTCACCCATTTGTTCTGTTTGTGGCCCACAGAGGGCCGAGGCGGCAGAGAGGGATGCTGTGAGTCTGAGGGAGCAGCTCACTTCAGCTGGCAAGACACTGCAACCATCCAATCAGATCGAGAAAACACCGGAAATGGTAAGGTCTCTGCATTGCTGGACTGTAGAGAGAGGGGCAGAAAGAGGGAGAATAAAGGAGGGAATGGTAATGTGGGAACACTTTCCATGAAGCTTATAATAATACAATGCATTATGAAGATATTCCCCGTGTATTAGCATTCACAATGTTGTTGTAAATAATTGTAAACTTGATTAATTTGATTGATACTGTAATTGTTCTTAATAATATTATTATAAAAAGATTGATTAATCAATTAGTGTTTTCAAAGAATAATAAAGAAAAGACAAATATTCGTCATATAATACCTGATATTCCTAATGCATTATGCATTCACAATGCCATTGTAAATAAGTGTAGCCAGTATAATTTTTTAAATAAATAATATATTTTTATTTTTATGTTTTTGTATGTAAACACACACACACACACACACACACACACACATTGTATTTGATCCACTTCAAATGTTGACTACTGTATAGTTATTATAGTTATTGATTACATTTTAATATTAATTTATTTATAGTTAGTAAATTAATTATGAAAAAATAATGAAAGAATGTTTACAGCATTAAATATATAAATATAATTAATCATAAGTAATAAAATACTGTTATATTTGAATTATGGTTATACTTATTTATGAAACATTTGCAATGTACATTATAGGGTGTTATGAATATAGTGCATTTAAAATACCTTCATAATGCTTTACACAGTATATACATGCTTGACAAGGCCGGTTTAATTATATATCAAATTTTATACAGAATAGTAATTCACATTGCACTGCTTGGAAAACGCACAGGAAGTGTTACCGTTTACGTTGTCAATGCAGCATTGTAAAATGTGTGTATTTGTGTGTACAGGACAAGTCTCTGGAGGTGCTATCTTGCCCCAGTCTGGAGGCAGAGTTGGGTGCTAAGGAGAGGGAGGTGGAGCGTTTGGCAGAGGATGTTCAAAGACTCCAGGCCAGTCTGGCCCAGCTCAGCGAGACCTCCACCAATCAGATCAGTCAGCTTGAGCAGCAGCTGAGCTCCAAAGAGGCCGTACTAAAGGTCAGTCAGACCCGTGCCTAATATGAAGCATGTTAATAAAAAATATAGGTAATATATCAAGTAGGGCATAATTTGTGCCCTCCAGCCAGTATTGAACACTCAGATCTTGTGTTTAGAGTGTTAGTGCTATATAAAAATTCCTGCATTGCACTCCTTAACTGTGGTAAAATCGCTGTACCTCACAGCCTTCTTCATTAATACATAAGCATAAATGAAGAAGCTCCTCTCTTTAGTTCTCTAACAGCTGTAGCAAGGACAAGTGAATGAGCATGGTGGTTCATTATGGAGCAGCGGCCCATCTAAAGTCACATTAACACTGGACTCCAGACACGGGCTGTTTCAACTCGACATTTCATGTTGGATGAAGCAAATGGTGCTGCTCGTGGCAGCAGTCAGATCTCTGCTTTGTGGCTGCAGGACAGGCCTGTAAATGTTGCAGCGGCTCACACGAGCCATGTCACCCATGTAGTGAATGTTTAGAGTTTAAATGACAGCTGGTTGGATGGCAGGAGACTGAGCTGAGACGAAGCCTTCGCTGAGCCTCACACGGAGAGACTGCTCTGATCTGCCCTGCCTGTAGCAGACTAAAGTTCTACTGAAGAATATGAGCATGTGCAGGGCGTCCAGATTCATGAGCGCATACACATTCTCGACACACATACGGCATAGTGGTCGAGCAAAATGTTTTTTTTTTTTAGTTTTTTTTTTAGAAAGCATCTAGAAAGCATACCGGCTGATATAAAGCCGAAGTATATAACAATTTAAAGATGGCAAATAAACATTAAATTTATTTGATAAAAAAAATACAGTAAAGCAGTAATACTGTAAAATATTATTACAGTTTAAAGGAACACTTTTTTTTAAAATATGTTTTAAAATATAATTTATTCCTGAGCTGAATACATTTTATTTTAAAAAATTGCAGTTGAAATAGAAATATTTTGTCAGATTATAAGTAGTGCTTCTATCACTTTTGATCAATTTAACGCATCCTTGTTGAATTAAAATATGAATAATATTAAGTCTTACTAACCCCAAACTTCTGAATGGTGTTGTATATGAACAAAAATATTGTGGTTTCATTTTTAATTGAATTTATTTGTAATTTTATCATCTATAATAATATATAATTTTTGTATGGGAAAGATGTTTCATGGTTTGTATCTGTTTAAATTCTATGTATTTTGAGCCCCTTAAAGGGATATTGCACAAAAAAATCTACCATTACTTACTTTAAGTTCATTATGACCATGTCTATCAATCTCCAAAAAGACTGAATTTTCATTGGAATATTCATTTAAAGTGCCTCTCTAAAGTAAATATTTTGAATTTTCAGTGTATAATACAATTCATACACTGATTCACATTACAATTTTGCTTATAAATAAGTATATGTACCTTTTCCCCTCCCCAGCATCTCGAAGAAAAGCTTCAAGAGCAGTCAGACTATGAGGAGATCAAACGAGAACTCGGGTAAGTTCTAAAGCACTAATTCTGTCAGCACAAATAATCCTGATGCTTTAGCCTTTTCCTTCTCATATGTGTGAATATTTTAGCATCATTGACATTATTTTAACGCTGATGGGAACGTTGCATCAAATTTAACATGATATCCAAGTACGTAATACCATGAATTGACTGTACCGTAGGTCTAAATAAGCAAAGGTTTTGTTTGGAGTGACCTGATCTGTTCATGTTTTATCCACCTTTATAATTTCAGTGACCCTCAGACCATTCTTAACCTTTATCTGCCGCTCCATTATGCATGTATCTTTCCCATCCTCTCTCGCTGCAGGGCTCGAACTATGAATTCTCATTACCTGGTGGTCTTGAACTTTACAGTCAGACGTACTGAATTTGATCTGATGTAGTACAGCCAGCTGAGATATGAACCGCAGAGATCGCCAAACTCCGTCTGCGCACGGATCTTTTATTCCCATATTTTACCAGAAGGAATTTTACTCTGCGGTAATCTCCGTTCTGTTTAATACATTCAAAGAACCTTAGGTATGCAAGGAGTATTGGGTCTTATTTTTGAGAAAAGCGGATTAAGCACGCTTTGTTGTCGGAGTGGTTTCTGCACAGGACTGAGGGATTGCTGCGTTTCATCTCCAGCCACAGCTGTAATGAGGAGGCTAACGTAGTTTGCATCGGCGATAACCTAATTGAGTGATGTGTGTGTTTTTGGCTCGGCCGCTCGTCTGTGCTATCAGTGTGTGTGTTGGGAGGATTCGGGAGATGTCTGGCTGTCCGTTGCATAACTCGATTTTAGGCGTAATATTCCCAATTGGGATTTATAAAGCAAGTAATCCATGAATAGAGGGTGTTGTTAAGATCTGTGCTTGTCTGATGATCGGCCTAAAAAGCCGCTTTGCTGAATGTATATTGATAGCTTGTTGTCTACTCGAGGCACATTCCACCGTGATATAATGAGTGTTTTCACCCAAAAGGCTTTTGAAAATGCCCGGTTTAATCCATAGATAACAGATCAGCGCTGGGTAGAGTGCAGCTAGGCACACAGGTTCATTTGGGTAACGTGATTGTAGGTGTAACAGAAATTTCCGAATCACGAACGCTGAGCCAATGCCTTTTAAGCTTTCAGTTCTTGACCTGAAACGGAAAGTGAAGGCATATTTTATGCTTGTAGATCCATTATTTTAATACGTACACTTTTTTTTTTTACTCTCGTCAGCACCCTGAAATCAATCGAGCACAACTCATCAGATCATCACCCTTCAGCACAGGTAAGACGGCATGTCATTAGAAATAATGGGGTTGATTTGTATGGATTTGTCCTTTAAATGCATTAAAATGGTAAAAGGCAGCATGTTTTATTGGCTTTGATGCTTGATGCTAAATTCTGAATATCACGTCATGAATATGTACTTGTTCATTTCGAGAAACAAAAAAAAAACATTTTTTTTCCCTCTAAATTTATGTGAAAGCTGATATCTGAGATTTTTTGCAGTTGTTTTCTTAATGTTTCATTCTTTTTATTTTTCCTTTGTTCTTTCTCCCTTCATTCCTGATTTCTTTTCTTTTCCTTCCTTTCTGTTCCCTTCCTTCATTCATCACCTCCTTCCTTTCATTTCCTCACTTTTTAAAATGTTCTTCCCCTGTTTATTCCTTTCTTTCCTTTCCATAACTTTGCTTTTGTTTCTTCCGTCCTTCATTCCTTCTGTCCTTCGCTCTTTTTTTTTTTCTTTTCTTCCTTCCCATAACTTTCCTTGTTTTTTATGCCTTCATTCCCCTTCTTTCCTTCCTTTCTCACTTCCTTTCTTTTTCTTATTTTCTCACATCCTTTCTTTTCCTTCCTGTCTTTTTTCCTCCCTTCCTTCATTCCTTCCTTGTTTCTTTATGCCTTAATTTCCCTTCTTTCTTCTTTCCTTCATTTCTCACTTTCCTTCTTTTCCTTATTTTTCACTTCCTTTCTTTTCCTTATTTTCTCACTTCCTTTCTTTTCCTTCCTGTATGTTTTCTTCCTTCCTTTCTTTCTTCCTTTCTAAAACTTTACATTTGTTTGTTTTCTTTCTTCCTTGCTTCCCTTTCTATAACTTTTTTTAATTTTGTTCCTTCAATTGACTTCTTCCTTTTTACTTCCTCACTTCCTTTCCTCCCTCCTATCTGTTTCCTTCCTTCCTTTGTTTTTTTCTCTCTCATCTATCCTTAATTTTAGGACTTGTCCAAGCCTTTGGAGATGTTGCTGACAGGGAAAGACCATAGCCAGCTGTCAGAGAGCGCATTGAAACGACTGGCCAACAGTGACTTCAGTGGTGAGTTTCCAGTGTCCAGCCTCTTCCGAGGAACATTAACTTCCAATTGCTGGGAAATTGCAGCTTTTGTAGTTTATACACAGCAACTTTGGTGGTTTTATTGATTTATTTTTTCCAAACCTAACTTCACCTAAAATCCAGTAGGATGTATAACATGACCTAAAAAAAAAAAACTTTCAGAACTTTAGCTGAATGATTTTATTTGGCCCCAAGAAAAAAATGAATTAATATCGTAACAGATCATACTGATAGTGACGAGTTAGGTTTGGAGGCACCCGTGTTGTTAAGGTCAGTTCACCCTTTTCTAAAGGCAGCAACATATTAGGATTTGGTATGTAGGAGATCAGGTCACCTGGGGCTTGCATAAATCCTGAACGGCTAGCGGAGACCAATGTGATAATTAGGCCTTATTTCCCTTTTCCTGCCCTTTCCACTACGCTCTGTATGTGTGAGGTTGAAAATGTCATTACAGAACACCTCTGGACACCCCTATGGAGATCATACATTTAATTTGCGTTTTAAATGTGACTTTCTATCACAAATTTAGCATTTTTAAATCTGGCATTTGCTGCTGACGGCAATGACAGAGAATCATCTGTGATCGTAGCATGTATCTGTCTCTGACAACCAACAGAATTCTATTGGACTGGATATTGATTTTGCTACCGTTGTATAAAGTGATGGTATTGTTATGGAAGCACACACAGCAGAGGTGTTTTGTCATGGCAAAAAGGATAACCGTACTGACACCCACAATCCCTTGCAGTGAACAGTCCCCACAGCATGAGCAGGTAGCCCACGCATAGTTGCCTGGCCTGATATCTCTGGACATGCCTGCTAGTCTACAGACCTCAGAGGAGATCAGTGTTAAACGTCAGCCTGTGGCACATGCGTACACATACACCACAGATTTCCTTGAAGCGTGCAGAGCAAGTGTTTGGTGCTTTGTTTCTGCTCGTGTTTTTTATTTGGGGGGGTGGGGGGTGGGGGGGGGGGGGGGGCAGATACGGCTGTGGTTTGAATCTGGCCTTCTAAATGTTCCAGTCCCATTCCTGCTTAGATGACCTCCTGTCCCATTTCAGTATAAAGTGGCAAAAAGACTAGAACTACGATAATAAAATGTTCTTTATGTACAGTCATCATTGGAGTAATAGTCCTATTACACATCTCTCTGGAATACTTGATTGTGATTGGTCAGATGTCATTGTGTAGTCATATATTTTTGTAAAATAACGGCTAAACTGTTCCAGTTAACTGATTTCCTATTGCTAGTTATGTGTCTGGAATGTTCTCTTTCTTTCACTAAATTAAATTTCAACTTTACTCAAAATTTTAATGTTTCTTAATTAATTCATTAGGTAGCCATGTAATAAGGGAATGTACTGTCAGTTGGCCAGTATCCCAATA
The DNA here is from genome assembly GCA_030578275.1 of Meda fulgida. Classification (NCBI taxonomy): domain Eukaryota; kingdom Metazoa; phylum Chordata; class Actinopteri; order Cypriniformes; family Leuciscidae; genus Meda; species Meda fulgida. The sequence goes on along the minus strand of CM060625.1, from coordinate 15,693,668 downwards.
TAAACCCCTTCAGGATGATACAAAATCATCTTGCCAGGATTTTACTCTACATTTATCTCTTAAATATATTTAGTATCAGTTTAAATCAGTATCCATGATTTTCCTCGTCACCCATCGGTTTGTTTTACAGGTGCATTGGGGCGGAAAAGTAAAGAAACTACAGTGGAAAACCCTCAGCGTCTTCCTGCCACTCCGGTCCCTACCACTCTCCAGGGGTCTCCTCCTCCTCCCTCCCCTCAGCTTTTGATGAGGACGGGCACCGCTACCTCCGAATCTGCTGCCAGTGCCAACGGTACCCACCCCTTTTCCCCCACGGGCATCGGGCCAGACTTCTTTACCCCCGGCATGGCCAGCGTGGGCGCCACGTTCCCCCCACTGGCTGGCAAAATGGCACTCAACTCTCTTCTTCAGAGGCAGCTCATGCAAACCATCTACACCAAAGCCCTCCAGGACCCTTCTCCAAGTTCTGTGCTGTTTGGGCCGCCCCATTACGCTACAACCAACTCTCTCTCCAGCCCCCTACCCCCTCAGTCAGCGGGCAGCCCGGAGGTTAACGGCATGGCGCCCTCCCCCAGCCAGTCGGAGGGCGCGGGTAGCACGTCGGAAGGGGAGGAAATGGACACGGCTGAGATCGCCCGACAGGTCAAGGAGCAGCTGATCAAACACAACATCGGTCAGCGCGTGTTCGGCCATTATGTTCTGGGTCTGTCCCAAGGCTCTGTCAGTGAGATTCTGGCCCGGCCCAAACCCTGGAGCAAGTTAACCATCCGTGGCAAAGAGCCGTTTCACAAGATGAAGCACTTCCTGTCTGATGAGCAGAACATCCTGGCGCTGAGGAGCATCCAGGGCAGGCAGAGAGGTCAGTAACAGAGCTTGACGAAAAGACATAACCTTGTTATCTCAGATGATCTCCCATCTCGCGTTGATTTTCAAACATTATGCATACGATTTAAAATGTGCTCTGTAACAGCATGATACATTTTTCTCATATGTAAGCAACTTGAACATCGGCACACTAATGTTAGCATTCTCACAGAGCACATATTCCTTTAAAGAGTCAAATCAGATCGGATAAATAGTCAAATATGTGCAATAACGAGAGGGCAGTGCTTTGCGATTGCTGTGATCCAGATTTACCCCTTATGGAAGCTTGTTTCAGCCTCAGAGTAAAACACATTTTTTGGGATTGGGTAATTGTGAGATAAAATTTTAAATAAAAACCAAATTAACACTGTGATATTTGTGAGATAAAGTAGTAATTGAGACTTATAAAGTCGTGATGTATAAAGACACAATCGTGAAGTATGAAGCCGCGATTTAATTAATTAATTAATTTTTACTTTGGGTGAAAACAGACTTCCATGATTACCTTTCGATAAGCTTTACGGTAACCCTAACCCTTTCATCCACAATGGAATGGTGCACATAACCTTCATAATTGAGCGTCTTCAGATAACTACATGAAGCCCATAGATACTAGATTCTGACGGAAACACTATTAGTACTCAGTTGGCACAGGCGGCTTGTTGATTAGAGCTAAACTTCAGGAGTCTACCCTTTCTTCCATTTCGGTCTCAGCCTACGGGTGAAGAGGAAGTTCAGAGAGGTTTGCAAGTGTTATGTTTTGCCCCAAGTCTGTGCTTCACAGCTAGAGCGAACAAATCAAGGCCGAGCCCAGCGTGAGCGAGAGTACTTGCATATGAGGGCAGTTGGCTGTGAATCCTTGAAGCCGTGTTGAGCCGAGTCTAAGTTTGTTCACTCTAGCTGTGAGGCAGTAGTTTTGAAACAGAGCCGGAGCTGAAAATGGCTGACTGTGCTGCCCGTGCGTCTGCACACTGGTTTGGAACGTCTTCAAGGGAGTCTGGTCTGGCTGTCTGCCTCCATAGCGTCGGCTTGTGGTCTCCCATGGGAGTAGGAACTTTGTAAAAACCTTAAAACCCATTCATTCACATCAAAGACCTGGGCTAAAGGAGCACATTAACGTTGAAATAATCACTCGAGTGAGTTCTGCAGGGTGCAGGTGGCTTTCTTTGAGGTCAGACTAGGTCAATTTGTGTTTAAGCCTAACAAACTACCATTCAAAGGATATTTACACTTATCAGGTCATGTAAAGGTATTACTTTGGATTAGAATTACGAAGTGTTTCCAAAACTGACTGTGAAGACATTCTGACATCTATATAAGATCAGAGCTCAACAATAAGAATTATTTTGCAACACATTTTAAATGCTTCAGAAAATGATTTAGGTCCCCCCCCCCCCCCCCCCCCCCTACATTTTAGAGAAATATATTATTATCCAAAACTTTAAGTAAATATTTTTTTCTGCTTTTCAAAAGAATGTTTCTATATTTATAAATTGAAAGTTTATTTAATGGTTTTCCCCAAAATTAAAAAGTTTTTTCCCAGGTTTTCAGAAAAAAAAGTCTAAATATTATATTAATTCTTATTATTTGTTTGTGTAATGTCTATTTTTATTGGTGTTTTTAAATGTTTTAATTGTAATTGTGGCAAATATAAAGCTGTCTACTACTCTCTCTTTCTCTCTCTCTCTCTCTCTCTCTCTATATATATATATATATATTTTTTATTTTTTTTTTAAATAAACAATATATAAAATATATTTTTCTGAAAAGCAGAATTTGTTTTAACTATTCATTTAATATTAAATGATAAAAATATATTTTCTTGACCAAAGAAAAAATAATTTGCTTTAAGTGCTGGAAATGATAAAATTACAATATAAATCTGAAAGCTATGGATTTATGCACACACTTTTGTTACATATGGTGCACATGATTCATGATTAAATGAGATGAAAACTAGTCATTCTAGCAAATACAACAAAACTTCATCTGTCTTCGCTAATATTAGCTAAATAACCATAGTGACACATCTAAATCAGGTGATTTCATATTCCAAATGCAGCGCATTTGCACGTCATGCAGTGATGCTGCGACACTAGACTGAAAGGACAGGTGAAATTTCCATCAAAAGGCCTAAACTCTCATACTTATTCTTATTGTTGAGCCCTGGAGATGATTGGACAACTGACAGCAGAAGTTTAGGGCTTGGATTTACTTTATTTCTATCTTCCGCCACTTGTTTTCCAACAGAGAACCCAGGCCAGAACCTGAACAGAGTATTTCAGGATGTTCCGAAGCGAAGAACCGGCTCGGAAGGCTCCACACGGCCAGGTCTGTCTCACGCCTTCCCTCTCGTGTTACGAGTTTCTGGAGTGTCAGATCCGCTCTGTCTGTATGTTTTTGTTGTGCTGGTCTGTTTCTTCTCAATCTCTGGCCTGGAATCTGTTGCAAAACAAGTGAGTGAGACAGACAGGGCTGGAAGAAGTGTGACTGGAATTTTAAAAAAATCTCGTTCCGACTGTCTGAAGACAGCTGTTTACAATAAATGCTACACCTTTGACTTCATAGATTAGTTTCAAACTGTGGAAAAACTTTGTGTGAGTGTTATCAAGTCTAAACCAATGTAACTTTCCATCACGGAGGTCCTTGAGAAGTCCGTCCTGTTATTTTGTGGTCAGCTTGTGTGTTTATATATGTGTGCGTGTGGCAGAATCCTTCAGGCAGATCCACAGTGCCACCACATTACAACTGGTGGTTGAGTCTCCCCTAGGGCGGCGCTGTGGGTGGCTAGCCTGTGTGTGTGTTTGTGTGTGTGTGCGTGAGAGAGAAAGGGCGAGAGAGCATTACTTCCACCTCACACACTTGTCCAGCTGCTCTCATCACACACCAGTGACTCTGACCTTGCCCTGTTGCCCACTGCTCATTGGGCAGTTCCCTCTGCCACTTTCCCCCCTCTCTCTCTCCATATTTATTATTATTGCGCAGACCCGTCTGATGATACTTCCATACAAACTCTGTTGTTTCTCATGGACTTTGTCCAAATCTCACCGACTCTTTGTTCTGTGGACTTGAAGAGGACAGGAAAAGGTTTCAGTCCTTACACAGGAAGTGCTGCTATAGCCAGGGGCAGTTCAGGTGCTGATACACACAGTATTATAGACAAGCAAATGATTGCTAATGTTATTTTAGTTCTGTACCGTTGAGTTTGGTTGCAAGATTGCATTTCCATAACATAAAGTGCCAGCCTTATTTTAGCATACCACATAGATTGTTGTTAAAGTAAGCTTGCGTTTGCACCTGTTTAAACTTGCCGTGCAGAAATAGTAAAGAGCATAGCAATATTTTTTTGCTGTTTTCAATCTAAAAGGTTGTATATTGTGCTCCATTTCTGAACAAATCAGATCTATATGTTGTTGTTACACATGATGTCTCACGCACAGCTACATGTCCTTGTCGTGTCTTCACAGGTAACATCACCACGCGGATCCGCACACCTGAGACCGGCTCCGATGAAGCCATCAAGTCCATCTTGGAGCAGGCCAAGAGAGAGTTACAAGTGCAGAAAGCAGGTGAGTCTATTTTATGCCATCAGGAAAACAAGGGTCCAGGCATTCACACCTGTTTTCCATTGACCCACAACCAGTTAAGTCACTTCAGGATAGTACTCACTTTTGTCACCTGAATACGATCATTCTTGCATTCACTTTTTCTAAATAAGCCAGTAAGTTTTCTGATGTAGAACTGATTGTGGCATCATCATACTAATGTAATACACTACTGTTCAAAAGGTTAGGGTAGGTACGTTTTTTTTTTTTTTTTTTTTTTTTTTTAAAGAAATATTAATATTTCGGTTATTTTAAATTGTAATATATTACTGTTTTTACTGTATTTTTGATAAATGCGGCCTTGGTGAGCTTAAGAGACTCCTTTCAAAAAACTTTTGAACAGTAATGTATGTTGGCTGAAACTGTAATTGCAATGTAAATTTTGCACAAGAACTGTCTAAAACAAATGATTATTTCAGTCAATAATATAGTCGTATCCTCCCTGTTTTGAGTGTTTAAAATTCCCACTTTTACCTTTTCCTGTCCAAGCTTGTGTAACGGAATTAAACTAACTGTCTCTTCCCCACCTGCCACTGCAGACGGCGTGGGGGAGAGGCAACGGCGATCAGGTTACCACAGAGGGTCGGGCAGCTATTTCCAAATATATGCACACAGTCTAAGACTTGGTGAGGTTCTGTGCTGTCTGTTGAAAGTTCCCCCCCAGATTTTACCCCCACGCCAAGAGCGCTACTGCTTCCAATTAACTTATCACTGTCATAAATCAGTCTGAGTCATGGAGATTTATGACCGATGTATGTTTTATATATATACATCAATGAAAAACCCAGTGTATATACACATGTTGAGAAATCTTTTATGATCTAACTCACAGAAAACTAACGTCTTTAACTTTATTATTTGAAAGTTCCTTTTTCTATAATATAATAAATAAATAAATACATATATAGCATTTATATACAGTGTATATTACATTTGTATTAAACTCCAAATTTATTCTACAGTATTATTGGGTAACATAGGGCAGCAATGTCTTACTGGCACCCTATGAGTAGTTCATCCAACATGAGAGTTCTGTCATCATTTATTCACCCTCACGTCTTTCCAAACCAGTATAGCTTTCATTCATCTGTGGAACACAAAAGATGTTTTTGAATGTTAACCCTGCTCTTTTCCATGCTATAGAAGTATATGGTCAGGGGCTGTTGATATCCAAAAATAAGAGACATAGGAGTATAAAAACACCATTAGAGTATCATAACAGTAGTATTTTGCAAAATTGTGCGAAAAGACCAACATTTTGTAATTTTATGAAACTATTGTCTTTTCTAAAGCTTGACAGCTTGTGGTAACTATATTCTTTCATTTTTCTACTTTTGTGTTCCACAGAAGAAAGTAAGTCATATGGTTTTGGAAAACATGAGGATGAGTATATAATGCCAGAATAGTTATTTTAATGAAGGCTGTTTTTTGAGTAATAATATGGTGATTTATTGGTAAAACAGATTGTGACCACTTACATGTTATCTTCTGTTCCTGCAGTTGAGAATTCTCAGCCTCCGTCCTCCTCCAGCAACTCTGACGAGAACATTCGCTCCATCCTTGAGCAGGCTCGGAGGGAGATGGAGGCCCAGCAGGTGGCTCTGGAGCCCGTATTGAAGGCCAGCTCTATGGCCCCGACAGATCTCTCGCTGCTGGGCTCAAAGCTCCTGGGCTCCCCGATCTCCACTCTCCCCTACACCCCAATTGCTCAGTCTCTGAAAAAGCCCTCCACCTCTCCTCTCCTGGACTTCCACAGTGGGGTGAAGAAGGAGATGGGTGAGGTGGCCGTCTCAGATATGGGGCTGGACGGCGTGCCCAAGCTCGGACGTCTCTCTGAGAGTGGAGGAGGTGTAGGTGGGGGTTCTTGGAGGGAACACTGGTGGAGCACAGGTCTTTCTGAGCGCCGCGGAACCGGGCAGACCTCCGTTAGCGAAGATGTCCACAGCCAAGAGGATAGCAAGGAGGTATAGTGCATTATTAGTAACATTTTGATGCATCTATCTATCTATCTATCTATCTATCTATCTATTTATTGTCTGTCTATCTATCCATCTATATATATGTATGTATGTATGTATGCATATGTATATTTATGTGGGTTATTTAAGTATTAGTTATATAATATTATGGTATTTTGAAGTATTATAATTTAAAGCTTATATTTTTGTTTTCATTTTATTTTATTTTAAGTAATCTTATGTGCTTTTGTCATTTTTATTTGTTTTCCCCCCAATATATATATATATATATATAATTTTTTTTTTTTTTTTTGCCAGATTTAGTTATTTTACTACTTGTTTTAATTTAGTTTCCAGGATTAATTTTCGTTTTTCGTCTTATATATTTTTTTATATATATATAGAAGTTTTTAAATGTTTATTTCAATTAACAACAACAATTTTAATAGTTTATATTGTATATATTTTTCTATGCATCATTAGAGTACTACTTAATGTGCAAATCAGAAAATATACATAAAACTATGGCTGTTAATACAATAAAAAAATGTGATTAATGTCATGATTTCAGACCAGTCTTTAGAGAGCAGAATATAGAAACTGAAATAATAATATTAATGTCAAATTCTGTGTGTGTGTGTAATCTATGCCACCTGAACATCTATATTGCATACAGGGAATACTATTTCTTCCATTAGTTCTGAATTTACTTTATATTATTCCAGTCAGAATAATACCGTACTTGCACACTAGAATGCAGTTCCCTCATATGGCTAACCCCAGCTCTGTTACTCTTTGCCCCCACCAGAAGCTCCCTCGGCTGGGCAGCACCGCGCCTGTGGCTCCTGCTTCCTCTCTGGATTACTGGAAGGACTGGCCCAGCTCAGAGTCCCCATACTCACAAAGTTCAGAGCTCAGTCTGCAGATGCCCAGCGGCAGCGAGACCCCTCAGAGCAGCCCACTCCCTTCCTCCTCGCCTTTACTGTCCCTCCCCAAAGTCGCCAAACCCGTGGTGCCCCCGCTCACCCCCGAGCAGTACGAGTACTACATGTACCAGGAAGTGGACACTGTCGATCTCACACAGCAAGTCAAAGACAAACTAGCCAAGAATGGCATCTGCCAGCGGATCTTTGGCGAGAAGGTCAGTGCTTTTCACATCAGATACACTTCCATTGATTACCCATCCGTCGTTCTGCTAAGAAATCATTTCAGCGCTTGTGTCTTTTTTTCTTTTTTTTTATACTCCATGCAAATGTATCACTTTGTAATACCAGCTGCATCTTTCTTCTTATTGCATCATAAAATATCTTCATATTAGTTTCAGGGCTGTTTTTCTCTGAAGCTCATGTACCGTATCCTCTGCGTGTTTGTGTGCGGGTTGCAGGTGCTGGGCCTCTCTCAGGGGAGCGTGAGCGACATGCTCTCTCGGCCGAAGCACTGGAGCAAGCTCACGCAGAAAGGAAGAGAGCCGTTTATACGCATGCAGTTATGGCTGAACGGCGAGCTGGGCCAGGCTCTGATGCCAATGCCCGGACAGACACAAGGTAACATCCAGACACTGTATACCATCACAGACTCGTGTGCACAGAGGAACTCTTTCTACAAAGCATCATAGGTGAAAATGCAATCAAACGCTCTGTGGCAAAGTTTCCGGGTTCTCGAGGTACCGCAAAAAAGAGCTGTTTTCAATTTGGAACTTCATTCAAATTTACAAAATGACCAAAAAGTTTAGGAGTGGATCAGATTTTGTTCTGATTTATGATAGTTCATAGATTTAAATTAAATTTAATTAATAAATTAGTCAAATATTATCAAATAAAATAAAATTCTTTTAATTTCATTTTTGTCTTTTCATTTTTTTTTTCTTTTTTTTTTTTAAAATCTGATCAATGTCAAATATTAATTATTGTGGTAAAATATGTCAAGCAGTAAAATGACACATTGATGTATCCTTCATGCATTTACTTATTTATTTAATTTTATGTGCCAAATTTCTCATGCTTCAGAAGTCTTGCATCGCAATAGTTGCATACGTTCGAGAATGTGTTACACTTCTGGAAATTTCACATTCTGAAAATAGTTAACTGATTTTGTCCTCATTTTGTGAAGTGATGATATCGCTTAGATAATAACTTTAACACGCATTATTTCATGCTCTGCAGATCAGTAGTGCCAGAAAATCTGTACGTTCTTGTGTGACCTCAGTGTAGTTTCATCTATACAAAGAAACATGCATAGTGGCTCAAGACGGATGTGAAAGAGCTTCTCGTTCTGATGTGGCTTTGGTTTCTTGGTTTCACTACTCACATCCTGAGCAGTCATCAAAGCCACCATTCATTCGGCTTTCTTATCGTTTGGCATAGGTGTTTGAGAATGCAAAACTCCCTCCTATCTCTTTTTCGCCAATCGCATCTTCTCCTCGCCAAAATTAGATTACTCTAAAATACAGTATCTAGCTCCGAGAGTATTGCAGGAAGAAAAGCAAGCTGCCTGGTCTCTCAAGCTGAGAGTGCCAAATTTTGATACTAAAAACCCCTTTTTTTTATATACATCTTGTTTGATTTCAGAAGTTTCATTTTGACTCAAATGGATGGCTTATAATATCTCTGTTTAAAACAGGGCACTCTGAGAAACAGTTAAAAAAAAAGGAGAAAAACAATATTTCCTGAAAATGCTAATGGCTGCATTCCTTTAATGGTTTGACTAATTCTGGTTTTAGCCTGGCTTGAATAAATAACCGAGGGCAAACCAAATCTCAGTGTATTTCTTCAATAGTTTAGCCAGCTGTACCTCATTCGGCCCTACGGTGGGAGAATTTAAATAACTCATGACTAAATGGATGCAGGATCATACTGTTGACCCACTTTTAGTGTGCAATCGTTATGCTAGGATAACAGCATTCTGTTGATCGATTTCAGATGTTATCAAAGCGCTACGTAATCATTAGCACTTATGTTTAAGGGCTTGTTCAAATCCCTAACCCTAAGCATCACACTTTGGTGCGTTATTCTTCCTGCATTGTTTGTGCTACAGACCTGAATGATAACTGAAACTGACTTTCCTAAGCTATCATACTTAATGGATGTGAAAATCTAGTTATTATTTTGCAGTTCAAGGCCTTTTTAAAACCCGTCATGCCATTTATTAGCAGTCATCAATTTTTATATTTCCATTGACCTGAATTTCATGGAAAGGCATTGGGGGGTTGGGTTAAATCGCTGCAGCGTGGCTGGGGAGGGGGTCTGTCTCATAGGGGCCATCCAGAAAAGGCCCCCTGGGCTCTCTCAAGGGCCTCCTTGAGCTGTTGTAATCAATTAGCCCATCAGTGCTGGAATATATGATAATTACCCGCCTCTCCTCCTCTGTGACTGGCTGCCGAACGCACCATCATGCTCCAGTGGCTGATTAATATGCAAATAATCAGCCGATGGAATGATAAATTGGAGTCAAGCTGTGCGTGTGAGTGCGAGGCCGATTATGATGAATAGCACTTGCTCGCTGTCCTACTTAAAGAAGCTTTTCTCTGTCATTTTTACCACAAATTAAGCCGAGTAATATATACATTATAGCAATGAGTTCAGCGAGAGGGGCGGGAAAAAAGGAATAGGAAATTATCAACTTTGAACTGAGGCTGTTAACTTCAACAGAATTGTAAATGTCAGACCATCTTCTTGTTTAATCCAACCTGGAGAGAATTTAAAGGGACCTTTGTTAACCACACACTAAGACAAAAACACAAGGTTATTGTAATTTTGAAATATTCCCTTAATTTTTTAAGTCTTTACATTTCATTACATTACGTTACATTGGAAATATAAGAAATCTTGTATGCTCACCAAGGCGATCATTGATTATGTGATAAAAAATACGGTAAAATCAGTAATATTATGAAATATTTCAATTTAAAATAACTTTTTATTTTAATATATTTTAAAATGTAATTTATTATTGTGATAGGCTGATTTATTAAATGTATTAACTGATTTATTAAACATTAACATTATAAATGCCTTTACTGTCACTTTTGATCAATTTAAAGTCTTTGTTGAATAAAAATATACATTTCTTTAAAATAAATCTTACTCAGGCAAATGTTTGATTATATATTTTATATACACTTTTATGTTTTGGTAGTACTTTGTTTTGGTTTTTAGTTTGTTTTACTTTTCAACCCCTTTAACAATATTATTTATTGTGATGATGTGGTTTTCACATTTACCTGCCTGGAAACATCACGTACAGGAAGTGAACCATGATTGGTTTTTTAATATTTATCAAACATTCCCTTCCTCTCATATAGGTAAAATAATACAGTTTTTTTTTTTCAAACTAATTTTTTTTTTTTTTTTTTCAATTTTCATTTTGTCTTCTCTTTTTATTAACCCTAGTAACCTCTGCATAAGGATATATGTTTACACATATATTCATCCGGTGACGTGCCAGAGTGGATTGTTGGGGAAAAAGTATGTTTAAATGAACTGGCCAGGCTTGACCGATTTGCCAGATAATCTGAACAGCAGGCACCATAATGGCCCGAGCTTTAGAGGGTCTGTAATGGGTTTCTTTCTTCCAGCTGCCCTGTTCTGTGCCTCACAGCTTTCAGCACGGAGCACTTAGCACTGAGCTAATGCACCTCAGCAAAAAAAAAAAAAAAAACTGCAAATGGTGGTAGGGCACAGGAAAGAGCCTGAATGTGGATTTAAAACGGGATGTTTTTGATGACTCCGATTGATTTAGGTCAAGTGATTGATACAGTAAATGCTGGTTTATAGAAAGAGATGAGTCGGTTATCGCTTAAAAATAGACTACTTCAACCAGAAATGAAACTTTGTCATAATTGACTCACCCTTATGTCGTTCCAAACCTGCATGACTTTCTTTCATCCACTGTAACTGCACAGAAAACCACTATGTTCTTCAAAAATGTTTCTTTTGTTTTGTGCTGACTTTGCCAAAGAAAGAAAGTCATACAGGTTTGTAATGACACTGTGGTGTGGAAATAATCATTTTCTTTTTTTGGCTGAACTATCCTTTTCAGATAAGCCAATGGGAAAATTAAAAAAAGCAAGCTACACACTAAAGGTTAAAAAAACAAAACTAAAAGACTATGTAAATGTGGCTGCAACACCACGCACGGTTCTTCCTGTTCGCTTTCTGTTGTCCTCTAGCAAGTGTCCTGTATATTGCCTGTCCTTACTGACCCTCATTAGGACGACACACTCAACCGGGCTAAAACAAGCTCTCCTCCAGGGTGTGTGTGTATGTGTGTGTGTATGTATTGTGTATGCATAGGTGTGTGTGTGTGTGTGTATTGAAGAGTTGAAGAGCACTACATGACCCCTCATCAGTCTCTCCAGATCCGCTCCTCTGAATGTCAGTCCGTCCTTGCGATCGTCCAATCAGAAGCCATATAAGATTAGACGGCGCTGTAGTTTGAGGTGAGAGCGTGTCGATCGGATGTTTTCGGGCCCGTTCGGGTTTAAACCTGTTGTGCGGGAATGAGACTCAATCTCATCATGCATCAAAATAAGGGCCGGACAGATGTAGGCTTTCAGGTTTGCGCCGCTTATTCCAGCTCAGCGTGTGTGTGTGTGTGCGCGCTCAGTCACATGTGTAGCTGCATTAACCAGCTGTGTGTCCAGATGCGGTCGCCCCTCCCATCCTCTTTATCACACGCATACGCACTGGTTACTTGCAGCATGTCACAGGAACATCCTATCATTCCTGCTCGTGTCCCTAAAACACCTCCTACCTCCCTCGTTCCCCTCCCACACACACACACACTCAGACCATGCCGCCAGTCAAACTGTCACCAGGCTGTACGTGGTCTTGCTGCAGATCTGATATGACTGTCTGCTCCCCGCCTTGAGCGCCCTGCTCTCTGCTTGCCGTGTCCCCCAGCTCGGCAGGCAGCTAATCCAAACTGACGCTCCCTCCCGATGCTCTCTTCACCACCAGCACTGCACTGCACTGCCACAGCAAACCAATCAGAGTCGAGCTGAAAGGGCTAGAGGAAGATGGGAAATGAAAGGGAAGAGTATTCGAGAGCGTGTTAGGTGCTTGATGTCTACGTATTAAAGGAACAATTCACCCAAATTGATAATGCGCTCATTATTTACTCGCTCTTATGTCGTTTTACACACTTATGTATGTCTTTCTATTTTCTGTTAAACACAAAATAAAGGTATGTTTGTTGATGAAATCAGAATTTAAGCTTATGTTTCTAGATGTTCACAGTACTTTAAATATCGGTCCGATTACCCAATTTGTTATATATCAAATATATTCATTATTAATCATTCTAATTCATTGTTAATATTAGTTATTCAAATGTAGCCTTTTTTATTCAAAAAATATATTTAAAAATATACATATTAAAAAAATAAATAAAGTTGCATAAGTTTGGTACAAAAATAAGAAAAAAAATTGTTGGTAAGATTTTTTAAATGTTTTTGAAAGACTTTGGTTTTCACCAAGGCTGCATTTATTTGATCAAAAATTAGTCAAAGCTGATTTGGTGCTCAAGAAACATATATTTATTGATGCTTAATATTTTTGTGGAATCCTTTGATGAATATAATGTTAAAAAGAAGAGCATTTATTTGCAATAGAAAATACACTGTCACTTTTGATCAATTTAATGTGTCCTTGCTAAATATAAATTATTAGTTTACTGATCCCAAGCATTTGAACTAAACTATTTTCGGCCTTGCAGCTTGGAGATTCTTCAATAAAATATATTTTTTCTGTTTCATGAAAGTTTCATTGTTGGAAGAGCTAACTCGGTATGAACATATTAATTCTCAGAATACCAAACATGTTTAACTCCCTTCCTCCTTAATTTATTTGTCTCATTATGCTTCAAGAGAAGCTGTGACTTGGCTTGACATGATGCATCTGTCACTGTCCATCACTTCCTGTTGCTGAGCAGGAGGACCTTGGGTTGGGGTTACGGTTTCATTGGCTACTCACTCCATATTTAGACAGATCTTCATTCAGGCCTTCTGTCGATAAAAAATGCCCAGCCAACGGACGAGGTCACGTGCTGCGTTGGCGCAACGTCTTAATTCGGTTCCTCTCGTTTCCATAGAGATTACTCCGAAGACCTCAGCCAGCTGCAGTCCTGCCCCAGAATCCCCTCTGAGTTCGGCTGAGGAGTCGGTAAAAAGCCAGCAGGAGGAGCAGATGTGCCGAGCGTCCATCCAGGAGCCCAGCGAAACTTCTGAGTCCCAGCCTGGCACGCCTCTACCGTTACCTCTCCCGGGACACGGGGGTCTTAGCATACAAGAGATGGTGGCAATGTCACCCGAGCTGGACACCTACGCCATCACTAAGAAAGTAAAAGAAGTTCTCACAGATAACAACCTTGGTGAGTGTGTTCAATAAACCCAATAGTGGCCAGTGTACCTCAGTGAACAAAATTTGAACTAGCTCTAATCTACTCATAATTTATAGCAGTTAAATTACAGACATTCTACGTTCTGAAAAGGTAATCCTACACTATAGGAATCATGGATGACTGGATGAGAATTCTAGAGTTATTCCTAGTATTTTTTTCCATATTTTTTTCCGCATTTTTTTGTGGCTGTGTTTTGTACATTTTATTATATCATTTTTTAAATGTAAAAATATAAAAATAATAAAATATTAAAAAAATAAATATATATACTAGACATTTTTAATAACTTTAATGTAAAAATATTATTTTAAAGTGTTTATATAAATTAACATTAACAAATATTAAATTAACATCACATCCAATATAAAAGTATACATAAAAACATACAAGACAATACTAAAACAAATCAACAACAATCATTGCATTTCAAATTTTAACAGCATTGGACACAAAAGGTAACTGAAAAACTTTCTTCATTGCATGTGGTCTCCCTGATGGCAACAGGTGAAACTCACCATGAAGAGGGTGAGACACATCCCCTACTATCACTAAAGCCTTTTGCTTGATTTTACATTTTATGTGTATAGATCATTCAGATGTTTCTGTGTCTTGCCAAATATCTTACTGGCTTCATTTACAATCTTGGACAGCATGACCCTGTTTTTGACACTCAAATTACCATACCACGAGGTCATGTTAAAATTTATTATACTTCAACAAAATTTGCATAGACCATTTCAAGTGATTTAACCTCCTGATGAAATACAAACTTTGTTGATGTTTCTTGCGAATGCTGTAAGAATTCTCTATTAAACTAAATTGAGCATCTATGGGTAGGCAGATTCACAACAGCCTTGGCCCCTTTGCTCTGTTGTTATGCATCATCATCAGTGTTCCGCGTTCTCTTTGCTGGAATATGGGAGATTTCATGCGCAAGGGAAAGTGGTCTGCAAATTGCTTGTCCAAGTGGGAAAAGTTTGACGTTTTTTAGATATCGATCACCGAAAAACACACTGTATTTGAAACAAAACTAACTAGACTAAATCTAAAAAATCAAATGGTTGTTAATTTGCATTATTTCAACTTATTTTTTCAAGAATACTGATTCTTTTTATTTCTTATACTTTTTATTTAGTTTATTATATTTTACTTATATTTTATTTTAATAGGCTACTTGAATTTATATTTATTATGCTTACGTTTTATTTATAATACTTATTTTATATTTTATATATTATACTTTTTTAAATTTGTTTATACATTTTTATTTAACTAATACTTCCGGAACCAACGCACTCTAATAAATAGTATGTTACATATCGTAATGTACAGCTATAATTGTTGGTTTTCGTTTACAAATAAGGTAGAAAAATTGCCAAACATAAATCGACATAAATCTTGTTTTATATTTGTCGTCCATTAATTTGGTTTGTTGGAAGCATTCAGCATACATTTAATAGATACAGTACATCATGTTTTTGTCCTAGAGAAGACGATACATGTAATAATGGCTCTCCACATGAGAGGACAGGTGGAGGACAGGTTGGCCCTGCTTTAGCACCGTCCACTCCGACTGTCCCTGCCATAATTAATGAGAGGTCGAACGAGAATGCCACACTGGACACAGCTACTTTCTCCTTCACCGTTTGTTTTAACTGGCATCAACCGTTGTTCTTATGTTCAAAAGAGAATTGACCAAAAACACCAGTACTTTGTCTTTTTGAACTTTGTGTTTACACTTTCTTCTTTTATAGTCATGTGATCACACACAATATAACAAAGGAAAGTACGGATATATCGCACAGACGATACCTCAGCGTGATACTGTGACGGTCTCTTTCATCTCGCAGATTCTCATTTCCCGACGCGATGTTTGTCTCGAGAGCAACAAAGATTTGTTGTGCTCTGTAGTGGTATTGACCTGTATAAAGTGTAAAATGTAAAGACAGCTGTGTTGATACGAGTCTGTGGAGAGAAAGAGAAGTAATCTTCTGGGATCTCAGGCTTTTGTTTTACTCTGGGGAACATTTCCTTTTTGAACATAGACGGATCGCAGTTATTGTCGAGAGGATTCAGGTGTCTTTTATTTAGGTTTAAAAAAAACAAACGTTGAAAGCTTAAGCGCCCGTTGAAAACAGTTTGAAAGTGTCTTGTCTTAAAGGTGGAGGTTAAAAGTGAAATCAGCAGGGTTTGTTTTATCAAACTTTGATGCCATATTACAATAAAAGCATGTTCTTAAATACATTTTATGTTTTTTTTTAATAGTAATATCAGCCCAGAATAAATTATATTACAGTGGCCTCAAAACACATTTAGACACTTAAGAAAGTTAAACTGTATGAATGTCTTCCATTATATAACAAAATGTCAAACCAAATGGCATTTTTCCCCACAAGAAAAATAGCTCAACATACATGAAGTAAAACATTACACAAAAATAGGTTTGTTAATGATAAAACAATAAATTGTAAAATGTTATTTGGACACTTTCAGGTTGTCCAGCATGTGTGGAACATGTTGACATGAAGGTTTCTTGACGGATACGATTGTCTGTGTTTACAGGCCAGCGTCTGTTTGGAGAGAGCATTCTGGGTTTGACGCAGGGCTCTGTGTCTGATCTGCTGGCCCGGCCCAAGCCCTGGCATAAGCTCAGCCTGAAGGGGCGAGAGCCGTTTGTACGCATGCAGCTATGGCTGAGCGACCCGCGCAACGTGGAGAAACTCATGGACATGAAACGGATGGAAAAGAAAGGTAACCTCTCCTCTAGAGGCATCTGCCTCAGTCTGGCCGCGCACCAACATAGACCTGTTTGCAATTGTCTGTGTTGTTTCAGAATGTTTTTATTTCACTGTTTATTAAAGTGCTTCACAGTTTGTTCGGTGTCGGTTTAGTTGGCAGGTCTTTTCAGGACATTTGAAAGACTTCTGTCTGGTGTGGGATTTTATTAATCGTTTCTTGTTTTATCGCTTGACGTTGGAGCTGTGGTGTAGCAGATTGCTTGATCCATTGTGCTCACTTGGGTTGAGTTCGGCTTGTGCTCGTTTTTTTCACAAAGACTGGGGAGTAGGTATGGAGGAGATCAGAAATATAGTTGGGGGCAAGACCATGGAGTGCTTTGAATGTAATAAGGAGTATCTTGTATTGAATGCGAAAGCGAACGGGTAGCCAATGTAGACTGCGTAAAATCGGAGTAATGTGGGAAGATTTCTTTGTGTAAGTGAAGACTCTTGGCGGCAGAGTTCTGGATATATTGGATTTTATTTAATGATGAATTGGGTAAGCCATAGAAAAGAGAATTCTAGTTGTAGATTATTAATAGTAGTAGTAGTAGTACTAATAGTAGTAGACTATTAATAATAGTAGATTAAAGACGCTGAATTATGCTACGTTCAAAAAGTATATATTTTTTTATTTGTTATTTTTAAATAAGTCTCTTGTGCTCATCAAGGCTGCATTTATTTGATCAAAAGTACAGTAAAAACAGTAATATTATGAAATATTTCTAAAATCTAAAATATATGTTTTCTATTCTTAAATTAAAAAAAAATAAAAAAACTTTTCCTGTGATGGCAATGCTGAATTTTCAGCATCATTACTCCAGTTATCATTACTCCTTCATAAATCATTTTAACATGCTTATTTGGTGCTCAAGAAACATTTCATATTATTATTAAAAGTATTCTTTAATGAATAGAAAGTTGAAAAGAATAGCATTTATTCTACATTTTGTAACACTATACATGTTTTTTTGTCACTTTCGATCCATTTTATGAATTCTTGCTTTTGATTTGAATGCTAGTACAAATAAGTTGTAAATTTATAACAAATGTTACATGTTTGAAGCTACAAGTAATAAATGAAGACATGTTCTTACATCTTTCCAATAACAGAAGAAAAGAAAAAAGCCCAGCATCTGTGTTTTTTTCTGCAGAACCGTTATAGAACGCCAGCCCCTTGGTCATGTGTCCATATTTACATTCAGCGCAGGAGTTACAGAAAACAATCTTTAAGCTGCCTCTCGTCAGCGCTCTTCACTTTAATGTGAAGAGATGCGCGAGATGCCGGAGATGAGCCGGTCAGGCAGAGGGAGGCCTGATGGGCTGTTTGATTGCTCTTTTTTTCCCTCTTTAATAGCCCAGATGTGTCCTCTGGGTGCCGAATAGGCCGCACATGCTCTGTGAGGCCGCTCGTCGCTCCGCTGTCTGGATTGATGAGGGTGAGAGATGTCAGTTCCATGATCGGCTGTGACAGGCTGACGGCTCTGTGGGGCTGGCTTACTTAAAGTCCACTGCACCCAGCGCCGGGCCCGCACGCCTGCGAGCTTGCAGCAGGCCAAGTGAACATTCCTGGAGTCATTAGGCCTGTTTAACACTCCTCTCGGGCTAAAAGTGACATTACTGGTGCTCCCTGGGTGACGATGACGATGATGGTTTTGTTATGAGTCAGGCTTTGCTGTTCGTGTGCGCGGAGCGGGCAAAACTCGGGGGGACCTCCTCATTAGAGTGAAACTGGCTCCACCGTTTACCCCTAAAGCCCACTGTGTGCTTGCCAGGGACAGAAAGCAACAGCTTTGCTGTCGTGTTCTTTTTATCTGTTTTTGTCTCTCTCTCCACCTCACTGTCTTTTGCTCTAGCTTTACAGAAAAGAGTATGAGTTTGACCTCGACGCTGACTAGAGGCACAAAGCAAATTAGCCTTGCTTGGCCCTTGTTCTGAGAGTTTTAGCTACCAGCGAAATCTTTTACTATTGCTGTTGCCAAAGGCTCCTCTTCAACAGACACTGAAACGCAGCAGAAATTACAAATTCCACACACAGCTGTGCAGTTAGCTGTACTGTACTTTTTAAAATCAGAACAGGGATATTGATGTGCTAAAATTGAAAGACATGGTTAAACAGTGTTATTGTTTCTGTAAATTGTTCTTATTAAGCTGTAAATTGTTTGAAGGAGAAGGAGTGATTGGTGGTTTGAGAACATTTTCTTAGCATATCACGAAACAGCTTTCTCCTGGCCTAGTTGGGCCAGTATTTCAGATTTGTTCTTGCTCGGCCAACATTTTTACTGGCAATAACACTTTTAATCTGTAATATTGTGAAATACCATTACAATTTAAAATATATACAAAGTTCTGTCATGAAACTCTAGATGGTGCAGGCTGATAGGGCCTTAATTCAACCTGCTTGCAATCGCATCATTATCTATAGGGCACAGCTGATTGGTTCCTGCTCTATCAGTAGCCAATGAGCTTGCTGCTCAACCTTCAAATACTTGGTTGGCATTTGCCTTAGAAGCATCATGACTCTGGTCTTTAGTGTCACATGATCCTTTAGAAATGATTCTTATGCTGATTTGGTGCTCAAGAAATGTTTCTTATTATTATCAATGTTGAAAACAGTTGTGCTGCTTAATATTTTGTGAAAACTGAAAGTTCAAAACAACAGCATTTATTTGAAATAGGAAATGAAATGTGCCATTATAAATGTCTTTACTTTCACTTTTGATCAAATTAATATAACGTGTATAAACCTTTTTTTAATTAAATAATATAGTAGTTGGAGATTTTACACTTACAATTTAACTTTGTGACATCTATAAACATTAAACAACAAATTGTTGAATAGACATGATGCAAAACATTACTGATTTATCATTTTCAACCTACTTTAACTCTCACAAAATAAATCTAATCTAAGTTGGGCATTTAGACCACATTACTTTATTTAAATGAACATAATTTGCTAAAAAGCATAAAACCAAACGTGTGCAACAAATGCAAAACTTTATTAAAGCATAGTTCAACTCAAATCATCAGGTTCTCTTTATCGTTAAGCCCCGATTAATCTACTTTTTTGTTGGGAAGTTATGGATTTATAGTTGTTTTTGCAATGCTGGTGGGATAATGGTGGAATCAAATGTCTGAGCCAAATTCACAAAGACCTTGATGCAATAATAATATTTGTAATCAGAGACTGCCCCCTACTGACTAGAGGTAAATACAGCATTCAAGCATTGTATAACCTATTATTTAATCTACAGCATCTAACACACTGTAACCACCATAGACACTGAGGGCGACACATTGCCACCCCCCCCCCCCCCCCCCCCCCAGTTTTAAAAGTATTGACAAATCAATATGAGGCAATCTTGAATATTTTCTGTGTTTATGTGTTGTGTTTATGTGTATTCTCTGATTGAATTTAAAGCTGTTTTCCATATGTGTTTTCCAGCCTACATGAAGAGGCGCCACAGCTCCATTGGTGAGAGTCATTCGCTGGACAGTGGTCTGTCAGGAAGTGACCTCATTCAGTGCGCCAGCCCTCAACACCTCTCCCAGCAGCAGCAGCAGCAGCCCCAGCAGCCCCATCTGAAGAAACCCCGTGTGGTTCTGGCTCCAGAGGAGAAGGAAGCTCTGAAGAGAGCCTACCAGCAGAAGCCTTACCCCTCCCCTAAAACCATCGAGGAGTTAGCAAGCCAGCTCAACCTCAAAACCAGCACAGTCATCAACTGGTTCCACAACTACAGGTATGGTACAGGCTGGTTCACACCAAAAATTATTACTGAAATAACTAGGGCTGCTCGATTATGGCAAAAATCATAATCACGTGTATTTTGAATGATTATAGCTGGGTGATATGATCAAAGTCTTATTTCATGATACGAGTCATTTTAAATGTTAGTGAAATTTCACAATTATCAATACTTCAGGAAAAACTAATACTTGGTTAATTGATGTAAGTTAAAGTCATCAAAATAGCTACAGAAGACAAGTAAACAGTCAGCAATACAATTAGAACAAAGAAACTAAGTTACAAACTAACAGACAAAAAATACAACAGAACAAAAATACAAATTAAATAAATAGGGCTTTAGGTTTTTCAGGAAGATGTACTTACAGTGGTATTCAGATAAGTAATAGCCTACAACAGAAATTGATTAAAGTAATCAAATGTAAAATAACACTGCTGTATACATTAAATATAGACTAATCCTTATTAAAACTACAGTTTATTCATTCAAGAGCAGTGCGTTATATTATCTTTGTCTTTTGTTGTTTGATTAACCATAATGACTGCAGCAGATTTATTAGGTGCTGTCACTTTAAGAGCTAATGCACAGACCCAATATACTGTTACATAGCGCTCTTTCTCAGTGTTTACATTCACTTAAGAAATAAACGACTGTGTTTACGAGGATACTTACCAAAGCGGCATTTCTACATATTTGTGTGTAGGCTATTTGACCGTTTAGGCGTGTATCTAAAGCCCACAGTATACAACGCTTATGCTCGTTCCGCCCCGTCTCGGAGCGCGCGCACTGTATATCTTTTGTGTGTTATATCTTTAAAAGTGTTATACACTTTTAATAACACTTATTTAATATCTAGCACATCTGGCAGTTTAGCAGCAATAGACTGCATTTTAAAACACCCACTTATTTGGTTGATCTTCGGTGTCGTCATCGATATACTTGTAGTGTGGACTTCCCTATTCTCATAGAATTAAAACGATTATTACAACTTTATAGTTACCACTTGCCTGTATTCCCGTTCTCATGAGTCTTGTTCTTGTTTTCGAAGGTCCCGTATCCGGCGAGAGCTCTTTATTGAAGAGATCCAGGCAGCGGCTGGCGAAGGCGGGTCCCCCTCGGCGCGGGCCGGGAAGTCTGGGGGCGAGGGAGACAACAGCTGCGACGGCACTGAGTCCGACAGCACAGCGGAGGGCCGACCGAGTGGCTCAGAGGAGCGCAAGCGCCTCCTGGAGAGCCCCGGCCTCAGCCACAGAGACGAAGAGGGCGAGGGCGAGTTCCCCAGCGCTTCGGGCACCAGCAGACCACGGGGAGGTATCATAGACAGCCTGTTCGGCATTCCCGAGTCCGTATCTGTTCCCAGTGCTGCCGCAACCCCCTGCCGAAACCCAAAGGACAGCAGTCTGCGCAAGAAGAAAGCAGCCAACCTCAACAACATCATCCATAGGCTGGAGAAAGCAGCGAACCGCGACGAGCCTCACGAATGGGAGTTCTGAGCCACCGCCGTGTTGTCGTTTTATTCTCACTTTGTCCCTCACTGAGCTAACCTGGCCAAGCCTGGTGCACACACACCACCGGTTAACCCAAGGGTTTTCAAATCGCTGTTTAGAAGTGGGCTATCAGAGACAAGAACCAGAAAAGGAAACGAGTTTTTAGTCTGTTTATTTTGTGAAGCACTTAACAGCCCTGCTGGCCACAGGGCTGTAACACCATTGGGTTATGGTGAAGACACAAAACTTAAAAGCACAGGAGAGGGAGCGTTCCCCACAAAATATTCTCAAGACTGGCGACAGTCACAAAAAAAACAAGTACACACTATGATATCACAGTGTCTCTATTTCTAATAGAGACGTTCTCACATACAAGCTGAATAACTGTTACAATAATTTATCAGTTCTCAAGACTCTTGGGAGTTTCCTCTTTTGTATCATGTATGCTTCGGCCGTCAGCAGAGACTAGTTCGAACCGGTTTCAAACCAAAAGTCAAGCATTTAAAAGCAAGTGTTGGCTGAAGGAACACGGGTGCACCGTCCCACCTGCCTCTCCCTCCCTACCCCAGAGGAGGCCATCCAATGGCTATGCAACTCTAGTACGCAATGGATTCCAGCGTAATGGAACCCGCATTATTTTCACAGTTCGGAAGCTTCTCCGATGCGAGAAGAAAATCCTTTTTATAGCAATTAAGTTGCCACCGAGAGATTGCACAGTCAGTTGACTCTAAACAGCACTCCTTTTGATTTTACACGCCAACGGCCTAAAAGAGAAAAAAAAATCATGCGAACGAAAAATAAT
Source organism: Meda fulgida (assembly GCA_030578275.1). Lineage (NCBI taxonomy): Eukaryota > Metazoa > Chordata > Actinopteri > Cypriniformes > Leuciscidae > Meda > Meda fulgida. The sequence goes on along the minus strand of CM060625.1, from coordinate 15,671,028 downwards.
CGTCGTAAATAAGAATCCACGTATCATGCAAAAATTCATACTGTTGTTGTAAGGTCGACGCAAATGGGAGATGGGAGAAATTTCGTAACTTGATAGCTAAGTGTCAATTTTTATCGTTATTTAGGTCTCTTGTAAGGGTAGCGCTCGTTTATTTTTTTCCATAGCTTTAATCGCCTCCGCGACTTGCGTTTTGAAGCTCGCAGAGGTCTTGTTTAATAATAAACATCCTTTTAGGCCAAAACAAAGACAGATAGTGAAGAAAAAAAGGATTTGTACAGTACTTTGAGTAAATATTCCTGACAAGATATTTTTTAAAGAGAATGAACAAGCCTGATTTTTATCCTCTTATAAAAGAACCATACATCAGAGACCTCTAACCAAGTTGGGCGGTTTGGGCCCATAGAATTACAATTCTAATCCAATATCTATGGTGTTATAAATTCTAATTCTATGGTGTGGCCATGGGCCACTGCACTGTATGGGCTGGTCCTCAGCACCAGGTACCGGACGCTGAGTATGCGGGCTCTCGTGCAAACTCGAAACTTCAGGTTTTTCACCAGCTTCTCCATTCGCTGTTCACACAAGCTTTTCAGAGTATGTTCACAGCACGCATCTGTCCTCCAAGACAACTGGAAAAACACCTTGCAAAATTGACTTTTTCATACTGTATATGATGGAGGACTTGGACACATATTCATCCACATTTCTTGTTTAACATAAAAAAGAGGAAAATATGTCGATTGTGAATGAAAAGCTCTTTTAACGTTAGGAACCTGAGGTGAATCGCTACACATGCGCGTCAGAGGATGCGGCGGGGACTTTGCACCTCTGTAGAAACTCTCCTGAAACACCTTTCAAAACCTGCTCACTTTTCACCTCCGCCCCTTGTGTCATTGTATGCAGTTGATTTTGTGAACGAAAGCACAGAACGGTGGTGCCACGCTCTCGTCTGTGTGCGAATCTTGAGTGTGAGGTTGTTTGTGTGTGTGAGTGTGTGTGATTGTTGACAAGAGCGATCTATATTTGTATATTACTACTACTACTCACCACAGGCTGTGGAAGCAAACACCTCCTCACGTCCCTAAGCTATTTAGCAGTCCTGCAGCATATCACATAGTACATTTAAGTTCTTTTTATTTACACGCATAAACTAATGGTAGATATTTTTTTTTTTGTTGGTGTGGTTTGCTTATTTATAGATGCTGTCTTTTACATATTGATGTCTTATATTGTTATACGTGTTCTTTTTTTGTAATGGAAGGGACTATAAAAGGTCAGGTTACATATTTTTAGACTAATAGACTGCCGGCAGTATTGGATTACATTTAAATGATGTACTTTTGATACATGTCTATTGATTAATTCTGAAGATTATCATTTTTTGATTTTTTTTTTCATATATTTTACTGTTAGTGAGCTGGATGAACAGTTACTACGTTGACAAAGGAAGCAGAATATATGTATTACATTAATGATTTTAATTAGTACGCATTTTAGATGTTTTAACAATTTAAAAAAAAATGACAATTCAAGATGAATTGCATTTGGCTGTATTCACTCTACAAAGGCAAACCGATTGATGCTCTTGAATTAAGTTTTCGGGTAATTAATTAACCTGCGAACGCTCTGAGATTACGTTTGTTATCGCAATCAAGCTTAGTTGCTGCATTGAGCCAGTGAACAACTGGTAGTTAACGTCACTGAAAATAGCTGTTGCTTTGAGCTGCACCTTGAGGAATTGGTCTTTTAATTTGTTTGTTTGTTTTTTTAAGTAGGAATGAAATTCAATTGATGTCGTTCGGTTGCGTAAAAATGTACGCCGTTTAATCTTGGAGAACAACGTCGGTTTAAAACTACCTTTGGCCTTTTTTATATGTGCCAATGAATGATTCAAAATCAAATTAGTCTCTTTAAGACCTAACAAAAGCACAGAGAGATACTTCATGAACCAATGTTTTTATCAGAATATACGAATACGTCGAAGCCCGTGACTGTTTATCAAACTTTCTCTCCACATCTAACATTGGAGTGCCTTCACTGATAACTGTACGCTACTAGAATCGCGTCGTCTTCATTCCAAGTAAGTGATTGGAAATATCGTGTGTCAGATACCACGTTTTAGCAATTTTCGCCAGCAAGTTCAATAATAAGGTCTCATCTAGTCTCAGGTCATAATATTCTGTACTTTTAGGGTGTCTGTATTGTTTTATCTGAGAGAAAACAGCTGTCCCAGGATTCATGCTTGGTTATGAAAAAAACCAAAGTTTTTACAATGGCAATTTCAATCGGTTAACTCCACATTTATTTGTCCCAAATGTCGTTTTAATCATTTCTAGGCATTCATTAGATGTTTTATTTTATTTTGTTATTGTGTTGTTGTATTTTAACGGTAAGTTTCCCCTCGCGCTGGAGGAAGTTCACAGATGGATCTGGCATGTGGAAACTCTTAAATGATTTGTAGAAAATACTGTAGTGTGGACCAAACTGTCAAAACAGACAAATCAACTTGTAAAGACTCTTTTCCGATCATAAACATGTGATTTCAATTGAAGAAGAAAAACACACATTTAGGAGCACATTCAGATCTGGTCTATATTAAGGACGCTTTTATATGTCTGCCACGTTCTCACTGACTGAACCGTAACCGTATTGTTGATATCATGGCATGAAACACTTAGAATAACACTTAGAAACAACGAGTTTCCAGACGATTCTCAATGCAAGATGTCCAGCACTTTTTCCTCTGCTTTTTGCTAATATTTTTCTATGGAAAGTATTGCAGATGACTAAACACATCAACATACGACTGCACAGACAGCACGTTTATATGATTTCTTAAAAAAAAGACAAAAAAAGAAAAAAGAAAAACAAAGCAACAAAAAAAATCATCATTATTGATATTACATTGGTAGTCACGAGTAGCATTAATGTAGATATTCGTCCGTAGCTTAGTTCGCTAGTGGTGTCATAATTGTTACCTCGTTTATTCCTCACACTTACATCACTTCCTGAGACAGTATGTTCTTTCTTCACCTGAGACAGTATGTTCTGAACAGCCACAATTTGTTTCATTGTATCCCAGATGGAGATTTTCTTTCTCTCTCTTTGTTTTAAAGTTGTGTAATTGTGTTACTTGTGAGGCGAGCACGACGATTATACATCTGTCTCAGCGAGAGCAACAATTTAACCTATTATCATGATTCATTTCGACCAACAATCTATGGAAATGGGATGTCTTGATCACGACATTCAGATCTCTCTCTTTCTCTCTCTCTGTTGTTGTTGCTCTGTATGCTGTAATATGGGTAATATGAAGCCTTGTAATGAAATATGACAGGCAGCTCCCAACACAAGCTGATATCCTATAGATTCTCCTTAGGTCTCTCAAAGCTCAGGTAGAACCTCGGTTTAGCACAGTCCTTTTGTCCATTAGTTTGTTGGTGACACTTTCCCTCTTACACCTGCTAACAACAGTTGTATGGTTTATTTTTCTATGTGTCATGGTTTTGAACCACAAGATGGAGCTGAATCCTCCATTTTACCTGAATAAAGACTCTTCCACTTTGTTCTCTTGATATGTATTTAGTTCGGTTGGTTTTTCCTTTGTGTATCATCATGTAGTCTTGTATTCTGTTCCCAGCGCTGTTCTAATCCAAAATGAAAAAAGCAATATCACTGTTTGAAATTCATTATATTATTATTATTATTCCTCATAACCACCATAGGTGTATTAACTGAAGTAAATATCTTTTGTACAAACACATTATCACTGTACTCTGCATTTATTTGAATATTTCTGATGTCAGAAATTTGAAACCATGTTCAAGCAGCCCAGTTCAAGCATAATTTACATGTCTAAATGTTTTATGAGTACAACAGTTATATATGCACATGTGTATCTATTATGGGGATGTGTCTTTAAGCACCCACATGAAACTACAACACAAAATTCTCAAAAATAAACATTTACTGCTAGAAACACCACACTTCCATACAATCAATGACCGAAGACAAAGTATATTTTGAATAATTTATTTTTTCTTATCTACATCCACAGATTGCATATACCTCCATGTATTTAAATAACCAGAAGGCACACTTAAATTCCATTGTTGTATCATTTCAGCAAATATCCATTTCCAGGTTCATCCCAATGTGAGATTGAACCAACAGTTTGAATTAGCAGTGGACATCCTTACAATTAACCAATCACAACTCCAGAACTTTTCCATCATTCTTCCAAGTGAGTTAGTTACACTTTAATTGTCACGTCACAAAAGTTTATTTGAACACAATGCTTGACCGTTATTATACATTTTTAATTGGTGGCTTAGGTGAAGTGAAGCCAGACAAATAATATTAATAAACTGGTAAGTTTTTACCAAAGGCCATTGGGCAAAATAAAGCCTTAAGTGTTTATGAATCCTTAGATTTTGAATACAGTTTAACAGATGAGGTAGAGCACACAATTATAGCTACAATGGCACAAATGATAATATATCATTATTATATGGATATTTTAATGGATATCTTGCCAAAATATTAACTTTGAAGGGGTTGTTGCAACTGTCCGTGTGTTAAAAAAAAGTAAATGTAAAATATCAGAACCATATATTTGTGTGTTGGTTGTTAAAATTTGAGGGATATGCTTCAAGTATTCCTGTATCTTAATCACTTGCTAGACTTTAAGCTAAAAAAGACTGCCATTCCCATAGCCAGCATTAACCCTATAGTTATCATCTCCAACCTGTCCAGTTTCAGTTCCTCATAATTCTCCTTCTTCCTGAGTATCTCTTCTCTGCGCTGCCGGAGCTGCTTCTCTCTCTGAAGTTGTTCTCCATAGTGTGATCTGATGAAGGTATCAAAGTCGAAGATGTTTTGCTGGGCGGCTCCAACAGAGGGGGAGTGTCGGGCTCTGGTCTGCTGTCCTGATGTTGGACTCTCTCTACCAGTGGGTTTACTGGATCCCAGCAGGTCTGCTTGACTCAGGATCCCTCGATTGTATTTCCTCCTCAGGGCTTTATTACCCAGAACGTGGTAAGCCTCACTGATCTGAGAGAACATGAACGTGGCCTCCTCGCTCCCTGCATTCTTGTCCGGGTGATATATAAAGGACTGTTTATAGTAAGCAGTCTTGATTTGAGCATGCGTGGCTGTTGGAGACACTCCCAAAATGTAATAATAATCAGACTTTGATTTGTATAGTGGCCCAGCTCGACGGCCGTTATTTTGAGAGCCACTGTAAGCCCTGGTGAAAGAGACAAACTGAGGATTTGCAATTCCATAGAGAGTCTTTTTGTTAAGTTTTCCATGTGTACCCCAACTTGAGCTCTTCCAAGACGGCACGTATACTGAAGATGCATTAGACTTCAATCCACGACAGGCATTCCATTTGCTAATATTTCCAGAGCAGAAGTTCAACGGTACTTTCAAGCTGTGTGTATCTCCACCAGCACCCGTGAAGCGGGTTAAAAGTCTATTTACATTCTCTTCTGCAGTCTCCAGAACTGCCGGGCTGGTTTCACACAGTCCTTTAACAGCGCGGACAATGTCATTTGTTAAAGCTGCAACATACGCTGCCTGTGAGACGGGTTTACAGTCTTTACCCAAAAGCGGGAGATTTTGCGGGTTTAATCGCATGTAAGCTTTTCTCCCGAACTGTCTGACCTCCGCCATTGCACAGAGATCACCTAAAACAACCGTCCTCTGTTTCCGTGAACGGTAAAGTGACCAATTAGATTTGCCCTTCTTTTCAGGTTGGGGGAGATTTGGCCAATGCCGTGCGAGAAGAATATTTCCATGAAAGCTATTGGTGGAGCGTTCAGGTTGTTGTTACGTCATAATTATTGCGTAATCATTAGACTGTAGGATCTGGGTCATTCCTACAATTCAATTTTTAAAATGAAACAGTTTTTGTTATTCATTCATAAATTATTTATTTATTCATTAAATAGTATAAGTATCATGACATAAAGTGGACAGTAACTCAGTGGACAAACTATCAGTATTATTACTTCAAATTAATCACAAAAATATGTTTTTAGATCATGTAACCATAGACATTTAATTGCAATAAAAAATTATTTTAGCTGCTCTGTGGGCACGAGAGAATGACCATAGATCAATAAATCAAAATGATTTAAATGGGTACAATTTAAAGGGCCCTAATAAAATTATATTCCTAAGAAATGTTGCATTATAAATGTTATTAAATGTATCAGGGACACATACAAAAGCACTTAATTTATCCTGGCAATGCACTGCTTCCTAAATTCAATTCAAATCACTTTTATTTGTAAAGTGCTTTTCACAATGTAGTTTCAAAGCAGCTTTACAGATGCATGTGTACATTACAATTCAGTGTGTTATCAGAGGTGACTGTTTACAAATAATGTATTTCAGAAATGTACATAGCCTATACAAATCACAGTTTGCTATACATCCCCCCAGTTCCATAGACAATTCTTAAGTATCAGACTAAAATGCATGTTTGAGCTGTTTTAACAGAAAAACAATTGCTTTGTCTCAAGAAGTCGAGATGGACACCAGTAATGTTTTTCTTTTCTTTCTAAGGCATGTATATAAAGCCTAGTCCTGGCTTAATTAAGCCCCGTCTATGAAACCAGGCCAATTATGTATTCATTTTAGGCAGACACTATGAGCTTACTGAAGTAATTACAAGTTGTGAACATAATGATTACAATATAGAATTTAGCATTGGTGCATGTTGATTCAGAGTTTGCGTCATTTGAAGTCCTCGCAGGAGTTGGAGTCATCTCTTCACGGGTTTTGTGGCATCTGAAAACTTTAAAGCAAAGAACATAAAGCAATGGAAAATACTTAGCGTCATATATTTAGCGACTTATATATCTTAGGTAGGCCTACAACCACCTTTTTACCTTAAAGAGAGTGGTGGATAAATACTAACACAATTTTGGAATCAGTTTGTAAAATCGTTTTACGTTTGTAAATCTCTGTCTGTTTACCCCTGTTGCGGAATACACAGCTGAAAACATTCCAGGCGTGCGCTGTCACCTACGCAATTTGCGTACGTGCTTTACCGAGCACAAGAGCAGTCTCACATCCACCTGATCAGCCTGTAGACCACGCCTCTCGCGCGGGGTGTGCAGTGCTACCCTGCCGTCCTCCTGGACATCATAACAATCTCTGACAGTCTACGTGTGGGCCTGAATCTAAACTATTATCAAACCTGCTGTGGTGTGTGCGTGCATGCAGCATAATGGAGCAGGCGAAACAAACGGAGAACCGCCTCCGCTTTCCTTTAGCGCAGCAGCTCCGCTCCAAATGGCAACATCACGGGTGAGGAGGTTCGCGCTGGAGGGGCGGACGGTGCCTCCTCAGCCGAGAGTGATGGTGGTGTTTTCGGCTGCGAGTGACACTGAAAATCAGGGAGATGCGATGTCGGACACGGACACCGGGGAAGAGGAGTATCGCAAACCGGTCATACCTGTCCCTAATCTTAATCTAGGGAAGTCCCTTCGCACCTTAGACGCACCTGAGGAGGTAAGTCCCCGAGGTTTAAAGAGGATGTGCTATTATTATCATCACGGAGTGGTTTGTTGTATTATAAGTGTGATGTATGAAATGTCCACTATCATCTGCGGTTTCCCCAATGTGATTCTTTTTCCAAAAATGATCTGGAGGAGCCGTGTAGTTTCCTAGCGTTTTGCGTTTAATCATAACCGTTTCCATAGGCAACAGATGTATTGTGTGTTTTTGCTTCCCGATTACTGGAGTAGGAGGTCTCTGCGGAACAAAAGTGGGTGTTTCTAAATTTGTGGGTGTTTTCACACTGGTGGGTGTTTATAAATCATGCAATGAAAATGATGCCCTTCTCGCGACCCCACCCCTAAGACCTACCCACACTGTGACGTGGGCAAATCAGGTAACGCGGTTGAAAACGCCCCTCTGTTTATGGCCTCGCCCCCTGATCTGGTAACTCCTATTACCGTCTGCAGAGACCTCTATTTGGATTACTGCAATCTGATTGGTCCTTTATCCCATTGGGGCGGGTGAACGTCGCCTTTGATTGGTTCACTTCACATGTCAATCAAATCATATCAACTGGATTAAACTAATCGCGTTTTGCAGATTGCTGATAAATCCAGAGTGACCTGTCGAGATGTGTAATATGCTTTGTCCAACATTTAAGATAATTTAAAACATTTAACAGCATTCAATTGAGTAGGTAATGTTTTTAAAAGTTCAGAAGATGCTACTAAAGATACACACGTCTCAGTCCTGGTGCATAATGATTTGCCACCCTCATTACAGTGAAATATGTTATATGCACTGACTATCTGTTTTTGAAGTAAAAATGTATACTGAATTGATTAAAACAAGTAAATGCATTTATAATGTTACACAACATTTATATTTGAAATCAATTCTGTTCTTTGAAATTTTCTATTTATCAAAGAATCCTGAAAAAAATTATCCCAGTTTTCACAAAAATAGTAAGCAGTACAACTGTTTTTAACATTAATAATAATGTGACATTTAAGACTGATGAAATGTTTTTGCCATCACAGGAATAAGTTACATTCTAAAAGTTATTAAAATAGAGAATGGGGATTTTAAATTGTAATACTGTTTCACATTATTTTTTTTTACTGTATTTAATGCAGCCTTGATGACCATTAAAGACTTCTTTCAAAATTATTAAAACCGTCTTACACAAACTTTGAGATGTTGTACATTCAGACTAATGTAAAAGGATATTTTTGTTGCTTCCTCTCCCTCTCTCTCTCTCTCTCTCTCTCTCTCTCTCTCTCTCTCTCTCTCTTTCTCTCTCTCTCTCTCTCTCTCTCCCTCCCTCCCTCTCCATAGTTCCCCGAGGTCATCCCCCTGAATGTAGGAGGAACATATTTCACCACTCGGCTGTCCACTCTGCGACGTTATGAGGACACTATGCTGGCCGCCATGTTTAGTGGCCGCCACCACATTCCCCGGGATGCAGAGGGACGATATTTCATCGACCGAGATGGAGCATATTTTGGGTTAGTGTTTAGTTTAGTTTGTTTATCTGATTATGTTTAGTGCCTAGTGCCCAAAAATACAAAACAAACATTATGATTATCTGAATTTAGCTTTTGTTTTTATTTTTTCATCAGTGGATGACTTAAATAACTCCTCGATATCCAGTTTAAAATCGCATGCTTATTAGAAGTGCTTATATATACACTTCTCTGGCTTTAGGGATATTCTGAATTTCTTGCGAGAAGGTGAGCTGCCTCAGAGGGACCGTGTTCGTGCGGTGCACAGAGATGCTCAGTATTATGCGATTGGGCCTCTTTTGGAAAGCCTGGAAGACACGCAGCCACTTACCGGAGAGAAAGTGCGACAGGCTTTTCTTGATCTCTTGCCCTATTATAAAGGTAAAATAAAATTATTAGGGGTGTAACAATACACTCATGTCACGATTCGGTTCGATACACGATAATGATCTCACGACACCGGTACTCTCACGATACTCTGAACAAAGCCAGAGTAAAAATAGTATTTTTTTTTATTATTACTTGTAGCACATATGGTAAACGACGATCGCAAACAGACCGACTGAGGGGAGCCCTGCTTTCTCTAACTCGCACTGGGCCCGCACCTTGCTTGGCATGGCCCTGGTCATTACCATAAATGTAAACTTTTATTTTGGGTGAACTATACATAAACATATTGTCACTATCCACAATGCATGATGCTTTTTTGTATTGCGATAATGCAATATATTGTTACACCCCTAAAAATGATAAAGAAAATTAATAAAAAAGTTGTTTTCATTTGACTAAACATTGTTCCATTTTGCTCCAGAAAATCTTGAGCGCATTGTGGAGATCGCAAAACTTCGTGCCATGCAGCGGAAGGCTCGCTTTGCGAAACTGAAGATCTGCGTGTACAAGGAGGAGATGCCCATCACCCCTTATGAAAGACCGCTGTTCAATTCTCTGCGGTTTGAGCGTTCAGAGAGTGAGGCCAAGCTGTTTGAGCACCATTGTGAGGTTGACGTGTCCTTTGGGCCCTGGGAGGCAGTGGCTGATGTTTATGACCTTCTTCACTGCATAGTGAGCGACCTGGCAGATCGTGGCATCTCTGCTGACCAGCAATGCATCGGCGTGTGTGACAAACACCTCATCAACCACTACTACTGCAAAAGGCCCATCTATGAGTTTAAAATTACCTGGTGGTGAAGGTGAAGTGTTTTAGCTGGTGTTTTGCCAAGAACTGAGATCTACAAACTGAGCAAGGGATGTTTGCTGCTTTCTACAGTTACAATGAACCAGCAAGATCGTGGAATCTTTCTCGAAATGAATGGAAATAATAATGACAAGCTTTTGAATAAGATGGCTGTTATTATGGCAGTTGCTCTTTTGTTTCTTCATGAAACTGCAATTTGCAACCCAACATTTTCTTTATGGGCAGCTCTATGGATTCTATAGTTTTTGTAAGTAATTGTTTAACTAAGTTTCTTTAGAATAAAGAATTGTTCCCTCCAGTTGTTGTTTTAAAGGGGTTTTCTGCAATCGACCTCAGAGGAAGTGAATTTATGTGAAACAGTGTTTGCTGTTCTAATTATTACGAAATCTCTGCAAAGTACGCTTTTGTGTTAGGTGTAATGAATGTATTAACAGTTTGATCAAAGAATCAATCAGCTGGAGTCACATTGGGAAATTGGACGTGTGTTATTGCTTGTGGTGTATTTCTTAAGAAGGAAACCTTTTTTCCCTACAGTATTTTAAAATGATTTTACCCCATTTGTTTAACTTCATTTATATATGTAGGACCTGATCTGTATAATGTTGCCAGTGATGACAAGCACTATCATGCAGATATTGACTTTAACTAATACAAAGGTCTCATCTGGTATTTACAGCCACCCAAAGCGTCACATAAAGCCTTCTAAAATAACCATACAACACCACTACGAAAGCATACAATTATTGATTTATGTAAAATAAAAACCTTCTTAAAAATGTATTTTTAAGAATAAGTTTACGTACGTACTACATTGAATATGACATGTCCTGAATATGAATCAAAAGAAGTATATATTTTAAATTGTTCTTAATGACTGTTAGCCACCTTAATGCAGGTTAGATTGCCTATTTTGCTATACTTTGACTCTTTATGAAATTATTTTCTGCTGCCAATTATTTATAGATTTTGTCCACGCTTTTAATTGCCTTAACCCTCAACAATTGCATATGATTTAGCAGTATTTGTTAATTTAATCATCTGAAACCTATGTCTCTCATTGGTTTGCTGTGAGAGCTGTGAAGGCCACATGACGTTGCATGAGCTCTCTGTGTTTTGGCAGCAGAAAATCTAATACGAGATAAAAATGCATCTGATAATCCTAACTGGGCTTTATTTTCAGTTTTGCCCAGTTAACTTTATGTTGCTTGTTTATTACCCGATGCATATTTGGTTTCTGTTGTACATTTGGTGAATACTGTTGTTTGAATCGCATTATTGTACTGGCTCTTATTGTGCTGATAATAAACCATATTTTTTGCTATTTTGCATTTTTTTTTTCATTTAAAACGTTTATAATAATGCTTAATTTATCAGATTGGAAAACGAAAGTAGAAAAGATGATGAAACACTTTGATGTATGCGCTGTATTTCTGCTAGAGACTTTTGACATTTGGAGCCCCGCCCACACAACGCATACCACCAGTCGCGAGGATATGATGTCATTGTGAGCCGGAGAAGAGACCCGTGACGAGGTATCTGTCGCTGTCCGGTAGATTGACATTGCACACGGAAACTTGCTGTTTTTGTTGAAAATGTTTTGTTTAATGTAGTTATAGATGGAATGATACATCTTATCTTATATCCTGCTGACCGTGAGTTGTTGCGTTTGTTTTTACCGGCGTAGCAGTTTTGCTAGCTTGACGTGTTTGACTGCCGCGAATTGAAGTGCATTCAATGTTATTTTCAGTAGACGACATATTTTCTAAGTTGATTTTAAACTCCCCATTAGACATTTAATAAATGTTTAGTTAGCACTGATAATAAGCTACAACCCCCGGCATTGAACGAACGATGTCAGTATGTGATGTTGTAATACACGGAGTTTAATGTTATGTCATCAGTGTTGATCAGAGTGTTTGTGTTTTCAAGCCTTTAAAGAGACGAGATCAAACATGTTTGAACTACTTACTTTTTTATTTCGATTGAGATGCAGTTGTTTGAATTGGTTGTTTGACATCAGGTCTCATTCGCATTTTAATTTATATATATATATAATCACTGACTCCTCTTGTCTCGTTTTTAGCAATGTTGACAAAGACATCTGTGATATGTTCTTTATTAGTTGCCTGTCTGTTGTCTTGCTGCATGTACTTCAGATAGGATATGCAAATTCAAACCTGTTTCTTTACCTAGACAAAAGAGACATAATGAGTCAGCGCTCGGAGCGAAGGGGGATCCATGTGGACCAATCAGAACTGCTGTGTAAGAAAGGCTGCGGTTACTATGGCAATGCTGCCTGGCAGGGCCTGTGCTCCAAGTGCTGGAGGGAGGAATACCAGAAAGCCCGGCAGAGACAGATCCAGGAGGACTGGGCTCTGGCGGAGAAGTGAGTTGGACATGCTGATTATGAAACTCTCATGAAGGTGGAATTTAATTCTAGTGCTTGTGTTTTGTTCGCGTATTAAGTATTAAGTAAAATAATCATTCTATGTCATCATGAGATACATTCATAAAGCAAAAAATGATATTCAGACTGATAAGGATGTGCTTCTTGTCGCAGGCTGCAACGAGAAGAGGAGGCGGCTTATGTCAGCAGTCACAGTTCCTCTCAGACACAGCCTTCACAGTCCCACTCTCAGCCCTCTCTCGCCACATTCTCCAAGTTTGAGGAGAAGAAAACCAATGAGAAAACCCGCAAGGTCACCACCGTGAAGAAGTTCTTCAGCCCCTCCTCCCGCACGGCACCTAAAAAAGGTATGAGGAGGGTGGGATTGGAGCGATATGAGTGTGATTATTGTTGTTTTGCAGTAGGAGGAGTCAGCTGATGACCAGCAGTGAGTGTGGCTTGTGGATTCGATTAGGTGTTGTTCGTCTGCAACCGACATAATCAATATTTGCCCTTGATAAAATATGCCTTGGGAATATTATCATTGGTTGGACAAGGAAAAACTCGTTTAAAATGCAGTGGAGCTGAGTCAGCGCTGTAGATTTTTCCTTTCTTTGCCACTTTTCCCCTAGAGCCCGATGTAAAAAAAAAAAAATCACACTTTTGCTTCTAGATTCCTTCTGGAAATCATGCCTGTTTCATATGTAAATTACTTCCCTCATCATCATACACAGTTCCATTTTGATTTTACCATGTCATTAGATGACATCTCTCTGATAAAGCCATAAACTGTGCCTGCATGCAACATCCAAACAGCAATTTGGAACTTATACTAGTTAAATATTAGTTTATTAGACATAAATGATTGTAATTAAAAAGGCTTTATCATTGAAACGTCAAGTATACACTACCGTTCAAAATGTTGGGTTCAGTAAGAATTATTAATTCAGTTTTTTTAATTAATCAGTAATGTTTTTGAAAGAAGTAATTTGATCTAAAATACAGTAAAAACTGTAATAGTCAAATATTATTACAATTTACAATAACTGTTTTCTATTTGAATACATTTAAAAAATTCCTCTTATGGCAAAGCTTGATTTTCAACATAATTACTCCAGTCTTCAGTGTGATCCACTGAATGATCCCATGATCCTTCAGAAATCATTCCATTAGGCTGATTTGCTGCTCAAGAAAATGTATTTGAACAGCATTTATTTGAAATAGAAATATTTTGTAACATTATAAATGTCACTTTTTATACATTTAATGCATCCTTGCTGAATAAAAGTATTCTTTTCTTTCTTTAAAAAAAAAAAATCTTACTGACCCTAAACTTTTAAACATTAGTGTAATAAATCTTTGCATGATTTGATGCATTTATGTTCATTTGTGATCACATGATTTTATCATTTGTCTATCCTGTTTTTATGAGATGATTTTATTTAACAAGTGATCCACCCTTCATCTCTCTGTTTTTCTTCATCTCGTTGCTGTTCTGCCATTCTGTCTGATCTCCGCTCCACCTCTCCCATATTTTCTCTTTTCTTTTTCACGTTCCCATCTGAAACTCATATGGTGCCACATTTGTGCCCCCACCCCCCATTTCACCCCCTCCATTTTTATGTCGCCCGTTTCCCTTTGCCTACCCTGGGTGTTTTTGTCCCTCCTGAAAAAGAAAGCGAGAAAGAGAAAGAGGAGAAGTTGCAGGGCAGGAGGGAGAGCCATGGAGAAACCCTCCTGAGGGATCTGAAGGGCATTTTTACCCAACCTTGGGATATGGGCTCCCCCACTGAAGGTAACCGACAGAGCCTGAAGAAAGATCTGGGGTAATGAAAAGGAAACGTGGGTGGAGATTGCAGTGTTTGTCTTTTCTGAGGTGGACCACCCCGTTTTTGTGTGTTTTGATGTTCTGTGTTGAAGAGGTAGCTGTTTAAAATTGTCTTTACTAAAAGTATTTCACAAAGTACAACAAACATTTCAGAGGTCAGATTTTATTTTAACATTTTATGTTCCCCTCAGATGTTCTTTGTGACATACTGCCCTGATCCATACTGTGTATTTGTTCATTTCTCTATAGCCCCTTTCACACAGAGATTCCGGAAAATACACGGATAATGTGACCCGGGATTGTTTGATTTTGGTCCATTCACACTGCCAGTGATTTTCCGGGATCTGTGAGTGCATTCACACACATCCCGTAAAGATCCCGTAAAGACACATGACGCCAGGATGAGACGTGTAACGTACGCGTCGAAAACATGTACACGCGCGTACCGTTCCACAAAGCTGGCGAACGATCTCAGTTTCAGCGCGGATAGTAATGAGCTCCTGGTCTCTGCTTCGTTCCAGTTTGCAGACATTTTCTTTCTTTGTTGATGACGAACACAAACTATCTTCTAAGAGCAATAGAGTCGCGCGATGACACGTGTGGCATCACTATGACACACCCCTTATGGCATTGGTCCTGGCTTTTGTTCACACAGGGCGCGTTCTGGGACTGATTCCGGCAATGTTACTAGGTCCTCAACCCCGGATCGATGCCGGTATCAATCCCGGGTCGTGTTTGCGTTCACACAGAAGGCGTTCTGGCAATTTGACGGTAATTTGCCGGGATCATTGCGCTGTGTGAAAGGGGCTTATGTTACTTGTGTGTGCGTTAAAAGACATGATTTCACCCTACCATTTTTTTAATGTTCACTGTCTCATTGTCATGCGTCCTCCTCTTTTCTTGTCAATCTGGTGGCAGCTCTGGTATCGAGGCTGAGAGGTGGGTATTAGTGCCACATCACTGTAGCCCTCCAGCACAAATCACAGAAAACAAACCAGTGCATCAGTGTTGTGTGTATATATATGAACTGCATCCATTCAGGCTGAAATTCTTCTAACACTCCATTACTGTCAATGGGGCGTTCAGAAAGACAGGTGCAACAGCATTTGGTGCGTCTGTTTGTGTAGTGTTTAGTTAAAGCATGCTTGTACCAGAATTCTCTCTGTTCATTCAGCTACTCTATATCCATCCTTGACTCTGGTCTGATGTCAAAGGTGTTGGCATGGTAACAGATCAATATTTCAGTAGTATGGCCTACTTTTGAGAAGGTTGTTCTCTCCCTTTATGGGCTACAAGTTGATTTGGACTTGTGAAAAAAATAAAATATAAATATAATGACATTTTACATTGGTTTATTCAGTGGAGTTTTTCTTTATTCTTTGCATAAAGTCATGTCTAATTCAGCCTTTATTACTTAACTAATCTGTTGACTTTTGAAGACATTTGGCTACCCATTGGAATTTGTTGTAGAATGATGGAAAATTACTTAATTTCACATGACATTCTGCGATGAAAAGTAAAACTGACTCTGCTGAACTTCCATTTTCATCCGATCCAATTTAATAGCCACCTTATGTTCATACTGATTGTTTGTAAACATACTGTGCGCTTATTTCTGTTCCTCAGAGAGCCACGAAGGGAAAACGCCCAGTCCTTCCATTACCCGTCAGTCCAGTATAGAGACCGATCGTGCGTCACAAGACTTCTTTGAGTTCCTCAAGACCTTACAAAAGCCCGGCAGAGAGATCCAAAAGCAGAGCCGCGCTTTCATAGACAGCATGGGAAATAAAAAGGTCAGAACCAGGGTCATATGCCAACACCAACTTTTAGCTGTTAATCATTTCAATAAGCATATTATTTTTGTATTTGTTCGGATATGCAGGATCTTAGTGCTGAAGAACTGTCTGAGTGTGTGCAGGACTTCTATCAGGGCATGTCTGACCGACTCTTGAATCATTATAAAGGTAGGATTCATTCTTCAGAGAAACCTAGCAGTGCCAAATCTGTCTAAAAGTCACTAGTTTGAATCACTTGAATTGCTCACTGAATCCATTTGAATGACTACCGAATCTGATTCGCTTACTGACCGGATGTTTTTTTGTAATCGTATTTGAGAGAAGATATTATCTAAAAAATTGTATGTACTGGCGGAGGCAGAATTATTTAGAAAGCGGGAAATATATACAAAATGGAACCTCTGCATATTTGTTATTATTATTTAAATATGGGCAGACTAGGACAAACATTTCTGAAATTGCAGTCAGCCATCCCCTTCATAGTACATTTTAAGCTTTTTGCGGCATGAAACATTAGTTTTTAGAGCATGAAAAACTTATGAAACATTACTTATGAAATATTTTCTTTTTTTTTTGTTCAATTGTAATTTTGTAAATGGCAGCTATAAGATATGATTGGCTAGTGGATCAAATTCAGCAAAATGATAAACCGCAGTGCCATTGGAGATCATCGAGACATTTTGACCTAAATTCAGGGTGGCAAATCATTGTTATTTTGAATTATTTATATACTATTAATATTTATTAATATTTTGAACTAGCTTTTATTTTGATATTTTAAGTTTGCTTTTAATTTTAGTTAAAATTGTAGGAATTGTATGTCCTTTTAAAAAATGTTTGTAAAATATTTATTTCAGATTTATTTAATTAAACAAAAATATATTTTTATTAATTTTAGTTTTAGTTAACAACAACGACACTGTAAATCCTGTAGCCCCACCCACCATGTCTGCCAACCATCTAAGAAACTTCATTGTTGTCCCAGCATGGTGACGTGGGAGCAGGTTTGTGTAACAAACTGGAGATGAGCATCACAGATTTCATGTTTGTTAGAAAACACAAGTATGTGAGGTATCTAAAGGATATTTTGTTGTATAATAGTGTAAGGGGCTGTTCTCTGTAGAGTGCTGTGATCGGATAATTTTCTCTACTTCTCTGAGATATATTCATATTTATCATCCTTTATGCCCCAGAATCTATCATTACTGAAGCATATTTTGATGGACTGTGATAGTTTAAACTCTTGTTTGAATTTTTTATTTTTCAGCTGACTCCTATGAAAAGATTTTTAATGAAGTAAGACCAGATCTAGTTTTTGAAATTTTATCTAAGATGACATAAAAAATTGTAATCTTTTATTTATTTTTTAATTTTTTTATCTCTTTCTCACTACGCATATATCCGAAGTAGCTGCCATGGCATTAAACTATAAACAAACAAACATTCATATTTAGACTTAACTTTTAATGGTTTGAATAGTTTTGCCAGAAGTCAAATGAATGCTTCCTTTACAGATGTAAGCCTCAGTGTGTTTCTCTTTCCTCAGGCTCCTCTGAGAAGGTGGACAGGGTGATGGACCAAGTGGAAAAATACATCATGACACGACTCTACAAGAGCGTCTTCTGTCCAGAGACCTCAGATGATGAGAAAAAAGACCTGGCCACCCAGCGCAGGATTCGGTCAGCCAGTGCTCTTTTAGTTTTATTTATATATTATTATAGTATTTTTAACATTTGAAATAAGCTTTTATGTTCATATTTTTCGGTTTTCATTTTTAATTTAGGTTTTTGTCAAATATTTTAGTATTTTTTTTCAGTTAGTTACGAAGGCAACATTTCTAATTTCCGTTTAAGTTTTACATCTAATGTTTATATTTATAATTCAGTTTTATTTAAATGAACAAAAAATATTTTTAATAGTTTTGTTTTTAGTTAACAATAACAACATTGGTAAACGCTTCATATCATTGTTAACTTCCTAGAAAGTTAAAGAATGCATGTTCCTCAATAAAGTACAGTATAATGCTTTTACGGCATTCTCCTTGAAAACCTGCAGTCTTGATTAGCTCCTTGAAGAATGGTTGGATGGTTTTTCAGGGCCTTACATTGGGTAACCATTCAGATGTTGTGTGTTCCTGTGGACGAGGAGATCCCAGAAGTCTCTGATAGTGTAGTCAAAGCCATCACGGGTGAGTCTTCAAAGCTTGGTATTTTTTTGTCCTTTATTTGCTGTTTTCCATCAGAATACAGATTTTATTTTGTCTTCCACAGATGTTATTGAGATGGACTCCAAGCGTGTGCCCAGGGATAAACTGGCTTTCATCACCAGTTGCAGCAAGCATATCTTCAACGCCATCAGGGTCACCAAGAACGAACCAGCTTCTGCAGATGACTTCCTACCCACCCTCATCTATATCGTGTTGAAGGCCAACCCACCACGGCTGCAGTCCAACATTCAGTACATCACACGCTTCTGCAACCCCTCAAGGCTCATGACAGGAGAGGATGGATACTACTTCACTAATCTGGTGGGTCTACACATAATTTGAATGTGGCCATAATTTGGCATTAAACTAATTTTTGTGGAATAATTTGGTTAAAAACGGTACTTTTTTCTTTAAAATATATGCAACTTAGTTTGATATCTAATGCAATGAAATTAATACATTTTTAACTGTGGCAAAATTGTCTAAAAACAATTTAGGGCCACTGTAATTACTGCTGAAATTTGCAGGCTGATTAGTCTAGTGTAGTCTTTTGGATTCATGTATTTTCTTTGTAATTTTTCATTGTATCTTTTCAATTTCATCTTCATCACATGTTCCCTGCAGTGCTGTGCTGTTGCCTTCATAGAGAAGCTGGATGCCCACTCCTTGAATCTCAGCCCTGAGGACTTTGAGCGCTACATGTCCGGTCAGGCTTCCCCTCGAAGACAAGATGATCCTGCGGCCTGGCTCCAGAGTGGTTCCCGTTTCAATCCAGCACTTAGCCAGATCCATCAAAATCTCAGCGACCTATCCAACCTTGAGAAAAGAGAGCAGCAGGTCATAGAGGGGGCGCAGAGCCTGCAGACCGAACTGGCAGAATGGCAGGAGAGCGTGGCCCGTGAGGTGCAGGAGATCCTGGAGCGATACCCACTGGAGATCAAATCACGAGCATCCGCAATCGATGCGGAGAACGTGGAGAACGACAGGCTGCCACCCCCCCTTCAGCCGCAAGTGTTTGCGGGTTAGCATAGCATAGTTTCCTGTGTGAATAAGCTAGAGACATAGTCTTACCAAGACGGGTAATGCATGTTTTTATATGCAATTGCTGCTCTCGTCCAAGATCTCTGCTCCTTTTCTCCCCATATTTGGGCTGTTACCATTTCATATGCTTTTGAAATGCTCACACAGTCTCCCGTTACATCTTTTCTGCAAACATATTCTTGTCGGACTACTTTTGTGCTGCTGATACAAAAAGGACGAGGCAGAGTTTGTGAACTAAATACGATTTTCTAACCTTGTTTTAGAAGATCTGTTAGTAGTGTGATGTACCTTAATACATGAGCTGTTTTAAATTACTGAATCAAATAGATGCTAATAATTATGTCCTTTAATATGATTGCAAATTTGATGTGATCGTAAACCACATATCAGCTTTTCTCATGTAGATAATTCATGTTCACTGTAGAGTTTCACCCCTATGCCTTAGTGTGATGTTCTCCTGGATAAAGTTCTTTTTTTTTATTGATGTATAAAATGTTTTGTCGCTCATTCTGTATACTTAGGAAATTTAAAGTTGAATCCCATGCTAAAATGTATGATTTTAGGAGAATTTGTATTTTGGTACGTTTCGAAGATGGTCATTCTTAAATGTTTATTCATATAATCGATGGGATATAATTTTGTTCAGCAATAAACACTATTTACATAGGAATTTGTTTACTTACAAATGAAAATATTGGTATAAAGCTGTGCATTTGCTCACCTAAAATGAATGTGCAATTCTTTCATGGTGGCCACAGGTTGTACACAAATAACTACTTCTCCAGACAGGATAATGTTTTGCATTTGATGTTGTCAGCATTACACACAACCAATTTAATCGTGATCCTGTTGTTACTTTTAAAATTGCCCCAGCTGTAACTGTAACAGGTACTTAGCAAAACACTATATTCATGTGGAAATAATTGGTTTAATTTACAGTAATGATGTTGATTTATGACTGTGATATTTTAACTGAGCTGTTTTATTTATGATGTAAATATAACCTGAGGTGTGTCATTTTGTGTCTGTGAATGATTATTTATTACTTCATAGCATCATAATATATCAGCATAGCAAAAAGCTGGCAACTGATGGTATAAATGGTCAGCATGGAAAATAAATTGTTTTATAAACATTTTTTTAATCCTATGGCTGACAATATTTGGAAAATCATGTAGCTTTCTTTTGTACCGAAGCATACTCTAAATGTGCTGTATTTATGCATGGTAAGTGAGGTTCTGCTCCTAACTCTGAAATGAGTTGATTTGCGTCTCATTGGGTATAGCCTGAATCTAACTGTTTAATTTGCACATGTTCATAAGGGACTTTGAAAATGGCTCATTTAATGAGCCATCAGATCCGTAAAAGATCTGTAGCCCCACCAAACCCGAGTCTCGTACGATGGTTCCACTGCACCTGCAGGCCTCCAGAGCTTCTCAGTATAGAATGTAGGTCGACTCGGCGTCTCTCTGGAGAGTTACACTTCAAGTGATTTTCACTCTACATTTACACTCATTATTCAGTCAATATGTGTACATTTGTGTTTGGTTATTTTAAGCATTGATATAACGTGCTGTATGAGTTATTAGTATAACTTGACAAAAAAAGCCATTTATGACATAACGCTAAACTTTATTAGTTTGACCTGCTTCAACTTTTACTGTTACCATAGAAAACCAGTACATGCGGGAATCGATTTGATATAAGTTTCTAAATGTGATACAACAGTTACGTATTTAGTTTCAAAAACGGTTAAAATGACACAGGCAAAACTGAATAGTCATGAATAAAATATTTGATGTTGGCGCTTTTGAGTGGGCGTGCAAATTCTCCAAATACACCGCCCACTCCATATGCTAGTTTGTAATTGGTTAATGCTAATGTCATCGGCTACCAACAGTGAATACGATTGGTGGATACGGTCTCCCATGGTGACTGACACGGTCTCCCATGGTGACTGACATTGACATATAGGCGCTACATTCGCTCCTTGCTGCTAGTCCATAAACAAGCAGTCTGATGCTGTAATACCTGTTCACAAGACACTACATTAATAGCGTTTGATGTAGACAGTCGGATTGACGGATCTGAGAGCAACATTAAAAGGTAATTGTATTTTGATGGATGCGAGGTTTTTTTATATGGTTAGTTAGAGTTTTGAGCAACCCTTCTAGCTAACTTGCTAATATGCTAACCTGTGCTACATCACCTGCTAGAATGTATTGTGTATTTTCTCTAATATTTTATTTGAACAGGGTATCAATGGTTTCTGTCCTCTCTGCATTGGTATTGAGTTTTATGCTCGCGCATGAAGATTATTATTATTATTTTTATTTTATTTTTGGTAAATGTGCTCCATTATTATCTCAGTTATTATTATTATGCAGATATATTTAATAGATGACAGCGTTTGTTATTAGTTGAACTTGTCGTTATATTGACCGTCTATGGGTTATTTGATTTTTAAAGTCAACCCTGACCACTGAAAGCTTGTGTTCTTTTATAATACCATAAAGGCCTCCAGTTGATGTTTGCAGATGTGTCCTGCAGCATTTTGGCAGTTCAGTTCAATTCAATGTTCTGTGTTTATTTCATAATGTGTTTTGGCCATCTGCGTTCGTACAGTAAAGCTCACACAGATGCATGTCTTCTGCCACTTGTCACATCAGCTCTGCGTTGCCAGACATATTTATAGTAAGCTGGGAAAATTCTGAAGACCGTCTTTTATTTGACTAGCAGACTGTGTGCATGCTACTACTGCTATAGTCTTCAATAATGAAGTGTGAGCATCTAAATGGGCTGCTGTCTGTTTTTACCTCAGTGAAAGCACCAGGATTCTCCTGTCAGAAATATTTGGCTGTCAGAAGTCAAACTGGCAGGGATGGATGAGCAGAGTGTTGAGGTATGTTTACTGTGTGTGTGTTTGTGTTTTATACGTTTAAAAAAAAAAAAATCAGACAAAAACTTGACATGAATCATTCAATTTAACCTTTACCGAAACAGGAAAAGTCTGTCACTATTTTCTTACCCTTATGTCCAATGTGAACACCTTTTCTTCTTCACTGGAACACAAAATGTGAATTTATTAGGGATATTCTAAACACTTTTGTCGAAATTAGAACACCCAAATTCAATTCAATTCAAGTTTATTTGAATAGCAATTTTCACTGTGGATATAGTTTCAAAGCAGCTTCATAAAAAATGCTACAGATGAGTGTATGAAAGTAATGTCCATATGGCAGTAATGCACAGCTATATAATATGTTATGTGGATAGTTAACGTCGTATATTCAGCTAAGTAGACACAGCAAATCTGTTAGGCTGCAATTATAACTTGTGATAGTAATGATTACAATATAAGTATAATATTACAATTAAGGGTAATATTTGATAGCTTTGTATGTCAATCCACAATTGCTGTCATCTGAAGTCTAGAGGTAGAAGAAGAATTAGCGTAGCTGCTGTTCATAGCATTTTAGGCAGAAGATGATCATGATCATTTTCCATACTGGCGTGATGAATCCGATTTTCAAGCAAAAAGTACTAGATCTAATATTTGAATGCTACCGATCCACAATCTGATTTCATAATCACACCTCGTTCGTTCGTTGGCCGGAGGAGAACTGGCCCTCTGACTGATCTCCATTCTGTTACCTGATGGAGTTTGGGTTTCTTGCTACTGTCGCCTCTGGCTTGCTTAGTTGAGGACATGTAATATTCAGCAATATTAATGATTTGACTCCATTGACACTTTTGGATGAGATCTGAACTGAGCTGGACTATTACATCACTGAACTGACTTCAGCTGAACACTATTTTCTTTTAGAGCTGCTGTACAGCTGAAAGAAACTGTTTGCATCAAATTATTTTCCTGTTATCACTGTAAAGCTGCTTTTGATGCTTTATATAAATAAAGGTGACTTGACTTGAAGATCGTACTATTTTATCAGATATAATTATAGTTAGGTTGTGAGAAGCACCAAATTACAAAAAGAAAAACTTAGTGTAATAAAAGTGATCTCTAAGATTTGTCGGTTATATAACAAGTCGGAAGCACATCAAAGAAAGTAAACTATGTGAGGGTGAGTAAATAAAGACAGAATATTCATTTCTCACCAAACTGTTCCTTTAAGAACATTAACAATATATTTACCACAATACTTAGTTTGTGTTACGCTAATAAAGTCATGTGTTCATGTATCAACTAACAAGAAGCTCATTACATATTGATTAAAAGTTGAGAGAACACTATCCCTCTTGATGCCCGGTACACATTGTACGGTTTTGGGCTGTTCCAGACGAAAGATGACCAATTGTGGCGATTTCATTGGTCGTGGCTCCTAAACAGTGGTCCTACGTCGTATGGTGAGAGAGGTTCAAAGACAGCTTTTGTCACGGTCTTACAACCAAATATAGCCTGCGAACATTTTCTGACAGTGTCAGAAATTTAGCATGATTATCTCACAGTGTGTTTGCTGCTACAACCTACGTCTACTAACTAGCCAATAAAAATGCAACATGATCACATGAAATGTCGTATTGATCAACGTGACATGGCGCTAAAACTTAAAACTACTTACCTCCATTTGCAAAATTGGCATGCCAAGATGGCCTCTTTTCCCTAGCCATGAACATGTCCATATTCTCCTCTTTCACTTCCTCTTTTTTTTATTCCTCCTTTTTTTTTTTTTTTCAGAGTATTGCGGAAGTCTTCCGCTGCTTCATTTGCATGGAAAAGCTGCGCGATGCCCGTCTCTGCCCTCATTGTTCCAAACTCTGCTGTTTCAGCTGTATACGGGTGAGCAAACACGTACACACTCATTAACACACAGTAATGAATCAACACTCCCTGTGCTCTCTTTATTTCCACTTGACAGGATATGAGTATATTCATATAGGGGATTTGGTTTAAAAACATTTATAAAGTTTTTTTTTTTTAAATTACACACTTGAACTTTAACTGCGGGTCTGTGGCCGGTTGCATGAACTGTATAGAGTCTTAAAAGTTTCTCACCTCATTTTTTTCCCCTCAAGACTGGTCCAAATCAGTTCCATAAAAAGGTAGTTTGGTCTACTTTGAAAAGGAAAAGTAACACTTCTATACCTCTTGTCTAACTGCTATTTGGTCAGACTAGTTCTTAAGACACAGTCATAACATAGTGGCTAAGTTTATGCAACTGGCCCCATATCTAAAAGATTATAGTTGTTTTTGCCAAAAACCCTTTGTGTAATGACCAGTATAAATGCTTTTTAGATGCTTTCCAAGTGCATGTTGAGAGAAGAATCCCACTAATAAAACTCTTAAAATGTATTTTAATAATTGACCTTTTACTGATTCTGAGAGGCCAAGCTAGCATTTATAAATGAGTACGTTTTCTTCTTTTTGTTTCTCTTCCTGGCAGCGATGGCTGACAGAACAGAGAGCTCAATGTCCCCACTGTCGGTAAGTTCTGAGGTTCAACTTCAAATGATGCTTGGAGCTTGATAGTCTTTGCAGTAAATCTAGAGGATTACGTATTGATTTTTCTGTTGTTAGAGTTCATTTCAGGGAAGCATTGATTAGTTACATTAAAGAAACCACATCCAAAAAAACTTTAGAAAACTGGACCAGAGCCACCTGATATTTGGCAACAGAAACACACTTACATAATTGCTAAAGCAGTTTGAAGTGTGTTCAAACTAGAGCTCTATAATTACATCTCAAACACAAAAACTCCTTTATCAGGAGTGCTGGAACAGATTCATCCCTAATACTCATTTTTGGTCGATTTAAAAATAAAAATAATTTCTAAATGATGACAGTATGGTAGAACCAACTTGAATCCAGTTTGCAACAGGGTCCTCTCTTGAGTGGGGGAAAAAAGTGGGAATAATAATACATATGTATATGGTCCTTTTGGCTAATACAAATTCTAAATGTTGAATTCAGAGCTCCTCTTCAGCTGAGGGAACTGGTCAACTGTCGCTGGGCAGAGGAAGTGACTCAACAACTGGACACACTGCAGCTCTGCAACCTCACAAAACATGAGGAGAACGACAAAGACAAGTGAGCCATAAACATTTTCGCACTGAATATTAATGCAATTCTAACGGCTGCACTGTGGTGTTTTTCGAACATGGACGCTTTTGGCCCTGTTAAATAACTATGTTTAAGTAATGTTTTTTTTATATATATAAAGAAAGAGATTAATACTTTTATTCAGCAAGGACACATTACATTAAATCGAACAGAAAACATGTCTTTACTATTTCAAATCAATTCTATTCACCAAAGATTCCTAAAAATGTATCACCATTTGCATAAAAATATTATGCTGCACAACTGTTTTCAACATTGATAAAAATAAGAACATTTTCTTCAGCACCAAATCAGTATGATAGAATGATCATGTGACAGTGAAGCCTGAAGTAATTATGCTGAAAATTCAGCTTTACCATTACAGGGATAAAATACATTTTATACATGTATATTATAATATTTTACAATATTACTGTATTCACTGTATTTTGCAATAAATGCAACCATGGCATAAGAGAGTACTTTTAAAAACATTAAAAATTATACGGGCCCCAAATATTTGAACAGTAGTGTGTCTATACACATAATAGTTCTGTATATTAATCATTGTTAACTGTGTGTCTATAACATTTATATTGAATTTAAGTATTACTTTTTGATATAAGTATACAATTATATATAAGTATTGATTTTCTTAATTGTTTCACACTTTAAACACATTAAAGCTTTTAAAGTGTAATTTTTTTTTATCATGTATTTAAACTTCTAGACATAAAAGGCATTTGATTAGAAAAATAGTCATGATAAAAAATAATAGAAAAAAGATATGCCACAGAGAGTATACTGGATTTTTCATTTTTTAGTCTCCTCTCATTTGATCAAATAACTAACTAACTAAGTGATCAATTAGTGTACACTTTAATACTGACTGTCAGTGATACTCTCCTCACCCTAACAGGTGTGAGAACCATCATGAAAAGTTGAGCGTGTTCTGCTGGACTTGTAAGAAGTGCATCTGTCACCAGTGTGCTCTGTGGGGAGGCATGGTATGTGTTTCTGTCTTCAAAACGTAATAGTCAGGCTGGTGGATTACATCTATGGTGTCATTTCCTCCTCAGATGAAACATGACTGGTCACACATAGGAGCATATTATCAATGAATAACACTGCACCTAACGATGTCAGTCATTCTTAAACAGGAACTTCCCTATCTCCTTCTCTCCACAGCATGGAGGTCATACGTTCAAACCCTTGGCCGAGATCTACGAGCAGCATGTGACGAAGGTGAACGAGGAGGTGGCTAAGCTGCGGCGCCGGCTGATGGAGCTCATTAGTCTGGTTCAAGAAGTGGTAAGCACTCTTGCTTCTCATTCACGCCCACCCGCATCATTTAGATGTGTTTAGAGTTGACAATTCATAATGGATGTTAGTTTTCCAGCCTCAAATGCCTTTTAGATGGAACTGCTAATGACAAATCAAATGTTATCTAATTACATGTATTCCTGGTTTGATAAGTGGCGTTTTACATAATGCGTTACATAATAAAGACGTTTTACATAATGTAGAACTCCAGGATGCCAAGAAACCCACATACATCCATCAGTTACTGATTATAGCCCCCTTTGGATCCTACGTCAGGTGATTGTCCAGTAGAGGGTGCCACAGCACATGTATCCACTGCAAATTTAAGATATTCAAGATGCACTACATGGACCAAAAACATCTAGTGGAAAGTCTTCCCAGAAGTGGAAGTATTAATGCTGAAGGCAAAGCTGCATTTTCAGCATTATTACTCCAGTCTGTGAAGGATCAGTGTCACATGATCCTTCACAAGTCATTCTAATATGCTGATTTGGTGCCCAAGAAACATTTGTTTTTATTATCAGTGTTGAAAACATTTTTGTGGAAATCGTAATAATTTTTTTAAAAATATTCAATATTTTAATACTTTTCTATCCCTTTTGATCAATTTAATTGATCCTTTCTGAATAAAAGTATTATTTCTTGCAACAACAACAACAAAATCTTGCTGAGTCCCAAATATTGAATGGCAGTGTGTTCACTTCACCCACATACTTTTGGCCAGTAATGTGAATCCAACTAAGTTAAAGAAACAGGGTCAGAAGTATTCTGTGTTAGTTTAACCACATTTTCTTTGTTTTTCAGGAGAAGAACGTTGAGGCGGTGCGTGGGGCGAAGGATGAGAGGGTGAGGGAAATCCGGAATGCTGTGGAAATGATGATTGCTCGACTTGATAATCAGCTCAAGAACAAACTCATCACGCTTATGGGTACAAGCATGCTTTTCTTCTGACATCATTTTTATATAACTTGATCTTTGAGGTAATATTGGTCTAATGTAGTGTTGCTGCACCCACAGGACAGAAGACCTCTCTGACACAGGAAACAGAACTGCTGGAGTCTCTGCTGCAGGAAGTGGAACATCAGGTGTGTGGAGTCAATGTATGAGTAAAATACAGACATGCAATGCGGTCCAAGAGTCTGAGACAATCAAAGACACTTCCAAATATATTTTTTTTAATCTTCTAAAATTAAATTAAAATAATTATTTTAATAAGAATTATATTTCAGGTGCACTATTACTAAATCAAATAAGCAAATTTGACCAACAAAAGGAGGACAAACCAAATACTAAGTCATTCTAAAAATTAATGTTGAAGTTTCAGTTCAACTTTTCATTTACATTATGTTGATTGAATAAATTTGTAATGGAAAAACTAGCATTAAAGTGTGACTTGTGTTTACACCCTACAGCTGCGTTCATGCAGTAAGAGCGAGCTGATCTCCAAGAGTCCAGAGATCCTGCTTATGTTCCAGCAGGTTCACAGGAAACCAATGCAGTCTTTTGTCACCACTCCTGTCCCACCAGACTTCACAAGGTATGCACTTATAGATACTGTACCAGCTATACTGCCACTTCATGCAGAGATTTCAGTGAGCTTGAAGTTTTGTTCTCTCTGTGGCAGACTGTGAATAATGAAAATTCTCTAGGCTAATAGACCCGTTCAATCACGGTGTCAATTTGTAGGCAACACGGTTGGCTACCTCACTTAAAATAAGGCTCCTTTATTTATAAATGAATTCAAGTTTGTGGTCAACATTACTTGAATAGACTTTCCCTCTGCAATATAAATTGCATGCAGTCGTATCTCATTTCTTCTCAGTGAGCTGGTCCCTGCCTATGACTCCAGCACTTTTGTTTTGGCAAACTTCAGGTAATGACCCTCCCTCTGTCTCTCTTATTAATTTATTTCTTAAATGGTGCTTTAGTTCTCTTGCGTGACTTGAATTGGTGTTGTCTCGTTGCCTGAAGTACTCTGCGGCAGAGAGCCGACCCCGTCTACAGCCCCCCGCTCCAGATATCAGGCCTTTGCTGGAGGTTGAAGGTTTATCCGGTACGTTTGTCACAAGTAACATGCAGATGAATTAAAATCCAGATTTTAAGAAAAAAAAAAAACTCTTCCTGTTCTCAGACTTTGTTTTTGTGGTTTAGGATGGAAATGGAGTTGTTCGGGGAAACTATCTCTCTGTTTTTCTGGAGTTGTCTGCAGGGCTTCCTGAGACGTCTAAGTAGGCCGCACTCCCTGATCTTGTCCTTTCATCTTGCTGCAAAGTCTCACAAATAACTTATTTTGTCATGCCTAACTCATTGCATTCCCTCTAGATATGAATACAGGGTGGAGATGGTCCATCAGGCGTCCAGTGACCCCACTAAAAACATTATTCGAGAGTTTGCATCGGACTTTGAGGTGGGCGAGTGCTGGGGGTATAACAGGTTCTTCAGGTTGGACCTTCTCGCCAGTGAAGGATACTTGAATATGCAGACTGACACGCTTGTGCTCAGGTGCGAGCTTGCATATTAATATTAGATCTTTTTATAGCTCTAATAGCTCCTTTAATATTAAAGGGGTCATGAACTGCATAAAAAAAAAAAAAGTATGTTCATTGAGGTCCACGTATGATGTTAGCAAGATTTTTGCATCAAAAAACATCCTAATTTAGAATAGGCAATTTTCTATCCTGTTTTTTTACCCTCTCTTTGAAACACTCCGTTTTGATAGGCGTGCCGCATTCAAGACTTGGAAGTAAACGCCCACTGCTATGATTGGTTAACACCGTGTCTACACCAGACGCAAGCGACGCAACACGACAAAAGTAAATAGAACCCATTATAATCACTGATGCTGTCTACACTGGTTGCGGCACGATGTGACAAATTCCTGAGGCTAAATTGATGCCTCGTTCTATTTCTGAGGTACTTCTGATACCAAGGACAGCTGGATTTGCAGTGGTCGTTTGTCACGTCCGGTGTGGACACAGTGTAACAGTTTTGCAAAATAATTTTCAACGTCCTCGCTACACGTGTGGAATTGTTTTGAAAACTTCCGATGTTCGCCATACATGTTCCTGATCCCGAAGCAGAAGACAAACCTACACCTCAAATAACAGTTTGGTAATTAATATCTTTATTTATATTTATTCCTTATGTATTTGTGAGGTAGTATTTTATTACATTAAATTAATGTTGAAACGACACTGCAGAAAGGTACATCATTGAATTTTCCAACTGTGAAACATTTATGCACATTACATGATTTTGGGAGATTGGTTTCAATAAAAGCTGTTTTTGGACTAACAAGGAAGTTTTGAGTTTGAAACTTACAGCATATTTTTATAGTAAAATTACCAATATGTCAAAAGGTCAAGGAAATTCATGACCCCTTTAATATAAATATTTAAGTTAATTTATTTTGCATCTGTGTTTGTTATTAGAGCCTTTTGACACAGAAAGCATAATTGTGTTCAAAAACATCTTGGATGGAATTTAACTTCTCAAGATGTATTTTTTTTTAAGTTTAACTTTTTTAAGTTTAACTTTTGATTAAACAAAGTGTCTTAAATGCTGTGTTTATAATGCTGCGTCCATAAATACAGAATAAAAGGTGAGACTCATTGAAACGCTTAAAGACGCCCTTCCAACTCAAATGGATGCAAGAGCACGTCCTGTGTGAACCGGGTACAGGGGTGTATCCAGTGTATGCTGTCTCGATCATTTCTCATGCTCTGTTTTTTCCATTAATGTCACAGGTATCAAGTACGATCACCTACGTTTTTTCAGAAGTGTAGAGATCAGTATTGGTATATAACTCAGCTGGAGTCGGCCCAGTCCAGTTACATTCAGCAGATCAACAACCTAAAAGAGGTCAGTGTTAAACATGCAGTTATGTGTAGGTCTATGTAACCCTGAAAACAGCCTCCTTTGGATCTGGCTAGAAGAAACTGCATTGCTTTCTTCTATACAGACTGAAGCGAATGCATTCATGAATACATTTACTTTTCATGTAATATTAATGCTAAAACATGTAATGCCTGTTAATGTTTTTAAGCTTAACTAAATAGATAGTCCACCCAAAAATAAAAAAAAATCTGCCATAATTTACTCACCTTCATGTAATTCCAAACCTGTATGACTTTCTTCTGCGGAACACAAAATAATTATTTTGTATAATGTTGGAAAGAGAATGGCTCCTATTGACTTCCATAGTATGCTTGATCCATGCTATGGAAGTCAATAGGAACTGAAACTGTTTTCTTTCCGACATTACACAAAATACCTTCTTTTTTTGTTCTGCAGAAGAGAGGAAGTCTTGCAAGATTGTAACAACATAAGGTTGAGTAAATGATGACAGAATTTTCATTTTTGGGTGGATTTTACCTTTAAGATGTGATGTATGTTGCTTATGTTCTGGTATATTTCTGTTCAGAGGTTGGCCATAGAACTGTTCCGTCGGCAGAAGTCACGGAGTTCCTCTCCTCCTGATCGTCGTCTCTGCCCCACAACTTCCTCCGGGAGAGACTCTCGTCAGGGGAAGAGCTCCTTACTGGAGGAAGGAAGTCAGGCAGCATCCGTGGGGATGAAGGAAGATGAGGATGAAGAGAAGACTCAGCATGATGACTCTAATGTAAGGCCTGCAAGAGCAGCATGATGACGGTCATAGCTACTTTTCCTTTTTTTTATTTTTTTTTTATTTTAGCAATCAAATTTTAAAAAAATTCTTCCCATTGAGAACTAGAAAAGTACAGTTTTTTTTTTTTTTACTCCTATGAGATATTATGCATCGTTTCATCATAGCCACATCTTTGATTACGTCTCTTACATCATCATCATCATCATCATCATCTGGCAGTAGGCTGTGTTTTTAGGCATTTAACATTCACATCAGAGTACACTCACTGTGATCTCTAAAGAAAACAAGCTTACACACTAACGTAATGTAGTGAACCTGAAGATTTCTGTGCTTGGAGCTATTTTATGTTATATTATTACGCACATTGGGATCAGTTTGATGATGATGTGTTGTGGCAACATTAGGAGTTGTCTGACGGGGATCTGGAGGTGGACTGTCTAACTGGAGATGAAGATGTCAATCCTCTGGATGGAAGTAGCACCTCTGGGAGCTCCACAGCCACCAGTAACACGGAGGAGAATGACATTGACGAAGAGACCATGTATGTACAAGATTTAAAAACAGCCTTACTTAAAATTTCAGTATTTGCTTTTAAAGCAGAACCACTTGTCTGTTAGTGATTTTATCATGGATGTTAGAGGCATAATTCACCCAAAATATGGGAATATTCTCTCAGCATTTACTTCATGTTATGTTGTTTCAAAGTTGTATTTTGTTCTTTAACTCGCTCAAAGTTATTGTACAGTTTCAGAAGTCTAGTGCATTGGAAATCATATAGACCATTTTTTTGGACTTGACAGTCTCTGTTAATTTTCCTTAATATAGAAATATGCTGCTTGGAGAATCTTTTTGAAGATTTTTATTTGAAAAAAAAAAAGGGAAAAGAAACTTAAACAGCATGAGGGTGATTAAATAATGACAGGGTTTTCTTTTTTGGCTGAACTATTTCTTTTGACCCTGGTAAAATCAGGTGATATTATTGTTATTAACAGATTTATATATATATATATATGCCTCATCCAATGAGGTTTTAGAGACCGAATTATTTTATTTTAAAATATTTATTTTATAGTTATTGATGGAAAACAGCACTTGATGAAAGTCACAAGCTTCACTGTGGTACGTATGTAGATAAAGTAGATCTATTGAAAGTGTTTCTGGTAAAATCGTGATCAGCACTAATAGCGTTTTTCTTTTTTTTTCTTTTTTCTTATAGCAGTACTCATCATTTGCTTGGTCACATCCTTATGGTGTGGTAAATACTAGTGTACTAAAATTATTGCATAAGAGATGGTGCTTTGTGTGCCAGAGGGTAACAGCTGTATCCTCCCCCTGACTGGAAAACACAGTTTAATTAGGGCTGCTACCACAACTGTGACAGGATGCCCCTCGCGCACTGTGTTCAACCAGAGAAGAGCTGTTCTTTCTATTCTGTCCTATCACGATCTGAGAAAATGAGCTCTATTGGCAGCTTTGACTTGTGTAGGCTCTGTGAGAGTGCTCGTGTTTCTGTAGTGAGGTGTTGGAGTCAGAACCTCACATGTTTCTGCTCATGCTGCCGGCTACTGCCTGCTCACACAGCTCTCAAATGCACACACTGCTCCAACCAGATGAGACGAATGAGTCATCAGAGCCTGCTTACAAATGCTCGTTCTCACAGAATCTCTTTTCCAACGTGCACAGCACACACATACGTGCACTCTTGTTCTCAGGCCCACGCACATTCTCTCACACCTTTGACTCCATTTGCTCGAGTGTTTTGTGTGTGCCCATGGACTAACCGTTGCCCAAATGTCAGAAGCCCACTTCCTCAGGATAAAGTAGGGAAGAGAGGGAATATAAGGTTAGGCCCTCATTATCATATCAAATGCATTTTCTGTGACCACCTGAGTTTGCATATTTTTTTATTTGATTTGGTTTTCCATCAGTGTGTGTGTTAAAGCACAAAAAGCTTCTTTTTTTTGTTTAACTCGCAGCAAATGTTTTTAAGCTTTTTGGGTGTGCTTCATGTGTTCTTCACATGAGCTTCACATGCATCCTGATGTTACTCGGGCAAAGTCTCGACTGAATGGTTATTTTCATTTAAAGCCGCACAATCCCTCCAATGTACATACACACTTTTTTCAATATATGAAGAGAACCCACAGAATCTTCTTTTTTTATTATTTTTTTTATTCTATATTTAATAAAATTTTAAAAAATCCAATATACAAAGAGAATTTTATTGGTGGGGCCAGTGCAAGTACTAGCAGTGCAAGCAAACATTAGTTTGATGTGTCCGTGTGGAGTCGAGGCTCTCAGCTTCTATAAATACTGTAGTGGATCAGCGCAAAGAACCGCTGGAGAGGACTGAGTCATCACATGGTTGAGCCTGAGACAATGCTGCATGTGTTTCTCTTACACACAGACACACACACATACTCACATATACATACATATTCAGCAGTAAGCTTGGAGCAGAACGCTATCAACACCCCCTGTAGAGAAGCTTATTTCAGACCGTACGACTTCTCACTATTAACAGGGGGAGCCACGCAAATGAATTTAAAGCATGTGGCGATACGCTGGGGACATAATGCCCGGCCACGCCTCATTTAGTAATTTCCACACATACACCAAATATTAGAGCTGATCTGGTTATGCATTGTAGTTTTGTTTATTTGCTGCTGACATTCCACTAGTACTAGAGAAGTAATACAAGTGTGAATTGTTTCCATCTGTTGTAGGTCTGGTGAGAATGACGTGGAGTACAGCGGGAATCTAGACCTCGAGGAAGGTGAATTACCTGATGATGTTGCCGGGGCAACAGGTGAACCAGATTTTCTCCATCCAAGCGCCCTCACTGATACTAATAATGCTGTTTCTCTAATGATAAGCGAATGCATATGGCAATCTGGTGTGTTGAAACACTTGGCTTTGAAGTGCCATCGACTGCGACACGCTGTTAATCAGTTGTAGTCATGAAACCGAGCCAAAATTATTTTGATGAAAGTTTGTGCATGGATAAGTCATTTATAATAAACAATGCAATATTCCATTAAAAATAATAATTGTAAACTTAGATTTCATGGGGACTTCAACTAAAACTAAAATATAATCTAAAATATAAATGTATTAAATGCAGAACTTTTATTATTTAATTTCAGGTAATTGCCAAGGCAATATTTTAATTACTTTAAGATTATGAACTAAAACTAAAGCTGAAATGGAAATACGTTTAAGCTAAATTGAAATATAAAAAAACTAAAACAGTAAAAACTAAATTGTGCTTGTCATTTTTATAAAGAACGAAACTAAATTTCAAAACTTAAAATAAAGTTATTAATAAAAATACTATATTAATTAAAATATTAATAAATATTATAAATGTTAATGAATAAAACTCTAACACTGTAGCTGAGAAACAATTTATACACATCATTTACATAAACGTATTACCACCTTGTGGTGTGCGTAATAAAAAATTAAAGAAAAAGAATTCAACATTCCATTGTCAATTATTCCTGAGTTATTTTAGACAATATTTATTTAAAATGCATTCCGATTTAAAAAAACAACAACATAAAATCACAATTACCATTGGTATAGTCCAGATGAGCATGGTTATTGACTACTGAAATGGTGTCATCTATTATCAGATTAGTCAATAGCAGTAAATCAAAAAACAACAACAACAAAAGTGTATTATGCACTCCTTTATTAAAATTAAATTTAATTGAATTAAAACCATGAGATAAAGCCTTTAAACTTAAGGACTTCTGTCAGTGAATCTTTGCGACCTGTCTTCGATCCATATGCTACATATTGC
Organism: Meda fulgida; assembly: GCA_030578275.1. Lineage (NCBI taxonomy): Eukaryota > Metazoa > Chordata > Actinopteri > Cypriniformes > Leuciscidae > Meda > Meda fulgida. The sequence continues at coordinate 15,635,743 of CM060625.1, read as the reverse complement.
TATGTAACCTACTTTACTGTAAGAATACTCTCTCAAAACTTTGATAGACTTTGTAAAGTCCTCTCTGTACTAACTGTCTCCCCCTGCTGGTCAGGAGATTCGGGTGCCTGTGCCCGGGGCTCAAGGCGTGGGGCAGGTGCAAGTTCAGCCAGCCTCCTGGAGATTGACCCGGTCATCCTCATCCAACTCTTGGACCTGAAGGACCGCAGTCATGTGGAGTCACTGTGGGGGATGCAGCCCCGCCCCCCTACCTCTCTCCTCCAGAGCCAAGGTGTCAATGTCATCAAAATGGATATTATAATTATTAATAATTAAACATAAACTTGATAACACACTAAAGTGTCTGTAGCATCTAAAGTTGGTATGATTCATGACTCACTAACCATTTTTGATTGACAGCTGCTTCGGTGCCCTCCCGTAAAGAACGTGAGCGCCGCCCTCAGGCGGTGCGTCGGTCAGCCCCGGACTCGGGGGTCCTGATCAGACTGAAGGCTCAGATGGCAGAAGTGCGCAGTAAGATGTCAGATGTGAAAGGGCAGCTGGAAGCTCGCAGTGGAGCCGGTCGAGCCTCCTCTCAGGAAGCCTCAATCCACGAGCAGGGCCCCTCCATGGACTCAGAGATGGGACCCAGCCGCAAACCCAGTGAACTGCTCTTCAAAGCACCCATTTCATCAAGACACTCTCGCGGTGGTATGCATTGAGCTTTTTTTTTTTACGGTTTATTTTTGGCATTTTTGCTTCTATTCAGACAGTACGATAGGAGAGAGGACAGTTAGCAAATGGGAGAGGGAAGGGTGGGATCGGGAAAGGACCCCGAGCTGGAATTCTGATTCGGGTCGTCTGAAGCACAATTGTTCGGTTCCATCAGCAGTAAGCTTGTTACTCATCTTACATTGTGTCATTTAGGTGCCTTTTATAAAAGTTTTTGAGAAATTAATTTTTTAAAGGACAGATATTCCATGTAGTCTTTAAAATTATTATGAGCTCCTAAAACTGCCTGCATAATGATTATTAAATAATTTACAAAATACTGTGTAAAATATTTTTAGATAGAGTGTAGCATAGCCTCATTTTTGACATTTCGTGCAGTGTGATGTTTATTTCTTGCTTAAGACATTGATATAGAGATCAAAATCACTTTCAAAAAAATATTACCATCTACAGGATATATTGAACTTTTTTGTATTCTGTTTGTTCATATTTACACTACTGTTCAAAAATTTGTGATCAGTTAAATAATTTAATTTGTTTTAATTTATTTTATTTAACACTTTTATTTAGAAAGGATGTACTAAATTGATCAAAAGACAGTAATAAATTATTATTTCAAATAATATACTATTCCAAATAAATGCTGTTCTTTCTATTCATAAAAGAATCCTAAAAAAAAAAAAAAGCATCATATGGAAATCCGGTTTCCACAATGTTCATTCGAATCAGATGTTTACAACATTTATAATATTTAAATCGAAATGTTTCTTGAGCAGCAAATCAGCATATTAGAATGATTTCTGAAGGATCATGTGACACTGAAGACTCTAGTAATTATGCTGAAAATTCAACTTTCAGGCATCACAGGAATAAATTACATTTTAAAATATATTAAACAAACAAGTAATTTTTTTTTAATAATATTGCACAATATCTCTGTATGAGAATTGTTTTGATCAAATAAATGCAGCCAATCTTTTGAACGGTAGTGTATATTGTAGATTCAGCCTGTCTTTGTCTTAGGTGTGAAGAAGGTTGGCTCTCCTAAGCAGGAGAGTGTGGGAGCGCTGGGTGGACTGTCCCTGCGCCGGACTGTGGATGCTGGAGAGAAGGAGCTGAGAGGAGCAGGCCGAGAGTCCCCTACTGAACCTGCTCTGTGTCCCAGAGAGGGACCATCCTCCTTAGATGGTTTGTATACTACACTGTTCATCTCATAATTCTTCAAATTAAATGAGAAACAGTCAACATACAGTAGTAGACTAGTCGTCTGCCATTTATCTTGTGAGAAAAACACACTGCATTCTGCTTTTCAGAATGTCAAAGTCAAGATAAAGGTTTATTTCACACAAAAATGAAAATTATCCCATAATTTACTTGCCCTCAAGTAGGGTTGGGTATCGTTTCAATTTTAACGATTCCAATTCCAATTCTGCTTATCGAATCCGGTTCTTAACGATTCTTGGTTTCGATTCCAATATTTATTGGAGAGAAAAAGGAGAGCAAATACTTGTAAAAATTCTACCTTTTATTCTTGTCACATTTAGGCTATTACCAGTAAAACTGTGACAATGCGTCTTCATTTACAATATATATAACACTTTAAGGAATTAGCACGAAAAACAATTACAGAAATATTTCATTTTAACACAAAAAACAGAACATGACAAAATATGTAACAGACGTAAAGATGTTACATCATCAGATCAAAAAAATACATTTAATAGACTCGCCTCATATTAATTGTCTGATGTATTTATTCATGATCTCCATTTTAAACAAAACAACACAACAAGAACAATTTTAAACAAAACTGGTTCTCATTTTATCCAGAATTATGCGTCTCTAGTTCGAAGACGAATGTCTGCTCATCTGTGTTTTGTACCTGAGTGTGAGAGACTGCTATTGCTGCTGCTAGTAGCTTTATCTGGTGTGTGGCGACCTGTGGTACTGCTGCTGAGAGATCACACCGAATCAAATGCGGTGCATTCCTTCAAATTGACCCCGTGTTGAAGCAAATGTTTCATCATATTGGAGGTGCTTCCTCCCTTGCATGAAATGTCTTTCTTGCATGTTATACAATTCGCTGTATTTCCATCTTTTTTTGAAAAGCTTGAACAAACTTTTGAACGTTTGCCGCGCTCTGCCATTGTAAATATAATGTACAGCGCATGTGCGGCAGGCAGGTCCTGGCAGATCAATACAACAGTAAACAAATGCTCACTGCCATTCACCGCGCTCATGTGTGCAAGCGAGCGAGCATCACCAAAGTAAGGAATCGATAAGCGGAATCGAAATGCGTGTGTCTTATCAAATCCCTGGTTTTTGGCATTTTGGAACCGGTTCTAAAATGGAACCGGTTCTCGATACCCAACCCTACCCTCAAGCCATCCTAGGTGTATACGACTTTCTTCTTTCAGCCAAACACAGTCGGAGGTACTGTATATTAAAAAATATCCTGGCTTTATAATTGGTGTGAATGGTACTTTAGATTTTGAAGCCCAAAAAATTGCATCCATCCATCATAAAAGTAATCCATACGACTCCAGGGGGTTTACAAAAGCCTTTTGATGCCCCTCGTGGTTCAAGCAAATAGGGCTGGGCAACAAACTCAAGCTCCTCCAACATTTATCTTTAAAATTCTCGTTTTAGACTTCTAACTCGTGACATTCGTCAATGCGTCATGCGCCGGGTCAGAGCTCACTCTTCACCGGAACTCGACTTGCATAAGGCCGTTACTGGAAGCCAGTAATTATAGTTTATAAAATTATAAATATGGATATTTTTCTGGAGCTGTAGGGGTTACTTTTATGATGGATGGATGCGCTTTTTTGGGCTTCAAAATCTAAGGTACCATTCACTCCAATTATAAAGCTTGGAAGAGCCAGGATATTTTTTTAAATAACTCTGATTGTGTTTGGCTGAAAGAAAAAGTGAGTAAATTATAGATTTTTGTGTTTTAACCAACCAGCCTAATTTTAAAGGGCTTCCTAAGACTAGTCGTTCAGATAACGCTCAAGCTGGTCGATTATGAAAATATGTGGCTTTGCCCATCCCTAGAAGCAACAACAGCTATGAATAATCTGAAATGATTAATTTGGGGAAAAGCAGACTTCTGGGAAACTCAACCCTGATATTTCAGGGCGTATTCAAATGAAATGTCTGAAATGACATTTATCTGTGTTTTGCAGGCTCCCTGAAAGCGTGCAGTGTGCAGAGTTCTCCTCCCTCACTGGGAAACAGCTCCTCTTCCTCTGATAAGCCCTCTGGCTCCAAACACGAGGATCTGCTGTACGGAGCTTCAGCTTCAGACCTGTTCAGCATCACAGCTCTCAATGGAGCGGCTGCACCCGCCACCAAACAGCGCAGGACTCCAGCCGCTGGGTAACGCACATAAAGCAACCATCGCTGTGTAATTGTGTGTTTCCATTCATGAACAAATCTAGTAATTGGGCTTGATTGAAGGTTGGCGTTTTTATACCTAGAATAGACATTTAAATGCTCATGAAATCCTCAGTAAGGGTGCGCTGATTTTAATTTGTCGTAATTTGTTACATTCAATAGCATTTACATAATCTGTTGAGTTCTATTCTGATGCTATAAATCAGTCGATGGTCTTTGTATTAAATAGAAGAAAGAGACTTTATTGGGCACTTTTGCATAGTTTTTTCCCCTCCACAGTGAATAGTAAGGTAAAATGACACACAATAGCTTTCACAATGCTAATATTTGGTTCTGTTTAAATATTGTTGTTTTTTTGGTTTCAAGTTAAATATTTGTCATACAATAGCTTACGCCAGGCACATTTTTGTTTAGTTAGTTTGTTTTATGTAAAATAACAAGACACATAGGCCTGGTTCCACAGACATGGCTAAGATTAATCCAGGATTATGCCTTAGTTCATTTAGGGCATTGGTTTAGTTTTTTAGTTTGTTTTACATAAAATAGCATGATACACAATGTTTTTGTTTTTTTTACCATGCTAATAAGATTGTATCCCTCAGGCCTGGGCTGCTGACAGACAGCTCTCTGAACTGTGATCAAGAGAGTGCCTGTGAAATCCAGTCTCTGCTGTCACTGGCTGAGCCATCATCCTCTTCCTCCTCACACCCTGATGAAGGTGAGACATGAAGATCCGCTCTCAAAACCATAATTACACTGCAGCATCTTATTTTTGTGTTGCATCAATGAGTCATTGCACACACTGTGAAGGTACGCACTGTCAGTCAAGTGCATGTAAAATTAGACGTGTTCTCAGGATTTGACAGTTAATCATACTCCAAATGGCCCAACGTTACCGTCAGGAGGCTCTTGAGGAACACTCCCTTATCTGATGCTTTATTGCAAAGGAAATGAAGCACAACTAATCCAGAAAAACACGTGATTTCAGTACTGATATCTGGCCGTTCATACAAGCACATGGTCGTCTGTCCTCAGATCTCCTCCGTGAGAAACAGCCTCACCGCGTTCTGCCGAGCATGAGCAGTGACAGCGAGCTGGACTGTGACACGGAGAACGAGAATGAGGATGAAGTTGTGTCTCTGGAGGCTGGAGACTGTGCGTTTGACACCAGAACACTACCCTGCCCAGGTTTATATCTCACACTTCACTGACACTGCTAGTTCACTGCTACCACTCAAAAGTTTGGACACACTTGACTGAACTTGCTTTTTCATGATCTTTTTGATAAAAAAGGCTTAGGCTTACATAATTCTTTTTTTCTCGATTCAGGTCGAATTGAAAATGTACCTTTTGCATTTTACATGAGCAATTTTTCACTTAATTTAATGAGATTGAGCCTAATTTGCATATTTATTACAAAAGCAATACACAAGTGCACCTTAAATGTTTGATAGATTTTATCTTTATATAAATGATTTATCCTGTTTGTCCATTCCTATATCTCATTTTAACTCTTTCCCCGCCAACGTTTTTTTTTTTTTTTAAGTTTTTTAAGGTGCCTGCCAGCGCCAGTATTTTTGATCATTTTCACAGAATTTCCATGGCCCCCATATTTTGTTGTATGAATATCTGAACATGCAATATATCAAAAGAAAGAACAGAGCCTCTGCTTTAAAACAAAAACATTTGGTTCTTGCTTAATTCATTCTTTTTAATCCACTCTTTAAATATTTAATGTTTATTAATTTTGAGGATTAGTTTTCATGTTTTCTACAGTCAATATTGTTAAATCCAAGCAAAATCATGATTTTTGCCTGTATATCTCCCCTTTTAATAGTGTTATTATATATTAGGGAAGCACTCAATCACAGCCTGTATGTAGAATAAATGTAATTACGTGCTTAAATTGTTCAAGTTTAAAATCGGTCATCCACCTGTTTAGTCTCAGATTATCTCTGTTTGTGGGCCAGACTGCACCAGCTTATTCTAATATTCCAGTATTGTGACTTCTGTTCCAGCGACCTGTGTGTGTTCGTCTGACGTCCTGTCTGTCTGTGTGTCGTTCTCAGGCGAGCAGCTGATCCCTGATGATCTGAGCTTTGTGTCTGGAGAGACCACAGAGAGGTGATCCGCCACAGCAAATGCTACAAAAATGTCCTGAAGTCGTCAGGCTCTGAATGTGCTCTTTACAATTATGTCTGTGCACTTACTTTGTTAAGATAGAACAGGAATATATGTGCTACTGTATATGTTATTTAAGAGAAACACTACTTTCAGGATGGGAAAGAAAAGTGTTTTTGTTTTCTCTCTGCATTGTGAAATGCGTAACATTCCGTTATAAAGGTGTATAAATTTATGAGTGCATACCTGGATAATCATATATTAAAGTTGTATACTACATTTCTTTAGTTTTGCAATGCTGCTTATTGTCATACATTTATTGGGAGTTGCCAAACAGTTGCCCTATTATTATTATTATTATTATTATTATTATTTTATTTTTTTTAAATTTGTCAAAAACTGAGTTGAAATATTTTGGCATATTAAGTCAGATTGTCAATACAGATGCTGCTCTGTTACCGATTTATGTGGTTTTATATATATATATATATATATATATATATTACTGAGTTTTGTAGCTAACCCCACTTCAGCTGTGTAGTCCACAAAGCATTGCTTTCTACACCCAAAGCATGTTTACATTGCCTAAATGTCTGCAAAAAGGGAACAGGGAGCTAATACAAGTTCAAATCATTTTCTAAATTGATTTTTATATTTGTGTGTGCGTATATATATATATATATATATAAAAAAATAAGCAGTTATTACACAGCTCAGTTACAAGCATTAGTGAATTTATCCATTCTTGCTTTGTCCCCCCCCCCCCCCCCCCCTTTTTTAAATATATATATATATATATATACCCATGTTAACTCCTATAAGATGTCCAAATAAAAGGCAGTTACATACTTAAACCAAAGTCTCAGGTGGGTCCAAGTCTGTGTTTCTAGCCCCACGCAGGTGGTGTTTTGCGTCAGAACTGCTGGAGTTGGTGTGTGGTTTGAGCTCAGACACACATTGATGACGTGGCCTGTTACGGCAGCAGCAGCGGCTGGATATCACAGCGTTTCTGTTGTGAAGAGATGTGGTGGCGTCATCAGCAGCTGGGGAGTGATGCTCTTATGTTCATCTGAGGTCACAGTGTTGCTCTTTGCATGGTCAGCTTTCACTCAGTACAGTCTGTTGAAAGTGTGAATGTTTTGTTGAAAAGTGTACTAGCTTTTGCTGTTTAATCTTTGGGTTAAGAATTAGCAACAGGTCAGTGCTTTATACAAATACTTTTTTTTCCTTCTGCTTCCCATCTAGCATGTTTATAGTCTGCAAAGTCTAAAACAATGAAGACAGTGTTCCTTGATTATTCAATATAAATCTAATGCTCTGCTTTGTGCTGTAATAATAAAGTCCCTATTTTGATGTTTTATGTTTCATATGAGCAATAGAGTAATCGGCTTACTGGTTTATTTCTCCGGTATATTTTCAAGTTTTTTTTGTTTGAAAGGGAGGGAGGCTCAAAAGTATGTACTGTATATTTATCTAAATTAAAATCTGAACAAATAAAAGATGCCATACGATTAAATACTTTTTTTTCTTTTCTTTTTCTTTGAGTCACATCAATTGCAATGTGTTAAAGTGTACCAAAAAAAATTGCAGGTCCAATGTCACCCCCAAATAAGAATTATATAATAATATAAAAAAATATTTTATTTAAGATATAATAAACATACTTATATTGTTTGTGTAAATTGACATGTATTATTAATCACAATTAAAAAAATACTTTTAAAAATATTTTTGAGGTGTTTTGGACTTTAATTCAAATTTAATCAGCATAAATTAAAGCCTTTATTATACCACTATCTATACATGTTTTATTTTAAAAAAATATGCATTTTAACTTTGTTTATTGTTAAAATGTTTATAAAAAATCTGATTCTTAGAAAAAACATTTCTAAAATTTAAACTATATTTTATTTATTTTAGATTTTGAGGTGAAATATGACCTGGATTTAAGTCTAAAACTAATTATATAATTAAATATAATGAAAAATATGTTTTAATATAAAAATATGTATACGTGTTAAATTCAATAACTTTTTTTTTTTTTACAATTAAGCAAAATAAAATTATTTAAAATTAGTTTGTTTTTTTTGGCTTTCAAATTTTTCTTAAAGGTGATTTAGGCTACTGTATAACTGTTTTTATTTTAAATCAGCATACATTAAAAGCAAATACATTTATTATTATTTATAAATGCACTTTATATAAAATATAGATTTTCAGTTTATTTATTAAGCTAAACTTTTTAAAAAGTTTATTAGAATGGTCATAAACATGATTCAAAAAGCATAATGATTCTAAAAATGGACTTCTAAAACGTAAACTATGTTTTATATTTCCTGCTTTATGTTTTGGGGTGAAATATGAGCAGGATCTGGTTTTGGTGAGATTCACACACTGACTGCTGTGTCGTGTGTGTGTGTGTGTGTGTGTGTGTGTGCATGTCCATTGCCTGTCTGCACCTGCTGTCTGGTCTAGTCTGTACACTGTGCAGTGCCAGATCAGTGCTGTGTGAGAATAAGCCCAGCAGTGTTTATGTGGATGAGTGCGTGTTGGCTCTGATTCTGTCCTCTTCACATCCGTTCCCTCCACTCCTCCAAGTACCTGACTGCCAACACTCACTGCAGTCTCAATGAAGACATGTTATGATGAATCCGTGTCAATATCGGGATTCTGATAACACCTGGTTTGGCCTATACACCCTTAATTATTCCCAGTTATTTAAGCCTCTAAATGTGTGTTTTCTGCCGTTATGACCGATCTTCAGGCAGTTTCAGAGGATTTATGTAACACGTTGGACCTTTTTTTTTTTTGTTTTTTTTTTTTTAGGGAAAGTGTTGGACGCAAAGTACACCGTTTTAATTTACTGCTCATCCAGAGAGCGGAACACTAAATCCTGTTCTCGGTGCAGTCACCTTCAATCTGGACCACTCAACCGCATAAATCCAGCTTAAATTTTAACTCGAGTAAACATCTTTTTTTTTAGTTACAGGTTAGACACAAAAGCACTGGCTGGTTTTCACTTAAGTTGTGCTGGGTCATGATCGAAAACAAAATACCTGTTTAATGTCTTGATTCTAAATGTCAAGTCAAGTCACCTTTATTTATATAGCGCTTTTTACAATACAGATTGTATCAAAGCAGCTTCACAGTGATAACATGAAAAATAATACTGCAAAGTTTGTTTCTAGAATAAAATTGCGTCACCGTCCACCTTAAAGGGTTAGTTGACCCAAAAATGAAAATTAAGTCAATTAAGGGGGGGGCGGGAAAAAAGTAGTCTCGTCGCTTGATAAACTTATAGTTGAGCCACTGTAGTCACATGGAATATTTAAAGGGCCGTCAAGTTTCATTCCCTTAGGCAGCCTATGTAGCAGTGATCCACCTCTCAGATTTAATAAAAATATCTTCATTTGTGTTCCGAAGATGAACGAAGGTTTTACGGGGTTGGTACAGCATGGGGTGAGTAATTAATGACTTAATTTTCATTTTTGGGTGAACTAACCCTTTAAGTAAGGCAGATCAATAATATTGTTGAATATTATCAGTGCTAACTAAATTAATAGCCTACTTAATGTAATGCTTTAATACAACATCACTGTTGATTTAGTTTGAAATTAGTCTTTTAGACCGAAATTGATCTTGTTTGCTAGGTTTCAGTAACAGCTTGAGTCTTGACACGAAAACACAACACATGCCCTATTTTGTATTGGGTAATAATTACATAAACTAGCTACATGTTTGAAAAGGAAATTGCTCTTCTGAAGTTCAGCAGGGACTGGTAAGGAAGTGCCTCACTGTGGACTGGTTTTAAAAATATAACCATTCATAACTTAAGAGTGATTCAAGTTTAATATAGGCTACACACCACAAAGACCAGGAGGCACTTTCCTGTGCTATAGCCTACATTACACAGGTAGGCCTACTGCTGAAACACCGTATAGCATGGTGTTATGTATTTGTGTATTATGTAGCCTATAGTCTATAGGAAACATAATTATAAAACTATTTTATTATAATTGAATTAAGTCATTTAAAATAGTCAAGTTACAAACATGGGCTACTCTACAACCAGGTGACAATGTTGCATGTGACACGGGCTCACGCTCCTATCGCCACAGGAAGTGCAGTAGCTTGATTAAAAGGCAGCTTGTTCAATTAAATTGTTCTGTGTTATTGCCAAGGCCTGACAGGTGGAGGACAGAGACTATAATTACATGTCCTGGCTCAGGAAACCTTCAGGGGTCACAACCAGGTCTTGTTTGTGTCAGCAATAAGGACTCGCTGTACTTCAGATCTCAGAACACTCAAAGAAATGAATAGAAATAGTAAGGGTACTACTGTTAATGTGTAGCCTACCGTCAGACTGTAACATGTCCGAGACTGTTAAAACTGCAGTAAATCTTATGGGCTTTATCGGCATAAAGTGTATGGGTTTGGGAAATCTGAAACTAGTTAGTGAATATGTCATACTCATGTAAGCCTCACGAACAGACGGACATAACCAAAATATGACTCTTGTGAAGACGAACTTGATTCATTGACTGAGTCTGATTCAAACCGAATCTCACGAGCACAACACATTTCATAAATGCTCTGTTTAAACGGCCCTTTACAGACCAATCCAAACATGTTTTTTACATTTAGGGTTAATCCCTGAAACGCAAGACACACATCAGTGTAAAAAAACGTATGGTCATGAGAGGTCAGATTTTTGTGAATCAGAAATCCCAACTGGCACTGTGACCACTGTTGCATGTGGGAATATATATTTAAATAACGCCTGATGGTATATTTCAGGTCTAAAGGTATAGGCTATATTTAAGTAACGCCACCTCACAAGATAATTGACGATACCACATATTGACACACACAAAGTGTTCACGACTGTTGCAAATGCGATAAGATTTAGGGCCCAGATACACATGGCACAGCTTTTCACTAAAACAGCATTTTGGGAGCCTGAAAATGCAAACTTTTGAAAATGAGTTTCAAAGTGCATGTTTTTGAAAACGAAGCCATTATCGTCTTTGTGCAAACTACAAAAATGCTAATTTAGGAAAAACTGTGACGTCATGCGCATACATGTTTTTTGCAGATCCGTGTGAATGGCGTAAGAAACAAATGCAAAGAAAAACGTTCCTGTTTTTAGTAGGCTACATCATTGTTGGGTAAACGTACCCTTGATTTATAGCATTTTTGTTTGTTTGTTCAGTTGCCTTCTAATATTTGTAGGGAGGATCTACAAAACATACCGTCTGAACATACCAAATCTGTATGATTAAAGTAAACCGGCATTTCACAAAAAAAAAAAAAAAAAATGGAGCAAAAGAATCTTAGGCTACACATAAAAAATCTTTTTGTTGTTGTTAAATCTGAACCTTGAAGCTATTTAAATCATGAATCACATCATCAGTGTGTTCAATCCATGATCTAAATTTGACTGACTTCCAGGTCACCTTGCCTCTAATAATAGCTAATACTTTGACCAAAGTGATCAGTTAGAAATCTTGAAGATGAAACTGCTTTCAGGCACAGACCATGAAAACTGTTACGCATCCCATCAAAAAACAAAAACTCTTTGGAGTACAGTAGTGGTTTCTCATCAACACAGGTTTAATAGAATACAGTGATGACCATCAGTAACATAGGTTTCTTTTTTAAGATCCCCCCCCCCTCTTAGATGGCTGGAAACCCTTCCTCATCTTTGCTTTAGAGAAGACAAGCCCTTTAAAGAGCTCTCTTCACTCATGGCTTGCGTAGGTTCATTATTGCTAGCAGAAAAAGAGCAGTACTGAACAGTACATGGACAAAAAGCAGTGACAGCAAGTAAGGAGAGGGCTAACCGTCATGAAAGATAGAGCGCGCGCCCTTGATGCAGAAATTATCACTAACAGGGGAAACGCTGCGTCTAACAGTCAGTCCATGGGGGCCAAGACTCAACAGTATGTGAAGACGAAGTGAGATGTTCTTCACTGAAATTAACCGTCCGAAAACTTTGGTCCTTTGACTGATTACCACTCGGTGAATAAGCGAGAGCCTGTCTGTGACTGTATTACAGACGCCCAGCGCTGCATCTGTTAGACTTTGCGCACTTCCAAGTAGTTTTCAAGTACGTAGACTACGAACTTCAACGAGAAGGGGGCGGGGGCAGGGGTTAGGCCTACTGAAAAGCCTTACAGATTTCTGTATCCATCTGAGTTATCAGTGGTGATTAAAATAGCACATTTAGAAGACAGACATCACATACACATCCCAACTATTACGCGCACCCACGCACTCAAAAACACACATACGTACATACATGTATACAATATATGTAAGTTACTACACTTCTGATATATATTTTGTGCCCCGTACGAGGCAATGATCGTGAGGGGGATTGTACATGATGGTGAGGGAGAAAGGGGATCTCTGAATCTATATTCCGCAGCTATATCACGTGGAGTGGAGCTTCGTCGCGAGGTCCATGTCCTGTGAGCTGCACTCATCAATCTCCAGTCATCAATCCCGCACCGAAGGCCTCGAGGAAACGTTTTCCGCTTCTAGTGCAGATCTACGATTCATGATGGAGGTGGCAGGGCAGCCGGTGACGTGCTCAGAAACTTCCACAAGGGTATAAAACCAGGTGACGAATCTCATAATGGGCAGTAGAGTGCGTAGACATTCGGGACAGTCTTTTAATGAAAGAATGAATGAATGAATGAGGCATTTTATATAGCGCTTTCATATGTAGGCCTACTACTGTTACACCCAAAGCGCTTTACAACCATGTCGGGGTCTCCTTGGATAATGCGGGTAAATGTTTAATTGATCCTCCTCCCTGTTCGTGTTTCAAGCTCTAAGGAGGGTTCCTCTTACATTCGACATCTGGATGTACATTCTGGACCAGTTAAAATGCACAATGACTGTTCAACTTCCAATTCAAGACCCCTTTTTTGACAGGAGAACAATGGTGTAGGGTGAGAAGTTGGGCTCAATTCGTGGCTGGAAGTGGATGATGTTGCATGACAACACAAAGGCTGAGTGATGGATGTTAAGCCCCGCCCCTCTGCCAACTAAAATAAACAAATGAAGACTGATCAGTGCAATGGCACAAGTCGCTCAGTTATAGATATAGGGAAGGAATAAAAGCTTTGCAGCATTGCTAGTCAGAAACACGTGAAGTTCATGCCAGCACAGGGATCTTGAACAGAACTACCTAATAGCATTATGGCTGCGTAGTTAGTGACATTGTGACATCGTTATAAGTTCGGAATATGAACACACGCCTACGGCTTTGGTGAGATTGGTGTTGATCTTAGCTGTATAGTGTTCAAGGAATATTCAGGGTAAAATACAACTCAAGCTCTATTAACAAAGCATGCGACATTGGGACAGAAAATAATTGACAGCTATTTCTTATATTTAATGTTTACAGTTGTGCATTTACCAACAAAAAAAAGGAAAGAAACTGGAATAGCTGGTTTAAAAGTAGAAATGTTTGTATTTTTGTTAAAGCAATTCTGTTAAGTTTTCTAAATGAGTTTGAAGACTGAATATAACATTGCACAGACCATTTGGTGATTGATCACATCTGTCTCATACTAACAATGTATTGTGGGTTATACTTTTTTAACTGTGAAAGTTGCTTCATAGTTCTGTTAATTTGCGGACATAAAACATATTTTCTGTGGTAATCGGTAGGCTAAAGCATGATCAGCTTAATGTTCACCCAAAAATGAAATTCTGTCATCATTTACTCGCCCTCATGTTGTCCCAAACCTTATGACTTACTTTCTTCTATATGGATCATAACATGTCTGGTCTTTTTGGTTATAAAATGAAAGTCAATGGTAACCAAAACTGTTACCAACATTCTTCAAAATATCTTCATTTTGAAGGTGATGGAATTGTCATTTTTGGGCAAATTCTCCCTTTCAGGCCAAGAATTTCCAAAGCATGTTGCTTCTACATGGCGCCATGATATCAGTGACTGAGAGACAGATAATAATTTATATTTCTAAACTGAGTAACGAGTCAGTGTACTCTTATTAAATTTTACTGTTGAAGTACACTATATGTACTTTTACCATTTAAATTTTCAACAAATTCTGATTTAAAAAATAAAAGATGGTAAAAAAAGGCCGCCTTAATCTTAAGCATCCATTTCTGAATAAAGAAACGGGTAGAGTTTAAAATAAAGTGGTAGAGCGATCAAATTGACTACATCAACTTCACAGTCTGTCAAAAACAGGCCAATGTTGGAGATAATAAAGGCACACATCGCGCTGCTGAAACTCTATTATCCATGTCCTCAACACCTGAGGGGCACTTCAAACTATGAGCATCTCCTATCGGCTTTGTTCTGATGTCAATCAAGCCTTCTGGGCTACACTTACACATCCTATACAAGCTTAGATTGACAATCAAACCAATCTTAATCCAGTTTGCCAATATAAAGAAATTAGATATTTGGCTGAACATATTTGTTTTGACTGGTAACTGAGTCTTTGACTAATTTTCCTCTGCAGGATTTAACAACGAGCTCTTTGTAGGTGTAGCGCTGTCTAGGGATGGTAGTGTGCCTCCTGATGATCATATTCTTTGGTTTTAAAACTGAATATGTATAGAATTTGATCTGATATGTTCACTCCAAGGCGATGATTGGAAAAGAAACAGGTGTTGTTTGTCAGTGGCTTATGTTATTTCTAGTTAGCATCATCAAAGGGTGGTTGGAGATATGTTGAATGTTCAAATGCTTTGATGTGGCAGCCGCCCAAAAACAGCCCAGAACTTTCCACAAATATAATACAAATTAAGCCAAAAACAGCATTTTTGTTCTTTCAACAAATGGTCAGTGAAAGTGGTGCTTGACCTTTAGAAAATAGTGATTGTCAACCTCAGGAGGTTAAACTAACTAGTTATTTAATTATTTAAATATATATTTTTTATATGAGGTTTTCTTTTTTGCAACTCTGTAACAAAACTGTTGTGATTTTGTTATTTCCTATTGCAATAAACATAAACATTAAAACTAAATTGTACCCTATTTGTGGAAAGTGCCATTTATGGTTTTCACGTATTGCGAAACGAACAAGGTAAAACAAGGGGCCATAAACAGCACATACATTATGTGTGCTAAAAACATATGATGCCACTCGCTTTTCAATGACTCAACACAGTCAGGTCATAATTATGCCCGATTCTTCATCTGTAATTTGTTAGACATCCTCACACCATCATCGAGTAACCTGTTCATACAGTGTACGCTTTGGATAAAAAGAAAAAAAAAGAAAAGGTCTATGAGGTTATTCTGAATAGTTCCTCTGAAGGTGTAGTGTCTGAACATTAAAATGGCTTTAATAACCAAAGCTGCATCATGTCTCTCGCCTCAGATATCAGATTTAACATCTGTACTCCTGTTGACCGCAGTCACCTGCTTGCTTCTACACTAGGTTTACGTTATGTGTGTGTGTAAATAGAGGATAGTATTAGGACAGTGTTGACGCTCTTTCCACACACACAAATCAAACTGGATCAGAAAGAAGGTTATGAGGATGAGGAGGAAGCTGGCAGAGAGTAATGAAGGATTCTGATAGGCTGGCTCATATAAGATAAACGTGGAAGCGTTAATGTAATGTAGTATCTCATATGTTTGAGTGTGTGTTTCTGTTCCAGAACCCAGTGAGCTGCCTCGCTGCCTGCACCTTACATAGACAGCAGTCCGTGAAATCTCAAAAGTGACTCATTTGGACCATTCAGATAGGCAATAACACAAATAGCAATGAGCACAAAGGAATTTCAGTAGGGTTTGCTGTAAGCATGTTGCTATCAAAACAAAATGATAAGGTATGGTAACACAGTACAATAGTTTTGAGACATTAAGCACATCTCACATAGACGTCAATTGCAAACCAAGCAGATTTCTTTTGGTCAATGAGGCAAATTCGCATGACTAACTTTAACAAAAGCGGAACATTTCTGCTCTCACGTGAAACTCACAATGCGCAAATTCCTATTGGAATTACTGGATTTCGTAAATGTGACCACTACTATTCTTTGATAAGTAAATACTGTAGCACTCGCAAAAAAAGTCTGGGTTTAATTATATTTAACTGTTTTAATCAATCATTTAATTCCTCTCGTTCATCTGCCAAGTTTGTCATGTTTGCCTTCTGCACAAGTATACATGCAATGCTGCCTTAGAATTTGTCTGAAATGAGGTATCTTTTCCATCTGAAGGGTGCCTTAAAATGCTGTCTGCTCACATAGACGTCACTTTCAATCTAAGCAGATTTCCTTTGGTCACCACAGCGAATTCGCATGACCAATTTAAACATGAGCGAAATCTGCATGGTGAACTTTATCGCCCTCTTTTTCGAATTTCTATTGAAATGACTGGATCTCGCTCATTAAATTTCGCTAAGCAATGGTAAAAGTGACCGCACCTTTTCTCTGATAAGCATAAAGTTTGTCACTTAGCTTAGAATTTGTCCAAAATTAGATACCTTTTCCATCTGAATGGTACCTTAAAATGCTGCCAATGAAGAGTGCTCACAAGGTTTTGGAACGGAGCTTGAATGTATGTGTGCGTGCGCCCACTGCATGAGTGTGTTTCATCTTCAGGGACAGAAGGCGGCATGATGGGGCAAGGAAGTTGTCGATTAGACCCTTTTGCTGTGGGTTACATGGGGAAAGGCTATCCCAGGCTTCCTCTCTGTGGAGCGGAGAGGATAGGGCACGCTAGGGAAGCAGCTCGGAGGACCGTGGCTTTCTCTGGCCCTCCGAATCAAGCTCTGTGATTCCCTCCTCAGCGGCATGACCTCCAGCCGCCTCTTCCTCCGGCCCTCCTGAGGGAAGAGCGCAGCCACCTCCAGCAATTGTCCATCTGAGGTGGTCTGCGTGTAGGAGGGCACTGTGGGTTTAGGCTGGGGCTTTTGCCTGTAGCCATTGGGGCCATCCTCTGGGTAGGGACGCCAGGCCGCGCCAACCCCACCGTAGGGGGGTATGAGGTCTGGCGTGACGGTTCTCATTGGGGGCAGGCCGGATGAAGCTGGGAGCCTGAAGCAGCCAGTCTCTGCACGCATGTCTGGCCCCGTGATGCTGAGACTTGTTCTGTCTGTAAACGAATCCATGCGGTCTTCGTAGGCCAGGTCAGCGGGCGCCGAGCACTGTTGGAGTGGCCAGCCGCCCCGGTTCTTTCCTCCGTTCTCCGCCCCTCCGTCTTGACACACCAGCTCACTCTGCAAGGGCTCCACTTCCTCTTCCTCCTCTCCTGCATCCTCCACCGGATCCTCTTCCCGTTGCTCCTCCGGTTCATCTGAGGGTGGGGGCAAACGAGGATCCCTGAGGAACACCACAATGACCGAGATGTTGTCGCTGGACCCCGCGTCTCGGGCCGAGGCCACTAGCTTGTGGGCCACCATGGAGGTGTCCCCATTGTTCTCCTGCAAGTGGTCGCTGACCACTCGCACGGCTTCGTCTGGGTTCACGGTGTCGTAGAAGCCGTCGCAGGCCAGGATCAAGTAGTCCTCGCTGCCGTCCAGGTTGAAGGTGGCGCTGTCTGCATCACCACAGATATAGGGCTTGTGTTCTGAATCACCTGCACATAGACATACAAAAAAAGTAAATTACCTGAAAGTGATTTAAGTGAATCTCACAAAAGAAGAAAATAGGTTTCAGAAAAGTGGTATATATTTGTAATATACAGATTTTGTATTATAAAGATAAAGATTTTTATTTTTATTTATTTATTTGCATTTTGTCTTTATTTTCATAATTAAAAAATGTTCGTTACTGTAATGCACTTGGACATTTAATTTTTGACCTTTATTTGTTTATTAATTTAGATTTCGCATTAATCACAATGGTAATTCTCATGACTATAACAATGTTTTTTTTCATAAAAATCAGCTAATTAAAGGAACTAGAATGCATACTTGATTTTAAATAAAAAATCGTTTTAGTCTTGAAAATTATATATTAATCTGATAAATAAAATGAGGTACATTGTCAGGAAAATAATGCTATAATGCAAAAAAAAAACGATACAACAATGTCCTAAAATGTTTCAATATTTTATTTAAACAAAATCTAATTTCTTGTTTTTTTCTTTTGATATTGGAATGAAATATGACTTGGACAGGTTCTGGACTTTTGTGCTTGCAAACAACCAGTTGCTTAGGCTATGGCAGAATTAGCCTCACTTGTCCTATTTATGAATCAAGAGCTTTAAGGGAATTAAATGCTAAACTGATAGGATTATCTGACAGATTAGCTATCAGCATTTAGGAGTGCAGCGGTTCCTGTGCACGAAGCCGTGGGAACCCTGCCTAAGGATTTTGCTGGAGGTCAGTCTTGTTAGTGCGACAATGTTCATTAGCCTGAAAGCAGTAATCTTACACTAGCTAATGTACATACTGTAAAGGACACTCATACTGTATCAATAATTTATTGAGGTAATGAAGAAGTCAGGTAATTCCAATAAATTTGTGGTTGGTACATTTTTCAACTCCAACTACACAGTTGGTCTGATTACGCAAGTTTAGAATCAGTATAGTTGATTTAAGTTTTAACAATAATCAATATTGTTCTTTAATAGTGCACAGACAAGTGGAAGCTGCACAATCTGGCTACATTGATTAAATCGAGTCTGTGCCAGGGTTTCCTTTCTAAAATGCTGTTTCCTTCATACTGAAATCTGTAGTGTGGTGATAAAGGGTTTTCTGCTGTGGCCTGAACGTCCTCTTCTAAAAATACACACTGACCTTTAGTTCACTTTAACTTACAAAAGATCCTGTCTAAATAAGTGAATATCTTCTTGGAGCCCAAAAGGAAAGTCCTTCAAAACCGTCTTAAGGAGTTTTTACCTCTCCGCTGATGGCTTTAGCTTGATTACTGGGATTTGTGAGATACTATTCTGTAAAGCTGCTTTAGAACAGCACTGTATGTATAGTGAAAAATGCTATTCAATTGATTTATACATAGCATTTTACAGAGCACAAACAGGGCTGTCAATTCTGCATGTTAAAATGTATATTGTAATCTCAAAGGTCGCATACCAATGGCTCTTGACACGGACAGGCTGCCGTTCACCCTCCATGTGCCGAACCAGATCACACACCCACCCAGAGCCTCAATCCTCTTTTTCTCATCCTACACACACATAAACAGACAAACAATACAGTCACGAGGAGTCATTAACTATAACAGCTAGTATCATTTTCAGTTCAGTGTCAGTTACTAAAACTCGAATTGGCTGAAATGTCAGACTGTGACTTACATACAATTTCATTATATAGCTAAAGCTCCAAAGACTCGCCTTAACAGATCCACTCTTGGGAGAGTGTTATGTAACACAGCACGTATAATGTATGCATGTATAAACATTGCATACGCACAAAAAAGGCATTGAAATGGGCGTACACAATTTTCCACACACAAATCGGGATTTATAAAAAAAAAAAAAATTGAACTTGCCGTAAATATGTGGAAAAACATGTAAACAATTTTTCAATGCATTTTTTGTGCATCAGGCCCCTGGACTTCTGGGGTAAAAATAAAGGTCATTTGCAAAAAATCTAGGACTGATCTAGGACCAATTTTGCCAATTCAATATTGGTCTCCTACTATTATAAACTAAATCTTCTATAAGATTTTTTTTTTCTTTGAAAGAAATCTCTTCAGCTCTCCAAGGCTGAATTTATTTGATAAAAAATATAGTAATGTTGTGAAATAGTTCTAGTGAAATAGAAATGTAAGTTTTTCCTGTGATGGCAAAGCTGAATATTTAGGGTGTTCAGTGTCACATGATCCTTCAGAAATCATTCTAATTTGCTGATTTGGTTCTCAAGAAACATTTCTTATTATCAATGTTGATGATTCATTTTTTCAGGATTATTTAATGAATAGAAATTTCAAAAGAACTATTTTGCAGCATTATAAATGTCTTTACTGTCACTTCAAAGCATACAGATTAGTTTAATGCATCCTTGCTGAATAAAAAAAGTGTTAACTTCTTACTGACCACAAATGTTTGAACTGTAGTGTACTGTGAATCATTTAAATATGTACAAAAAATAATGTACAATTCACCTCTCTGTCTGGTTTGTGTGGTTTCATCAGCTCCACCGGTTGACCTCTTTTCACCATCATGACCTGTGAGTCGCCTAGCCAGGCTACGTAAAGCGTGTGACCCCTCAGAAAGGTCACGACCCCTGTGGTGCCACAGCGCAGGTTCTGTTCCAGACACATGGATGCACACAAATGTTGTCAGTGCACAAAGGGCTGATAGGAGGATCTAGACGTCTGACTGTGTTTATAGGGAAGGAACTCACCTCACGTGACGCCTTCTGCATGAATCGCTGATCTGTCAGTTTGAAGGAGTGACACAGGGCCTCTAACGGATCCTGACTGAACATTTCCTGTCTGACCAGGTTTACGTGCAGGTGATTGGCAGCATAGATGGCAGCGTCCACCCCTCCGTGACCATCAAACACAGCGAAAAACGCCTGCTCTTCCTGATCCTAAACAATTGATTTTTTTTTTGTTAGCTTTACCTCATAAAATGACTGCGACAATAATGAAACTTTTTGTTTTTTAGTTTTTATATAATTTATTTCAGATTTTATCATGATTAAAATGTTGTTACATTCACTCGCTGTACTGAAATAAATGTGTCTGTTGTTAATAGCTTATTGCCACATAAAAATTCCCATAATTCATTCTTAATTGAAATAAATCTCAATAAAGGTCTCACAATGCAGAACAAAACAAAAACGTGCCAACCTCTGGCATCCAACAGATCAGAAGCTGTTCGCTTAATCAACTGCAGTGAATGTTGCTAAATGAAATATTACACATGAGAAATATATGCAAATCAAATGTTGGTGTTTCCTCTTGTCGATCAGTTTTCATTATTAGCAGCTTACGAATTATTAAATAGCTTAGTTCCGTAGCAGGGCTGGTCAAATGGGATAAGCTCTCATTCGTATAAATAAGGATTTCATTATGAAAGACTCCTTGAGCTGCCATTACTAACACTGTGTCGACGCTGAAACCAAGCGGCTCGAGGCCAATTGAAAAGCTCCAATTTTAATCAACAAAGTATGACACACGGATGCATTGAACAACTATTTTGAATTGAACTGATTTTCTTTGATTATTCAATGAATAAAATTTTCCACATCTTGCATGCGATGTTCTGTAAAACAACAGCTGCATGCCTGAAAATGAGTTTCCTCGCCGACTAGGGAACAAAACAAGGATATATATATATAGAAAATAAATAAACATACAGTACAAATCAAGATAATAAGGTAATAAAATAAATCTAATAATAAAAATTAATAAATAAAATAATAAAATAAATACAACCAAATAGGTCTTGCAACTTTTTCAGTGTAGTTTATCGAAAACTTAATTCATAATCATCTCAGATTTTGATCCTGAGTCTCAGTTATTTAATGTATCCAGGACTGAAATATTAGCATTAGAAATACATTAGTTTGTATTCTAGTTTTGACGAGTCGCTTACATAGAACAGCACTGATATAACAACAACTATGTTTACATCTCTTGCTCTGAATGATGTCCACTTATGGCCTAGACTGATCTCTGATCTGTTTCTGCCTAAGGCAAAGGGATGCTGGTGTTCACCAATAATACCAGTAAAAGCCCAGCATTTATCTCCAAATGGCAGATGTGAAGAATCGCCCCAGAGACTATGAATACAGGGAAGAGCGTATTGATGAAATGTGCTGCCATCAGGATGGGATATTCTTTAGGGAGGGTCTATTTCATGCTACAGTGGACAGCTATGCAACAGTGTTTACTCTTATTAGAGGAAGAATAGCCCACACATCTCATCCGAAGAATCAAGTAGATCTAGATGTGAGACGGCAAATCTGCCTGCACTTATTGCTTTCCGGTGACGAAGCACATTCTCGCTCGGCTAGAAATTACACTGGTGGTAATCAGGAAAGAAATTACATAATGTTGTTTCTTCTGGGATGTTACATTCAGCACAACTCTATTATGTTGAAAAGTGATGCTAAGTGAATCGGTGCTTTAGCATCTACAGAACCTAGACTCGCATTTGTGAGAGCTATTTGTTAAGGCATGGAAGGCTCAACCGAGGCTGGTGCTCATGTGTCCGTTGCAGGTTTAAATCTGTCTTTCAACATTTCCTGCTGATTTTAAATTATCTTCTCTCCATCAAAAAGGACATAAAAATAAACTTTAGAAAAGAATTTTCCTTTGCATGAAACAATCTCTATAACCATTAAATGTGCTGAAGAATTTATTTGGCATACCACGGATAAAATGTCCCTATCTAACAGACATTCCTGAAGTATTTGAAATTGTATTTGTCTCTGTGACAGAACAGAAATCTTGGATTATTTGATGTTCATTTTACACTACTGTTTAAAAGTATGTGGTCGGTATGATTTTTTTATGTTTTTGAAATAAGTATTTTATGCTCACAAGTGCTGCATTTATTTGATAAAAAAAACAGTAAAACTGTATAATTTGTATAATGTGGTTGTTACGTATATTTATAATATATATATATATATATTTTTTTTTTTTTTTTTTTTAAAAAACATCATTTATCCCTGTGATGGCAAAGCTGAATATTCAGCTTCATTATTCCAGTCTTCAGTATCTGATGATCCTTCACAAATCATTCTAATATGCTGATTTGCTGCTCAAGAAACATTTATTATTATTATCAATGTTGAAAACAGCTGAGCTAGTTTAATATTAGTAATCCTGAACCTTGATACTTACTGACACCAAACTTTCGAATGGTAGTGTATATTATTAAAAATAATGGTAATTCAAACTCACGATCAAGGTCATACCTGTAGATTGAAGAGTGAGTTGAAGTCAGGAATGACAACATGTTTGTCTTCCATCTTTCTGCGCATGTTTTTAATAGCGTGGATGGAGGTCTCGTAGTACGGCATGTGGCGGCGGCGATACGGGAACTCCTTTAGCCAATGACAGCATGTCTCGCACAGCTTATTAAAGATCAGCCGTGCCAGCTTTACCGAATCGATCTCTGCCAAAGCAAATAACATGTTACATGTTACACATGCTAACACAAACACTCTGCTTTGATTCATGATGACTAATCAACCATTGTTTCATATGTCACAACACTGTAAAAAACAACACACACATGCACCATACGCAAACTGACAGTGCTGTTGTTTGTTCACAAGCCAAACAGATTTGACTGTAATATCATATTGGAAAGGGAGAGTGCATGAGCTGCTGATTAAATGCACAGTGGAAGCGGAATTGAGGACAGTGGGCAAAAGAGGACATCTGCCAACTGAGAAAGAGAGAGAGAGAGAGGAGGTGACTGGTTAATGATGATGGGATTGTTCCAGCTCTGGTCTCTATGGAATAAAGCTGACGTTCCTTCGTTCTGTGAAGTTCGATATCAATATGTTTGAAACAAGCTCTCCCGTTCTTCAAAGCTTTTCAGACGGTAATATGAAGCATTTGATGCACAACTAAGGTGTGTTTTGTTGTTGTAAATAGGTTAAGTATTGAAAAGTGCCTATAGCCTAAAGGGATAGTTCACTCAAAAATGAAAAATCTGGCATCATTTACTCATCCTCATGTTTTTACAAACCCACATCTCAAAAGGTCGCATCGCGTCAGGTCAGGTGTAAGTCAGACCGACTGCTGTTAGTTCTTATGTCTCTCATTACAATACACCAAATCAGAGTCCAAACAGAGCAGGGATCTCCCCATTAAATGACTGACAATGATTTTCAAGATAAGGACAAGATCAGCAGTGTAAATAAAATTCAAAAGTTAAAGGCTTAAATTTTAGTCTGCTTGTTGTATTGTATTGTATGACTTCAAAAGACTTGTAATATAGTATATGATCATTATTTTTATGGTGTTTTTTTAAAAACTTTTTAGTCTTCTGGTCACTATTTGCATAAATGAAAAATATCTTATTATATTGAGTTTGTAAATTTAGACAAAATACTATAGAACTTTAATATGTATTAAATTTTATTTATTTTAACATATATACTATTTACTATAATGATAATTATTTTCATGTTATGGTCGATATTACAATTCTAGATTGTCTAAATAAATTAAAAAGTAAAGCAACTGAAATTATTTTATATGCTGTTTAAAACTGTAATTCAACTGTTTTATATGCGACAATTGTATTTAGGCACCACAAAATTGTAATGTACCGTATGAAAATGGGTATTTATTTTAAGATAAGCTAAAGATTACATTTAACAGTGTTACATAAAGCTGTTTGACTTCAAAAGATTTGGAAAATAGCAAGACCTATGAACAACTTTTATGGTGCTTTGGGCTTTTTAGTCTTCTGGTCACTATTTGCATTCATTGTATGAAAAAAGTGCAGCATGGACATTCTTTAAAACATTTTTTATGGTTTAAAACAAAGAAAGTCATACAGGTTTGGAAAAACATGAGGGTGAGTAAATTAAGACAGATTTTTATTTTGTAGGTGCAAAACCTTTAAAAGTATCACTGGCAATCAAATTTGTTTCTCAATCTCGTAAAATTTTGTTGAAAAAGTTTACATTGCAAAACTTATGGCAAAGTCGCAGATTTGCCTAATGGAGTGTCTGTTTTTTATGACTCAATTTGTGGCATATTTGACAATGGCAGTATTTTCTCTTCCATTTTTGTCCATCAGTCCACCACAGTGCTGCTTTTGACAGATGTATTTTATCATTGTGTGGACGAAGAGGCCTTTTAGATTGTTTGATGGTTGTATAGTAGACATTACATGCTCTTTCCTCTTCCCTTATCCTTTTAGACGCTCTCTCTCTCTCGCTCGCTCAACGTCTTGTCTCCGTGGGCACAGAGTCTAAATTGAATCTGCCATCTCAGGGCTGCGCTGGTGAACAGTGCGTACTGCCTTTGGCCTGAGCAGACGTCTGTATGCCGCCCAGTGTACTGATGTCAGTCGTTTCCACTGCTAACTTACACTGAACATACTCTCTGCTGCTGGAATGGGTCACATCACGTAGGCCTGTTTAAAGGACCAAACCTCCAGTGAAACCCTTGATTAACTGTCCCGGCTGAGGAAACCCAGACTCGGCTCAAGTGGAGTTCTCAAGCTCTGACGTATTTTTGAACAGTGCTTAAACTCAACGCAGATTGCGGTCCATCTGGCCTTATAAATCTACTGTCCAATCAGGAAAGTGTCTGGGATTAGTGTGCTATGTGAATGTCTGTGCTAACTCATGATGGCAATAGTTGGATGTGAACCACAGAGAATTATTTCACCCTTCGTGACTTGTCGGAATGAGTGTATTTATGAGATCAGTGTACATGAACGCCACCGCAATGTAATTAGCAGTATGAAAACTCTGAATTTTCTTTCCGAGTTTGTTTGAGCATGTCTATTAAAGGATTATGACAGAAAGAAATTGCTGTCGGTCATAATTAAAGATGAAATTTGTCATTTTTGATTCACTAGCAGTAAAAAACTGAATTGTAATCTGTTTGGTAGTGCAGCCAGACCTGCTATTACATACTATAACATACTATTTTGTCGAATTACATTAAAAATCAATAACTACATATGGCAGGATGAGAATGTTAAAATAAATAAAATTACAAATAGTTATTTTTATTTTATTTAGACAATAATGTATAGAATTTTAATATCTATTTAATTTATTTATTTATATATACTATATATTATAATGATAATTATTTTCATGTTATGGTTGCTGGTAAAATTCTACAGTAGCTTATATTGTCTAAATAAATGAAAAATATAACACTAAAAACTAAAATCAATTGTTTTAAATGCTTGAGATGAATATAGCCATCACAAAATTATAATGTACAGTAAGAAAAATTCATATTTATTTTGATATTTGCTAAAGATTACATTTAAAAAAAATTGTTACGAAATTATTAGTGTTTTTAGAAATATAAGGTGATCCAAAAGTAAAAAATAAAGCAACTTGGCATGTACAATTATATGCAATATCGACCGATACGTATAAATCCAAAAAATTGTAAATATAGCCTGATAACAAATATGGAACTGAAATATTGTGCATCCCTAACTTCATGCACATCAACATTTGCATGCCAGGCATTATCTATTTTGACAAACTTTGAGTTTACACTTATTGCTACAGAAAGAGTCTGAACATTGAGAGCGAACTGAAGGGGGAAATTAATCAGAACGGACATGATTTCATAACAAAAAGAGGTGATTGACATTCAAATATGAATAGATTTTCGAAGCTCTGTTTTCAACAACAGCTAAAACTGTGGCACATTAGCAGTGTTTTCCATCTCAAATTCCTTTGCCATTTCAATTAGAATATAGAAAGATAAGAAAGCAAATCAGGCCAGCGTTAAGTTAGTAAGTGACCTAAATTTGCACTTGAATAGGAGGCTTAAAATTGTGCAGAATGGCCTACATTCGGATCAAATATTTTGTGATCTCTTCTCTACTCGATAACAAGACTTCAATACAGATTCTCTGGCTTTATTGATGCTGCATGACTTCAGATGGGTCACGACGAGTGTCAAAAACTACAATGAATCAACGCTAGACAAGTCTCAGTCCAAGTTATCCTTTCATTAATCGAGTCTTTACAGTTTACGTTTATGTGATGCAGTTTTTATGGGTCACTCACGAGGCAGCCTGTCTGCTCCGTCCTCCACACTCTTGTTGAGATAGTACACAGAGAGATCGCTTTGCAGAATACTGTCTGCTGTACCACGGGCCAGAGCTGCAGCCAAGGAGAACGGGCAGTTACTGTAAAAGAGAGATGAGGAGAGAAAGAGAGAGTGCTTTAAAACATCTGCTGAGTAGATCACGGAAACATTATGCAAAGGAGCACTGTCAGGATTTGATTCAATTTCCCCTTCATTTTTTCTTTTCTCAGCACCAGAGCGAGAGCTCATTTAACCGTGAGATGATGAGTAGGAGGCAAAAGCAATATGCACAGGTCAAAACAGAGAAAATGGCCAAAGAATCCATCTGAATAGGTTCTTATGATCACTGTGCACCAAAAAATACCTCTTTGCAAACAGACTTTCTCCAGTATGGGTCAACAATTCCTTTAAAAAAGCTTATGGTGGGGAACAAGGGTAAAAAGCTGAACTGTGAGTGTTAAAGCCTGGCGTTTTAACTACTGATGTGAATATCCTTTTAGGGCTTGTCGCTCTGATGGATTGAGATAGTGAGGAGAGGCACTCTAAAACTAGCCTGACCCAAATCCACTTGAGCACTCTGCAGTGCTGAGAGCCGAGACCCTGCTGGATCACTGAAAATAAATACAACTGCACATTATGAAATCAAGAGCCGACACTTAAAGACAAGCCCCGTCATCCTCATAAGAGTATTTCATAAGAGATGATCGTGGAATTCTCATCCAAACAGAGCAGGGATCTCCCCATTAAATGACTGACAATAATTTCCAAGATAAGGACAAGAAATCCTATATTTTATATGATAAATTGACATGCTGATATTTTTTGGGGGGAGATTACAAGAATATAATCTAATTCAGCGTTGAAATGCACATTTTAAGACCTTTATGGAACCGGTTTTGAGAGAGAGACGCACACACACACACACACACGCACACGCATGCACACACACACACTGTTCAAAAGGGTTGGTAAGCATTTTTTATGCTTTTTGAAATAAGTCTAATGCTCACCAAGGCTGTATTTATTTGATTAAAAATACAGTAAAACAGTAATTTTAACGTGCATTTTCAATTTTGGTTCCGTTTCACTGTGTTCGGTTCATTTTTTGCCTGCCTTAATTCTCTAGTTTGTTCACCTGGTTGTTAATTAGTTCCCACACCTGTTCCGATCCTTAATTAAAATTTTTTTTTTGTTCAGTTCATTGTCAGTCGCAGGAGAATAACTTTACACAACCCACACTAATATGTTTAAATTTGAAAACGTATCTTTTTCTCTCTGTTTTCGCCTTCTCTCTTTTGTTTCTCCACTTCTTCTTCGTGTGCTTTATTACACCCACACATTACAGAAATATTGTTACAATATACAATATGTTTTCTATTTTAATATACAATCTAATTTATTCATGTAAATAGGAAATAATAATTGTTCAGCAGCCATTACTGCAGTCTTCAGTGTTACATGATCCTTCTAACATGCTAATTTAGGCCTCAAGGAACATTTATTATTATTATCAATGCTGAAAACATTTCTGCTTAATATCTTTTGTGGAAACCATTTATTTTCAGGTTTCTTTGATTAATAGAAAGTGCAAATGAAGAAAAACATTTACTTGAAACACAAATATTTTGTAACATTACAGTAGCATTATAACTATTGATCAATGTAATGCTTCCTATAATAAAAGTATTTAAAAAAAAACACACTTTTGAAAGATACTGCAAATATAAAGTACACCGTGACGTATATTATAAAGCAAATCCCCCCAAAAAAGAAAACTGTTTAATTATTGCTTTTCCGACCATTCAATAATAATAATAATAATTTAAAAAACACAAATAAGTGCAGTTTCTAACTGTGGAAAGGAACAATTATCTGACTAGGGGAACATTAATCTCAGTGAATAAATATGCCACAGAAATCTTCTAAACGTGTGTCTTGGACAGTGTCAATGTGCCGTCCACTCTCTGTCTGTGAGGGGCTTTTGCCAACATTCTGTTGAATTAATAGCTTCAGCTGTGGCCTGATGAGAGAGGATAACACAGCCATCCAATAATCCTCAAAATATTTATTATGACTCACTCAATTTATGAGCAATGGTCCATAATGAATTAAAACAATTATAACAATGGATTTAATTCTAAATCAATTTTTTACCCCTACGTTTCTGATAACACTGTCTATGAATCCTGTATATGTAATACATTATAAATGTACTAAATGTTCAATTATAATGCCATATAATACATCTTATACATGTTGCATGTCATCATCTTTATGATTATAATACTTACATATTCTTGGTTACACACATAAATTGTAGAATATAAAGGATTGGGCAACCCACAACTAATGTCTTATATCAGTTACAGTTCTTTGTCAAGGTGCTACCACCAGTAAGTATTAAGGAAATATAACCAAAAATTAGGCATTATGAATATCTTAATAATGCATTAAAATGCCTCCACTCTGGCGGCCATAGAAACATGAAGCTGTACAGCAATGGCAGCTGATGCGGCTGCGTAACCATGACAACCCTGACAGCACAACGTGGGCTGCGCCATGACGACAGGATGCTGTGGTGAGTGATGTTGTAGTGAGGAAAAAAGCCACCATCTGCCCTCAAGTCAGAACACACACACGTTAGATATTAGAAATCAGAACAATCTGTAACTGCTTCACACACACACACACACACACACACACACACACACACACACACACACACACACGCACACACACACGCACACGCACACGCACACACACACAGTCAGCACAAGAGGCTGGACTACCAGCCCCGCAGACAGGAGAACGGAAAGTGGAGCGTTCTCAAGGACGACTCAATGACGGTCTGCTCCAAATGAAAGGATCCAGCAGAGAGATGAGAAGGAGGCAGCTAACAGATTCTTCTGGACAACATGATATAGTCGGCTCTCTCAGTATGAAGTGATGAAAGAGAGTTCCTTTTAATTAGAATCAATTTACCCACATAATTATCCTAATTACACCTGTATATCTGTTCATTGATCTATCCACCTTTCTATATTTATGTTTATCGATTTCTATCCATTTATCTGTTCATCTAGGCTATATGTTAATCAATCTATCTGTTTATTACTCTCTCTCTTTCTCTCTCTATCTGTTTTTTGGATACCCATCTATCTGTTCATCGGTTTATCCATTTATCTATGCATCAATCTATCCACGATACCTAACTAGCTTTGGTGTATGAATCAGATCAAAAGACACTGGAAGTCTTCGAAATCATGTGTGTCACAGGGACAGCAGTGTGCATTAATGTCCGCCATGACAGAAATATGAAAAGATGGGAAAGAAAAGTGACAGTGAGATGTGGGAGGAACTGATGGCCTGAGGAGGGGACGAAGACAGAAAGAGAGAGAAATGACATGCCAATTGCCATCACATTCTGGGATCCTCCTCCGCATTTCCATTCATAGAAATGCTCTTGCTCTTTCTCTCCTTCTCACACGCACGCAGCCGTCACTACCTGAGGGGGAGGGGGTGCTGAGGTGGGGAGCTCTGATTGGCTGAGCCTCTCGGGCACAGCTAAGGTGAGCCAATTGGAGACGGACGTTTCTTAAGCAGCACAGAGGAGTATGAGGGATGCAAAGGAATGAGGATTAGAGAAGAGTCTTTTTTTGTCCTCTCAACCAAGTTGAAAAAAAATATACACACTGCTTATCCCCAGACTTCAAAGCATTGCACAAAGTGCTGTCTCTGTAGTAGACAACTAAAATCTCACAGCATGGTTATGTGTTACAGGAGAAATGGAAATTAAGAATAAATAGATTTGTCTCTGCTCTCATTTTGGTTGTGTTTAAAAGATTAGCCTGGTTATGGAAAATAAATGCAACTATACAGCAGGAGGGTAAAAAAAGAGAAGGAGAGTGAGAGAAACAGAAATGTGCCGGGGAGCCTTGCTTTGACGTCATTCGGAGGAATGAAGGCTCAGTGTGGCTAACACTACATAGTCACACTTCAAGTCAGGAGAGAAATGACGCTTTGCGCACACACGCACACGAATACACGCTGTTGATGGACTTGCATTGCATATAAATGCAGTATTTATAACTAGGGTCCCTAGTCTGGGGACGTAATTAAATACCCACACACATTCAAAATTAGTTTCATCTCATAATACAATAATTAGACAAGGTACAAGAGGCTATGTTATATTTTGAAGGGCTTTCTTGCAAACTCAAATTATTGCTATAATTAAATGGATAATACAAAGGCTAGTAAAAAATATGAGATAAATAAACTTTAGTAAATATAACTTAACCTTTAAGCATGTACAATAAAAAATATTGGTGTAGGATCTACTTTGAAACAATTCTCTCCGAAATTGTAAAAATATTTACAGGGCCCTATTTTAACAATCTGAAACTCAAGTATCAAACGCGAAATGCAAGTAACCTTGTGGGTGGATCTTGGGCGCTGTTGCTATTATATCGGCGGGATAAATTACTCTTGAGCCCGACGCAAATCTAAAATGGGTTGGTCTGAAGTAGCTACATTACTCATAGGTGTGGTTTGGGCATAACGTGCAATAAACCAGTCAGAGCGTCATCTCGCATTCCCTTTAAGAGCAGGCGCGCTTGTTCCATGGCGGATTGCTATTATAATGGCGGATTTGCCAGGCACACGCCAGGAGCGGTTCACAGCCGAGGAGACTGACGTTCTCGTCAGGGCCGTAAAGGACAGAGAAGTGACATTGTACGAGGATGGGAGAAACCCACCCAAATTAGCTTCAGTTAAACAGGCGTATAATAATTTGGATAAATGTGTTAGCTAGATTTATGCCTATTTGCAATAATGGGAACTGCTGCGTTTGTGTAAATGAGAGAAGCAAAGTGAATGTGTTGTGCACATGCTACATTATGGCCAAGCATGCGCCCTTAAAATAGCATCTGAATAACGTGCCACTGACTCTAGACTAGGTTTTTCCTGGTCTGTGGCGGAATTGTTTTCTGAAACTGCAAAATAGCACAAGGGAACGTTTGAGCCGGAACACGCCTCCTCTTTTTGCTGAACGGCCCCCGGGAGCGCAATTCCCTAATTTACTGACGTGCATCTGTCGAGGGAAAAGTCCGCTGTGCGTCAGGAGCAAAATAGGAATACTTGGTCGGTGTACAAAGTAAATTGCGCTGGGTGCAAGATAGGGCCCACAAAGTGCAAGTGAAATTGATTTAAACAAGAAATTTTGTAGAAAGACCGAAAGAGTATTTTCTTGTATAATGAAGTCTTATTTACAACTTCGAAAAATCATTTTTTTAAAAATCGACAACATTGGCTCAACCAATGCAACGCATTTGGGGCGAGGCTATCTGTCTGTTCAACCAATGGCAGACAAAGGGAAACTAGTGGGAAACTGTTCTGTTGTGATCCATGTTTGTGATGTGCTGCCATAATGAAGTATCATTTATCATCAAGATTAAACTGTTAAACATGTCTAAAATGATAATTAATGGGACAGTTCGCAATTTTTTTTTAGCAAATTCTGTCATAATTTACTCATATGACTTAGGCCTACTTTCTTCTGTGGAACACAAAATGTATTTTCAGCAAATAATGGCTCACATTTTTGGTCCGTTCCTTACAGAGCTATCATATGACCTCATAAGAGTAGATGATAAATATGGACTACATTTATGGTATTTTGTTTCCTTTTTTTGTTATTTTAGAGTCCTAGTTCCCAACCACTTTCATTATATTTAGGAGCCAGGATATTCTTTAAAAAATCATCTTATATGTTCCATATAGAAAGTAAGTCAGATGGGTTTGGAACGACATGATGGAAAGTAAATTATGACAAAAAATGTCACTTCCTTTAATGAGTACAATGTGCGCAACATACCATGTTTAATTGTGTAATACAGCATGTAAGTGGACTTTCCCCAGTTCATCAGAAGAGCTAGTGGGTGAAAATTAAATGAAATTTGTGGGTGTGTGTTGATAAGTTGGAGTGTGTGTGTGTGTGTGTGTGTGTGCACGCACATCTATGACTCAAGGGTTATTAATAGAAACAATCAGGATTAACACCAAACTAAATCCTCTTCCTGTCCATCACTCTCTCAATCTCTCTATTACACCCACTATCCTCCCACACACACGGACACACACACACACACACACGCACACACGCACACACCCACACACACACACACACACACACACACACACACACACACACACACACACACACACACACACACACAATAACAGAATGCCTAAATAAAGACTAGTGCTTGTTCTGGGTCAAGGACCCTTTATGAACACCCCACTTTTCCCATCATTCCTCTTCTGCTCAGTATAGCGCCTCAGAGTCACGCTTTCGGAAAGGGAGGGAGAGAAAAGAGAGAGATGGCGTCATCACACCCACACATTGCGCTAACCCACACTTTTCATACTCTCTTCCTTTGACCTGCCTGCTGACGTAACACAGGTTGAAAAGCTTTGCATACCTTTACCGACAAACTGAGTAAGAGCTAAATAGAAAGAGAGACAGAATGAGACCTAAAGATAAAGAGAGAAATAGGGCTTTATCAGAAAAGTCTGTTTTATGATGTCACAGGAAGTTGTGTTATCTCAGTTACCAGATAAAGGTGGGGTACACAGCGCAACTGGGCCTCAGAGAGCATCCTCATTATTTAATCTTTATACGGCAATTTCAAGGCACAGACAAGCAGCATTTAGTTCTAAATGTCACGGACTGTTTCGTCTATCATCATTTCTGGAGGGTTTGTTCAGAGTGGTGTACAAAAATACATTAAAGTAAATAAAATGATGTCCATGCCATTATTTACAGCAAAATAAATGACTAAAGAAAAGCTAGATCTTTTCACTGCCTGTTCATACCAAGAACGATAACTATCAATATAACTATAGAGAAAACAGTGTTAGTGCCTACACTGACGCACAATAAAATGCAGTTTATTATAAGCGCACTGCAGTTCCCTTTCGTAGTCACTCCGAGTTACGCCGGATGACGACGAATGGGGTTTTGCTTAGAACACCTATGGACTTCGAGTATACAAAAACGAGCCAATGGCAAAGAAATGCCATGGGTCTGCGGAATTTGCATGACGTAACTCCGCCCCACCTCGTGGGTATAAAAGGAGGACGCCGGCAACATGCAGTTATGTTTTCGCTTCGGAGCCAAGAGTATCTCTTCACTCCACAGCCATTTCTGACTTCGCTCTACGAGACAAGCCATTCTCTCCGGTGTTGGTGTGACGGCGATCTACAGCGAGTTCAGTTGATCTGCCAGTGAGTGTGTTTCTCCCTGCTCGCTTCAACATCGCAGAGTTTTTTCTCCTCTCAC
This sequence comes from Meda fulgida, assembly GCA_030578275.1. NCBI lineage: Eukaryota > Metazoa > Chordata > Actinopteri > Cypriniformes > Leuciscidae > Meda > Meda fulgida. Next base: position 15,601,488 of record CM060625.1, on the reverse strand, counting down.
AAAAGAGCTTGCACGCGGCACGTCTTTTTAAAGGTGGTGATGAGGGTGAGGGTGATGGTCTGGAACAAGGCGCCGACTCTGTGTCCGCGACCCCAGCCCCCCTCTTCAATGACGGTGCCCGCTAGCGATCAGGTGATTCCACGAGTCTACCCTCGGGTGGCCTCGGGTGTTTTCATTTGAAGCTACAGAGGATGGTGCTATGTCTGTAGCAGCATCACTAGGTGGGCTTGATTCTTCTGGAAGTGACGACTCGTCACAGCTGCCACCTTCCGGTGTGCTATGGATGTGCCTGAGTCTGATCCGGAGATGACGACCATGCTTTCCCGGCACGATTGGTTTTTGGATAAGGAAGCCGACCTGCGTCCACGGCAAACCCCAATATCTTTCTTCCCGGACGTGCATGATGAGATCTCGACGTCCTGGAGGACCCCCTTGTCTTCTCAGGACCGCTCGTTGATCTCATCCGCCTTTCCCTCCCCTCAACGGGGCCGCTGCCCATGGGTACACTGGGGTCCCCCTGGTTGAACGCTCTGTTGCGATGCTACTGTGTCCTCAGAGTGCTTCCCGGCGCAATCCTAAGCACCCGTCCGAAGCCTGTAGTTCTTTTCGTCTACACTATTCTGTGGCGAAATCCTATAGTGCCACAGGACAGGCAGCCGCCTCACTGCTTCCCATTACCGTTCTGCTGGTCTAACTGACCAAGATGCTCATGGATATGCATGATGGGGGCGGGACTGACTCGAGGCTCTTCAATGAGCTGCGCGCCGCCACTGACCTTGCTCTCCGTGCGACGAAGGTGGCCGTGCGCTCTCGGAGTCAGGTAATGTTTACCATTCTGGGGCTGACCGGTCTGATGTGCAGGATGTCGGCGGACTCGTCTGCTCGACACCCCCATATCCCAGGTCGGCCTCTTCGGCGGTGCGGTTGAGTACTTCTGCCCAACAGTTCTCAACCACCCGTGGGCAGATTGAGGTTATTCTGCCGATGGCCCCGCCGTCCGCTCAGATCCCTCAGTCTGCCAACCGCCGAAGGCGCCCTCCCATGGTTCCAACCCCGCCCGTTCACCCGGGCTGGCTTTGGAAGACCGGGGGGGATGCCTCAGCCCTCTCCAGCCCCGCCCCCCGTAAAACGCCGGGTTAAGCGGCAGTTTTGAGATGGGCTGCTCAGAGATGGGACTCAGTTCTTTCCAGGAGTTGGTAGCAGGGCCACTCCTTTCCCCGGTGGAGGGCTGGGGAAGAATCCTTATTCAGAAAGAACTGACTCTCTCGTCTCTGAGCATACAGAGTTCACGGAAGACACGTTGCGCCGCCCCCCACTTTGCCCCGTGCAGAGGATCTCTTTTCTCGGCATGGACATCGACTCGGTCGCCATGTCCACGCAGCTTACGAGCGAGCGCGCACAATCACTGCTGACTTGTCTGAGACAATTCCAGAGCAAGAGTGCGGTTCCACTGAAATATTTTCAGAGGCTCCTGGGGCATATGGCATCTGCAGCCGCGGTAACGCCGCTCGGATTGCTTCATATGAGACCGCTTCAGCTTTGGCTTCGCGACCGAGTCCCGAGGTGGGCATGGCAACAAGGCACGCTCCGAGTATCAGTTACTCCGACCTGCCGTCAGTCCTTCACCCCGTGGTCGAACCTCAGTTTTCTCAGTGCAGGTGTCCCCCTGGAACGAGTTTCCCAGCATGTTGTTGTCTCAACAGATGCCTCCACCACGGGCTGGGGCGCCATGTGCAATGGACATGCTGCCGCGGGCTCCTGGACAGGACCCCAGCGCCTATGGCATGTCAATTGCCTCGAGTTGCTGGCAGTACGCCTTGCCCTGCACTGCTTTCGGGCGTTGCTCAGGGGTCAACACGTACTAGTCCGGTCAGACAATACTGCCACTGTAGCGTACATCTACCATCAAGGTGGTCTACGCTCCCGCCGTATCTCGCAACTCGCCACCCCATATATATATATATATATATATATATATATATATATATATATATATATATACGCTGCATCCAAAATCGAATACTCTCCTACTATAGTATGCGAGAAACAGTAAACAGTAAACCATAGTAAAAGTAAAAACATGAAAAGTTCCATAGTAAAAACATGTAATTTAGAGTTACAAAATAAAAACATAAACCAACACATTTTCACCTGTGAAAGGTTTCCCATTTCTGGGGGAATTTAAATTAGCGATTTAATGTGGCATCTACATATACCTATGGCTTACTGGCCCAGTTTTTTTTTATTATTTTAACCAATTTAATCGCTCAGTAAAGTATAAAACAAAATTACCTTTTGAACATAGTAAAAGCACACTTCTCAACAAACTGTATAATTTGATGAAACATTCATGCCTTTTTTAACAAAACGGTGCAAAAAAAGTCTAATTCTTGACTCTAACTCTTAGTTACGAATGTAAGCACACCCTTATAATTTGACAATTATTGTCTATAGAGAAATGATTGTAGATAAAAAAAAAACATTGATAAAATATTATAATTTGAAAAATGATATATGGGGTTTGCTTTGCTTTTAATGACGTTTCCCTAGTGTTCTTGATCTCCAGTTTTAATTGGACCACAGGACTGAACAGATTTGAATGTACTTGTGTTGGAATCTAGGCCATCAGCTCTCCAAACTCTTCACAGACATGGTCGCCATGCCATCTGGGCATCATCTCTCCCTGGCAAGGCGGCTCTATGTCCGATTCTCCAAAGGGGCAAGAACACAGTGGCCTGAAACCCGGGCTGGACGGTTGCCAGCAGAGGCTACAGGCTCTGACATAATACGACACACACCTCCCCCACATTAACACCTAGCGAGGGGATTGAACACCTCCGGGAGAATCAAAAATTGTGCCTGGACATCCTGCAAGCATGTGAAAAATAAAAACAGAACGAAAATCGCTATCATTGAAAGAAAATCAACAGACTGATGAATTAGGCAAATGGGGCAACAGAAATGTAGAAACGTAAAAGAAGATTAGAGCTAAAGAAACCAGCTGACTGAAACAGAAAATATGAAATGACCTCACAGATCATTTTTACACAGCACTGATTGATAATGCTTGATAAAAAAAAAAATAGTATGGATTTTCTAATGGGGATCTTCTAGGAATTTTAAAAGCAACCTAAATAAAGTTGCATAATATTAATGGCATCCTAATCATAAAAACATAAAACATAAACAACAAATAATTGTAAATGTGTGAAATATATGCATCCTCTAGCTAGCCTAATTCCATCCTCTCCAGTAGTTTTATTACAGGTCTGTTAAGGTCATTGCTCAGTACTGAATGCATGTCCACATCTACAATCATCATGTTGATTGTACATTGCCATAATGCAGTTGAAATTATACTGTGGTCAGTATCATCACACCCTAAAAATCATAAACAAGCCAATACAAAATATAAACTGGTTAGCCAATACGAGTTATAACACCATATGTCCAATCTGTTGCTAGGTGCTACTAGGCAGAGGGCGTACAGTGGTCATTGAAGATCTTTGAACGTGCGTATCTGCACAAGATGTTAATGAAGCCTGAATAAACACATATTCGACAAAGTGTCTTCATGTAGCCACTGTTTAACACTCAATCATGTAGTTCTGTTTAGCGCAGCCAGTGAGGGTGAGATATTACCGGACACTTTGAGTCATAAGCTCCCTCTGGAATATTTGTTTTTCCCCACAATGCATTTGCCAAACAAATCTCTTTTTGGATTATGGAAAGCAGGGTTTGAACTTTCACTTGGTAATACACCTTTAGAGATTATAGTGTATGGAAAAGCAATGTTCAATGATTTCATACATACATTAATACATACAGGTCCTTCTCAAAAGATTAGCATATTGTGATAAAGTTCATTATTTTCCATAATGTAATGATAAAAATTAAACTTTCATATGTTTTAGATTCATTGCACACCAACTGAAATATTTCAGGTGTTTTATTGTTTTAATACTGATGATTTTGGCATACAGCTCATGAAAACCCCAAATTCCTGTCTCAAAAAATTAGCATATCATGAAAAGGTTCTCTAATCGAGCTATTAACCTAATCATCTGAATCAACTAATTAACTCTAAACACCTGCAAAAGATTCCTGAGGCTTTTAAAAACTCCCAGCCTGTTTTATTACTCAAAACCGCAATCATGGGTAAGACTGCTGTCCAGAAGGCCATCATTGACACCCTCAAGCAAGAGGGTAAGACACCGAAAGAAATTTCTGAACAAATAGGCTGTTCCCAGAGTGCTGTATCAAGGCACCTCAGTGGGAAGTCTATTGGAAGGAAAATGTGTGGCAAAAAACGCTGCACAACGAGAAGAGGTGCCCGGATCCTGACGAAGATTGTGGAGAAGGACCGATTCCAGACCTTGGGGGACCTGCGGAAGCAGTGGACTGAGTCTGGAGTAGAAACATTCAGAACCACCGTGCACAGGCGCGTGCAGGAAATGGGCTACAGGTGCCGCATTCCCCAGGTCAAGCCACTTTTGAACCAGAAACAGCGGCAGAAGCGCCTGACCTGGGCTACAGAGAAGCAGCACTGGACTGTTGCTCAGTGGTTGCATGTCATTCGGAAACCAAGGTGCCAGAGTCTGGAGGAAGACTGGGGAGAAGGAAATGCCAAAATGCCTGAAGTCCAGTGTCAAGTACCCACAGTCAGTGATGGTCTGGAGTGCCATGTCAGCTGCTGGTGTTGGTCCACTGTGTTTAATCAAGGGCAGGGTCAATGCAGCTAGCTATCAGGAGATTTTGGAGCACTTCATGCTTCCATCTGCTGAAAAGCTTTATGGAGATGACGATTTCATTTTTCAGCACGACCTGGCACCTGCTCACAGTGCCAAAACCACTGGTAAATGGTTTACTGACCATGGTATTACTGTGCTCAATTGGCCTGCCAACTCTCCTGACCTGAACCCCATAGAGAATCTATCTGTGGGATATTGTGAAGACAAAGTTGAGAGACGCAAGACCCAACACTCTGGATGAGCTTAAGGCCGCTATCGAAGCATCCTGGGCCTCCATAACACCTCAGCAGTGCCACAGGCTGATTGCCTCCATGCCACGCCGCATTGAAGCAGTCATTTCTGCAAAAGGATTCCCGACCAAGTATTGAGTGCATAACTGAACATAATTATTTGAAGGTTGGCTTTTTTTTATTTATTAAAAACACTTCTTTTATTGGTCGGATGAAATATGCAATTTTTTTGAGACAGGAATTTTGGGTTTTCATGAGCTGTATGCCAAAATCATCAGTATTAAAACAATAAAAGGCCTGAAATATTTCAGTTGGTGTGCAATGAATCTAAAATATATGAAAGTTTAATTTTTATCATTACATTATGGAAAATAATGAACTTTATCACAATATACTAATTTTTTGAGAAGGACCTTTAAAATGTAATATATAAATAGAAAAATATGAAAACATATTTAAATAATTATAATAATAAAAAAGTATCAATTATAAAAATGTAATTTAATATAAATGTGTGTGTGTGTGTATATGTATATATATATATATATATACACATACATATACACAAAAACTTACACACACACTTATATCTATATTAAATTAAAAATGTTATCATTATAATAATAAAATGACAAATATAATAAATAACGTAATTTATTAAAATATTTATTTATACATAAAACATACACTCACCTAAAGGATTATTTGGAACACCTGTTCAATTTCTTATTAATGCAATTATCTAATCAACCAATCACATGGCAGTTGCTTCAATGCATTTAGGGGTGTGGTCCTGGTCAAGACAATCTCCTGAACTCCAAACTGAATGTCAGAATTGGAAAGAAAGGTGATTTAAGTAATTTTGAGCGTGGCATGGTTGTTGGTGCCAGATGTGCCGGTCTGAGTATTTCACAATCTGCTCAGTTACTGGGATTTTCAAGCACAACCATTTCTAGGGTTTACAAAGAATGGTGTGAAAAGGGAAAAACATCCAGTATGCGGCAGTCCTGTGGGCGAAAATGCCTTGTTGATGCTAGAGGTCAGAGGAGAATGGGCCGGCTGATTCAAGCTGATAGAAGAGCAACTTTGACTGAAATAACCACTCGTTACAACCGAGGTATGCAGGAAAGCATTTGTGAAGCCACAACACGCACAACCTTGAGGCGGATGGGCTAAAACAGCAGAAGACCCCACCGGGTACCACTCATCTCCACTACAAATAGGAAAAAGAGGCTACAATTTGCAAGAGCTCACCAAAATTGGACAGTTGAAGACTGGGAAAATGTTGCCTGGTCTGATGAGTCTCGATTTCTGTTGAGACATTCAGATGGTAGAGTCAGAATTTGGCGTAAACAGAATGAGAACATGGATCCATCATGCCTTGTTACCACTGTGCAGGCTGGTGGTGGTGGTGTAATGGTGTGGGGGATGTTTTCTTGGCACACTTAAGGCCCCTTAGTGCCAATTGGGCATCGTTTAAATGCCACGGCCTACCTGAGCATTGTTTCTGACCATGTCCATCCCTTTATGGCCACCATGTACCCATCCTCTGATGGCTACTTCCAGCAGGATAATGCACCATGTCACAAAGCTCGAATCATTTCAAATTGGTTTCTTGAACATGACAATGAGTTCACTGTACTAAAATGGCCCCCACAGTCACCAGATCTCAACCCAATAGAGCCTCTTTGGGATGTGGTGGAACGGGAGCTTCGTACCCTGGATGTGCATCCCACAAATCTCCATCAACTGCAAGATGCTATCCTATCAATATGGGCCAACATTTCTAAAGAATGCTGTATTAGTATGGTGTTCCTAATAATCCTTTAGGTGAGTGTATATATATGTATGTTTTATGTATAAATAAATATTTTAATAAATTACGTTATTTATTGACATATATTGACATATTAATTCATTTAGAGTCAAGTCATCTTTATTTATATAGCGCTTTATACAATGGATTTTTTTAAAGCAGCTTTAGAGGGATATAGAAGAAAATTCTATTGCAATTCAATTCAATTATGCAAAGAATTCAATTCTGCTTTAAAGCAGCTCTAAAAAGACAAAAGTGTCATTGTTCAGCTGAAGTTAGTTGATCCAGTTTCACTCAATAACTGTGTAAAGATCATCAATATGAAATAAGTTAAATTCAGCTATAAAACAGTGATGTCATCGTCCAGCTCAGTTCAGTTCTCACCGACAGTGTCAGTAAAGTCAAATAGCAGAATATTAAGTGTCCCCACTAATCAAGCCAGAGGCGACAGTGGAAAAGAACCTAAACTTCATCAGGTGACAGAAATGGAGAAACAAAAAAATGTGTCTCTCTCTCTACATTTAAAATTCCTGTTGATGTTAATCATAAGTCAAAGGTTCAAGTTTCGTTACATAGCAGACAAATTAGGTCTCAGGCAGGCAGCATGTAGATGCTTGAAAATCTGAAGGATAAATAAGGTGAGCGATGTGGGCTATACGAAATGAAGTGTGCAAGTCTATTTGAGAACAGATGACCTAGTTGAGCCAAAGAGGACGGTAATTTAGGCTGTAGTGACACTGACGCACAGTCCTACCTTCTGACCAAAAATTTTTTCTCTCCCCTCTAATAACTTCCAAATCCATATTCCGCAGCATCCAGTTTTCCATTTTTATCGAAAAATGATTCCACCCACCCTTAGCAGACTTCATAAACTATTTTAAAAGATGTCAACTAAAACTAATATTGTATAATGAAAGCTATATGTCAACTACAGTGGCTTAATTGATTATTTTATGCCATATTTAGAATAGTTTAATCTTAAAAGGGATAAAAACTCACAAAAATTGTCTGCCAGTCAAAAAAACATGAACAATGCATAAGTGTAGAGGCATTAATAGCCAGACAAAAACCTGGACTGTGTTTCTTACTGTTGAGAGGCCCTCTCATGAGCTTCTCTGTCCTTCACCTGTAATATTTGGTCAGAATAACTTTAGAGGTTGACAAGAGCAATTTTTCAAGAGAAACCAGGGCACTTGGAGAGACTCTACACCTTTAAGTGCACTTATACGGCACTGAGAGCGGCGCCTGTGCAACGGAACACACTTGGTTACTTCTTGTTCTGCCCAAGCCAATCATGCTGCTTGGGCCAAGGTTGTCTCCATGGCGATGGTGATGCTCAATTCTCGAGGTAAACCATGTGAATTTTCTTTGACACTTGAAAGAACACAAATATCTTTGGTTCCGGTTTGGTTTTAATTCCCAAAAGAATGATGTGCTATCTTAGACTTTAAAATCAGGAAATCTAATGCTTGCTATCGCATGATTTGACATTGCTCCCTTACACTGAAATAAAGATGCTGTAGAACCTGCAGGACAGCCAGCCAGTCTCATTTTAGGACACAAACAGAACCGCTCGCCCTATTGTCTTCCAACCTGGGATTAACACCATAATCCAGAGATTACCATTTGTACTATTTTCCAGATCTATTTGGCTATAGACAGACAAAGAGAGTCCGGGATGTCTCGGGAAGCAGCCGGTGCTTCCGGCGCGATTGTTAATTTCGGACGTCCCCGAGAAGGAATTAATCAGCAGCATGGAGATTATTACCCAACACGCCTCTGCTGATTAAGAGTTACGCAAAGAGACATCACGAGCACACACAAGGCCATGACTTTGGAAGCGAGATGCTCAGCAATGCCCAGGGTTCATCGTCACTGATCTATAAGGCTTTCAAATTAGAGTCTCTCCAGTCCACAAATGAAAGCACAGACACTGCCATGAGCGGGACAAAATAATCATCATGCCCTGTTAGTACTAAAGTACTTAAAGGTCTGTTCCACTAGCCTCGAACACTTCCCCTGTCTGCCATTGGTTGGACAAACAGATATTTCCAACCCAAACTCACACCATGTTTTGAGCCACTGTTGTCATGCTGGGCTGATCAGGTAAAACAACCTTTGAGGGTATCAACCTAGAAAGTATTACACAAAGATCTAGACAAACACTGTCTACAAGACCGCTCTTGTTCCAGAAAATGTCATTGTTTGGGTGTGTTCAGATCTCTGGAATGCAGAGGTGGTTAAAACAGTTCACTCAGCTGAACCTGTAAAAATACATTTGCTCAGCCATGCTTAATGATGAACATTTTAGCTGTGTTTCAAATCATAGCGAGTTCCCATATCACAAAATATATCTATATTTCAAAATATATTTAAAAACTGGACCATTTAAGGAAATATATTTTTCAAACCAAAAATATATTCAATTTAAACCTGCAAATGCCAAAATATATTACAAAATATGTTTCAAATCTTTATTAATTTATTAATGAATCTTTATAAATATAATTTAATTAAGGCTAAATCCATAATGTGTTTATATAATAAAATCAAATAAATCTATTGTTATAGAGAGAGAGAGAGAGAGAGAGAGAGAGAGAGAGAGAGAGAGAGAGAGAGAGAGAGAAAGAGAGAGAGAACCTAAGTATATTTTATTTCATAATATAAATATGTAAGAGAAATATATTTGTCACTGTTTTAAAATCAGATGTGCACTTGCAGCATAATGAATATATCTTAAGTGCCGTAAACCCATATTATAAGGTTCAATTAACGTGCATGTTATATTTTAGCCCAAATCAAGTATGCAATTATTTTCTTGAGAGTCTACCCTCGACTTACTAATTACACACTGGAGACAATTATTGAGAGTTACTGTGTGGTAGTTGCTCAGTTCAGAGTTTACTTTGCAGTTTGCTCAATGGCACTTTGCAAAATGAAATTGATCAACTTGGAACAGGCAGTTCCTCTTTAGTAAACAGGGCTTTTTGACCTCACCCTGAATTTCAGGTAAATCAATGATATAATGTTGTGGATTTGGTTCACTGAACCATACCACAGCCTGCTTCTAAATCAACTACATTTCTTTTGGAACATTTAAGTTGATCGAGTTGGTGCTTTTCGCCATGGTGCATGATGGGATTTCTAGTGTTAAGATGTTTGTTTTGAGTGGGGATTTCCTTAGTTTAACCATTTGTCCTATTATTTCTCCCATCTCCCTAGCAAGTACACGCACGCACACACGCACGCACGCACGCACACACACACACACACTTCTTGTCGCTAATGCATTCCTTCTTCCCAAGTGGAGAAGAGGGGAGCTGACTTGTTGAAACTGCAACGCTCGCTGCTGAAGTGCGTGTGTGCTTAGCATGCATAATATTGCCCTGTACAGGCAGAGTTTCTGGCACTGATACCTGTCCTTGTAAACAGAGAAGATTGACAAACTGGCTTTACTCTGATATGAACACTCTGACAAACTGCCCCATTTGTTTAAAGAAACAGTTCACCCAAAAATGAATCACTTACTCTCATGTCATTCCAAATGTTTTTTGTATGACTTCCTCCCATGGAACACAAAAGCTTATTTTTTGTAATGAAAATCCTGACCATTTTTTTCAGTACAATGAAAGTGAAGAGAGACTGTGGCTGCCATGCTTAAAAAACTCAAACAGATCGTAAAAGTGGTCCATAGACCTTGTGAACTACATTTCTTTTTCAAAAGTTTAAGGTCAGTAAGATCTTTCTTAAATAATTATTTTATTCAGCAAAGACATATTACATTTTTTTAAAGTGACAGTAATGACATGTATAATGGTACAAAAGATTTCTATTTCAAATAAATAAATTCCATCACAGAAATAAACTATAAATATAAAATATATTAAAATATAAAAAGTTTAAACTGTAATTTAATGTAATATATCATTTGATATAAATACCAAATCAAATTTAAAGCAAAAAAAAAAGAAACCTAAACATTTTTTAGAAGATATTTTGCTTTCATTTTTGTGATGCAAGTCAAATTAGCCAGGCTAAGCGTCGTCAGAGAGCGACGTAAGTGCCCTTAAGACCAAAGACTGGATTATGTAATCCACCATCTGGCAGATCTGTTGTTTTGAGCAGCGAGATCATCTTAGGGGACAAACCTGCACAGTCATTTATCTATGGACAAAAGGCTAATGAACACATGCAAAGTCTATCCTGTGGTAAGCATAAATCCAAACAAGTTGACGATTTCAGGCGACATGGACAAGAGGCTGCTTTCCATTTCCTCTTCCAAATCCTAGGCTTTCCTCTATAGTTATCCCACTCTAAGAAGCCCCCCAAAAACCATGGTTTAGAGAGATGAGTCAGAATCTAAGCCCCGTGGTGGCCCAGATTATTCACTGATGAGTCAGAGGAGCTTTAGCGGAGAGAGAGAGAGAGCGAGAGAGAGAGCGGGGTACATCCAGGCACTTGACTGGAACACAGTGGCTAGTCGTGGATCTTTGGGGCGGCTCTGCTCATCAGCACATTGCTTATTATGACTCAGCCCTCATGCGGTCCACTCTCCCAGTGCTGACAGCTGAAGGCCACTGCAGAGGCGGACCGACGCAGCACACTATGTTCAGTCAGCTAATAGCTCCCTGCGACTCGGAGAGGGCCACGCTGTCACTGTGTGCTTTCTCCTTGTCAGTGTTGTGAAAGTTACGGTACCTCATCTCTCTCCCAGTGTCTAAAACGTCTTACTCACTACGTACAACACGCAGGGTAAAGAATAACGCAGGTGTGCAATTCAAAATATATTATAGATTGATCGTATTAGATTGATCAAATGTCACGGTAAAGACAATATTTCAAAAGATTTTTCAAATAAATGCTGTTCTTTAAACTTTCCATTCATCAAAGAAACTTGAAAAAATGATCCTGGTTTCGACAAAAGTATTAAGCAGTGCGAATGTTTAAAAAAAATTGAAGTAATGATGCTGAATATTTTGCTTTGCCATCACAGGAATAAATTCCATTTTAAAATAATTAAAATGTAAAAACATTATACTATTATTTTAGTTAGTATATTCTTGCAGTAAAACCAAATGCAACTAGATTTTTTGGTATAATTCTCTGTGATCGCACTGACTTATTGTCCATACATTGTCCATGCAACAGTGATGAAAGTCCAACATTTTGGTTCAGAGTTTGATCTGTGGCTGGGACAAGCAGAGACCCTGAAACACACACACATACCGCAATACAAAAGCCTGGACTGAAATGAATCTGCTGTTCCAGTGCAATGAATCTTGAAACGGTGCAGGGGGGCATTCTAGTCTGAGGGGGTGGCGAGCAGGCAGCAGAAAGTCTCTCGGCAGGGGGGCGGGGGCGCTCGCATTTTGTGCAAGCGGAGCGTTAGCCTGGAAAGTCAATAGCAGGGCCAGTGTGTTAGATATGTAGATGCCAGTGGTGTCAATAATGCAGATTTTCTCAGTGGTGGCAGGAGCCACTGTCATAGTACACCAAACTGAAGACACTAAGCTGTTCAACTAAAGTGGGTTTGATGGGCCAGAACTGGAACATGACGTCCACAAAATCCTATCACGTCCTGACCCAGATGTGAAGTTAAACTTTTCTTTTTTGAATTTCTTCCATCATAGAGAATGCAGAGTTTCCTTGACTCTAACTGGCTTGTTCTTTCATCTGAGAAACAATAACAAAGATATTTTGGGGAAAAAAATTCAACTGTTTTTGTCCATACAATGAAAGTCAATGGGGTCCAAAACAACACCGGACCTTAATGACTTTCATGGTATGGACAAAATCCTAACCATAACCTTAAACATCTTCAAAACATCTTCTTTTGTGTTCCGCAGACAAAAGAATGTAAAATATGACAGAAATGGTATGAAATGCCATAAAATGCAACAAACATAACTGACCCATACCTGGACAGAAATCAATATCACGGTCCATGGCGTTTGACACGTAACAGATAATTTGCTCATATTCATTTTTTTTTTACGGATAACAATGTGTAATAATATATGTATCAAGCTGCATATGTTCAGTGAGCTATCAGGGACACCAAAATATGATTTAAGCCCCTGGAGAGTCAAAACTGTCTGACCAACTTTCTCTACATTTTTACAACATTTTGCTTATAATTGCATTTGCTAACATCATCCTGATGCAATAACTATATGAAGACCATCTAAGAGCAATATGGATATAGCATGCAGTATACACACAATATGGCAACATACTGATGTGATAGAGTTACATAACCTGACTGTAGATTGGATTAGCTATCTAAAGACTGCTGGACAAGTAGAGCCATGGACATGTATGCTGCAAATGTGCTCTAACTTCAGCCATTGGAAACTGAAATATGTCACTGAGGGGTCTTGACATTCACTCAACTGGAACAGTCAATGTCAATTTCAATGTCATGACCCAAAACTGCAATAGATGACATCCACAGCAGTCACACTTTAGCATATTAGCATATGATTATCAATCACCATTTTAGAATGATTTCTGAAGGATCATGTGACACTGAAGACAGAAGGAACGGCTGTTGAAAATTCAGCTTTTCCATCACAGGAATAAATTACATTTTAAAGGGGTGGTATAATTGCCTTTTCACAAGATGTAAAATAAATCACTGATGTCACCAGAGTGTGTATGTGAAGTTTTTGCTCAAAATACCCCACAGATATTCTTATGCATGTTAAAATTGTCACTTATTAAGGGTGAGCAAAAGGCTGTTTTTGTGTGTGTCCCTTTAAATGCAAATGAGCTGCTGCTCCCGGCACAGAGGGGGGAGCTTCAACAGCTCAATCTTAGCAGCTTCAATTACCTCACACAGACATGCACAGAAAATTTCAAAACCTTTTAGCTTTTTGTTCAAACCGGAGTCAGACAAAGATGGAGAGACATAAGAAGAAGTGACAACATGTAGACAACATTTCTGAATGGTTAGTTTATGAATTTATGTAGCTGTCTTGTGTAGCTATGTGTAGTTATCTTCTAGTAATTGATTACAATATTCAAGACCATAGTCTTGATAATCTATAAATCGTGTTCTGGGGCGGGGTTTATGAACATTTTAGGGTTAGTGATGTACCAGCCGTTTTTTGTAGTCCTTAAAAAGCAATTTCTTTAAAAGAAAATATCTCCCTTTGCTTCCCTAACTTTGAGCGTTATAACTTTGCAGATGTTGTTTATGCTCAAACACCAACATTACACACTAACTCAAATTAGAAAAGTGAAATCATAATCAACCACCCCTTTAAAATATATTAAAATAAAAAATAGTTATTTTTATTTGGAATAATATTTCACAATATTACTGTTTTTGCTGTATTTTTGATCAAATAAATGCAGCCTTGATGAGCATAAAAAATCTTAACGACCCCAATTTTTTTTAACAGTGGTGTATATCACCAGCAGCCATATCACCCTGTAGCCCAAGACTGGTTGCCCAGCCCACTGAAGCTAAGCAGTGTTGAGCCTGGTCAGTACCTGGACAGGAGACCTCCAGAGAAAACCAGGTTGCTGCTGGAAGAGGTGTTAGTGAGGCCAGCCCAGCAGGGGGCGCTCACCCTGTGGTCTGTGTGTGACCTAACGCCCCAGTATAGTGATGAGGACACTATACTGTCAGAGGGCAGTCATTTGGATGAAATTTTAAACTGAGGTCCTGACTCTGCGGTCATTAAAAATCCCAAGGCACTTCTCATATAGAGTAGGGGTGTAACCCCGGTGTCCTGGCCACATTCCCTCCAATGGCCCTTGGCAATCATGGCCTCCAAATAATCCCCATCCATTGAATTGGCTCTATCACTCTCTCTCCACCTATAGCTGGTGTGTTGTGAGCGCATTCAATATGATGCTTTTACTCCATACAACGAAAGTCAATGGTAACCAAAACTGTATAGTTCTTCAAAAAAAATTCTTCCACAGAAGAAAATTAATCTTAATTTTTGGGTGAACTATCCATTTAAGATGTATCAAATTGCACTGTAAACATGACGTCAACCATAAAACATTGTGATATATACAGTCAACATGAATATGGTGTGTCTGTGAGCTGAAGAGCTCCAGATCCAGGGAAGCAGTGTAATGTAGGTCACTTCACTGCTCTGCCTCCACACAGCCCCAGTTCCACAGCCCAGGGACTATAGGTAGAAAGTAATGATCAAGGGAGAGGATACACATACACACACACCAGCACACTGTATTGGGTCATCCACTCCAGCTAGTCCACTTTCCCTGTCCTCTACAAGGTCACTTTCTGAGGTTGCCTAATGAAACCAGCACACTTTTCTCAGGGCGGTGATCCATATTCAGAGTCAGACTGAACCAAGATGAGGTTTAACTTATAACCACTCGCCACCATTTACACGGAGCATTGCAGGACAACAGGTGCATTTCATCTAGATATCCTCAGTCACAAGGTTCACACCAAAGAGGTCAGGGAATATCCTAGCCAGCAAAACCATAAACCTCTGATCCAATTAAAAAGCACAGAACTACTCGCACTGAATATGAAGCCAAAAAATTGTTTAGTAAAACGTTCGAAAACACAACTGAATTATTTGACATTTGGAGAATTGAATAATTGATCTAGCTTCGTAATAAAAAAAAATAAAAAACGTATCATTGCTGTATGATCTTTATAGATTTGATGCAAACATGTTGCAACAAAAAGTTGCTGCATCAATACAACCATAAAACTAAACTTAAAGTTCAGTAACATCAAGTGTTTGCAGGTCTGGACAAAACCTGAAGTAAAACAGAAATTGCAACTACAGGAGAGAAGGGAATGCAAAAGAGGAAAAAGGCAGGGAAGGAAAGAGAAGAAGAGAGAAACTAATTTTTTAGAGCCAGATTGGAGACATCAAGTGTCAGGATTAAGAGAGATGAAATGTGCCAACAGTTTTTGGCATTCTGCTTAACAAAAGATGCTTTTAAAAAAGCAATTTTAAGACTGCATCTCTGCACTAAACAAACTCAACAAAAACTTTAAAATATCTGCAAAGTCACAGAATTTTCCCAATTATTTAACCAAACTAGAACTATTAAAAATCAGTTTTGTTAATTAAAATAAAACAAAATAAAATATAAGATTAGATGAAAAACTTAAACTTAAAAAGCCTAAAGGATAATTCCTGTATTTAGCACTTTGAGTCTATTTTCTAGTTTGTTTTGGATGAACTAGGGTGGTGGACACAGAAATTTTGACGATGGGTCCTGTCTCGACTTTTTGACTCTTCTTTTAGAATCGCCTTTGACCGCTTCAGAGAGGCTGTCTATTGGCATTCACAAATTGTTTTGGAACATCAACGAACACCACTAACCACTCGGTGAGTTGCACAGTTTTGAAAACGAACATTAAGGGTTGTTTTAAGGACATGTTTGTGCATGCCAATAGACAGCCACTCTGAAGCGGTCAAAGGGGATTCTAAAAGAGTCAAAAAGTCGAGACAGGACCCATCGTCAAAATTTCTGTGTCCACCACTCTAGTTCATCCAAAACAAACTAGAAAATAGACTCAAAGTGCTAAATACCAGAATTATCCTTTAAATGAAAATGACAAATGTTACCTTGGCAACTAACTGAAAAAAAATGTTTAAAATAATTTTTACTTCAGAAATTATTAAAACTAAAAGCAAAAAAAAACTAATAAAATGACAAAAGCACATCAAAATTATTCAAACAAACTAAAATGAATGTAAATATAAAATCTAATCTATAAATATAATTCAAAATATTATTAAATACATATATAATAATACTAAAATAACACAGAAATAATACTAAAAGCTCTCAAAAGAGGCCTTTGGGCTCTTTATTTGAGAAAACAAAAGGAAATAAAATAAATCAGAGGGAAAAATACAGAAAATAAATCGTTCTGAAAATAAATCTGGCTAATTCTGTTAGTTCAATTAAAAATGTTTTTGTGTGTTGCTACGTTTTCTAATTATCAAATGAATAAACTATAAATGATATAATATTCTGTAATTTGTCCTATATAGAGTTGAAACCTCTGCACGGTCTCTAACATAATCCATTTGTAAAATCACTGTAACGCACAGCCTTGAGGGTTTTATTTTTACTTTTTACTTTATTTTTAATTTTTACATTTAAAAAAAAAAAACAGCAGCCATATCACCCTGTAGCCCGAGACTGGTTGCCCACTGAAGCTAAGCAGTGTTGAGCCTGGTCAGTACCTGGATGGGAGACCTCCTGAGAAAACCAGGTTGCTGCTGGAAGAGGTGTTAGTGAGGCCAGAAGGGGGCACTCACCCTGTGGTCTGTGTGGGTCCTAATGCCCCAGTATAGTGATGGGGACACTATACTGTCAAAGAGCACCGTCCTTCGGATGAGACGTTAAACCGAGGTCCTGAATCTCGGTGGTGATGCCCTGTGGTGAACCTCCCCAGGATGCCCTTCGAAAAAGAGTATGGGTATAACCCCGGCATCCTGGCCAAATTTGCCCCTTGGCCTCTGTCCATCATATTTTCTGATTGGCTTCATCATTGTCTCCTCTCCACCAGTAATTCGGTTGTGCGGTGGGCTTTCTGCCCCAATATGTCTGCCGTCGCATTATCCAGGTGGATGCTGCACATTGGTGGTGGTTGAGGAGATTCCCCCTTCCACATTAAGCGCCCAGAAAAAGCACTATATATATATGTAACTAATTACTGAGTGGCTCATTCTATAGAGAAGCACCTGCTAATGACTAGCACTAATCTGGACGACGTTGTGTGCATGACTCTAACACTTCTGATCTCAACGATATTGCAATGGGAAATCCAGACCCTGTAGATCAGAGTGTTAAATGGACAGTGTCTCTTCTGACAGGCTGAATAAACAAAGCCCTTTATTGCAGAACCTGAGGGGACCCTGTGCTAAGAGTGGTGTCGAGAAGGTCCATCTGCAGTGCTGGGGCAGCCCGTAGTAATCCCAGCACAGTCTGATGATTAAGGGATTACCACAGCAAGTAGTTTTCAATCCCAGGAGAGCCCTGCTCATTGGACTGGTCAGCACAATATAGAGAGAAAGAATGAAAAAGTGGAAGAGAGAGAGAGGCGAGAGGAACCAACTGAAGGGTAAAGATCAAAATCTGGCTTTGGGCATGAGAAACAAAGGAAAAGATGTGTCGGTGGGTTCCCTGAATGGCTAGATGACAAGTGAGGCTTAAGGAATCCATGTTAAATTGGGTTGACTTGACCCTGATAATGTTTCAAGGGGGCATATATGTAAAAACCAGCTAGAAAGAGGACAACAAAATTAAACAGAATTCAGGGGTCTCGAGGCACGTTTTTGAAAGCCGTCTTAAAAAATGTGACAATCATGATGAGGTGCAAAAATACAAAAACTTAAATAGTTTGTATAAGTATTTAGGCAGTATAAACAGTATAATGTACAGAATGGAAGATTGAAGAAAAATGATCTTAATTTTAATAATAGGAGTAAACATTTTAAATATCTAAAATACTGACTGGTAAATGTTCAATTTGAGCCAATAATGAAACTTTTTTTTTAAATTGTGCTGATATATAGTCCATCCCTTAAACCTAAAATATATAAATAGTATAATATATAATATTATATCAGGAATACAGTAATATATTTTATGGTAATCAATAAATTACTGATATTATAAATGTATACTACTTGTAATAAACATATTAAAGCACACCAAAACCTCCAATATTTTAAGTGAATTTAGGCATCAGAAGTGTATAGAATGAAAGATTTAATGCATATACACACAAAGAGATCTGCTATAGTCAGATGTGCACAGCAACTAATGCCAAAACATACTCTTAAAGGGAAAGTGTTCTTTAAAAGATATTAATGCTCTTAAAGGGTTGAACTTTTGTATAACTATGTAATTGTTTTTGTTCAAAATGAACAAAATTTAAATAATAAGTGCATACATCATCAATCCTTCTTCCAATACATTTTTTTTGTCTTACTGTCATTCACTATAGTAAGCCTTTTATAAGTGTTTATATTTCAGACTTGACAGGATAGTTTTAGCAGGAAATTGTATATACAGTACATCACTCACCCATAGGTTTCTAGTCATACCCGTAAAGAGAAAAACGTTGCCATAGGTTAGTTGTCACAATGAGCAAGAAAGGCTGATATGATGGAGCACACTAAATCTCCAACCTCTGGAGAATCACCCGTTTTTAAAAAAAAAAAACGCAGAATGGAGGACAGTCTTTTGGCGAAAAGAGAATGTAACAGATCTCGTAATAAAACGAGAATCAAAATTGGCTTGGCTTTTCAGAGATGGCAAGAACTGAAGGGATTTGAAATGTTGTAAAAGCGAGACTCTCTAACAGAGCTCATTGTCAAACAAAGAGTCATTTCATCATGGTTTTTGTAGCAGTGTGCTGGAGGTACTATGTCTATAAATAGATCCTTTCCAACTGTGAATGTTTTATGAGAAGTAGAGTAACTATATTCATCACGCAGTCACGCAGAGCTGAAGCACAAAATACATGTTTTTAACCGCAAGAGGGCCATAAGTTACATAGTGTACCTTTAGTGCTTTATGATGGCAAAATGGCAGAACCAATTAACAATTCAATATTGGTCAACAGCAGCAAGACATTTGAAATAAATAAACAAGATATAAGTTGCTGATATATATCATCCATCTTTAGACATTTCTAGAGATGCACCGAATCCAGGACCCTAGGCTTGCACTACATCGACGTCACGCCGCCGTTGATTACGGGCTCTGCACAGATCGATCGGTGAATGACATCAAAGTACCGTGAGGGCGAATAGAGAGCAGACGGCTCCTTTCGAATTGCTCTCTCGGTAACGTTACTTTGATGTCATAAACCGATCGGTCTGTGCAGCGCAGGTTCAAGTCGAACAAGCCTGTAGTGTAACGCGTTGTCAAGAAGAAAAATAGGGATAGCTCACAGCTAAAGTTATTGCAGAGGCCAGACAGACTCACGAAGGCGATTAGCATCTCACAACAACTCGCACTTTATTCCCCAATCGAACTCGTGTAACTGTCACACGTTCTACCGTCCACAGCTTTCCTTAATAAACAAATTAAGATAAAAATTAGCATCAAACAGAAATAACGCGCATACATGGGGTGTTCGAGGCGCACGCCACATACAATACAGCCTGCAGACAGTTCAACCGGGAGCGCGCAGCTCTTAAAGGGCCCTTATTTCCACTCGTTACAGTAGGTGGACCGTTCGAATGCAGTAGGCTGTGAGAAAGTGAAAATGGAACTCATGAGTAGAAAGTGTTGTTTGGCAGTACTTTCAGTCAAAAGAAGGCAGTTCAAGTCAAGCTATATGTTCAATTTGCAATACCGATTTGTCTCGTGGTGGCAAGGACCCTAAACAATACATAACATCGCCGCTGTTAAAATGAATAATGTTGCTTATTCTTTTTTTTCTTTTTTTTTACAGTTAAAATAAAATGAAAAATAAAATAAAAAATCCACGTTGTTTACTTCATTAATGTGTTTACTGTGTTAATGGACTGAGGATGAGAGTTGAATTCGGTATTCGGTTTCGGATTCGGCAGAATCTTAACCAGTGGATTCGGTATTCGGCCGAACCCCACAAATCTGGATTCGGTGCATCCCTAGACATTTCTGAGAGTTTTCTGTTAATATCAGCACACAAATCAAACCATATGTAAATGACAGGAAAGATCAATATGCCACCAAACAGCTAGTCAGTTGTCAGACAGCTAGTTGACCATTGCACATCCCTAAATGTACTACAGTATACAACGAACTTAGAATGCAAAATTATTGGAAAGAACATAACAACAACACAGTGATTTTTCCAAATGCCATTCCTGATTAAGAGTTTCAAAGCTTTGGCATTTCAAACACACTTCTTAAAGGGTGAACTTTGCCTTTTGAAAGTACAGCGAACTGCACGGCGCACCTGAGCGCGCCAGCACCAAACAGAATGAGAACCAGCCCCCGTCCAACCCACTCAGCTTAATTGCTCTCCAACTGCAGAGAAGCAGGGAATCAATCATATTTCCATTCAATTAGCCAGCCAGCAGTTAGAGAGGAGGTGATGGACCTCTTTTAAACAAATGAAATACAGGCAGGAATATACAACCTTGGAGGACCTGTGAGGGAGACACTGCTGGCAGCTCTACGGTGACGAGAATGTTGCACAACACTTTGAATGCTTGTGTTTTTGTGGTCCAAGGTCCAAGGTTTACGTAACCTGATTTGGCGCAGGTGCTTTTTTGTTTGTGATGGATGAATGAAAGCTTGTTGAGGAGAAAATCCAGGAAAATACAAGTATTACAGCGCATTACACTGACCCCGATCCGGAAAGACATTTCAGTGGCAGATCTGAAATGACATGCACTTTTAAATCAATATGAAACCAAAATGGATCTTATTACCTTATAGAGCACTGCAGTGATGATGTATTTTTGTAGGCCAACCCAGAAGTTTGAATCACACTGGTTTCCTCAACAAAAAAAAAAACCAATAGGATTTTTTCATAGGCTTTTTGACTGTCGCAAAAGATAAGCTCTGTGATCAACAAAAGTTGATGATACTTACACATTTTGTCCATAAAGATACATTTCACAAATGAACACAACTTTTATGAATTTTGAAGCCTAAATACAATCGGCAGAAATAAAAAGCTAACCTAAGGCTATGAACGAACTACACTCCAAGGTCGTACAACTTCAGCGGCACCACCACCAAGATTTCGACAACTCTTTTAGGCTGCGGAGGACCCATTCCAAGGTAGGAAGGCATCAAGCAAAGTCAGCTTAACTTCCTTTCTCCTGTGATGCCTTAAAGATTTTTGAAGGCAGAATAGATGTATCCTACACTCCCTTTAATATCCCAGAATCCTGTGCTTTCCATTCTGTGACAGTTGAGCTAAAAATTAAAGATGGCGTCTGAAAGTTGCGGTTGGTGGTCAGTTTGTGTAAATGTTCCACTTTTGACATCATGTCTTTTGATGTTCTAGCGAGAAATTGCTATTGTAGTGATTAAATATTTGCTTGGTTTTAACGATCTTTTGTGAACACTGTTACATTGCCTCAGATGTCTGTTCGTGAGGTAACTTTGTGCGCAGTAAGTCATTGCCTGATAGGGCAGCGAGGCAACAAGTCAGCTGCACAAGTTTTCGGATGCAGACTGTCTTTATTAAAGATAGAAATAAAAAAAAAGATATACCCTGAGAGTAAGAATAGTTTGAACACGATTATAAACAAGAGTTAACTGTTCGGTGTGATGACGTTTAATGTTCCCCACAATGTCTGCAGCAACTTGTTAGCAAACCGCATTTTTTTTTAAATCACGAGTGGGGTATTACTGGTGTGTTTTATGGTGTAGAATAAAATATGAAAATATCTTGAGCTTGTTTTAACAAGTAACCACAGACCTTATTTCAGGCTTTTAACGAAAATCCCACAAAAAAAACATTGACTGCAGTATGATGGAACAGGAAGTGCTAAAATACTAACTCGTTTCTGGGTTTTGGCCTGCAAAAATATGTTTTATCTGTGCGCATTATTCCAGACTAAAAAAAAATATGTAAAAAAATGTCATACCTTACCCCACATCTAAAATCTCTTTCCTTTTCAGCTGATATAATTTGTGACGAAACCCTCTTATTTATCAAACCTTCACTGGAAATTTTTACGATCCAATCAAGACATTTTTTTTCCTCATTTTCTGGCTGAATATTCAGTTTAACAGAAATACAGAAGTAAAATGTAGCGTAAACACCATTTCATGCTAAAGCCCATGGTATATTTTGTTCTCAAAAGGCCTAAAGCTTACAATTGTATGCAAACAATATAATTGAAACAAAATTAATTACATGAAATGCAAATGAATTAATCAAATACTTCAATTACGTTCATTCAGGACATGTTCTTGCGCTCTCTGGCACATCCGTACACGCTGTCCCCTTTGAGATAAAGCACCCTGATCTCTGAACAGTGACAAAAAGACAAGACAAACTGGTCTTTGGCTCTCTCTTATCCACTCCTGACCTCCCAAGAGGCACATTTAGGGAAAACCGAAAAAGAGAGACCTTAAGCCGAGACCTTAAGCCGAGTCCTAATAAATATCTGGTCCAGAAAACATCATTCACGGAAGTGCAAATAACGGCTATGGATGCCAATGGTGGTTTATAAGTAACGACTTGTGAATCCTTGAGGAGCAGCTCTCTCCCTCTCTCTCTCTCTCTTCTTGGCCACTGCTGTCATCCTTGTTTGTCCCAGTGCAGTTCTAAATTTGTCCATATAGACTGTCGAAGCAGAGGCTAGTTCATTCTACCGTCAGCCGAAATGAAAACAAGCTGAGGGGAGCCACACTCGCTTCTCTTAAGTGTCAGGTCTGATCACAGTGGAGATGAACACACAGTCCTAGAAGCCTAGGGGAGGCAATGAGCTGGATTGATTTATTGATCAAATATTCCTCACTATGTTTTGTGGTTTCAGCTGCAAGCTATTACTCAGAAAATGAAATTCAATTACAGGCAATAGGAGAGCCGCAGGGGTTTAAAACGTTGCAAGGATGTGATGGTATTCTGAGCACTTCAGAGCATGCAAAGGACAAGTAAGGTACTCTACGTTGCTTGGCGAATGTATTTAACTTGCATTCTTGCATTGCTGATCAAAAAGTGTGCAACCATTTTGTTTCTGAACTACTTTAAACCTGATAGGTTTTAGGTTTAAAAAAATATCACAATTTTTAATTTATTTGGAGGCTTTTCCCACAAAATACTAATTAGTGACGCACCTATATTAAAATTCTGTCTGAAACCAATAAGCAAGTCATTACTTTCTAGCTTTGAATGAATTATCAGTGCTCAATATTACAACTCAATTCTATTTTGTCTAAATAAATTTAATTGATTAAATTAAAAATAAAAATAAAATCAATAATTTAAAAGCTACAAGTGAATTTAGGCATCACAACAATTTATGGCTTAATTTTACAATGCTAGATTATTAGCATTTTAAATATTAACTTTAAGTGAGTGTTAGAAGGCAATTTTTTTATATCAATGTAAAAATAGGGGAAATGAGCATGAACAATTAAATATCAGTTGATACAGATATGTGAAAAAAAACGATGTTTTATATACTAAGCTATATATAAATAGTTATTGATAACCAATATATTGTGCATCCCAGCATATTGTGTAAGTATTTTGATTAAAATTGTAAATGGATTGACAGCTCTAATAATACATTAAAAAAAATAAAGAAATAAAAAATAAACAATTTACAGAATTGTATTACTTTATTTGTACTTTTTTTTTTTTTTACAAATATTTTTTTAGACAGAACGCAATACACACTGGTTTTGAGCCTGAAATAAATCTAAATCTGATTATAGCTCTACAAAAGAAAGTCTGTATGTGATTGGAGTGAGAGGGGGTTGGGTGAACGGGCTACGCCGATCATCTGAAGCACAGCTGCTCTCAGTGTGTGCCTGAAGAGGAACCATACTCTAATGCCATGCCAAGGGTGCCCGTGGCCACACTGACCCAGATGAAGAATAGCATCCTTTCATCTAGACAACACCTGGCCACAGATACATTGTCTGCTCTAATGGAAACAATACGCTGCTGACACATCTATTTGTTTTGCTTAATTGTCGGATCACTGTTGTCATGATCAGACATCAGAGGACGGGTCGTCTGTGATGCTGATCAAACACTGATAATGACGAATCTATGAGAGGACAGCAGTTTATAGGGACAGTTCACCCAAAAATGAGTTGTACCGAACACAAATGTGCTAAACATTTGTAAAAATGTTCAATCAAACTAGATTAGCCTATATTATAATGTGGGTTATGATCACATTTGTGTGTATATCCCTAAAAAATACAATGTGATTACATTTTTACATTTTATACCTTTCATCCTCTTGAATATTTGACACTAAATCATCACAAAAGAACCCTAAACCTGATCTACACTCGACATAAAGGGAAACTCCTGCCATCACAGATGAGTGAACACCGCATATGATGCTACAACATGCAAATCCTTCCCTTTGCAACAGATATTTCCTCCATCATTGATTATATCATGACACAGCTGTGTGGTGTAGTGTGCCATTTTTTCATTACCATAGGCGCTCCCTTGGGCTCTGTGTGTGTTAATGTTGCACGTCTTTTGTGCATGGGTACGCGTAAATGTGTGAGTTTTGTGTACCTCTGTATGTGTGTGGTTTACAGCTGCGAGAGACGGGGGTTTAATGTGCTTTAGGAGAGCGTTCCTCTACCCATTAGTGTCTATCAGGACTCCCCATGGGCTTGGAGGGCCTGCTCACCACAGGAGGAGGAAACAACCTCCCTCTCAACCTCCATTTTTAGCCACACATTCGTCTCACATCCCCATTTATCAGAGAACAACAACTAAACCAGACTGTGCTAGATAACATCAACGAAGTTTTACTGTCAACTAAAATATAATGGGTATTCCTGTTTGACTACATTTTGAATTTAGAGAGAGATCACTGACATACTGTGGAATAAAAATGCTTTATTACTTACAATACTAGCATCATGAATTTCACCATTCAGATATGAGGGTGGGTCACAAGGATTTTTTCACAAAACGAAGGGAAAAACTACCTAAAATGTAATAATAAAATGCAACTAACCATATAATTATACATTTAGAATAGCAAAACAACTGTACAAAACAACTGTTTTTTTTAATACAATTTTTTCTAATATTCTCAAATTAGTTGTTGATGGTAAAGTACAGTATGTGCAGCCAATCAAACTCTATAATATTTTGGAAAAAATGTATGTCACTAAGAAACAATGCCAACATGCATTTTAAAATAAAATAAAGATGAAATAAAAAAATAAAAATAAAAGCATGGAGCAACTAGTTGCAATGCATTCGAATGTCATTTAGAATACCAAAATGGAACAGTTGCAAGGAAAAATAAATAAATAAAATAACCTGCCTACAATATGTACAGCATAAAATCTGGGTGCTAAAGCAAAACCATGAGGAAGACTATATTACAATACTGGACCTTCAAAAAGAAAAGTAAAAGCACAAGCTAAACCATTGCTGTCGTTAACTTAAATCAGGCATTGAGGACCCCACCAGCAGAGTACGCTGAATTAATATAAAAGATGCTGTGATGAAACTCTTATGTATAGAGGTCTGCAGAGTCACTGTTTCTCTATTGATGGTCTCTTATTAAATGATACCCTGCATTCTTCCCCAGCCAGACCTGTTCACGCCACTGGTGGGTTGCCACCATCATTGGAACTCTGGATTTGAAACAAAGCTTATTCACCCACCCCTACCAATTTTTGCTTCTCTTCTTCTTCTCCTTTTTACACATACACACACAGCCACCCTGTACCCGCACTCTAGAGGGATCAGAACAAAGGGGATCTCCACTTTTCTCTCCTGACTATTATTAGATCTTCAACCCAGCGACAAAATAATCATACGTTCAGCTGAATCACCACACAGGGAAGCAGAAGCTTCAGTCCTGAAGTATGCGAGCGAGCAAGCCTTCGTTTAGAGCAAGGAAAAACTGATGTAGCTAAATGGAAGATACATTATTTAGGGAACTGCATGCATATACACCCCTCTGACTACAAAATAATTATGCATTCCAGTGGAAAATGGTTAAATCAATCTATGTCAGGTTAAGGTCATTCAACTTAGCTCCCTGTCAGAAAAACGGTAAACACCCATCAACCTCAGGCAAACTGACCATATAACTCTCTCCTGAGGATCAGACTAGTAAGTCAGGGTCAGTAACCTAAAATAAACATGAACATCTGAGTATCCACACAGATTTATGTGGTTTATATTACTTATAAACCACACATCGGTGCATTGAGTACTACTGCATAAATCTGAATGTGGAAATAGCTGTGATTCCCCCAAAAGACTGTATTTGTGTGTTTGTTTGTGCGAGAGCAAAAGGGATTCTCCAAATCCCAGCAAAATGAAAAGGTCTGTAGATGTGTAGAGGTTGGGTAAAATATGATTTGACCAAATATTCAAGATTCAAGTGTCCAAAGGTCAAATTTTATGAATCAGTTAAAGAAAATTCCACATTGATTGACCACTAATCTGAATAGTCACATTATAATACATGTCTAATAACACACAGATTATAAGTGGTGTCTAAAAATATTAAGAATATTCTTATTGTCATTGTCCAGTGATATTCATATTATTTACATTATAATCAATGCATAATAATATAAAGACTTTAATCCATATCTAATAATATTCAGATTATAACCAATGTCCATTGAAATTCAGGATACTGAGATTATAATCATTGTCTAACAACATTTAGACTATTCAAATCATATTTCAATTTCTAGTCGTTCTCAGAATATTCTTATAATCATTTAAAAAAAATCAGAATATTCATCTTATAATCAATGTCTGATATTTCTTGGAATAATCATAGAATCAATGTCAAATAATATTCTGAATGTTCTAGATATAATCAATGTCTGTGATGGTAATTTATGGCCCTGAAATCATAGTACTCACAAGCCGAAAAAGGACCTATGTATGTGCTATGTAAAATAAAAATATACTCCATAAAAGCCACAAAATGGATGCAGAGAAATATGAAACGTAAAACTAAAAATAAATCAATGTAGCACAGTTGAAAACACCTTACTCAGGAAACGAGCAACTATCTGGGCATTTGCGCAACCATTTATCACCAGATCCATTAAATGTGTATGAGTAGGTCTATTTCATGCTCATAAAGGTTCTGCTGGGTTTGAATGGGCTATTTATAGCAAGCCAATGACGTAGTTTATCAAACGTAACCCCTTCCCACAGATCTCGCCCAGAATTCAAAACACCGCGATAGCACAATGCTCGCTACACTTCACTTACACTATGCTGTTCACGTTTGAATGTTTATGAAGATGTAGACAGGTGTGTCTTGGTATATAACAATGGCGCACACAACTGCCGAAATCTTGAAAGATAAAGGTAACCATGTTGCATGAAACATGCATGGGGTCAAAACCAGCCATGCTCAGTTATCTTCTCGTCGACCGACAAACCCCGTCCAGCGCTTGATACTGGCGAGACGGATGCTGTATGCTTACTCAGATTACAAACTGATAAGCATGCGATCATCTCAGATGAAAACATGTCGCTAACAACTGATCGAAAAGAAAATGGTAACGTCAAATCAAAATGATTAAGACGCAAAATATGGAGAATACAGGTGCTCGTACCACATCAGAGGATGAAAGACACGAGTAAAGGGGGTCACTGGTGAACGGAGGGTGTAGCCTAATCAGAAAAATGGACTACAAATATCTGCTTGCATTTGCACTATGAACGCATTAAAACTCATTAAAAAAGTATTTTTTCCATCAGAATGACTTATTATTATTAATAATAATGTTATTATTAACACACCTGTGGACATATAGTAACACATTTACTATTACAGTTGGGAAAAGCTCATATTTTATAGTCTTCGAAAGTGGCCAGACTAAAACTTTACCCAAATCTCAAAATGTACGAAACGTTCAGATCTGGAACTGTGTGAAACTGAAGTTGCCTACAGTAATAATTTTCGACACTGTGCTCGAGTTATTAAGAGTGATGAATATTTCTGCGCTTTTCTCTCTCTCACACACACTCACACACAAAAAAAATAACTGTGCAGGTAACCGGTAGGCTACTTCTATGCAATTCTCCTACTTGAACACGGGACCAAAAATTTGTTTCCTTTCGTCTTTCGCTCACATATTTTTAGTCTAACGCTTTCTAATGTTATAAACACATTTAGGCTAATATAACAACATATGCATAGTAAGTGAAACAAATGAAGCGCGACGGCGCATCGGTACTTAACTATTTACACAGGTGCTGGAGACACAGGTCGAGGCATTCCCCTTCCACCTCGTCCTCCGAGATGAGGTCCGACAAGGGGCGCATAGGTAGAGGTACGTCCTCTTGGAGAGGTGGCTTCATCTCACGCAAGAAGAGCTCCAAGAACCTCTTGAAGGTTTTCTCCTCGTTGGCAGAACCGGCCATTGCTTCTCATTCCTGGAGAGACCAGAGACAGCTGGAGCCGGGCAAGAAGTCTACACTACTTTGAATCATAGGCTAGAGCGACTCTCTACTCGCGCGAGTTGGGGAGGGCCCGTGCCGCGCGCGTGAAAAGAGAGGGGAGTCGCACAACAGACCGGCGTGACGTCACAAGGGGCGGGCTATGATGGAGAGGAGGGTGAGGTAAACTATTTCATTAACCCATTTAATTCCATATTTGTGATGAAAATGTACTTTTACATCAAAGGGTCTAAATTGTTTAAGCATTTTACATTGAACGTTTTATTTACGTGGCGTAAATAGTCACGTGACCCGAGCGGTTTCATTTCAGTTGGCCCCTCTGAAAGATGTGTCAAAGTGCCATAAAAGACAGCATGTGAAACAGATACACTTATAATACACTTTAAAATAATATATGCACCAAATACACTTATAATAGCAGATACACTTATAATATTTGGTGCATAGGCTATGTTGGTGGATATAATATTTTAAAGGTCTTATTAATAGGCTATAATATTTAGATTGCTCTTATGTAAATCATTCCATATGATATGAACATGTCGCATTTTTGACCAGTGGAAACACCAGAGCCTGTTTTCCACCAGTTACAAATATGACCAGACATTTCCCATGTAACTGGGTAAAGGTAAACGGGTTAAAATGCCATACAAATATAGGGTATGTGATTTCATTAGTTTGCATTGGAATGCTTTAAACCAAATTTTTATACCTTAAATAATAATTTTAAATAGTTGTTTTAATACATTTGGGATTTTTAAAAACGTAATTAATTAATTATAACATTAATAATGCAAATAATAGATAGAATATTCTACAGTAGCCTACAACCTTTTTTATTAATTTTTAATTTTACACGTGCTGTGTTCTGTAGGCCTACTAAAAGAGGACATGTGCATTGAGGAGGAAAATGCATAAAAACAGACATAAATGCACTTCAGGAGTACCAATGGTTTGCACGCGACAGACTATAAAACACTGATAGTGTGAGAATATCAATTTTGTTAAAAATAACTTTCCAGTAGACGCAAGTCCGTGATGCGTGCGCTAAGCCAACCTTTTTTAGCCACATCAGTTTCGTATCTGCTTGAACGTATGTATGACGTCGGTCGAGCACAACATTTTGTGACGTAATCAGCCTATAGTTCATGCTGCTTGATTTTGGGTTTGTCTGCATTGTCCTCATTTGGCACTCCTTTAACGTTATCTCGCAAATAAACTCAATTTAGACGGAATTATAACCTATTAATATTAATAGCACTATAACCTATTAATAGCATTATATAATGGCCCCAATAAATACATTTAAAACCGTCAACATGAGGGCTGTTTGCTAGCCCTCATTAATTTGATGCACATTAGGCTATTATTAAAATCTGATTAGGCTTAGGCTGATTCAGACGCCGTTCGAAACAATTATTTAATCGTTTAATCGAAGCGGCCGAGGATTACTTCGACAGAGCTCTTAGAGAGAATGTTTATGAGTGGGAAAACTCGATAAGTGATGCTCGCTGTGCATATAGGACATCAGAGCTTAAGCTAAAAATAAAAACTGTTGTAGATTTCACATAATCGCTGGGAATGAACTGTTCTGCTCCCGGACATTGTTAGTTCAGCTGCAGGTTGCCTGATATTCTTATAAACCCTTTAACATTTAAATTATAGAGGGGTGCAATTTTAAAAGCTTTTTACATGGTTTTAAAAATACCCAATATTTACAGTGGTTTTAAAGCATGCGTTGTTAGTTCAACCGGGGATTGCCAGAACATATTAAACGCAAAATTAACCCTTTCAAAAATGTACTAAATATTTTCACTCAAAATATTATAAACAAATACAGCTATTGCTGAAAAATTCAAATGACAGAGAATCCTGAAAGCGTCTTAAACGGATTATTGGAATATCCCATATTCAGAATAATCATTGTTTTTTCAACTGGGTTGCCAGATACTATTATTAGCTTCTTATAAGTTTAAAGGACATTCCATATGGTTTTACTATGCTTGTATTGTTAGTTCAACTGATAACAGCTATCTAATCATATTTTCTGGAAAAATATCAGTTACCACATCTATTGCTAGGTAATGAAAATGACAGAACACTTTTATATATTTTAATGACTGTAACTCACTATTTTGAAACTTTTACCATGGTGCATATTTGTAAAGGATGACAAAGTGTATCCTGCCGGTATACAGCAATCTGAAATTGTTTTCATAGTCAGATAGTAACCTGTGATATTATAAGTCTTAAGGTAAAGTTATGTCAGATGCAGTGACCCAGGATGACAGTTACACAGCAGTGTAGGAATAAAACCCAGTGTACCTTCGTCACCTGAGAAAGCCTGAGGTCTAGTGTCTGTTAGGACACAACTGAACAGTCACTCATCTTAAACCAGCCCTGACAAATGATGTAATCATATTAGTCTAGCAGTCACAGGCAGTTCTTCATTCATGATCTAACCATGTGTCTAACATGGAGGTTAAAAACATCAAGAACACAATGTCCTCTTCTGTCCACAAAATCAATTCTTCTGCTGGATGTCTAAACTATCCATTGCCAGCCAAGGAAATATGAGGTGAAGTGCTCATATTTTATCTTTGTGCTGATGTAATCCTGGCTTCCCAGCGTATAATTCAATTAAAGTGATGAACCTCACACATACACACTGGGAATAAACTGAACCTGGATGATATACTGATATTGAACAGGAACAATCAGCAGCTAAATTATTACTGTTACTTGGAGGTGAGTGTGAGCGGTAAACTCTTTATCTTCATATTGTCACTCATGCAACAAGCAAGAAAGAAAGTCATCCTGATGCGACCTGTACAACACAATATACACAACACCTTCTCACTGGCTTCATTAGAGCCAAATTATTCAATACACTGTTACCAATTTAGCATATTATGAAACAAAGTTTTGGCCCGTGCAATTTAAGTGACATGATTAATGACTGGTGATTGTCAATTACTTTGACTAATCGCTAGCACTTGAAGCTGCAGATTTTTTTTGTGTGCATATATTATATACAGGAGACTAGCCAGGAAAAGTGGAGGGGAATATTAAATGGCAAGAATAGCTTTTAATATTTTAATAAATATATAGCCTATAACCAGTTCCGTCATCCAGTTTAAGTTGGAAAGCTTTGGTCACTTTGGAATAGCTTTGCATTTTCATTATTTACTCCTGAATTGTAACACGGTCTGATTTTCCGGTGGCAAAATTGATATCGGTCATCCACTAATATCACCAATAACTAAGGGCCAACAATCGATATTCTGTACTTTATTATATTAATAATCCAATAACGAATTTATATATAAAAATCTGTACATTCCTGACAGATCCTCAAGACAGATCCTCCATTCGAGGGCGTTTGCTGTAGTTTCCTGAAGGAGATGTATGGCTGGGTTCATCTGGGGCATCCCTGAAACCCTGGACCTGTGTGAGATCATATATGTATAAGGGAAACCGTCATACATTTTCGAAATAAAGAGTATATATATAAGTATATCATATATTCCCCCCTGTTACTAATGTTTCTGCTACTATTAAACTTACTGTAATCTGATACTGAATTGTGGCCTCCATTTGACTTGGGGATTTGTATAAGGAGGCAAGCCTAAGCACAAAGTGGAAATGTGAAGAAAAAAAAATTACTTGTTATATATCATTACACAATGCACATTCTCTTCCACTTTGACCTTGTCTGCTCCGTTTAAAAAGCAAGATGGTCTGCGGCAATTCAAATGCAGGGAAGCTGATCTTTACAGCCAGAAGAAAGACCTTCAACTTTATAGAGAGACGAGAGAGCAAGATGGAGATGCTCTCTGTGACTCTCAGCTTCCTGCTGTTACAAAGTAATAGACTGGCAGGAATGCAGGATGCATTATGAATAAGGTCTGGCTACAAAAGGCAAAGCAAGCTACTTGTTCAAAGTGATTCATTCCATCACCCACGGAGGTGAAGGGTAAAGAGTTTATGCAACATTCTCTCTCTCTCTCTCTCTCTCTCTCTCTCTCTCTCTCTCTCTCTCTCTCTCTCACTCACTCTCACTCTCTCTCTCTCTCTCTCTCTCTCGAAGACACATTTGGCTGAGAACACCACAGATGTTGGGCTGTTTTTTTGTATTCTATAGCAACATTTTACTGTGTCAGGTTGAGTGGACTAAAAGACTAGGCTAAATCAAGAAGAAAAAAAAGCCACAATAAACACCTCACACAATTAGCAAATTAAAAAAGTCTGTTTACCTCCTCAGTCCCTCCCAATGCAGGATGAGCCTCTGTGTGGCAGCATGACCCCAACTCTCACCTAAAGTGTGGATTGTAATTGTTAGGATGGTGACTATGCAAAGCAAAACAATGCATGAATCCCCTCATATCTGTTATGTCTTACCTAATGCAGGAACCAGCTTGGATTGGCCATTTGAAACTCTTGTGGTCATCTGATTGGTCAAAACAACCTAAAACTCATGGTAACAGAATTAAAAAAATG
This sequence comes from Meda fulgida, assembly GCA_030578275.1. NCBI lineage: Eukaryota > Metazoa > Chordata > Actinopteri > Cypriniformes > Leuciscidae > Meda > Meda fulgida. The sequence continues at coordinate 15,568,104 of CM060625.1, read as the reverse complement.
TTTTTAATTAAATTTGATGTATATATTAATATTACACTACCGTTCAAGAGTTTGGGGTCGGTAAGATTTTTTATGTTTTTAAAAGAAGTCTCTTCTGCTCACCAAGGCTGCATTTATTTGATTAAAAATACTAAACAAACCCAGTAATATTGTTAAATATTATTTCAATGTAAAACAGCTGTTTTCTATGTGAATATATTTTAAAATGTAATTTATTCCTGTGATCAAAGCTGAGTTTTCAGCATCATTACTCCAGTCTTCAGTGTCACATGATCCTTCAGAAATCACTCTAATATGATGATTTGATGCTCAAGAAACATTTATGATTATTATAACAGTTGACAACAGTTGTGCTGCTTCATATTTTTGTGCAAACAGTGATTCATTTTTTTCAGGATTCTTTGAAAGTTCAAGAGGAAAGTATTTAATTAAAAAATAAATATTTTGCATTATTATAAATGTCTTTACTGTCACTTTATATCAATTTCATGAAAGAAAGAAAAGTATTAATTTCTTTAAAAAAAAACAAATTGACCCCAAACTTTTGAACGGTAGTGTATATATTAACATAGACTACTGTAAATACATATATTTTTTATGTTTTTGATGCTCATCAAGCCTGCATTTATTTGATCAAAAATACTGAAAAAAACAGTAATATTGTAAAATATTCTAACAATTTAAAAATAGTGGTTTTCTATTTTAATATACTTTAAAATACAGTATAACTTTTTCTGTGATGCAAAGCTGATTTTTCATCCACCATTACTCCAGTCTTCGGTGTAATTCTAATATGATGATTTATTATCAACATTGCAAACAGTTGTGCTGCTTAATATTTTTTTATATCCCTTGATACTTTTTTCAGGATTCTTTGATGAATAAAAAGTTAAAAAGAACAGCATTTATTCAATTTGTTTTGTAACAATATACACTACCGTTCATATTGGGTTCAATCAGTTATTTTCTTCTTTTTTTTATTAGCACTTTTATTCAGCAAGGATGTGATAAATTGATTTTAAAAAAGTCATAGTAAAGATTTAAATAGTAAGAAAAGATTTCTATTTTGAATAAATGCAGTTCTTTTTAACTTTTTATTCATCAATGAACCCTGAAAAAAGTATCACAGGTTCCAAATAAATATTAAGCAGCAAAACTGTTTCCAACAGTGTGTCAAATTGGCATATCAGAATGATTTCTGAAGGATCATGTGATACTGAACACTGGAGTAATGATGTTGAAAATTAAGCTTTGCGTCACAGAAATAAATTATGTTTTAAGGTATATTAAATTAAAGTATATTCAAATAGAAAACCACTATTTTAAATTGTAATAATATTTCACAATATTACTGTTTTTTTCTGTATTTATATAAATAAATGCAGCCTTGATGAGCTTAAGAGACTTCTTTAAAAACATTAAAAACAGTAATGTTTCCAAACTAAATATATAAATAATTATTTTACAAAGTATTTAACAAAACGTATATTTATTTTAATTTGACCAAATATGAGTATTCTGCAAAAAATTATTAATTGAATCCCAGATTTGTCTACTATTCGTTACACTTTGTTTCAGTGGTATGAGGTGCCGAGTACCGCTAAACTGTGTTGTGTTGCTAGTTGGATGAGCTGCTGGGCAAGGCCATTCAGGAGGCGGGTCCTCTGAGAAAGATCCTCAAAGTCATGGCGGAATGGGAAGGCAATGCTGTCAATCACTATTAACCGCACCTATGATTGAACATGTAATTTATGAGCATCTAAATAGGAGTAATATCACTGTGCTGAAAGAGATATCAGTGGTCTAGATTATTCATATTTTACCTCAGGATGCTCAGACAGGAAGTCAGGTAGGAGGTAAACCTCAGCTAACAGCTCTACATAGTCATGGCAACGGACCAAGAAGAGGTTGGACAAGATCTTCTCGACGGTAAGTTCCTCTAAAGCTTGTTTCTGTTCTAAGAGGGAAAGCAAAGACAGATGACAATTATACATTTTGTGTCTCATTAATTAATGAAAATTCTCAATAATCTATAGATAAAGCTGATCATTATTGGATCTATAGAGTTAGTTAAGCATTTTTTTTCTGAATATACGTACACATTTAGATATCCCAACTAAGCTCAGCTACTCAAGTCAGACCTGTATCCTCTGCTAGGAGGGTGCAGTGTTGCACGGCTGCCTTCGCCATATCAGCAACCCTCTGCACCAAGAAACTGCCTTCTGTGTCTACATACAGTGCCTTTCCTCCCAGGCCTCCGAAACACACAGGAATCTGCACATCCACAGCCAGCTGCATGCTTTCAAATGGGAAAATCAGACCACTTTTGAAACTATAGTGAGCTACATTATCAACACAAATATGTGCCACTTACCAATTTTAAGATGAAATAACACATTTTGAAATCTGTTTGCTCCCATACCATAGCTGAGTCTTTCCGACACCAGGGGCTCCACAGATCTCTGTGGTCTTTCCCACGGGCACACCCCCTCCAAGGGCATTATCCAGGCCTGAGCAGAATGTTACAATGCTCCCCAGAGTTTGCTCCTGGTGCAGAAGATCCAGGGCAGTTAAGCTCTCTGTTGCCGCCCTCTGCTGGTGAGGATGGACATCATCCCTCAACATCTGCAACACCTCCACTGCCTCCTCTTGTGATATACCTGCCTCTGTGAACGAAACAAGCATGGATTTAACTAAAATATACTTTTCTAGTAATCTGTAGCTAGTTTGTGGCTATTTTCAAATTCAAAAGTTGGTTTTAGTTATATAAATACCTTTGCAGAGCTGAAGAGGACGCATGTCAACCAAGTCTGAGGCCATTTGGAAACCCGCATTGATGAGTTTTACCTTCACTGAGGGCGCCAGGGGGAGGCTGGGCACAGTCCTGTGCATTTTCAACACTAGCGTAAAAACAGGCTGAAATGTTGTGTTAGACTCGTAAGTTAGACGTTGTGTTAGACTCGTGGACTATGACAGTTTATAACAGATGATAGCCTCAAATACGCAAGCTTTAAGTTTTAACCACGTAAAATCTACTCTGCAGGATTTACTATGGATAGAATGTTTTCGCTAAATGAAAATAAATCTAAACCATTAAAATATAAACATACGATGACTTATGTTTCTTTATATTTTTCTTCCTTTTGATACTCCCTCCAAAACAAGAGACGACACTGAATAGGAAAATGCTCTTCAAAATAAAAGCCCCCAAATGCCATTTACACATTTCTAGTTTACGAGTACTGAAATGCTGAATATAGATTACTCATGAAATTTCCGTAGTAATGAGAAGGATTTATTTTTTCATTGTATGGAAATATTTGAATTGACTAAATATAATTTTACAACTGAGTGGAAGGTCCAAGAAAAAGTATATTTTATATATTTTTAACATTGGAAAAGTTCTATATGCATACAATTAAATGGTTTGGCTTTAAACATTTGGTTTATTTTTAGTTTTCGTTTTACCTGCCACCTTTTGTTTTTGACATTTTCTTAATTTATTTTTTGCATCATTTAACCACTTTATAAAACATTGTTCACTATTGACTGAACATTTGTTTTATCGTAAAAACGATTGACAAGTAGCAAATACAACATGAACACTGATTTAGAAATTAGCTAAAGAAAACAGTTTTTTGCCATTAAATCTTTCTAGCACCATCAAGTCAGTTCAGTTCTTACTACTGAACCTGTCATTTCAGCTAGAAACGCGCTAAAACTAAATTGTCCCTTATCTCGCCCTGTACATATTTGACGTGTTTACAAAACAAAAGTACCCCGTCGAAAGAAAAATAATGCGCGTCGACATTTCGTACTTCAGGTAAACATGTTCTGTGAACGCCCTTTTGAGTTTTAAATTACATTTGATTTTCATAATTATATTGTTATGTCCATATTTTATTAAAACTTCGAATCTTAGGCTGACCCTAAGAAGCAGAACAGCTGAAGGTGTACAGCGCCGTGTCTATTTGTATTTGACACATTTGAGCTCAGATCAACAGATCGAATGAAAGTCCTTTTGTTTTAATAACTGTAGAACCGTATTATAGAGCAGCATGAACTGTCGATCAGAGGTCCTGGAGGTGTCAGTGGAGGGCAGGCAAGTGGATGAGGCCATGCTAGCCCTCCTGCACACGATCCTCCTGCACCGCAGCACAGGGAAATTTCACTATAAGAAAGAGGGCACGTACTCCATCGGCACAGTGGGAACTCAAGACGTGGACTGTGACTTCATTGACTTCACATTCGTGCGAGTGTCTTCTGATGAGCTGGACAGGGTCATCAGGAAAGCGGTAGCTGAATTTAAGGTAATTTTGATCACCGTACGATGGTTCACCCAAAAATGAAAAATCTGTCATTTACTCACCATCAAGTTGTTCCGAGTCTATATGAATGTCTTTTTTCTGCTGAACACAAAAGAAGATATTTTGACCCCATTGACTTCCATAGTGTGGAAAAAATGCTAGGGAAGTCAGTAGGGCTAATCAACGGTTTGATTATCGACATTCTTCAAAAAAAATCTTCATTCTTGTTCAGCAGGAGAAAGAAATTCACTCAGAGGTGAGTAAATGACAGAATTTTTATTTTTGGCGTTAAACTATCCGTTTAATGAGTTTTTACTACCGTTATTGGATAATATACTTTATTTTAAAATTGTAATATGGTAAACCATTTTTGGACATGCGTTATTCAGTAACTTTGAGTACCATGGTAAGTACCATCTTACTGTTGCGAAACTGCATTTTTTCTACCCAGGATGCTCTTGGCAATTCCGGAAGTGATGGCATGGGTCAGATCTCTGTGGAGTTCTACCAGAAGAAGAAGTCACGGTGGCCCTTTTCTGATGAATGCATCCCTTGGGAGGTTTGGAGCATCAAGGTGAATGTGGTGAACCTGGCCAACGAACAGGAGCGTCAGATCTGCAGAGAGAAAGTTGGCGAGAAGCTCGGCGAGAAAGTCATCAACATCGTGGAGGTGATTAACCGCCACGAGTATCTTCCCAAGATGCCCACACAGTCAGAGGTGGACAATGTGTTCGATACGAGTTTGAAAGACGTCCAGCCGTATCTGTACAAGATCACGTACCAGATCACAGATTCTCTTGGCACGTCAGTGAGCACTACCATGAGGAGACTGATCAAAGACACGCTGGCATTGTGAAAATGTGACCGTGAAGCTGCTGGAGCCTAATGGTCGATAGACATTTATGATCTTGTAAAAAAATTTAAAAAAAAAATAGAAAATCACATTAGCAGGATTTAAAATAAATTGTCTACACTTTCAGTATAATAACGGTATCCACTCTCTTTCAGCTAATTCAAACAAGCATCTAGCTCAGTTATTTTTTGTTGTTTTTGTTTTTAATAAATCTAATTATGCACCCTAAATTATATTGTTGTTCTTTTGAATTTGTTTGTGTTTTTTTTGTTACCTTAATAAACACAAATGTAAGAACATGTGTGTTAGTGTTCTTGGAACATGCAATGTGTGAGAACTGTTTTATAATCATCACAAGTAGGTGTTTTTTCCATGAATTAATTTCAGTTCAGTTGGTCTTTTAAAACCTGTTCATAATTAAAAACAACAACAACATATTGCTGCATATTTCGTGAAAAATGTCTTTACCATTAATTTCTTCCCACATTTAAGTATTATTTTGCACTTTAATTTTTTTTTTAACAATGTACAAAAAAAAAAAAATATATATATATATATATAAAGCCCAAGACAAGACTTTCTGTAAAAAAAAGACACAATGTCCATATTACGGTAGATGAAATAAAAAAGTTCAGTTACACAGTATTGATATTTATTTTATAAAGCAAGCACAGAAAACGGTAGAAAATGCTTTAACACAAAAACTGATACAGTTTTTAAAGCCACATTAGAACAATTCAAGTGCTTACAAATATTAGTTTATTGCAGTGATACCACAGGAATACCAAAAAAAGATAATGGCTTGGTTTCACAAACAGGGCTTAGATTAGCCGGTATTAGGTCCTAGTTCAATTAGGCCATTTAAGTAGCTTTTATAAATGTGCCATAGAAAAAACATTACTGGTGTGCATCTTGAGACAAAACAATGGCACTGACATATTTTAAGATATGTCAGTGCAAGTTGCTTAAGTAAAAACAGCTCAAACATGCAATTTAGTCTGGGACTATCTTAAGCCTTGTCTGTGAAACCGGGGGATAATTGTCATGTACAAAGACCATAAAATGTGTTTGAGGATTAAACGTTCTGTTCTGTCATCACTATTCATTCAATGGCATACAATCTTTCAATGAACCACATTAAGAAATGTATCAATTACTGAGTGAAATGCTCGTTTTATCATCAGTCTGCCTATAATATGGTTTAACTCTTAACCCTAAACAAAAAGCTGATGTTAAGAGTCATGTAATACTGGGGGGAAAAGTAAATGCAAACTAAATCAGGTATTTCTATCCTGAGAAATAGCCAACTTATTCATTAAGCAATACCTTTTTTGGGGGATAGGATCAAAAGGAATGTATTACTGTTTTATCCATCAAAATATAGAGTAAATTACAGTAGCTGAAGGAAAATGCAAAGAGCAAGCAACATATTTAGATTTTGTGCTTAAAGGCCACATGCTTGCTAAGCCAAACATCCCCTAATGTAAGGGAAGAAGACTTCTTAATATTTAAAATACTTGCTAAATATAAGATTACAGCTTTTGTGCTTTAATATTTTAGAATAAAGATCTTATCTGGGTCATACTGTCACAGAAAAGGGCCACTGAACATTAGGAATGTCCAACCATTCAACATCATTGCATCAAGACTTCATTAATCACTGAGTACTGAGTTGTGGTAAATTGAGCTTACACTATGGTAGAGCTCACAATGTACTGATACAGTACTGATACAGTGTGAATATCTACTTAAACTTCATCTCTACACATTTATGAGAAGTAATTCCCACATATACTGCATGTCCTGTACAACAAAAGTATTAGAAGATCCACATTGCAGGCACACACTAAACAGCTTAAAAGAACATCACTCCAAACCTGCTAATTGTACACATAAAGCCTTCTATTTGTTCAATGCAATCACTGAATATTATTCACAACCTCTAAACAAAAATACCAGGAAAGCCTACAGAACTGGCAAAACACATGAACAAAAATATTCTTAAAATGAAAAATACAACTTAAGTAGCAATGTTGAAATTATATTCTAAACATGTTTTCTTCACCGTCAATGTTCACAAAGTTTGATACATACATTTTAGTCTGCTTAAGATTTTTTTTTATATGGTGCTTAAATTATCAAAGCAACAATTCAATATAAAAGGGATTGTTCACAAAAAAAAATGAAAAATTTGATGTTCCAAACCTGTACGAGTTTCTTTCTTCTGTTGAACAAAATATATTTTAAAAATGTTCGCAACCAGACAGTTGACGGTAGCCATTGACTTCCTACTATGACTTCTATAGTAGGAAGTCAATGGCTTCCATCAACTGTTTGATTACCAGCATATCATTTTTGGGTGAACTATCCCTTTAATAGCTCTAAAAACAGTGGCAGAAAAATCTAAATGGGGCAAAAATAAACTTAAAGCTATTGTTTTAGGGTAGAAAAAGGGGAATTAATTTTAAGTTTTGGATGTGACGGATCTATCTTTTCTAACTAAAGAGCCATGTCTACACCAGCCTGTGCTTTTAATAGAGAACAATGTTTATTTGGAATTGCTTGAAAGTGCTAAATAACAGCATAAAGGCCACTAAAACAAGAGGGGCGTACATCTTCTGCGTAATAACCCCCAAAAAATTAATCACACATTTGTTTGCAATAATCCAAAGAAAGTAATTTAGGAGAGTTCTTAAGGTGAAAGAAGTCGGTTTCATTTAACAGTCCTTTTTGATCACTGAACAATAATAAAATAAAAAATAATACAGGGAAATGCTTTAGAAAACAAATTTGTTTTAAGAAACTCTTGGCATGCAATCCAAGATGCATTCTGAATACTGTTTATAGAAATAAGATATGATTAAATGCTGTTAATAAATCCCTGGGTTTTGGCTGCAAGTGTGTCCCAAAAAGTAAATCATGTTTAAATGAGAAACTGTCGAAGTTAGTTCATTCCAATGGTTAAGGGCTACAAATGTGCAACTGTTTATCACTCTTACGTATGGCTCTGCTCATGACTCCACAGACTGAAAGCCGTCTTAAATGTCCGGTGACAGAATTTGCACATGTACTGCCGTTTAAAGGTGAGTGCAGAGAGGGTTGGTGCATGGTAAAAAAGAGTGTCGGATTCCTGCGGGGTTATAGTTTTGTCTGTGCTGTTAGACTTGGCGTGTGAATGTTCCCCGAGCTCATCGTCACTAGTCTTGTCCTGCTCTGACTTCTTGAGTTTGGTTGACGGTGACATGGAGCCTCTGGGTTCCTCCTCTGAGGTGTCCACCCCAGAACAGGTTGCTGTGAGTTGAGGTTTTTGAGAAGTTGGAGGCTCTGGGATGGAAATTGTAAGAGGTGGAGAAGGAGATGGAGAAGACGGAAGCCTGTCAATCTCTCTCATCCCTGTCTCTTCAGGTGTGGACATATGGGATTGGTAGTGGCTCCAGAGACGGAAGTTGGTCCTGAACGCTTTGTGACATATGTGGCAGATGAAGGGTTTGATATGGCAAAGCAGTTCCTGATGTCGTTCCAGGTCTTTGTGGGTGCTGAAAAGCTTTCCACACTTTTCACAAGGCCAAACGCCTGGTTCCTCTGATCCGGTGCTCACATTATCCTTGGCTGATACTGCTTCCTCTTGAGGTTCCTCTTTGACCTGCAGCTCCCCTTGACCGTGAGCACTCAAGTCCTCTGGGACATGAGACGATGAGTCTTCAGAATCATACATAGGTGGAACAGATGAGTCGCTGTACACTGCTTCCTCTCTGGGGTCACGTATCAACTCCTGAGAAGAGGGAGGAACTCCAAACACATTGGGTGATTCATCGTGATTGCTGTCCTGGAGGCCGAGAGTCAGCTGCTCCTTTACACTCATCATATTGTGATTGTGAACTTCCACCTGATGACGCCAAATACTGAAAGAGGACTTAAACGTGCGCATACATTCAAGGCAGGTCAGCTTTTTGTATTTGCAGTGAGCTTCATGGTCTTTCTTGACGACCGTGTTGGAGAATCGAAGTCCACAGTATGGGCAGACTGTAGCATACCTGCAAGCTCTCTCATGGTCTTCTAATTCAGGCAAAGAGGGCAGTTTCTCATTGCAGAGCCGGCAAGAAAATACATCCTTATCTTGGTTTTCTTTAAGATGTGCCATCTGCTGCTGCTGCTGGTATTGAAGGTCTCTCTCAGCATCCGTGTCAAGGTTAGCCAGCTCAGCGGAGTGTCCCTTCATGTGTAGCTTTAAGTGTGACTGAAAAAAAAACATTTTGCCACAGTAGGGGCATCCGTATGACCTTGATCGCCTGCTTTTCCAGCCAAAGGGTTGTGACTGCAGGCCTTGCTTGGTTCTCCTGATCTTCATAATCAAGGCCTTCTTAATCTCCCGCTCTCGGACGATATCGATTAGCTTCCTCTGAAACTTCTCATCCAGGACCGAATAGGAACTGGAGGAGGGTGCAGGATTTTGCACCACGCCATGCTGGGTTTGGCAGTGAGTCCAGACCTTGAAGTTTGTGTGAAAGCGTTTATGGCAGATGTCGCAAGCGTACGGCTTCTCTGGGTTGTGGTACATGTTCACGTGGCGATACAGACCCGCATTGGACCTGAAAACCTTCAGGCAGTTCCAGCACTTAAACATTTTGTTTGGTCGAAGTTCTCCAGGTTCCTCGTTACTAGTATCCATGTTGGAATTGTAAGGTACCTCATCAAACGTGCTTTCCTGATGCAACAGATGATGCTCATTAACAGGCCTGGATCTCTTAAAGGGCATATAACTACCATCTATCTTACTCTTCCTCTTCATTGAGGGAGTAAAATACCCTCTGGGACCTTCATCATAGTTTGTTTGAAAGTCTTTGAAATTTACCGGCAGGTTGTCTCCAACAGTGATGCGAACAATTTCAGAAGGGTCAGCAAGGGGACTGCTGGGCTCTGCTTTGATTCTGAGTTGAGTTGTTTGAGTGCCTTCCATCTCATACGCATTTCGTTGTCTCGACCTGAGAAGAAGTGGCATATTTTTTGACACCCAGTCCTCATTTTCAGGGGATGGTGACCTGGCTGTTGTGGCCATTAACTTGACCACAGACTGTTCTCGACTTTGTGAATCCTTTAGCTCAAGAGCTGGAGAAAAAACGGGAACTGGACTATCCATAGACAATGATCTGCGTAGCAGACTTTTAATAAGTGGCCCACTTCGGTCAACAGTTTGGTTGAGTGAGCCATGTTGCTCACCCACTGGTCTGGAATCATGCGATGCATCCATTCTGCCATCGATGGTGGTGTCAGATTGATCTGATTGTAGGCTAGCATGCTGTACAGACTCACTGAATGACACAGAGGATGTTAGTTGTGGCCTAGTAGATGGCGATCTGTATTCAGTTCGATGTCTCAGTATGGATGTTGGAGAGGAGATGATAGATCTGCAGTCACCCTCAACTGTGTTTTTGTTTAAATTTCTGCTATTGGAGGTACTGTTTGATTCTTTTTCACTTGGTCTGATGTATCCTGAGGATTGGCTCTGATCACTGAAATTGTGTGTGAGCGAGGGTTGCTCTGCGACTTGTTTAAACGGTTTTCCCTGAAGACTCAAACTTTTCCTTGGAAACATTTCCATGTTAGGCTGCTCACCCTGACTTTGATGTACAATAACACTTCTCTTTTGAAAAGCGCCATCCTCCTCCTCAGAGAGCAATATTTGTTTTCTCGACACACAGTATGACGCCTGAGGTCTTATAGACATGATGTTGGTTAGAAATGGAATGCCGAGGCTATAGCCCAGCTCCTGTATTGCTGCCAGACTGCATTTCTCCACAAACAGAGATGACGAGTAGATGTAGTTTAGCACAATCTCAAAAGCATCAGGCTCACAGAAGTCAAGTTGAACAATGGAGCGGTTCTCCGAGTCCCTTCTGGAAAACAGAGACTGGAAATACTCACTGCAGGCTGCAAGGATGCTTTTATGGGCCTGGTACTGTTGATCACCCACTAACAACACAACATCACAGAGCTGACCCATCAACCGATGCTCATTGAGGGCACCCAGCAGTGAAATACCATGGGCAGGGTTACAGTAGTGCCCCAGGCTCTCCATTTTGGCTTTGAAGGAGAATAAAAGAAAAGACAAATTTAGTGACATTGCAAATTTGTTACAACTGTGACTTAAGTTACATCAAATTAATCTTGGTAACACTTTACAATAATGTCAATTCATTAACATTACTTAATGCACAAGGTATCAAACTACAAATGAACAGCGATTTTTTTTTTGTATCTATTCATATGTCCATTTATAAATACACTGTTTGTCCATTGTTCAATAATGTTCACGCTGGTAAGACTTAAAAATTAGGTCTCATTAATATTCTTAATATTTAGCCTTCCAATATTGTCTTGAATAATAAAGCACCTTGGAATTGAGGTTGAGAACCACTGCATTACAGTATACACTCCAGGGCAAAAAAATAAAATAAAAAAAGGGCCAAGCCCAAAATGGCAAAACACTAAGCTTTTAATTGTCTTAACCACAAATGATTGTTCAGGAAATTAGCTAAATTTAAGTGCGCAACCATTTTAATGCACTACTTAAAAAGCCATTGCAGTCTCAGAAAACCATCAAAGACAGAATGACGTTTTTGGCAGAATATGGGAAGTTTGATTCAGAGACTGTGGTTCAGCAGTTGTGTGGAGTGATGAATCACAATGAAACACGAGCTGAATGTAAAGTTGATATCTAAAGAGGAACGATCAGATGTTATTTCTCAACAAGACAATGCTCCTGTACAAATTGCAAAGACAACCAAGAAGTGGCTTGAGAGCAAGTCCATCAGGCTCATGTTTTGGCCTGGTCAGAGTCCAGATTTGAACCCTATAGTGAATATTTGGTCTCACATTAAACTCAAACAAACTGGGAGAAATTTCTCAACTACTCACGAACTGTTTAAATCTATTAACATTGACTCTTCTTCCATTTAAAAGCTGTCTGCAAGTTGGGTTTGTGATTAAAACGGTGTAGACAATAAAAATACCAATAAATTTGTTTGTTTAGCCCATTAGTCGTGGCCAAAAATTATGCCAGGAGGGGATATTTCTTTTTAATGTTCCTAGACTCCCTACACATTTGATTAAACAATAAAAAAATAATTAAAAAAAAATTAAAAAAGGGAAATATTTTTATTATCATTTTTAAATAAAATATTTCCCTTTTATATACAAGAACAAAAAACTAAACTTGGTTAAGGCATTTAAATTTGCATATTTGGCAAAAATATATAAACTACAGCTACAGCTTAAATTAATATGCTAAAAAAAGAATGCATGGAAAACCAAAAAGGTCATAGAAAAAAACAAAACATACATTAACTACTACTACATAATCAGTTATTAATATTTCATTGGTGCTCTCGTTTTTGCATGTATTCATAATTTCTTTGTTTGGCAGCCTGGCCAAAAATGATGTCTGCATAATTTGGTGTGTTTCATTGCATTATCACAAATAAAACAATTGACTTCAAGCACAACTATGCAATATGCTTACAAAATCTATTTGAATAAAGGGGAAATTTGACAAATTTCCAAGGCCGGACACCACTTTTGGCCACTACTGTAGAAAAAATGTTTTGTTGCGAGGCGCAACATATACACCGCAACAATTAGCCTGAATGGAAACATTAATTTATTATGAAATAAAACACTTATTGCATAAAACAAAAATCATGTCTGCAAACACAAATAGGGGAAAAAAACATAATTATCTGATTTGCACGAGACAAACAAGATTTTTTTTATTGAAAAATTATAATCTGTTAAATGACATGTCATTTTATGTTATTATGAAAGATAAGCAAATAAAAGTCATAAAATGCAGTAACCGGGCCTGCCCAGTGTCTACGCATGCGCACAACGACCGCTGATTACATCATGTCTAACGTTAGTTACAGTTGGTCTATGGTTTTACGCTGCCTAGAGTATTCGCTCATGAAAACGAGGAGTGAGTATTTTTGCATTAAATTATGTCGCTAATAGATAATACTCCCTCTTAATCGCGAGTTCCATTTCAAATAAAACCGTTTGTTGATTCGCCGTTGCCAAACTGTGACCATAATTACCCAACACGTCACAAAATACAGGCAACTGGTTGCGTTTCTTTACTATTCACAAGATAGGAAATGAACACACACACACGAACACACACACACACACACACACACACACACACACACACACACACACACACACACACACACACACACACACACACACACACACACACACACACACACACACCGGTCACCGACTGCGCAGACGTCGCATCCTGCACAACAGGCTGGAGCAGCCGATTATGTCAGGAAAGAGAGAGAGCGAGAAAATCTCCTCAGCGTTACGTCAGGAAAGACAGATTTTACCAAAACAACATCCAACTACTTCAGTTAGACGGTGAAATAAAGTTGTTCAGCATTTCAACTCACCCTAGTTTGGTGGCTTTGAATGCCGCGGAGCTCCGACACTGGACTTTGTTTCAGAGTTGCGTGGATCATGAAGCAGTCGTGATTCCATCCATCTTGTATTTGACGTCATCCCACTCTAGGGATGAGGTCATCGCTAAGAACGCTCGTCACGTGTGCTGCTCTCTGATTGGCTGCTGTATAAGCTATGGCCTGTGGGCGTTCATGTAGGACATGGATGACGGACTGATAAACAGTTAAGTTCGCATGCATACGCTTATTAAAGAAACAGGAAGCATTTTGTCATTAAACTTATACATACAGAAATCAGCACTTCTAAAGAAACGTGTTGAGAAATTCTAAAGAAGTGATAATTGAAACAACGTGTATTTGTTAATTCACTGCAGTGAATTAAGTAACAAACAAATACACGTTGTTTCAATTATGTTTAATATATAATAATGTTTAATAATAGGTTTGCGAAAACTTGAAAGTGTTTGTATTAAAAATTAGTTTTGCACAATGTGTTGTGTGCATTTTATTTAAAAGAGAGACCTTTAATGTTATTGAATTAGAAAATCATTTCCATACGATTAATAGAAATGATCAAATTACTGAAATATCATATTAATCATATTAAGTTATTAAAATAATAGTTATAGCACTAATTATATTTTGCCATTTTAATTTGCAGCATCCAACTAAAACTGCATTGCGCTGAAATACTTTTTTATTATGCTTAAAGTTGCTTATAAGTTATAGACATGATGTTGTATTTTTGTAATATTCTGTATATGTTGTGTGCTTATCAGAGTGAACTAATTGCACATTATTCTAGAGGATCTGGGTTCTTTTCCCTCTGCAACTAATTAAAATGACATGAACAATAAAGTCTGTCAAAGAAACGTGGACGTTGTACTCATTATATCTCCCTTGGGGAAAGTTAAATTGTGTTTACCCACAACCAAGTTAAACTGCATGAGGAAAGTTCAACACTATCACACATAGTGATTTTTTATGTTTGTGTAGGAAAATTACATGCTCTATTTCCAGGGTTCCCATCGTTACGGAAAACTAAAAGGATATTTAGAATTGTGTTTTCCAGGCCAGACAAGAAGTTTAAAATATCTTATAAAAGAAATGGAAATTTCTTTATTGAAAAATATATCTTCCTAGTTCCTAGAAAGCTGTTTAGAAAGCATTCAAATATCAAAATACTTTTTTTTTTTGTTTTAAAAAGGTAGTCAAGTACTTTAAATCTAATTAATGTAAATTCTCAAATCTCCATAATTTAAATTAAAAACTAGAACATTTCAAAATGTTTGGAAACCCCCTATATCACTTTAATTTTTATAATTGTTTGAAATTATAAACAAGGGGCAGTTGTGGCATAATGGTTAGAGAGTCAGACTGGTTATGGGTTTATTCTCAATACTGGCATGAAATGACTGAGGTGCCTGGGCACCACAGCAAAAATGGCTGCCCACTGCTGTGTGTTTTGCATTGTGTGTGTTCACTTCTCAATGCTCCTCATGTGTGTGCACTTGAATGGGTTAAAAGCAGAGGACAAATTCAGAGTATGGGTTACCATTCTTGGCCTCCATGTGCCACTTTCACTTAAATCAGAATTTGAAATCAGTGTGTAGTTTGAACACCATATCATTTCTGACTCAACACAGCAGGAACACTGGAACAGCTCACCGTTTAAAAAAGAAACTGCAATACAGAAACACCACATATTTTGTACTGTAATTTTATGTATATTTCAGCTCGATTTATTTTCTTCAGTCTATTATTTGACAAATAACGTGTTGAATTATGATCCTCTCAGTAGT
This sequence comes from Meda fulgida, assembly GCA_030578275.1. Taxonomy (NCBI): domain Eukaryota; kingdom Metazoa; phylum Chordata; class Actinopteri; order Cypriniformes; family Leuciscidae; genus Meda; species Meda fulgida. The sequence continues at coordinate 15,552,683 of CM060625.1, read as the reverse complement.
TTCTCGAGCACACGGTACATTGTGCTCTCTTGCTCTCTGCATGAGAACACATTAGTCACTCAGTGAGCGCATAACACTGACATTCTTTAATTAGGCAATTTTTCACACCACATTTATTAGTTGCTAGATTTATCCAAATACCAGGATGGCTGCTGACCATCTGGTGTCCGTGTGCGTGTCTGTGTATCTGTGTATTTATGACTTGTAGTATGTTCTCATAGGCTAAGTATAATGTGCACTGCTAATTCTAACTAAGCTGGTTCAGTCACAGCACAATTTTCACCAGGATGAAAATATCTTGAAGCAAAAAGCATTTTGCAGTTCAACAAGTGTGAGCTTAGAGGTTAGCAGAAGTGTGTAAAAGGCACCATGGTGACACTTTTAAAAACATGAAGAGCATCATTAGGGAATTTTCCATTAACTCAAATAAAGCCTACTGCCATGACTAAAAGGTCTGATAAGACCAAAATCAAACCACATTTAGTCATTCTTGTTTATAATAAGCAGCATTTTACTCTACTGTATATTTTATTCTCAAAACCCTTTCAAAATTCATTTTTATTTCCACTACCAGCCCACCATGGCTTAAAAGTAAACTGTCAATATCACATATTACACCATACAGTAGGTGAAAGTGAAATGCTTTTTAAAAATGCCATTGATTTTGCACTGTTGTTATAGTCACCTGTGCAGAGCAGTTAGAACAGACTCAAGGGAGTTGATGGGCGTCTGTGGAGAGAAGTGGGAGAGGGGCAAGAAGGGTTTGCAGTAACAGTGTATGTGGAGCTCATAGAATAACCTGTTCTGTTCACAATGACTGGTTTTTAAAAACGATAAGCAAGAATTGGGCAAATCAAGATTCAAAATGCATTGGGTCGTTGCTACCTGGTTAATCACATCTCTCCTTGGCCTTGGAATGGGGCATAATACTTTATTTGAAGGTAGGAAAATCTGCTTATGTTATCCAAATATGTTTCATTTCAGTATCAAAACTGTGTCAGATGTTTTCCTAAAATTTGAAATAGAAATAAAAATGAGACATACAGGAAAAGTATCTAAAATGAATGTGGATAAAAGTTTTGATGAGAAAGTTTATAATGAAATCTCAGACATTTGATTTCATACTTTGGTATCTTTGCAAACCAGAACAATAGTTTCACCTCTTAATCTCTTAAAGGATTAGTTCACTTTTTAAAAAACTTTCGCTGATAATTTACTCACCCCCATGTCATCCAAGATGTCCATGTCTTTCTTTCTTCAGTCAAAAAGAAATTAAGGTTTTTGATGAAAACATTCCAGGTTTTTTCTCCATATAATGGACTTCAATGGACCCCAAACGGTTCAAGGTCCAAATGACTCAAATTGAATGAACGAAATGACTCGAAAAAAGATTAGTTCATTTTGATGAACGAGTTCGAACAGGAGAGTCACGAGCGCATCACAGAACAGAGCAAGGCGAGCATTTGTGTCTATAAAACTTTAACTTTTTTATTTATTTTTGAAATGACAGATCATTTCGCTAGATAAGACCCTTATTCATCGTCTTGTATCGTTTAAAGCCCTTTGAAGCTGCACTGAAACGTCATTTGGACCTTGAACCGTTTGGGTCCCATTGAAGTCCATTATATGGAGAAAAATCCTGGAATGTTTATATCAAAAACCTTAATTTCTTTTCAACTGAACAAAGAAAGACATGGACATCTTGGATGACATGGGGGTGAGTAAATTATCAGCAAAAGTTTTTTTTAAAAGTGAACTAATCCTTTAAGGATATTTATTTCTACAAAAAAAAAAAGATTCCGTGAAGAATCAGCTAGAAAGTTCTCCATTTATATAAACTCCCCATTTCCACTACATTTAATCTCATTGATTTTTATTTGCCAGAGGGATATTGTCTATAAATATGAATCTCTTTTAAATGTCATATCTTTTATATATGTAGCAAACAAGTAAGAAATGTTACTACAATTGTGAAATATTATTACAATTTCAAATAAATGCAGTTTTTTTTTTTAAACTTTTTTTATTCATCAAAGGATCCTGAAAAAATGTATTATGGTTTCCACAAAACTATCAAAAAGCACAACACAATGTTTTCAACATTATTAATAAAAATAAAGGTACCAAATCAGCATATTAGAGTGATTTCCGAAGGATCGTGTGACAATGACGACTGCAGTAATGGCTTTAAGATTGTCAATTAGTCCATTCCAGACAATTTTGAATTTCTTTCATTTTTCAGGATATGACCGGACTCTGTCAGGTTATCATCTGTGTAATGTGACTGAGCATGTTTCGGTGACCAATGTGATCTCCTATCCAACCTCGTACAACCAGAGGAGACCGTGTGGTGGGTGGCTGCCATGGGCAATGTGTGATGTCATGGTTTATAAGACAGAATACAAAACACAGGTGTATAACATGTCCAAACAGGTCATGAAATGCTGTCATGGCTACGAACAAGTTGGGAGTTACTGTGCCTTGTGTGAGTATTTTCAAACACATTCATTTGAAATAGATTGTAAAATTGTCCCAGGAAAGAGAAGCGATGCTGCGGATTGTCTTAATCAGCATTTAAAGTGACATTATTGTAGCCTTTTTTTTTTTTTACTGTAAAAGTTTCTTTTTTTAATTGATATTGTCATTATCTCAGCCTTGAACAGAAGTGCAGAATTCACATCTAACCCAGGACTGTGTCCCTCAACAAGTGTGACAGGGTCTCTGTGGAATAATACAAACTCTTCTAGCTCCATGTGCAAGTGGGACATAGATTGTCCTCAGTGGCAAAAATGCTGTCAGACAGAAAACATCTACAACATCTATCAGTGCTCAGACCCAGTACCACCACCAGGTATACAAAATCCCATTCACTGCATTCCAGAATTCTTATAGGCACATTGTTAAATAACATTCAATAAGTTTAAAATGTCCATTTGTCCTCAAGACAACAGAACCTGCTTCAATGTGACAATAACAGTCAAGACAAGCTTTCAGCTAGTAACTATGGACAAAGGACTCTTCAACCACACCAGACTACTGCACTCCGTGGTTTGTAATCATCGGTCTATCATTCAATTACATTATGTAGTTGAGTTCCCTACCTAGGCAGCAGACTTGCAGCAAACACTACATTTTGCAATAGGCCATAGGCTTTGTCGATCTGAAGAGATGTAACTGCTTTTTTTTCCATAGGTAACTGGGGCTCTGGGAACTGCTGAAATTTCTGTGCATCATGTCCGGTCATGGTCAGCAGGGCCCTTCACAACCTCTTCATCACTGCTGGTTTGTTCTTTTGATGTCTCCTTTCTAGAAGATATCTCTACAAGACTGGGTCGGTTGGGAAACATTGAGGAGGTGACTAGTGTGGTGGTCCAAGGTACGACAAGTAGGCATCGTGATTGGCATTTCATATGATTCATTTTGTCAAGAATGACAAAATGTGCGTTTAATGTGAATAGTTACTGTGGCGAACAGGACGGCCGAGGGACGTGAGAGAACGGCGCGAGGCCGGTGGTGCGATTGCTAATGAGCAACACATGTGAGGCACACCGGTCTCGCATCTCTCACGGAGGAGCGGAAGCATAAAAGAGGAGCGACGACGTTGATGATCGAGAGAGGAACAGGCCTGTATTTTAGTTGTGTTTTGTTTTTGTATTTTATTTTAGCCAGCAGTCGTCCGCGAGGGGCTGCTGGCAGTTATATTTATTTTCGGTAGCCAGCAGTCGTCCGCGAGGGGCTGCTGGTGGTATTTTGGTTAGTTGTTTTATTTTAAATAAATTATATTTTGATGGTTCGTCGGTTCCCGCCTCCTTCTTCCCTGAACATTGCTACACTGGTGCCGAAACCCGGGAAGAGGGAGGAACGCGCTGTCAGAGAGTCCTCGCCGGTGTGGGGAATCCGCGGTGCCATCGAGCATGGTGCGCGAGTCGCCGCCGCTCGCCGTGGGCCGGAGCCTGCTGCCATCCGCCGAGCGAGGGGAGGAGCAGGGAGCGGGGGACTCGCGGCCACGGACACTCGAGGCGGTGCGCTGGAGTGAGTTGCCGGTGGGACGGTCGAGCTCGCTGCCGGCCGCCTGGGTATTGGAGGGGCGGCTGCCATCCGGGAGGGAGAGGAGGAGTCACCGCCGCTCGCCGTGGGCCGGAGCCTGCTGCCGTCCACCAGTGAAGGGGAGGAGCAGGGAGCGGGGGACTCCTACCGTCTGCCCAAGGCACCCGAGGAGCCGTCGCCATCCACCGGGCGGCGGAGGAGCGTCGAGCCGTCCACCAAGGGCTACCCAGCGTCACCGCCAGGCACCGCGGAGGAGATCGCCTAGCTGGTGGGGGACCAGATGGCAGCGCGTTGTGGGAACCGGACCAATTTTTTTTTCCTCTCTCCCCTCTCTCGATCTGTCGCTCCTCATGCTTCCGTCTCCGTTTCCCTCGGTTTGTCTGTCCATACTCCCCAGGGATCGCCGCCGCCGGGGGGGGGGGGAGTAGGCACAGGCTCGTGGGTACCCCCCGGCCTGTGAGGGGCGATGGGGGTATGTGGCGAACAGGACGGCCGAGGGACGTGAGAGAACGGCGCGAGGCCGGTGGTGCGATTGCTAATGAGCAACACATGTGAGGCACACCGGTCTCCCATCTCTCACGGAGGAGCGGAAGCATAAAAGAGGAGCGACGACGTTGATGATTGAGAGAGGAACAGGCCTGTATTTTAGTTGTGTTTTGTTTTTGTATTTTATTTTAGCCAGCAGTCGTCCGCGAGGGGCTGCTGGCAGTTATATTTATTTTCGGTAGCCAGCAGTCGTCCGCGAGGGGCTGCTGGTGGTATTTTGGTTAGTTGTTTTATTTTAAATAAATTATATTTTGATGGTTCGTCGGTTCCCGCCTCCTTCTTCCCTGAACATTGCTACAGTTACATATTTCAATGTTTGATATTTTTGTATACATTTGTATTGTGTTGAGTCGCCACTTGATGTCTAATATACAATCCAATAAACATTGCCATTATCTCTTTATGACTGTTCATAACTTTTTAAAGTCAGTTACATACATAGATTGGCCTAATTTGGTACCAAAAATTAAGAATGATTACCCCTAACTGACTGCTAGTTGGTCTTACTAGTTCTTAAAGTCCCCCTGTAGTCAATAGTTTGTTAGCTTAAAACTCACCTTTGATCACCAAAATTACATATTAATCGTTTTTCCTTGAAAAAAAGTCATCATGCCTTAAAATTGCTTGAATGTAAAACACTACACCCTTGCCCCATTTAGTATATGCGTTCTATGAATATTCAAATTAGCGCCTCCTCCACTCACTCAAACCAGCTCAGAGATCCATTCGTTGACGATTACACGTTGACGTGATTGGTTACAAGGTCGTTTGTGAAGTCAGAAACACCAACAATTTCAAACCGCGTTTTTGAAACTGTCTTTGGTTCACTGCAGTTTTAAGGAGAAAATACTCAGCAATGGTGTTGACTTCTGAATTTGCACATGTTTTTACTTAAAGCATATTAAAAACACCACATGGACTTATAAATAACATTAAAAGCTTGATTTTCACCACAGGGGGACTTTAAGACACGGTCTTAGCTTTTGGGAACCACGAATCTATATTAACTTTTACGTAATAATTACAGCTTGTCCATTATCTTGATGAATCCACATCTTACAAACATACTCATGCATTATCATTTCCTACACAGATGTGGACGAATGTGCAGTTCCGGAATTGAACAGTTGTTCTCCACATGCAAACTGCATGAATTCAGAAGGATCTTACTCATGTGCCTGTCATCATGGGTATCATGACCTCAATCCTTCACAGCCAGGAACAGATTGCATGGGTAAGAAAGGAAAATCATTCAATCAACCACATGAAGCTACCTGACAAAGACTAAAAGGGTTGAAACGTTTTTATTTGTCTAATATTAAAATAGAGTTAGAGAGCTCTAGCCGTTTCCTTCTTTTGCTTTTCTGAAGGCCTTCTTGGATGTTTTTGGTCACACACCATTTTGTTTTGTTTATGAAGCCCCATAATTCTGAAAGGACCACAAATCCAGATAAGTGTTTTTTTTGTTTGTTTCTAATGCAGCCCCCAGTGTCACTTTGCAACCTTTCATGAACAACACTACTCCATCCTCAATGACCCACCCCCCGCCAGGTACACTTGGAATAAGTTTAGCTTATCTCCAACTCTGTCAAAAATAATCAGTTATGATGCTCATTTTCATCAGGAATCACTTTGAATCTAGTTTGTGCTGCTTTCCCTTCTTTTTTAAGGTAATGGAACAATCACTGATGGACCATTCTGGACACCCACTGTTGATCCCTCTACACGTTCAAACAATCTTTCCATCAGCCAACCACCTTCTACATGCGGTGTGTAATGCAAAAATGCCAAGTACACATACAGGCAGAGGACATTTTGTTAATACATTTTAAGTGGCACAGTATACGTGATTCTTAGGTCAAGTAAATAATGCTAAAAAAACAGACCAACAGAAAACAAATGGCTTTGTGGTTTAGTCCCATTTGCCCTGTTTCCAGCATCCACTGGGGTGTGAACAATTAACATGGTTGCATTGTTTTATTTGCAGGTTTTATATTCATTTGTGTTGTTGATTATATCATCATGAGATGATACATACTAATTAACAATTTAAAACCATGTAAATAAAGAAAGAATTGTGTGCAGGTTTAATAAGAGAAACTATTAAAATCTTCTTAAAGATGTCATCTCTAAATCTGTCTAGATCTAAATTGGTATAATGTTGGCAAATTTTAAGTCATGGTAAATCTGTGTTTAGAATTGGTCTGAATCAGTTATTAATGGAAACTCATTGTTCAAAAATTGCTTTTGTTAAAACAAATGTCTTTGAACCCCTCTTATTTTCATACACTGCGTTGTGTAGCCTGTTGTGACTTATATAGCCATATATATCTGTGCAACTACTAACTTCTTTTTCGTTCTTTGTTAAGACTACATATCTGAGATCACCAGTCTGCTCTCTTATGAAGTCAATGCATCAACCTTTCATGTGGCATGGACCACCAACAACCAAACCGGGGTCACTTTCCACCTGGTTCTGCTACAAGGGGCCACTGTGCTGGGAAATATATTGTATGTGAAGAACTTTAACTGGACGTTCAATAACCTGAATCCTGCGGTTCTTTATACTGTACGTGTCACTCCATTTGTCTGTGGTAACCAGGGAAACTCCAAGGAGATCAAAGTGAGAACAGGCAAGTATAGTATTGGGTTTATTAGTATTAAGTGCTTAATGTATAATCTACGTATAATTTTAGACCTTTATTACAAATTCAGTAGTTTATGCTGTAGATTACGGTGTCAGCATGATAAAATGTGCTCACATTAAAGTAACTAAATGCTGTTTCCTTTAGATGGACTGTCGCTTCTAGCTATGGCTCGTTTGACAAACATGAACTAATGTTTGTTACATACATAGTATGTACATACATTGTACATACATAGATTGGGCTAATTTGGTACCAAAAAGTAAATATGATTACCCCTAACTGACTGCTAGTTGGTCAGACTAGTTCTTAAAGTCCCCCTGTAGTCAATAGTTTGTTAGCTTAAAACTCACCTTTGATCACCAAAATGACATATTAATCGTTTTTCTTTGAAAAAACATCATCATGCCTTAAAATAGCTTGAATGTAAAACACTACACCCTTGCCCCATTTAGTATATGCGTTCTATGAATATTCAAATTAGCGCCTCCTCCACTCACTCAAACCAGCTCAGAGATCCACTCATTGATGATCACACATTGATGTGATTGGTTACAAGGTCGTTTGTGAAGTCAGAAACACCAACAATTTCAAACCGCGTTTTTGAAACTGTCTTTGGTTCACTGCAGTTTTAAGGAGAAAATACTCAGCAATGGTGTTGACTTCTGAATTTGCACATGTTTTTTCTTAAAGCATATTAAAAACAGCACATGGACTTATAAATAACATTAAAAGCTTGATTTTCACCACAGGGGGACTTTAAGACACGGTCTTAGCTTTTGGGAACCACGAATCTATATTAACTTTTATGTAATAATTACAGCTTGTCCATTATCTTGATGAATCCACATCTTACAAACACACTCATGCATTATCATTTCCTACACAGATGTGGACGAATGTGCAGTTCCGGAATTGAACAGTTGTTCTCCACATGCAAACTGCATGAATTCAGAAGGATCTTACTCATGTGCCTGTCATCATGGGTATCATGACCTCAATCCTTCACAGCCAGGAACAGATTGCATGGGTAAGAAAGGACAATCATTCAATCAACCACATGAAGCTACCTGACAAAGACTAAAAGGGTTGAAACGTTTTTATTTGTCTAATATTAAAATAGAGTTAGAGAGCTCTAGCCGTTTCCTTCTTTTGCTTTTCTGAAGGCCTTCTTGGATGTTTTTGGTCACACACCATTTTGTTTTGTTTATGAAGCCCCATAATTCTGAAAGGACCACAAATCCAGATAAGTGTTTTTTTTTGTTTGTTTCTAATGCAGCCCCCAGTGTCCCTTTGCAACCTTTCATGAACAACACTACTCCATCCTCAATGACCCACCCCCCGCCAGGTACACTTGGAATAAGTTTAGCTTATCTCCAACTCTGTCAAAAATAATCAGTTATGATGCTCATTTTCATCAGGAATCACTTTGAATCTAGTTTGTGCTGCTTTCCCTTCTTTTTTAAGGTAATGGAACAATCACTGATGGACCATTCTGGACACCCACTGTTGATCCCTCTACACGTTCAAACAATCTTTCCATCAGCCAACCACCTTCTACATGCGGTGTGTAATGCAAAAATGCCAAGTACACATACAGGCAGAGGACATTTTTTTAATACATTTTAAGTGGCACAGTATACGTGATTCTTAGGTCAAGTAAATAATGCTAAAAAAACAGACCAACAGAAAACAAATGGCTTTGTGGTTTAGTCCCATTTGCCCTGTTTCCAGCATCCACTGGGGTGTGAACAATTAACATGGTTGCATTGTTTTATTTGCAGGTTTTATATTCATTTGTGTTGTTGATTATATCATCATGAGATGATACATACTAATTAACAATTTAAAACCATGTAAATAAAGAAAGAATTGTGTGCAGGTTTAATAAGAGAAACTATTAAAATCTTCTTAAAGATGTCATCTCTAAATCTGTCTAGATCTAAATTGGTATAATGTTGGCAAATTTTAAGTCATGGTAAATCTGTGTTTAGAATTGGTCTGAATCAGTTATTAATGGAAACTCATTGTTCAAAAATTGCTTTTGTTAAAACAAATGTCTTTGAACCCCTCTTATTTTCATACACTGCGTTGTGTAGCCTGTTGTGACTTATATAGCCATATATATCTGTGCAACTACTAACTTCTTTTTCGTTCTTTGTTAAGACTACATATCTGAGATCACCAGTCTGCTCTCTTATGAAGTCAATGCATCAACCTTTCATGTGGCATGGACCACCAACAACCAAACCGGGGTCACTTTCCACCTGGTTCTGCTACAAGGGGCCACTGTGCTGGGAAATATATTGTATGTGAAGAACTTTAACTGGACGTTCAATAACCTGAATCCTGCGGTTCTTTATACTGTACGTGTCACTCCATTTGTCTGTGGTAACCAGGGAAACTCCAAGGAGATCAAAGTGAGAACAGGCAAGTATAGTATTGGGTTTATTAGTATTAAGTGCTTAATGTATAATCTACGTATAATTTTAGACCTTTATTACAAATTCAGTAGTTTATGCTGTAGATTACGGTGTCAGCATGATAAAATGTGCTCACATTAAAGTAACTAAATGCTGTTTCCTTTAGATGGACTGTCGCTTCTAGCTATGGCTCGTTTGACAAACATGAACTAATGTTTGTTACATACATAGTATGTACATACATTGTACATACATAGATTGGGCTAATTTGGTACCAAAAAGTAAATATGATTACCCCTAACTGACTGCTAGTTGGTCAGACTAGTTCTTAAAGTCCCCCTGTAGTCAATAGTTTGTTAGCTTAAAACTCACCTTTGATCACCAAAATGACATATTAATCGTTTTTCTTTGAAAAAACATCATCATGCCTTAAAATAGCTTGAATGTAAAACACTACACCCTTGCCCCATTTAGTATATGCGTTCTATGAATATTCAAATTAGCGCCTCCTCCACTCACTCAAACCAGCTCAGAGATCCACTCATTGATGATCACACATTGATGTGATTGGTTACAAGGTCGTTTGTGAAGTCAGAAACACCAACAATTTCAAACCGCGTTTTTGAAACTGTCTTTGGTTCACTGCAGTTTTAAGGAGAAAATACTCAGCAATGGTGTTGACTTCTGAATTTGCACATGTTTTTTCTTAAAGCATATTAAAAACAGCACATGGACTTATAAATAACATTAAAAGCTTGATTTTCACCACAGGGGGACTTTAAGACACGGTCTTAGCTTTTGGGAACCACGAATCTATATTAACTTTTATGTAATAATTACAGCTTGTCCATTATCTTGATGAATCCACATCTTACAAACACACTCATGCATTATCATTTCCTACACAGATGTGGACGAATGTGCAGTTCCGGAATTGAACAGTTGTTCTCCACATGCAAACTGCATGAATTCAGAAGGATCTTACTCATGTGCCTGTCATCATGGGTATCATGACCTCAATCCTTCACAGCCAGGAACAGATTGCATGGGTAAGAAAGGACAATCATTCAATCAACCACATGAAGCTACCTGACAAAGACTAAAAGGGTTGAAACGTTTTTATTTGTCTAATATTAAAATAGAGTTAGAGAGCTCTAGCCGTTTCCTTCTTTTGCTTTTCTGAAGGCCTTCTTGGATGTTTTTGGTCACACACCATTTTGTTTTGTTTATGAAGCCCCATAATTCTGAAAGGACCACAAATCCAGATAAGTGTTTTTTTTGTTTGTTTCTAATGCAGCCCCCAGTGTCCCTTTGCAACCTTTCATGAACAACACTACTCCATCCTCAATGACCCACCCCCCGCCAGGTACACTTGGAATAAGTTTAGCTTATCTCCAACTCTGTCAAAAATAATCAGTTATGATGCTCATTTTCATCAGGAATCACTTTGAATCTAGTTTGTGCTGCTTTCCCTTCTTTTTTAAGGTAATGGAACAATCACTGATGGACCATTCTGGACACCCACTGTTGATCCCTCTACACGTTCAAACAATCTTTCCATCAGCCAACCACCTTCTACATGCGGTGTGTAATGCAAAAATGCCAAGTACACATACAGGCAGAGGACATTTTTTTAATACATTTTAAGTGGCACAGTATACGTGATTCTTAGGTCAAGTAAATAATGCTAAAAAAACAGACCAACAGAAAACAAATGGCTTTGTGGTTTAGTCCCATTTGCCCTGTTTCCAGCATCCACTGGGGTGTGAACAATTAACATGGTTGCATTGTTTTATTTGCAGGTTTTATATTCATTTGTGTTGTTGATTATATCATCATGAGATGATACATACTAATTAACAATTTAAAACCATGTAAATAAAGAAAGAATTGTGTGCAGGTTTAATAAGAGAAACTATTAAAATCTTCTTAAAGATGTCATCTCTAAATCTGTCTAGATCTAAATTGGTATAATGTTGGCAAATTTTAAGTCATGGTAAATCTGTGTTTAGAATTGGTATGAATCAGTTATTAATGCAAACTCATTGTTCAAAAATTGCTTTTGTTAAAACAAATGTCTTTGAACCCCTCTTATTTTCATACACTGCGTTGTGTAGCCTGTTGTGACTTGTATAGCCATATATATCTGTACAACTACTAACTTCTTTTTCGTTCTTTGTTAAGACTACATATCTGAGATCACCAGTCTGCTCTCTTATGAAGTCAATGCATCAACCTTTCATGTGGCATGGACCACCAACAACCAAACCGGGGTCACTTTCCACCTGGTTCTGCTACAAGGGGCCACTGTGCTGGGAAACATATTGTATGTGAAGAACTTTAACTGGACGTTCAATAACCTGAATCCTGCGGTTCTTTATACTGTACGTGTCACTCCATTTGTCTGTGGTAACCAGGGAATCTCCAAGGAGATCAAAGTGAGAACAGGCAAGTATAGCATTGGGTTTATTAATATTAAGTGCTTAATGCAGTGGCGTAGGTTTGATTTTGAAATTGGTGGGGACGGGGACATCAATATTGAAATATATTTTAATTTTTGATCGAAATTATTGCTAAGGATATATCAGTGTCAATGGATTTTGGTTGGGACACGTCCCTAGCGTCCCTACTAAATTCTACGCCTCTGGCTTAATGTATAATTTATGTATAATTTTAGACTTTTATTACTAATACAGTCTATAATAATACTATGGGTTATAGATTCCTGTAGTTTATGCTGTAGATTACGGTGTCAGCATGATAAAATGTGCTCACATTAAGGTAACTAAATACTGTTTCCTTTAGATGGGCTGTCGCTTCTAGCTATGGCTCGTTTGACAAACATGAACTATACAGAGGCCTTGAGTGACCCAAACAGTGATGCATATAAGGAGTTCTGTAGAAGTGTCATAGATGAGGTTTGATGGATTCCATATTTATCTAAACACATGATTAAAAATGTATCAACATGATACTTTAAGCCAGACATAAAATACACTCTTCAATCATCCAGTAAAAAAAACCCATTGGTTTACTAAAAGCTTGATGTTATTAGAGCTATTGCGCATCCTTAAGGTTTGAGATAGCCTATATATTATTATTATTCAAGGATTAGTTCACCTCAAAATGAAAATTTCCTGATAATTTACTCACCCCAATGCCATCCAGGATGTACATGTCTTTCTTTCTTCAGTGGAAAAGAAATTAAGTTTTTTGAGGAAAACATTTCAGGATTTTTCTCCACACAATGGTCTTCAAGCGCAACCAACATGTTGAAGTCCAAATCAATCCCTTTTAAAAGGGGGTTGAAGTGCTTGAAAGGGCTGTGCATGTTCCCAGCTGAGGAATAGGGACTTATCTAGCGAAACGATTTATATACTTTTTAACCACAATTGTTCGTTTTGTGCCGTTTGCGACGCGCCAGGCATTACGTCATCACGTCATATGTAAACACAACAACAATAGTCAGCATATTTCCCCGAACCTGCAGCTCCTGTCCACAACATAATAAATACAACAACCAGACTGTCTTCCTGTTTCCGCCGTGACGATCGAGTCTATCCCCAAAATACCTTTCAATGCGCCCTCGCGGACTCGCGCTAAGGGCCCTATAGGTCTGCACTCCATGACGTCGCCGAAGTGTGGACTCTGAGGAGGTCCACAAGTCCGGAGTGTGCCATTTGGGACAGGGAATTAGCTATCTGTCTGTGTACTCCGGTTCAAAAAGGCAGGGAGGGAAGGGAGAAAATTCCATCTAATTTTCTCCTCCAACTTCAAAATCGTCCGACATCTTTGTTTTAATTTATTATTATTATTATTATTTTTAAAAACTTTCGTGACGTTTCCAACATGATGTAATGCCTGGCGCGTCGCAGACCAGCACAAGACACAATTGTGGTTATAAAAAGTATAAATGTTTTTTTTTTTTTTAGAAAATGAACGGTCGTTTCGCTAGATAAGACCCTTTATCTTTATTTTTAGACCCTCAGCTGGGAACGTGCACAGCGCTTTGAAGCACTTCAAACCCCTTTTAAACTGGATTTTAAAGTCCATTGTGTGGAGAAAAATCCTGAAATGTTTTCCTCAAAAAACTTAATTTCCTTTCTACTGAAGAAAGAAATAAATGAACATCTTGGATGGCATTGGGGTGAGTAAATGATCAGGAAATTTTCATTTTGAGGTGGTCATTGATTAACAGTGGGTGGAGCTTGATGTCCAATTCCCCCTTGCTGGACTTAATGGAACGGTTGGTCCAACCATACCCTAACCCTACCATAACCCTATAGCTAAACATAACTCCACCCATTAGGTTCCCATTATTCAAACACCTTAGCAACTACATAGCAAAACCCTGGTAACCACCCGCAACACTCTGGTGTTTTTCGTGGACAAGCACTCACATTTTTTATCAGATAATGCAAAAATCTTTTTGACAAAAAACTTTTGTTTTAAGCTATATGATTCATAATAAACAAGATCATTTCCAAAAATGTGTTGATTCTCTTTCAAATGTGTCTGCAGATTCTTTTGTACTTGCCTCCAGAGACCCGTGCACTAGTAAACTCTAGGCAGGTCATCATCCAGATAACATCCCTCTCCGCTGGCAGTGTAATCGTGAACTTTTCCATCATTTTTCAACCCAGCAGCAACCTGACCATGGCTAGCACGTCCAGAGATTTTATTGCATCTCTACAGAAAAGCTCTATCTACACAGTAGACAGTATGTACACAGAAGGTAAGGGTTATTCTTTCATGTATTAAAGAATTAAAGAAGTTATTACTAAACATTAAATGTAGTTTGATGTTGGAACTGTTTCCACACTTGTTAATGATGTGACATGTTGACTTGAGATGTGATTGGTCTCTTGTTATTTATAGATTTAAATGAGTGTTTGGCAGCTGAGGCGGACTGCTCTCCGTGGGCTTCCTGTGAAAACACGAATGGCTCATACACCTGTGTCTGTTGGTCTGGATACACAGATTTGAGCCCCAGTAGACCAGGACGCAGCTGTGCAGGTACATGCTGTATAATGCGACTGTTGAGAGATTTCATTAGAATGTCACACACCTTTAATTGAGACAAACAGAAGTCAATTATGCACAGATACTTGTGACTAAAAATGATGTGGTATACTGCAGCAATAGAGTGCCACAGTGATGACATATTTTTGTAGGCCAACTCAGAATTTAGCATCACCCAGGTTGATTCCTTGACAAAAACCCAATAGGATTTTCCCATTGGCTTTTGAATTATTGGAAAAACAAGCTGCATGACCAACAAAAGTTCATCATGATAATATTCACAAATGAAAACAACTTTTATGAATTTTAAAGCATAATTACATTACAATTTCTAGAGTAAAAACTAAATGTAGGCTTTAAACAAACTATACCACAGTCACATGACTTCAATGTCACCACCATTAAGCTTTCAATAACTCTTTCAGTCTTAAACTTTACTTAAAAAAAATCATTTTCTCTGAAATTGAGTTAGAATAGTTACAAAAGTTCAATTATAAACATGAGGCTGTGAAAGTAGAGTAGTGATGTAGACAAGTTTACCTGTTTGATTTTATGACGTTTAATGTCCTTTGTAGTCTTTGTAAGCCACTTGTTAGCAATTGCCTTTTCAAGACAACAGCTTTAAAAAAAATCACAAAGTATTTTTATGCTGTAGAATAAAACTTGAAAATATCTTAAGCCTGCGTTTATCACAGACCTTTTTTCAGGCATTTAACCCACTAAATAAAACCATTGACTTCAGGACAACAGAACCGGAAATGCTAAAATGCTAACTTGTTTCTGTGTTTTGGCCTACAAAATATGTCATCCCTGAAGCACTCTATTAGCAAGCGACAACAATCCAATCAGTTCTAAGTCCTCCCTACATTTTTTCTATTTCAAAAAGCAGTTTCAATCGAAAAGTTCAATCGTTATTATATTCTCATCTGTGTTTCTTCCTGTTCATGTCATAGCTTCACCTAACGCCACAACCGTTAATCCCACCACAAACTATCCCGGAGTATCTTCAAATTCCACTGCCATGGACGCTACAACATCTATTACAAAAACTACGTTTGGAAACCTTTCTATGAGCAGTACATTGAGCACAGGTCATGTTCAGAACATCGCCAAAACAACAGTGTCTTCGACTTCCACGACTAACAGACTCACAACAATGCCAGCAAACAGTACTACAACAATACTCACACCCACGAAATCAAATATTATTGACCATTTGATCTCATATGTAGCTGTTGAGTGCAGCCTAGGGTATATGTCAGTCTTCTTAAAGCGGCACATCTTCGTGGCCTACAGCATCCCAGAGTTTGCCCTGTACCTCGGTAAACCGGAATGTGTTCTCAATGAAAGAAACGGATCCCATGTGTGGGTCACTACAGCTTGGGATAAGTGTGGTATTACACTAGAACATGTAAGTCCTCCAGTATCATTTAACTCTATACATTGAGTTTATATCAGTACAACTTTAGTATCATTATTAAGATAATATTGTAGTATTTATTAATACCTTGGATTGTATTTATTTTTCCATATTCACTTTAGTTACATTTTTGTAATTTTGTTTTTTATTTTAATGTTTTTTAGTTGCATTTGTTTTTTTGTTTTTTTCAGTTTTAGTTATTTTATTATATAAAGTTAAGCTAGGTTTATTATACAATAAGTTGACATGCACTTGCAAAGTTACTTATAAGCAGAAGAATGTCTGTTAGGGGATCATCTTAGTAGAGTATTCATTTTAGTCTTAGTAGACTGTCTGATTAATATCTGCAACACTTTATTTTGATGATCCCCCAACAGACATTCTTCTTACTATAACTAACTTTGGCAAGTGCATGTTAACTTATTCTGCTGCTAACCCTATCCAAAACAGTCTACAAGTAAGATGTGGAGTTCCACGATTAATCGGTAAAATATCGCAATCTCGATTCAAACACCCACGCGATCTCATTCCTAAACAAAATATTATATTCATATTATAACAGAAGAACTGGGATAAACGTTTATAGTTCGGATATAAACATTAATGTCTATGGAAGCGATAAAAATAGAGTAAATCACCTTTAACTTGGCCATTCTAATAACGGCTGTATAGATTACATCATTACGCTAGTAGGTGGCGACAAATAGTCTCGTTTAGCCAGACCTTCAGACTGACAGTAGAACGTCTGGACTATGGGAGTCGCTACCGAGACTGCGTCCTTCCTAGTCCAGTCCTTCTGAGGCTTGTAGGCTTGACTCCTCCTCAGCAATTAAACGCTAGAATGAGACGGTCTAGTAAGTTCATGGCTAGGCCTACTATATGTCCCACCCCCACAGTCACTGCACGAAAATACTATTAAAGGGGTGGTATAATGCCCTTTTCACAAGATGTAAAATAAATCTCTGATGTCCCCAGAGTGTGAAGTTTTAGCTCAAAATACCCCACAGATATTTTTATATAGCATGTTAAAATTGTCACTTTTTGAGGGTGAGCAAAAACCATTTTAAAGCCTTCGGTTTGAGAAACACCAATTATCGCAGCTTTCATTGTCACAGTTGTAAACATGACAGTGTTCTTCTTCCATGAGGGAGTTTGGCGTTTCGCATTTGTTTCCATGCGGACCATTTCAGAACGTGACACACACTTTTTCCGGACATCCTGTAGAATTCAACCAATCAGATGACGACTTCGAAAATCCTGAAGTGTGTCCAGTAAAGTTTGAAATGCATCAGACGTTCAGCCAATGGTCCGTGGCTGAGACTAGACACCAAGTGACTTTTTTGTCATTCCTTCAAGAGATTTGTTAAAAAAAAAACGCTGATTCATCCAGTAATGTGAAGTGAAGTATTCATTGAATCATTCATTCAATCCAATAAAACATTTTTTTTAATTCATATTAACTGTTGCAATTAACATGTTGTCAGAACTTCTAGAAAATTACATGTTATTATGTTTAGTTATCTGGTCAGAATCGTGTTTGAAACCAAAAAAAATCATGATTCTCAATTTGTCCAGAATCGTGCGGCTCGGTGACATGTATAGGTGCAATCTTACTTATAGTCAACACAATGTTTGAAGTGCACCATCAAAATAAAATATTAAGTTGTGTTATGGTTTTAGTTTTTGTTAACTATAAAAATTGGTTTATGTAGAATTTAGTATGATAACATAACCAATGTTTTTTTTTTTTTTTTGTCTTTCAGAACAGCACCCATAATTCATTTAATGTGACTCTATACAACATTGTTTCGGTGGCTTCTAATGTGCATCTAGAAGTTCCCATCATCTGCACTTACACCAGTCGTATCACCATCTCCACGGGATACGACCCCCCAGGGTACAGTGCTTCCATAGCAACTGTCTCTATGGAGCTTGTTTTTCTCACTTTTCAGGCTCAGTACCCCATCTCTTGTCACGTCAAGTACATCTAGACTCAATTTAAGGTGTTAATTATGTCAGCGTATATTAAACAACATACATTTTTCCTAAACACAGATACCAAACTGAGACCAGGGGCCGGTTGCATAAACATAGCCATTACGTTAAGACAGTGTCTTAAGTTCTAGTATGACCCATTAGCAGTTAGTCAGGGGCAGTCACTCTTACTTTTCGGTATCAAACTAGGCCAATCTACGTTTTTATGTAACTGATTTAAAAAAGCTATGAACAGTCTAAAAGAAACGAATTTGATGTCTAACTTGTAAGACTAGTCTTAGAGGTTTATGCAACCGGCCCCAGATACCTAACATAGGGGTGGAAACTCCAGTAATTTAGTTTGTTGTTTTCAGTGGGTGAATCTCATATGAAGGAATATTTTCAAAAAGAAAATGAAGACTGTTTTGAGAACCATAAAATATATTTTTTTAAATTATAATTCATGAAAATGCAAAAAATAGCATTCGGTCGCAAAAACAAAGAAGGCTTCATTTTCTTTAAGAATTTTGATTTCTGAGTGAAACTCATTTTGTCGCTACTAACAAACCCTGTCTTTTAAAGGTATTATGATATAATCAATGTCCCAGTGGCAGGATTGGGTACCTTCCAGGTTACAGTGCGTCTGCTGAATGGGACGTCTCCATTACCTGAGAATTCCGCCTTATACCCTGATGATGAGGTCATTGTAGAGGTTGCGATCAACACTAATATCTCCCAAATCAAAGTTGTCATCAGCAAGTGCTGGGCCACTTCAAGCAGCAACTCATCAGAGTCCCCCAGCCATGTGTTTCTTCTGGATGGGTGAGTGCAGCTGAATAATGTCTTTCAATATGGGAATGTCAATTTTGCAATGGCTATTTACATTTGACTAGAACTTGCAGCTTTCAAAGGTACACAATGTAACTTTTTTTACCCTCTAGTGGTAAAAAACAAAACTGCAAGAATTTTGCGGAAGAACATTGTTTTGGTTGTGCTTATATGTGCTTAGAGAGCTACATATGTTAATTTATCTGTTCAATAAAATACTTACCTGTTGAGGAATAAAGTCAACTCTGCATCGCTTTTACAACATTTTTAAATCCCTCAGTTCTCGCCTACGGATCCCCGCGCATGACATGCAAGAAAATTTCATATTTTGTATTTATATTTATATAAATAATTCGTTCCTTCGATTTAATAAATAGAGCAGATGATGTACTAATTTGTTCCCACGATTTATAAATCGAGGGAGCGAAGTAGCAAATCGTGCACACGATTTAGCTAACTATTTTTTTCCTGCATGTCATATGCGGGGCTCTGTACTCGCAATCTTCGAAAAGCCAAGTCAATGTTGATTCTGGTTTTATTACGAGATCTGTAGCGTTTTTTTTTTGCCAGCAGATTCTATTAGGCTTTTTTGTGTGTGATTCCCCTAAGATATTTAGGGGCAGATTTACTAACAGCTTGCACCAGTGCAAACCCTCTTTTGGCATTAAAAAACTACTGTCAGGATTTTACTAAAGACACGCAGTGTAAAATTAGTGCTGAAAAGGCGTGGACAGGGAGATTTTTGTGGCTGACCTTAAATTTATCATGCAAAATGATTAGTCAATTTACTGGTATTTGCGCCATTATTTACCGCCTTCAAAAAACCTGTGTTGATCATTATGGAAATGATTTGGCTGCATCTGTGTTCTTTAATTTGAGTCCCGTCAGTAGATCACACGCAGAACTTTCCACTCCCATCTGCGCTTCTTTTGGAAATTGCGTTCTTACACTAATTTGCCCTGTTTAGTAAATCTGGCTTTTAGTGCCATGTCAACCTTTCTCGCTCGTTGTGACAACTAAACTATGCCACTTGGAGCAACTTTTCTCTATTTACTGATATAACAAGAAACGCAATGGCGAGTTAGGTATGTAGGCTATGCAATTTCCCTCGAAAACCATCCCGCTAGGTCTGTCTACACGGCACCATTTTCAATTAAAATCGTACAGTAAAACTTTTTATGTGTTTTGGCCACTCATTTACACGACAGCTGCGTTTTGGGTTTCAAAGTGCAAATTTTTAAAAACGATACCATTATTGTCTCCATGTCAACTACAAAAACCCAAATTGTGCACGATGATGATGATGTGTTGACTCATAATTTAAATTTGGTTAATTTTGAAAAAAAAAAGTTTCATAGTGTATCTTTAAAATGAGGTTTTACCATGATATATATATAATCAAAGGTGTGCAATTGTCAACATTGAACTGTTCTGTTAATAGAAACACGCTGTGTAATGCCTGTGCTCACACTTCTCTCACTGCTCCTCAGATGTGCAGTGGCAAACTCACCCACAACTGTTCTTCAGAACGGAAACGGCACTGTGTCTTCGCTGGCAGTGCAGATCTTCTCAATCGTGAATCTTGACGTCATCTACCTGCACTGCCAGATCCAGATCTGTGTTGAAATTCAGGAAAACATCTGCAGACCTGTGGGTTGAGAGCTTACATTTCATGTAATTCGTGCATATACAGTGGCCTTACAAAGCATTTGGACACTTAGGCCTCACAAACCAAGAATTAAGTGGCACCTGCAATTATTATTTTATTTTATTGCCTACTATACATTTTATGTATTTTAAGTTTCCAAATACATATTGGGACCAAAATAGTTTATGCTAAATTGATAAATAAATAAATAAATAATTGCTGTGGTTGTATAACAATTTATTTTACAAATTATTTATATTTATTTATTTCACATAATGTTGTTTGTTTACTTTTTTGCATAAATTAAAATAACAGTATGGGAACGGCAATGTAAGAAAGTTTAAAATATATATAATCTTTTTGCAATTCATTAGGAGTGTATGGGGAGGTCATACAGGTCTTCCAAGTTCTTTGGATCGACAAAGGCTTCCGTTGGACCCTTAAACAGATTACGTAAAGGTAAATACTTGAGTACTAATTAATATGAATGCTCATATAATATCTTTATTCCTTGTATATAAGGACATCATTTCAGTTGACAACATCACTACTAAATCTTTTTTTTTTCTTAAAGAACTAATTTCCCAAACTGACACATCAGATAATCTGCAGACTATTGGATTTGTTCTACTTGGTGTTGGTGTGTTTCTATTTTCCCTGGCTGCCATCGCAGGATTGATGTATCACAAAAGGAAAATCGGGGTCTACAACTTTAATTTCAAACCACAGCAGGAGAACTTCAGCTATAATGTTTTTAGCACGTGACTGCTCTGTAACCGTAAACTGAGGTGTAATGTTATTATTGGATATTACTAAAAGGCCTATTACTAAATATTACACATTAATGACACATATATTACACTGCTAATATTACTGCACTGTAAAAACAAATTATTTTCATGATTTGTTATCACAACATTTTTTCTTTTGTCAAATCAACTTAGATCATTTATTTTGTTCAGATAACATATTTTGAATTTCTGTTGATTAAACCAATCTCCTTCATAGCATTAACTCAAAATTAAGGCAATCAGGTTACTTACTTTTTTAAGTTAACCAACAATATTATTTTACAGTGTAATAATACTAATAATTTTGCATAGAACATTAAAATTAATGTTCTTAATTTAACTATTTTTGTACTAAAAAAACATACAAACAATCTACTGTGAAAGTCATTCTTTTTATTTTGTCAGCCCTTTAAAACTTAAAACAAACTTATCAAATTCACAGCTTTGTCAGTGATGGCACTCTTAAATATGCCACTAGAGGACGCTGTTGTATTAGCGGTGCAATTTGATACCAGCTTTGGTCTGTTATCTTTATGTGCTGTAGCTACATTTAGTGGCAGATGAAAATTTGACTTTTGTTTTATTAGTCATATTTTAAATAAAGGTATACTTTACCTGTCTATTAAATGTTCTATCAAATAAGTGTTTCAGACTGTTCGTTTCTTTATTTAAAAAAAAGAGTGCATGTAATAAGAGTAGCCTACATTAATTTTTTTTTGTATACCAAACCCTATCCTATAACCCTACAACTCTTGGAATATATAACATATGGACCATTTTGTGATACTTTTGCGTGCGGGTGGGACTTAAATATATATATATATATATTTATATATATATATATATATATATATATATATATATATATATATATATATATATATATATATATTTATATATATATAAAAGAAAGTAGGGCATACACAATTAGAATAACACTAGGCTGAGTAAACGATGAATTCCTTTTTACTTTAGGATGAACTAACCCTTTAACATTTCCTAAAAAATAATGCGAGTAACCCCTATCTGTATGTTTTCTGTCAATTCAACGTGTTGAAGGAAATAAGCATATCATATCTTGCTGGATTTTCACTGGATTTCACTTTCTATTGTCATATTTAAGTTACAAACATTTCAGTTCTTCAAAGTCTGGATTTGTAAATTGCGTTTGGATAAAGATGTACATCAACAGATTTGAAATATACAAATATATATCTGTTATTTTAATTACTGGTTCCCTCTGTTTCTGTTAATTAGCACTAAAAGCCCTCCAGCAATTGATACTATCACAGAAGCATAAGATCTTGTGGAAAAAAATAGCTTGTTTGGGCCAATTAAAAATGGTTAAGTACAGTAATTAATCAAATAAAACAATATAACAAATCTATATCAAATGTGATTTCATGGAAAATGTTTTAAAGCTATATATTTTTGTTTGTTTATTCTTTATTTTCTTCATTATTGTTCTATTTATCATCTATAAAAGAGGATGTGTAATGTAATGCATTGTGATATACTCATCAGTGTTTATTAGAAAGAGCAATGGGCTGTAGAAAGGAAGGACACAAAGTTAATGTCTTTTATTCCAGTAAATGCAATTATAAGGAGGCAGCTGAAGCATTAGTGTCGTAATTTAAATATAAGTCCATGTTCAATTCCATCTATCCTGCATCCTTGGATCTCTGAAGATGAGATCAAGTCTTCATCTCATCTAAAATTTCAAGCAAGTCTTCTTAATAAAGCAAGGGTTGTTGTTTTTAAACGCATCCCTGCAGAAATGGCCAGCTTAGATTAGTTGGTTTGGTTCTGGTTAGCTGATAGTGGATTCCAGTTAAACCAGCTATTAACCATCTTTCACTTCCTTCCTTTCTGCAATATCTGCCTTGTCAAACCAGAAAAATGCCCTCAGCATACATGCGCAACCCATTTTTATCAGTGATGCTGTTTTAATGGAGGCCAGCTAGTAAAGAGCTGTGCAAGTAAACCGCACTCCCCTATAACCTCAAGAACCGCACTATGGACTGACACTAGAAGCTGCAGTTTTTAGGGTCCTTGTTGCGCCCGTCTCCCATGCCGATGACACCGTTTCGAATCCCGCTAGGAGCAGGTGTGAGTAGGAGCAGTCACGTTGGTGCCGTGACCCGGATGGGAGTGAAGTTTAGGGGGTTGAGTGTAACGGAGGCCAGCTTGTAAAAAGCTGTGCAAATAAACCTCACTCCCCTGGCCTCAAGAGGCGCGTCTTTAGCATCCTTGTTAGCACGCCCACCTCCCATGCTGGTGATGCTAGTTCGAATCCCGCTCAGAGCGGGTGTGAGAAAGACTAGTTATGGCTGGTTCCCACAGGTGCATTTTTGCTTTGAAAAACGCGAGATACAGGCAGTGTAATGGGGAAAAAACGCGAGATCTCGACACTTTTTAAAGTTGAACTTATTTTAACTTGAGCACCGCGTTTTTGGAATGTGGTGTCATGCATGGGAGACGCAAGATGCGTCAAACCCATCTGTCCAGTGTGTGTTTACATACACATTTCTGATATGAAGGACAAATGGATTTGCAATGGACACTTTGTCCCATCCAGTGTAGACAGCTTCTAGCTTTTGCGGCACAACGGTCGCGTCCAGTGTAGAAACAGTTTTAGTTTCAACAGACAATCCCACAATTCACACCAGACAGGAGTACCTATGGATCCTTGTGCGAATGCCTCTTAAGTTAATTTTTCATTAGATCTCTGTCCAAAGTTCCCTCTAAACTTTGAAATATTCAGAGGATTGGTATAAAGACAGCTGACTTGGAAAATGGGAAATGACAGCTCACCTGTTTACATCAAGATGGGGCCTTTCAGTTGACTTCTTTTGTTTCATAATGAGCTGAAATCAAATTTGTTAAATGTACAGGTCCTTCTCAAAAAATTAGCATATTGTGATAAAGTTCATTATTTTCCATAATGTAATGATAAAAAAATGTTTTAGATTCATTGCACACCAACTGAAATATTTCAGGTGTTCTATTGTTTTAATACTGATGATTTTGGCATACAGCTCATGAAAACCCAAAATTCTTGTCTCAAAAAATTAGCATATCATGAAAAGGTTCTCTAAACGAGCTATTAACCTAATCATCTGAATCAACTAATTAACTCTAAACACCTGCAAAAGATTCCTGAGGCTTTCAAAAACTCCCAGCCTGTTTCATTACTCAAAACCGCAATCATGGGTAAGACTGCCGACCTGACTGCTGTCCAGAAGGCCATCATTGACACCCTCAAGCAAGAGGGTAAGACACAGAAAGAAATTTCTGAACAAATAGGCTGTTCCCAGAGTGCTGTATCAAGGCACCTCAGTGGGAAGTCTGTGGGAAGGAAAAAGTCTGGCAAAAAACGCTGCACAACGAGAAGAGGTGACCGGACCCTGAGGAAGATTGTGGAGAAGGACCGATTCCAGACCTTGGGGGACCTGCGGAAGCAGTGGACTGAGTCTGGAGTAGAAACATCCAGAGCCACCGTGCACAGGCGTGTGCAGGAAATGGGCTACAGGTGCCGCATTCCCCAGGTCAAGCCACTTTTGAACCAGAAACAGCGGCAGAAGCGCCTGACCTGGGCTACATAGAAGCAGCACTGGACTGTTGCTCAGTGGTTGCATGTCATTCGGAAATCAAGGTGCCAGAGTCTGGAGGAAGACTAGGGAGAAGGAAATGCCAAAATGCCTGAAGTCCAGTGTCAAGTACCCACAGTCAGTGATGGTCTGGGGTGCCATGTCAGCTGCTGGTGTTGGTCCACTGTGTTTTATCA
Organism: Meda fulgida; assembly: GCA_030578275.1. NCBI lineage: Eukaryota > Metazoa > Chordata > Actinopteri > Cypriniformes > Leuciscidae > Meda > Meda fulgida. Next base: position 15,527,552 of record CM060625.1, on the reverse strand, counting down.
AGGGCAGGGTCAATGCAGCTAGCTATCAGGAGATTTTGGAGCACTTCATGATTCCACCTGCTGAAAAGCTTTATGGAGATGAAGATTTCATTTTTCAGCACGACCTGGCTCCTGCTCACAGTGCCAAAACCACTGGTAAATGGTTTACTGACCATGGTATTACTATGCTCAATTGGCCTGCCAATTCTCCTGACCTGAACCCCATAGAGAATCTATGGGATACTGTGAAGAGAAAGTTGAGAGACGCAAGACCCAACACTCTGGATGAGCTTAAGGCCGCTATCGAAGCATCCTGGGCCTCCATAACACCTCAGCAGTGCCACAGGCTGATTGCCTCCATGCCACGCCGCATTGAAGCAGTCATTTCTGCAAAAGGATTCCCGACCAAGTATTGAGTCTATAACTGAACATAATTATTTGAAGGTTGACTTTTTTTGTATTAAAAACACTTTTTTTATTGGTCGGATGAAATATGCAAATTTTTTGAGATAGGAATTTCGGGTTTTCATGAGCTGTATGCCAAAATCATCAGTATTAAAACAATAAAAGACCTGAAATAATTCAGTTGGTGTGCAATGAATCTAAAACATATGAAAGTTTAATTTTTATCATTACATTATGGAAAATAATGAACTTTATCACAATATGCTAATTTTTTGAGAAGGACCTGTATATATACAATATAGCATAAGAGCTTTCAGGATGGTATAATTAAATCAAATCTATAAAATTTTAATAAAGTTACCATGTAGGGGAGTAGGGGAAAACCGGTGCTCCAATAATATTTCTTGGCCATAATAATAATTTTATTTTAATATGATGCTTAATATTATTCCCTACTGAAGTAAAGTGTTGGGTACAGATTTCTTCATGGGTATTGCAATGAATACAAAGTAGAAGAAGACAAGAAAAAAATCAGATAAACTCATCACATTTATTAGACTCTCAAACAGTATGTTATACTATAAGGAAGCACTTAATGACAGATGATATTCACTACTCTAAATGATCATCATGGCAACACTGTATATGTTTTGAGAAAGAGCATGAAACAAAATACATTTATAGCACCATTTCAGTTGTTGCAAACAGTCTGGGAGCGCAGGTACTATTTGTTCATGTGTTTCTCATTGGGAAGCTCATAATTTAGTCTTAATCTATAACATACAATATATACATACAGTACTTTAATTCCACATGTCTCTCTATCTGCAAAAATACTTCCTAAAATATTTCTCATTACTTCATTGTTCTGTCTATAGCTGCCTGCCTTCTTCTCACTCGTGTGCTTTGTATCAGTACTTGACATCCGGAGCGAACCGGACTACTCCCCGACTCCGTGGTTCTGATCGTTCCACCAGTGGTTCTCCTCCAGAGGTACCCTCGGAATAATAATCACTGACTCGTCCGAGGCCAGACTCAGATTCTCTAGGAAGCAGCACAGTGTTATTGCCAAAGGAGGAGCGGAAGGGCCACAGGGGGAGAGAAAGAAAGAGAGACACAGAGACATAACATGAAGTGTTTTATCTGGCAGATAGCATTGTGCGCTAGAAGAAGCAAGTCTTTGAGCATCCTGAGACCACTTTTTACTCATTTCTATTTATAAAGAATCTATTTGTAGCGAGACCAATGTAAGTGAAAATAGATCAAGCATTATGTTCGAATGAAATACATCTAATATCCAATAACATATGCTAAAGAAATTATTTACAGCCTTGAATGCCTTCCGTTATAGTGAATATAGTCACGGCTAAAGGATCTTGTTTGGCATAATGCACAACAGAATTTAACTTATTCAGCTGGGACTAGATTCACAATATGGCACAAATTCGCAGAAAAAGCACATTGTAAGTAGTAAACTTTGATGCAAAGGGAGAAAATATAATGCTGTAATATGTACTTTTCACGATAAGGTTGTCTGTTGTTCTAATTCTTTGATTAATGATAAAGGATGGAGCAAGATTTGTTTTACAAACTATAATGTTACATCAGCCATTCACGTTAGTGCTCGTCTAACATGCACTGTTATTGATACTGTTAATGATACAGTTCCCACATGTGCACCACAATAAATTAGAAATATACACAGGTTTTGGACATACTCTTGTTAACGCCGTTGGTGAGGAATTACAGAGCGACATCTCAAAATGTTCCTTCAACTGAGTAGCTTATCACTGATTACTGTATTTCTAGGTCACTAATTAAAAGCAAATTTGTGCCACTTTTTTTTCCAAAAACATTTTCACTAGTGGTCTCAGATGTTTAGACCACACTGTATATAAATAAATAGATGAATTATGACTGTAATCTCAGGTTGTTCAAAGGAAAGATGCAGAAATAAAAACCAGCATGAAAACAACAAGACAGACACCAATAAACAAGAATACAATGTGCTGTGTTTCTAAAACTAAAGCAGTTTAAATATCAAGTTCAATTTCATTAATCTTTTGAATAAAAAAAGAGAAAAGAAATTAATCTATGAGTGACATTTAAAGTTCACTGTAAATGGATTTTTCCAGCGTTAAGGAGAAGAGATTGATGGTACATCAAATTACAAGTACCACAAAAGATGTTAGACTTAAAACTCTTCTAGGTAGCAATGCCTTAGATGAATACATTAAGAAAATGCCTTTTCCTATAGACCTTTTTTTCTACAAGAACACAGTAACAAGCTTGAATGTGATGCTAGTCCACACCGAAACGAAACACACATGTATATAAAAAAAAACACTGTAACAAAGTTTTCAACATCCTCCAAAAACAACAGGAAAACAACAGACAGTACATGAGCAGTCAAACTGTCAACCTTTGGCCCAACACTTTCCATATGGAAGAGAATACGCATGGGAGCAAATCAAAAGATGAAGAACATTGAGCAGTTATGGTGTACTCCAGTCTCAATGGAAACACGAGCGCAAAACTACAGTTCCCCACAGTGAGTAATAATCGTGCTGCTGAAGAACGGATGGAGACGGAAGAAGCTTTTATTCTCAGGCGAGTATTACCTTGGGTCGGGCAGTGCACAGCGCCACAGGTGTTGCTTTAGTGTCTGCACCCAACCAATATCTCGGATGGGCTGAAAGAGCTGTATGTAGTGGTACTGTTTTAGCATAACCCTTCAAACGAACGACAAGATCACTCGTTAGCTGAACATTAAAGTAATTAAAGGGATGGTTCACCGCAAAATGAAAATTCTGTCATTATAATTTTGACATAACTATAATGATAAAGTTATAAAAATCGTTCTAAATATTAAAGAATTGCAGAGACCACACCATAACTATAACAATAACGGCACATAGAAACAATATCGTTGAAATCACTTTGGGAACGATTTTTTTTCCAGCTGATGTACGATAAAACAAGAGACAGCCAATCAGAATAGCCTACATCCTGCTTTCGAGTTCGAGCATTTAAAGCAAAAGACGACAAAGTGCGCGCTTAGAATGAAGAGAGCGATTAATTGTCCATAATAGTTATTGTTATAGTTATCGTATCGGTCTTCGTGTGAACGGCCTTTACTCACCCTCGTGTCGTTCCAAACCTGTATGACTTTCTTTTTTCCCCCCATGCAACACAAAAGGAAATGCTGCAGCATAATGCTCTTTTCCATACAATTGTCACTATGTGTCAAACTTTGTCGAAAACTTTTGTATTCAAAGTCATACAGGCTTGGAACGACACAAGGATGAGTAAATGATAACATAATTTTTGTTTTAGGGTGATCTATTCCTTTAACTCAAGGCACAAAATCATTATATAGAATCAACCAAATTTCAATCAATCAATAAATCACATCATTAAAGCCAATCATTATAGAATGACACATTGATCTTTCAAGGATCATTCTATTCAGGATGGGATATCAATTTTCTCATTTGTACGTACATCTATGATACTTGGTCCTGATATAGGAGACTGCATCTTTTATTACTTTGCACATATGAGACACTGAAAGCTGCAATATATCAGATTCACTCAAGATGCAAACATATATTTCTCAACTCTCAGCTGACAGCAATATGCACAACCATAAAGATGCCAGAACCTATTCCAGAGCCTGTCACACACAAAATATGAGTCGCAAAACCAAACGTAAACCATAAACATCGGAATAGTTCTCTTCCATGTGGATTCGACATCTATGACAGCGACAGAGACAGACAGAAGGACAGGGCAGAAACGATACAGATGCACCTACAATCGAGTCCCCAAACCCTCCCACATGAACCACCACAAAATGAACCACGACACCTCTGTTTCTGCGTTTGCATTTATTAATTTCAATAAATATGAGCAAGCAAGAGAGAAATCACAATTCACATCATCAATGTTAAATCTGAGGCCCTTTCATATAACATTGTTTTTTTCTCTCTCTCCTTTTTCAGTATGCATGGACTATATAGCACCTGTGCTAAGCACACACACACGCACGCACGCAAGCAAGCACACTGGACATGTACATTCCCGCTAGCTTGTCCTCCTCTGTCTCCCCAGGACACCTTCCCTTTATTCCCAGATTATATTAGCACAGTAATTGAGTCACCAAAGGCTGCAAAATACAAGAAAAGGCCCTCACCCTGTGGCGTAGTCATTCAGAGCACAGCACTGAAGAGAATGGGCTCCATGTAGCTGTTCTAGAAGCCAGACTGAAGAAATGAATACTTTCATTCGTTACAAATTCTGAAACTTTGTTTTAATTTCCACAAGGGACTCTGGATTTGAAGCCTGTATATAATATATTTATACATAATATATATGGTATTCATAATGCCTTACAGTATGTAATGTTTTATATATTTTCATAAATGGTAAACACAGTTATAATAAATATCAACTGCTTTTAAATGGCATTTTACATGGCATGTGGCAACTGTTAGTTCACAGATCATTATCAATGGGAGAGATGTTACAGAAGCACTGCGTCACTTGTCAAGCTCATTTAATAAAGTCGGCATGAAACAAAATTTGCTATAGTCTTTTCTTCCCTATTGTGATGTATATATCCAAGTAAAACGGCATCTCAAACAAGAACAAATGTAGGGCGGACTTGATTTTGTCCATCAGGAATTGATTGAATAGTTGTTTGCTATTGCCGTGATCACATGCGAGTGACAGGTTGTCCTGCCTTCGTGCCAGTAAACACGTCATCAGAGAAGAGAAGAGATGAGATGACGCTGCAGAAGGGAGGGGAAGTTTTGATTAAAGATTATAAGGTCACATGAATAAAAAAAAATGTGTTATAATAAATACTCCAATATTCCATAAAACAACTAGATTTGTCCCTTTTGGTTTCATGGTGACTTTAAGAAGAAACCAACCACTTTGTTGTGCAGGACAGTGGTCCCTGGCTGAATTTGGAATAGCACACTACTCTTATTATTCCTGTCAAGATAATTACTCTTAGAAAAATAGTATTAGTATACTATTCTGAGTTCAGCTTCTATCTTTTGTGGTTGCCACCATCATTGACCAATCTAAGATGACTGTATTTGCAAGTCAAACAGCATTTTTAAAAGGCGGTTTGCATTATTCACATTCCACAAATGGAAACACGTACAATTTATGGAGGAATAAATGCAGTTACCCCTAAACTTAAAAAATGCATGTCAATTTATTTCATACATTTTGTTAGATGTTTATTTATACCTTTTAAACGCTTTATTTATACAGGCTTCAAGTACAATTCTTCAATCTGGCAATAGATCACAGACTTACTGTGCACTGATAGGGCAAACAGGACAATGAGAGCACATTTGACATACTGACAATGGAGAAGACCTCAAAGGATGAAACCAGAGACAGAGAGAGGATTTGCAGAGGGGAGGTCCATGGTTTAAAAAAAATAAATAAAAAATAAATAAATACCATGATCTTACACAATGCACTTCCATAATGCCAGGATATTAAGACATTAGGTTACCAAAAAGAATGTCATTCAGTCCCATGATCTACCAACATCTTTAGTTCTTCCATCACAAACAGACATGAATCTGCGTCAGTCATGTCACATGCAAGGAAAATGAAAGCCATGATTATGTGCTGTTACATCAGGCCTGATCAGATTATAAATAAAAAGGTTTCACTGGAAACTCAAAATCATCTGTGAATGGATCAGCATTGAAATTTAAAGGCATTGTTCACCCAAAAATTAAAATTCTGTCATCATTTACACACCCTCATGTCCATGTCCAATCTCATATACTGTACCGTTCTTTTTTCTGTGTTGTAAATGTTTTTGTTCAGGTGAATAAATGATGACAGAATTTTTGTCCTTTAAGTCTGCATAAAATGCCCTCTTGTACAGTACATGTGCATCATGGGAAAAGGCCTTTTTGGGACCTTACGTTTGATTATAACAAACAAACATAAAGAAATATGACAATGATCATGCAGTTGAGAGTAAACGAACAGCATTCCAAACAGACTGCATTCGACTTACCAATACATCAGGGGACACGTGATAATAAACAGAACAATTAGTCGAGAATACAGGTCATGTCAGTCATTGAACAACAAGGGGGATTGCAGGAGCAAACAAAGCAGGAGACACTCTGTGAAAAGTCATTAATAATTAATACGCTGAATCTGCATTCACATAAAAAGGGGCTTTGATTTTGAAGCTGGCTAATCTATTGACCTTTTATTTCCCTCTACTTTTGGGATCCCCCATCTGTCTACCTCGGGGGCTCCCTTTGGGGGGATGGGAAGTGTTTGTGCATGTGAAACAGCTGCGCAGAGGGGAGGATAGTGTTAAGGGTTGTGTTGAGGTCCTTACATATTTCATGGAATAGAAGCCCACTAACACCTCAAAACCAAACAATACAAAAACATGTTTTAGTTTATCTTAGATTTTCTACAGGTTTCTTTTGCACATAAAAATCACAGTGAATATCCTATTCTATCCAAAGACAAATTGACATCCCATAATGCAATATCATGTAACAGTAATCCAGTTGGCTGTCCAGGCAACCAAGTGGGCCGAAACAAGGCCTAATTTTTATATGATATTGACAGATTTGGAGATATTCTGTTCCTGTAATGACTCAACAACATTTTCATGATGGAAAATATTAGCAAGAAAACAATAAAAACAATAAAATAATTAAAATAATCACAGCAACAAAGTGATCTGAGATCATAACATATCACTTGGGAGTCTGGGGTGTTCAATCAATAAAATGATTACATAAAACAGGCAAAGCAAGCAGGTAATAGATCAATATAATTGTAAAACCAAAGATGCACATTTATCAAAGATTTTGGACTAAGTTGGCCTTTGTGGCTTTTACATGTTGCCTTTACATAATTTACATAAACATGATTTAAAAAAGGCTTATCGTACACAAATCAGCTTGATTGTAAAACCCTTGATAAATGAAACCCACCAGTCTGAGCATCTGATGGGAAGTAAAACATACAGAGCTTCTAGCCAATGGCTCCATGCAAGATAAGAGCATCCACTAGCCAACCAGTAGAGTGGTTGCCATGGAAACCTTGTTGTGGAGATGAGGAGAGTGGGTGGAGCTATAGTAAATGCAAACGCTTTGATATTACTGGCGAGATTGTGAGGCAAAACTGGAGAAAAACTTAAAATTCCAACCCTGAAAATGTTCTAAAAACAGCCCACTGACCTCTCAAAGAGAAAGAGAGAGAGAGAGAGAGAGAGAGAGAGAGAGAGAGAGAGAGAGAGAGAGAGAGAGAGAGAGAGAGAGAGAGAGAGGCGGCGTGTATTGGAAATATACACTGAGGAATAAAACGAGAGGTGCATCAGTTAGATAAAAATAAAGAGAGAGAGAGAGAGAGAGAGAGCGAGAGAGAGGGAGGGAGGGGGAAGCAATGGACAGAATAGTAAAGGAATGAGAACCTCTTGTTAAATATTTTTGCAGCCTTCGTTCTGCTTTCACCCTTTCAGGAAGAGATTAAATGAGAGAAGAAGTGCAATGGTTTTTACTCTTTCGCCTCAGCCAGTTTGTTGTTGATCTCTTTACTTTTCTCCTTGTCGCCCTGAGCCGCTCTGCTCCCCGGCTGGTTCTCGGAGCTCTTCCTCTTCGAACCGCGCACCGACGTCGCCTGCTTCTCCTTGGACTTCTTCAGCGGTTTGCCAGGTGTGGCAGATGTGGAGGTGCTCTTTTTCGGTTTGGAGCGAGGAGTTTTCTCTACCTGTACAAGACATGAAATAGCACACAAATGGTATTTTACTACCGATGTGCAACGTATTCCATTATCCAATGGGAAATGTAGGATAGCATTTTGAATTGAATGGAAAAGTTAGACTATGTTATTACTGGCTAACATTAATTGTCCCACCCAGTCAGCAGCAAAGATATGTTAGAGGCAGAGAAACTTAATATGCTTGAACTTTGAATTTACGTCAATTTTTTCTTCTGTACTGTAACGAACATCTGAGTGAAACGGATTATTGAAAAAGAAAAAGAAAAATCTCGGGCAGGCACTTGGTTTTATCCATTGATTTTTGATTGGATGGAGGCAGATCTGAATGCGAGCTTGAGGTCAATAATAAAAAAAAGGGGTGGGTTTAAGTAGACTGATTGGAGAATTTCATCATGTGTTAGCAGAGAGAAGTCTTCATTTTCAAGATCGAGTCATGACATTCTAGGAGTTATGAGGTTACAATTGTTTTTAAATGAAACATATGCATGGATGAATTCTTCACAAAAAGATCAATAACATGCATTTAGAAAATAGACATGGTGAATTTTCATTTCATTCCGACTTTAAAAAGTAATTCTTATAATTTTGATTTCACGTTGTTAAGACCGCACATAGATTTTTGTGTTTCAAAAATAGTTGAATTTTTTTTTTGGATCATGCAGTTTTGGTCACACAAAAGCCACACAGTATACGGATCTCAAAACACACACTGTTAGCAAATATATTAATTAGCCAGAAGTCCAGAACTGACTCTGATGCTAATGTAAAGCAAGTCAGAACAGTTCAACATAATGAAACAAAGAGCTGATGCTGATTCGATGCTAAGAAAAGACACTCAACCCCTGAAGCCAAAGTTATGTCAAACTGTTGTTCAGTTCTTTTCCAGCCACTGAGGACAAAAATTGCTGACATCATAAAGTTACAAAACACAATAATTGATTTCCAACATTCTGCAACAAGCACAACAAGAACGTAACCCATAGTGCTCAACCTCTAATCCGAGGACTGTGTAGTTTTTCTTAACTTCTACACACAGACTCTTACCTTGCTGCTCTCTCTGTAAGGTTCATGGTACAGTGTGCGGATCCTCCTCCTATCCAGGCCCTTGTTGTCATCTGGCTGCTGACTGCCCTGGCAGCCCCTGTAGGTGGCGCTGTAGCTGGTCTCCAGATTAGCCCTCTCATCGGGAGGCTTATACTGAGACTGGGCCCTGAAGACCTTCACCGATTTCACATCTGAGTAGGCTTTGAACTCATTCCTGACGTTAGGAAACAGATAAAATCACAATTATTGGAAAAACTAGTGGGTGATTCATCCCACACATATTGAATTTTAGGACCAGACTGTGAATCCAGAAAGGTATAAAACTGAAAGTGCACAGTTAAAACTGAGACGTGTAGTTATAGGCAAAAAAATGTCTTGGGTTTCCCAGCCGTGACCTGTGATTTTCAACTTGCTAGTCTGCAGCAGTTGGGGGAGAGACATTCTCATTCTAGAGAGCATTTGATTGGATAAACAAGTCCAAGATGACTCATCAATATTTTAGAACCATTTTTCCCTTAAAAAAAAAGAGGCATTTTTAAATTCATATTTGCTAAGAGTTACATTGTAAATGTTTAGAAGTACACTAGCATACAGTATATCTCTAATATACAAATATTAGTAACAAAACTTCAATTTTAATAGGGTCAACAATTTATTTTCTTCAACCACAGATATAGCCATTTTTACAAGTTTTAACAGATCACACAAATCAAAAGAGCAAAATCTTTCAGATTAAAACAAGGCGCTTCACTGTATATAAGACACAACAATGATTGCATATTGAATAATTGTTTGATATGGATATATATATATAGACACTGCAGTATAGATCTGGATATTATGCACCCTCCATAATGCAGAGATTTCTCTATGCATCTCGACTCAACAGAAGAGAGTTTTTCCTGAGGCAGTGGCCACTTCTTTTGGAAGAGTAATGAGTCTTTCACTGAGATGACACAGACAAATTGTATATACTTCACGGGTGTGTGCATTGCAGATTCCTCAACATCCAACTTATCCGCAGTACATCTAACACACATACAGACAGAAATCCCTGAGAGCAGCACAAAACAGAAGTCTTATACAAACTCTGTTCACCTAAAGAAGAATTTAAAAATCGTTTAAAAACAGACTAATTCACTAATGAATCAATTCAAAACGATTTGTGAATTGGTTTTACGATTCAGTCAAAAAATTCACTGTCAAATCAGAATCACTCTCTTGCGAGTTTTAGCTGAGGGAAGATGGAACATTGGATATCCACTATATACATTTTCCAGATTTTTTAAAATTTATATGACATTTTCATGACTTTTCCAGCCCTGGAAAACAGTCTCAAAATTCCCCAATTTTTAATAATGGGAACCCTCTCTCTTTCTTTTTGGTTCTGTAACATTACAACATCAGAGGGACGGACTATATTGATTAGGACAGAACAGGAAAGCGACGGCAATGTCAGGCAGGGTGAACCACTATCATACCATTAGATCAATTAGTTGCTTAGCTTCCATGAATAAGAATCAAATCAATACCTCTTTGTATGAAACAGAATCAACCATTCTGACATATTAAGATTAGGTTTAAAAAAAGAACTGAGAACCTTTGATATCACACACTGTTCTACTGGAGATGAGATTAGATAAGATTACTGGTTCTGAAACTCCTTTACAGTTAGAATTAGGAAAGATTCTGAACAGAAAAGGCCTGTTATGTGATCGCCAAGCTGATGAACAAAGTCATGGGACAGCATGTGGGAAAACATTAACCCCCACAGAGAAAATAGGGGAAAAACCACACATTTCCCATACCATGGATTATAGAGGAATATTACAGGTTAAAAACAAGTGACTATCAACAGCAAAAATAGCAGAAAAAATTGAAGAATTTTTGTGACTCTCAGTTTCTAGAAACGTTCAAGTGCCCCTATTATGGTATTTTAAAGTTTCCTAATGTTGTTTTGAGTCTCCTACAACAGGTTTACAAAGGTCAAAAAACTGTTTATTTTCCTCATAATATACATTTGCACATCACCACATTTTCAATGATTCTCAAATGTCAGATGAATCAATCTCTCTAAATCCCTCCTTTCCGCGAGCTACTCTGCTCTGATTGGCCAGATAGCTTGCTAATTTTAAAAATACACAATTTGAGATGTGTTGGAAATGACATTGTTGTTTTGATCTATTAGATGCATGTATTTTGAGTTTGACTATAATATTGTGGCTAAACGAGAGGTGCATCAGATAAATAAATAAAAAGAGAGAGAGAGAGAGAGAGAGAGAGAGTTGAGAGAGAGTAATGACATCCTTAGAAGTTATGAGGTTACAATTGTTTTTACATATTTAACGGCTTTGTCGAAAACAATAACGCCCATTGCCATAACAACGTCAGCTCTGCGTGTCCTGAGGCTTCCTACAGTGCAAACTAAACACAGTACCGAACAATGACATCGATTTTACCATATCAATCCGGGCGCGAGTCCTATGATGAAACATTGGAAGAACTAGTTATTCAACCCGACCCTCCATCACAAGGAGGACAGTGATCCGCTACTACTTAGTTTGAGGTAGCCTACATTACGAGATGTTGCAACTGTAAATCCTCACCATCAGCATTAACAAGTGCATGTACATCAACAAACCGATTATTTTACTTGTTCTTGTTTACAGAGTATTTTTCTAATATATTACGCGTGGAAACTGTCTCAATAACAGTGCATGTATCCATTAGCCGAGCTATAGCATGAATGATGTATCAAACGTTGGTAAAACAAATCTTGGTCCATGCTTAACGTAATCTTTCCTCAAAGTAGTGAGAACGACAGACAATCTGCATTAATAGACACAGTTTTAGGTAATAGTGGCCCACAGCTGATTAGAGGAAGGATTTCAGTAAGACAGTAATAGTGAGTTAACCAGTTAGCAGGAGACCTACACAATATATGAAGCTCAAAACTAAGTATTTTGAACACCATATTTCAAGAGCAAGTGGTTTGCAAATCCTGCATTGAACTCTGAGATTTGAGAAGCAGTTGTCCGTAAAATAAAGGGAACACAGCAAAAATGTAGGATTATACTGCTGTGGAATCGTGGTGAAAATTAATTCTAACCACCAATTCTTTACATGCTCGTCCTTGGGCAGTGAAAAAACTGTCGTTATCTTCACAAATTGTAGAGCACAGCGTCTTCTCGACAGGATGCTGTCAAGTATCCACAGGAATCCGCTGCAGTGTTTGAGGTTCAGGTTTCCCTGGTGTCAATAAGTGGGCGGGCAATATGCTAATGTTTCGTCTTGACGTCACAACGAAGCGGCTTAAACGATTCATTTAATTGACTCAGAGTTGACTCTTACTTTTGAAAGACAATAACTTTATATACGGTGTACTTTCAGATTTAAAACTAGATCCATAATCCATAAAAATCCATAATAGGGCCCTTTAAAAAAAAACTTGTGTGGGTGTTTCTTCAATTTTGAGCTTTTAAATGATCCAGAGGTTGATGAACCTATTGAAGGTCAAATAAAACAATCTTGGAAACTATTTACTTTTCAAATGCTTTCTGTGAAGATATGTTGTTCCAGACCCAAACTTTCAATCTTAAACTATGAAAAATCATTATAAAATATAATTATTTAATCAAACACTTTTTACATTTCTACCACACAATGCTATTAATGTTATTTTTAGTATTATTTATATACTATTATAGTATTTAATGAATTTACTGATTCATTTCAATTGACAAATCAATAAACAACACTTGCTAATATTAAAAATACACAATTTGAGATGTGTTGGAAATGACATTGTTGTTTTGATCTATTAGATGCATGTATTTTGAGTTTGACTATAATATTGTGGCTAGTGTTTTGATTTAATGTGAGGCCTCCCTTCTCTCCCTGTTGAGACAGCACAGGGAAGCGAAAAATAAAGAACTGAAAGTTGTTACATAAGACAAATGAAGTCCAGTCAGAGTGATTGAAATGACAGTACAAAGGCAGCTTATAGACGTCAAGGCCACAGGCAGCAAACACTCACAGGACAAATATGAAAGAAGAAGGGGGAGGAGTCACGAGTTTATGCAGCACAAGATAAAGCAACACACACACACACACACACACACACACACACACACACACACACACACACACACACACACACACACACACACACACACACACACACACACACACACACACACACACACACACACACACACACACACACACACACACACACACACACACACACACACACACACACACACACACACACACACACACATAGAAAAAGACAGACAATGAGAAAGACATAAAGACAGAGAGAGAGAAGCATTTACACACATACAATTGGACTGCTAACAATGAGCTTAGTGTGCTTATTGTAAATCAGTGCTTGGTACCAGCTGTCAAATGTATTCATTTGATAAAGGACATCAACACTGTTCAACAATGTTGTTTTATTCCTACTTATTTTCTTACTTATCTAACAGATTTAATGGAAAATCACAACATTTATTCAAATGAGCTCACACATTTAATTAACTGCTGTCATCAAAAGGCATCTGTATATTTGAGCATACAGTGAGGTTGATACCTCTTCTTCTCCCCAGGCATTGAGCTTTTGTGAACAGCCGTCACTATGGTGATATGCTGGCACTAGAGAATTGTGTGGTGGGGTGCCAGAGCAGTGCATCATGGGTAGGCTTGGCACACTGAAGTAACGTGTTGTTTAACAGATGCATGTAAAGCTGTTTTGCTTTTTACTTGGATCCAAAAACAACTTCCTGATTATTTTAATGTAGTCTAGACCTGTCAGATGACAACACACAGCACCTGACGCTACCAATAATAAACAGTGTATTTGAATGAATAAAAAGTGATTTCTTCTATTAATCCATCAGCATTGAAAACAATTACTTGATTAGTAAAGTCAATTCTTATTCTAGTAACGCACTTGCTCTCAAATGGGTGCAGATCAATAGGTTTCCTCCACCATGTGCATCGTGTTTCAGTTTCTGCTGTACCTACTGTATGACATATTCCTTCTGACATTCACTTTGGACTCCAAGTGAATCCCAATGAGATCAGCCATGGTGTAGCTAATACTGCCTTGTAAGGCAAAACTCTCTCTTATTTCTCTCTCTCTCTTTGCTGCTTCTTCTGTTATTGATTCCAGTGTTTGAATGGTTACAGTGCCTTCCTTCAGTTACTGCACAAGCAAAGAGAGGGAAGGCATAAAAGTATGTTCATTTACTGCATTTTATGTAGTATTTCTAGTGCTTGACGTTTTTTAGGTAGGTCTATTTCATTTGTGTCTTTGTTCTATTGTAGTTTTTTTTCTTATTCTTTATCACTATTTACTAGTGTGGTCAAAAGTACCGATTTCGATACCAAGTCGGTACTGAATGAAATGTAGAAAATGTGACAATACCAGCATTTCCCTCTAGCATTTTGAGCGCAGTTGAACGGATTCTTAAACACAACATATACGCTATATACGTATGTATATATATTATATGTTGATTATTGTAGCCAATCACAGACAGGTTGAGCGTGTGAACACAATGGCCAATCAGAGGTGTTTAAGAATTTGTTCAACAGCGCTAAAAATGCTAGAGGGAAAAGCTGGTATCGTCACATTTTTTTAATTCCAGTACCGATTTGGTACCGAAGACAGTACTTTTGACAACAACTACTGTTTACTTGTCTTCAATAAGCTTGAATTTCTTTAGGCATGTTTTTTTAAATTATATTGAAAATGGTGATAAGAATTATGAAATGTCAATGGTACCAAAAGATGTTATATCATAACCTTTTTGAAAGCGAAAATAACTTGTGATATATATCATTATTGTAAAATAAAATTACTCATATCGTGATTTTTGCCCACCCCATGCCAAAACAACTAAAATGCAGTATTATGCATGCCAGTCCAGTAGTTGGCAATGTCACTTTGTAAAGAAACAGTACACACCAATAGACTGAACAATCATTTAATATGCTTGTGCATATCAAGTAACAGTGTATGCATGCGCATGATGTCACTGTTTTCACAAATTTGCATTTTTGTAGTTTACATGATGATAACTTGCACTCTAAAACCCTGTTTTCAAAAGTTTCCAGGCCCCCAAAATGCTGTTGTCGTGTAAATGAACAGCCATAAAGAATAAAAAGATTTCCATTTTTAGTTGAAAACGTATCGTGTAAATGCCCCTTAAGTTTTAGTTATCAATAACAACATTGAATCAGAGCTATGGTGTGCTATTTTAAAGTCAACAATAAAACAATAAGTAGGCTAAGAAATAAACAACCCTAAAATTATTAATAAATAAAAAATAACTTCTAAACACTTGCACTGCATTTCCAAGATTTTGTGTACATATAATATATCGTACAGATATAAATTGCAAACCAAAGCATATTGATCTGCAGGAGGAGAGAGAGAGAGAGAGGGACACTAGAGAGATAAATGAAAAGATAAATGAAGGAAGCAAATTTCTCTCCACCACATCCTGTCAAGGCACACCTGTGTTTTCTCTGGATCAAAATAAAACACCACAGAATGTTTTTGCAGGCTTCAGTTCTTCTTACAGTTTTGATATCCAGTTTCATCAGCTTGTGTCATAAATCTTAAACCCTGTCACCGCTTTGTAGCATGACAAGTCAAACAAAATCAAAACTCAGGACTAAACATAAGATTAAGTCAAATTAATCCTGAGCTTTTCAGTTTAAGAAATCACACTATAACAATTCATGTATAGACTGTCACACAAACTGAACTGATGACTCAGTGTTTTTTCCTCTTGTGTATTTTCCTCAAGAAGAAAACTGCCCTGATGCAGTTCTTTTCACCCAACAAATAACCAGCCTGATTTATGCAAGTCCAAAAGCTACATCCCAATGCAATGTATTTTAAAGCAGAGGAAATTCAATCCCATAAAAATTGTTTCCTTTTACATTTAGTCATTAAACAAATTTAAGCAATCTGCAAATTAGGAACATCACAAGCAATTTACCATAATTGTACAGTAAAAAAAGCTCAATCTTGTTCAGATGCACAAATTAGTGATTTTGCAAGCGCACATGAATGAATGGGAGAATTATGGACAAATTGCCACCTGTCAATTAAACACAACTACTCAACAATGACAATGACAGACTTTTGAATTGAGATCAGAACCCAAATCTGAGAACTTTCTTTCTTTACACATTTATTGTTCACTGTTTGTAATAAAAAGGTGATTGAAAGGAAACAGAATACCACGCAGGACCAAGAACAGCACAGCACTATACAAACTTCAGCTCCATCTGTTTTAGGCTAAGATTGGGAAATAAAAGCAAATAAAAAAGCACTGCTTTTTAAATGCTAGCTAGCTGGAAAACAAAAGCTTATAGTAAGGGTCTGCAAAGAGCGCTCTCTGAATTCCACAAACATAACAATTTTACACCACTTTCATAACAAATTGATTATTAACAATTGGAAATTCCACAATTCACTTACTGCCCTCACTTAGCCCTAAAGCTAACCCTGAAGAAAATGAAAGTCATTTAGAAACCCAGCATCTGTTCCTGCGCTCTCCTGCCCCCTGCATGTCCTGCCATCTGTAGGTGTTAGTACAGCAGTATACGCGAGATTCAACCCACAGCTGACCTCCATTGTATAACCTTTTTTACTCCACAACACACGTTTCTATTGATTTCTATTGCTTTAGTTTTATACTGAGCTAATGACATTTTATAACCCCTAAACTTAAGGCTAATTGTTCAATTTTTTCCCTCATTTTCAATGACATCGTTTAGTATTACTTAGCTATCCTAGCACAATGTATCATAATATTTAGTATCATTGTGAGGGGCATTTGGTCCTTTCCTATCTATATATGTAGATTCAATACCAGGTAGAACACTAGTACATGTGCCAACTGTTGGTATGCTATTTTAATCTGTCTCTCCCTTTTCCTGGAAGTTTCCTCCCAAAATCTCCCTCTGAATGCCTGCAGTTCTCAACATTGCACATCAATGTGACAGACAAGATATGCCTAGTACTTCTGCTGTAAGTTGCTTTAAAACATAACATTTTTTTTTTTTTTTTAAATAGCAATTTTTACCCAATAAATATATTTTGGAGCTTGGCATAACTAGAAAATTACATTCATTATAAAAAAGGTCCATGCCTTTTTAAGATTTTATTAATTTACATGATCATTCTAGGTTTAGGGATCACACTGTTTTTTGTTTTTGTTTTTTTAAAGTAGGCTACATCATATCCAGGTTTTCCAACATGGGAATAAGTTGTTTTAGCTTATTTTAATACCATTTTGTTCTTATTTTAAATAATTTCATGTCATTCTAAGGGGGATCTCTTTGAAAGTTTACTGAGGGCCCCTAGTGGGTCCCAGACCCCTCGTTGAAAACTAAAACCACTGCTGTACAATAATAATCAGCCATACCTATAGGAGCTGCCAGAGGTGACTTCTTGTTTGATCTGCCGGTTCAGGGCATCCACATCTGCCCTCCCTTTTCCCTCTGTAGTGGTGGCATCCCCCATGCCCTGCCCTGCCAACTTCAAGTCAGCTTTCATTTCAGAAACCATGGTCACTTTCTTGGCTTGCTTATTTTTCCTTCCACTAGACAGGATCTCCTTCTCTTGCACCTTGTCCGCAATCTGACTCTTTTCCACCCCACTGTCGATCGTATCTGTCTTGGTGTGTTTGGATCTGTCAGGGATGTGGTCAGGGCCCACTGAGATGGTCGGAGAGGGTTTGGGGATCCAAGGATGATCTCCCTTCTTTGGGATAGGCCAGGGTTTGTAGTCCTTCTGATACTGGGTCTCGTTGTTAAAAGGGACCTCAGGGCCATGATAGTCGTTCTTGGGCTTGCAGCTGGGCTCCGGACGAACTTTCCAGTGTTTGAAGTCCTGGCGCATCACAGATCCGCAGATGTTCTCTTCATGGGCTGGATGTCCTTTGGTCAACGTGTCGTGGTCGTTGTGAAGCGGCTGCGTTTCTATGGCGACCTTCTGCTGCAGGTGAAGATGCTGCATCTCGGACACGTCCGAGTACTTGGTGAAAACCAACGGCACCGCAATGTCGGCCTTGTCCAGCTGGTTCCAGAACCGAGCCATACAGCAGGCTCTGGAGATACAGGGCCATGCCATGATGGTTTGCCAACGTCTTACCTTTTGTTATGCCAATCTCTTCCTTTCCCCGAAGCTGTTTTGTATTCAGTTTGTGGAACTAAACGCGCTCGCGACCCTCACAGGAAATACTCAAAATGTCCGATTCGCAATGTCCCCCCCCCCCCTTAAAACGATGTTGTAAAAGATGACATGACACAAATCCACTTTAAAAGATGCATTACGGGTTCTTGAGGGGTTTAATCTATGGAATATTCTGGTTTAGCTCCGTCCTGATCCCCTTGCGCTCGTTACAATACGAGAATTTGTGAAGACACAGCAGCCCCTCCCGCGCGCGCGCCCTGCTCCGCTCAGCACCCATGGAGACGAGCTGAATCACCTGCCACTCTCATCATCACGCAACGTCTGCAAAGCGCCCAAAGCCCCGCCCACTAAAATACAGCCCTGAACACATCGCTGTTGGAAATGATGGGAGAGATGCTCAAAAATAGTTTAAACATGTTTTACTCATTTATAATGATGCAGATAATCATTATAATGATATTCTGCAGATACAGAATTAACAATTTTAAAATGTTTTTTCCTTTATGCTCAGCCAGGCTGCATTTATTTGAGCAAATATAGCCTAACAATAAAAACAGTAACGTTGTTACTACAATTTTAAATTACTGTTTTCTCTTTTAGTTTATTCCTGTGATGGCAAAGCTGAATTTTCAGCATCATTGTTACTCTCGTCTTCAGTGTCACATGATCCTTCAGAAATCATGCAAATTGCTCAACATTTCTTATAATTATCAGTGTTGAAAACGTTTGTGCTGCTCAATTAATTTTTGTATTTTTTTTTTTACATTTATTTGAAATTGAATATTTTTGTTACATTAGGCTACATGTCTTTTCTATCATTGTAATGCATCTTTGCTTGAATATTGCTTAACAGAATAGGTTTTATAGCATTCCATAAGTTTTTGAATGCAGATTATTTGAATGAAGATTATTACTTAATATAAAATTACATCATGAGCATGTCGGGACTCAGGGACTCACTCAAAAGCTCCTTTTTGCATTAATCCCTTTTTTTCATGCACGTATTGTGAGGCATAATTTTGCACAGCTCTTTGGCTCTGGGGTCAAAAGTCTCATTGGTGTAATATCAAGGTATTCTTGGGTGATAATCCTATCACTTGCCATGAATGATCAGATAAGGTGTAGATGAAAGGAGGAGGGGAGCAGACCAAGACATGTTGTCAGACTTTGACCCCAGAGTGGAAATCCTAGCTGTGCTGATCTCTCGGGCCTCTCGCCGACTCTTGTCGTCTCTGGTTTAGACATGAAGATTCATTTTGCTCCTGCTGATGTGCCTTTGGTTAGGAGGATCCAGACTGCTGTCGTATTGCAGTGGGTCTTCTCTTTCCTGGCCCTCGGTAAGTGCACATGCTTTCACTACTTTTATTTTTAGTGTCTTTGCAAAGCCATCAAGCATTGGCATTGAATGAGATCTAATCATAGACTGTGTTCTGTATTCTGACAATAGGTAAATGATTTTACTAAAGTCAATTATATAGGGTAATTAAGGTATCAATTATTATGAGATATTTGTGATTTGTCCAATGTCTCTCATGCCTTGAAAGGAATAAAAGCTGATAGCAGGAACATAAACTCATACAAAAGCCTCTTTCTTGAAAACACATCACTACGTTTGGAAAAAGCGGGGAAAATGTTTTTTTAGCAAATGTATTTTGTTTGTGAGTGCTGTATGTGATTTTGAAGGCCTTCAAATCACATAAAGCACTCACAAACAAAATACATCAACCAACAAATCACCAACATAGTTCAAAACCTCCAGGTCAAAGTCTTCAGGTGGAAAGATCCCGATTGTGCTGATGCCTGTGCATTTATGCATCAATGTGTGTTTATTTTATGTGTATTTTTTGCAGCCCCCTGTTGTATTGTACTGTTCCTCTTCCTGCTCTTCACTCGTTTCTGGCTCATCTGTGTGCTCTACGCCACCTGGTGGTTCATTGATTGGGACACACCTTCAAAAGGAGGAAGAAAAGTGCCCTTTCTGTGCCGAATGCCCATGTGGGAGCACATGAGAGACTATTTCCCTGTAAAGGTGAGTGGGCAGACATACTGAAGCATGCCCAGCAAAATGACATATCTTGTTTGTTTTGACCTTTTAAATAGGATCAGAAACAGATTTTGTCACTTTTATGAACCACGTCATATGAGCTACCTTAACCTGACCAGTCGATTCTGAGATTTAGGGTTTAAACTGTAGCCTATTTGCATGGTTTACAGAATGGCATTATATGTCAAGTGTCTTCTTTGATGTCAATTTTTTTTTGTCTATAAATGAACATCAGTATAATAGTGCTTCGACCATATTAAACCAACACATTGTTATTGCTTTAAGGAGAAAAACAAGGCCAAACCATTTAAATGTACAGATAATTGGTGATTTGCAGGCCGACAGACTGAGATATCAATCCTGTACTGCCATCTTGTGTCTATTCATTGTCTGAAAAAAGCAGCCTCCATGCTTTTCTATAGAATGTTAAGAATGATTTCATATACCCAAAGACAAGGCTTATGCCTAGTTCCAGACTAAATTGCATTATTTGAGCTGTTTAGTAAATATCTTAAAATATGTCATTGCTATTGTTTTGTCTCAAGATGCACACCAGTAATGTGTTTAAAATAGCGACTTAAATGTCCTAATTGAACTAAGACCTTATCCTGGCTTAATCTTAGCTCTGTCAGTGAAACCAGGCCATAGTGTCTTGAAATCATTGTGTTGTCTAAAATATGCCCTTTAAATTAACACATCTTAAATATCTTTATGATGCTGAAAATTCAGTGCTGCCATTACAGGAATAAATTACATTTTAAAATATATTACAATGGAAAACAGTTGTTTTAAATTGTAATAATATTTCACAATATTACTGTTTTTACTGTATTTTTGATTAAATAAACGCAGCCTTGGTGAGCATAAAAGTCTTTGTCCCACCCCAAACCTTTCAATAGTCTGAATTCTTTCATGCATCTGAGGTTATGTAGAGAAAATGTATAGTATACTGCGGATTTTGTCTATAAAAATAGCTTGCAAACTTTTGGAACAAAGTTTCAAACTAAACTGCTAAGTGCTATTTTAGTGCCAATCTCAGTCATTACGTTAAAAAGACCTTTGTTTTGCTCAACAGTGAGCGTCGGGGAAACCAAAACAGCACTGAATTGATTAGTGTGTCAGAGAAATGTTATCACTCTGGTAATTAAACCCTTGATACACTAATGTCTCTTATCTGATATATCTGTCCACAGTGACACTCTTTATATACCTTTTGAACAACAGAGAAGACATTGGCCTAAGAAGTAAATGAGTAACTGTAAACAATGTGAGGGGCTTTAAACACCATTCAATAAAAGTGTCATGGCCATGATCTTGAAAGGACACAAAAATATCCATTTATACCCATCAAAACAACTTAACTTCAAAGGTTAATGAATGCATGTGATTGAAATTATTTCGATTTAGCTTAAAATGCTATCCATTTCCTTTTTCATTTAAGTTAGTTATTGTTTCATTCGTTGGATCATAAGAGCTCAGCCATTTACTTACAATTGCGTTTTTTTCTAAGAAAATTGACTTTTTGTAACTTCACCATGCAATCTGGGTTTCTTCCAGGATTCAAAAGAAGAAACAACTTATGACTAAATGCGTCATTAGTATTAAAGAGCCCTTGTTGCTAAACAGAGCATTTGTATTCGGAGTGAATAATTGATCAAGATGAAACCTTGCTTCAACCACCGGTACAAATCTTCCCTGATTTCCTCATTCAACCTCTTGACTGAAAGCAGAGCTCAGGGATCTTGGAATAAGCAGACTTTTGCTTATGCAAAGGTGGCATGGTGGGAATTTTGTTACCTTAAAGAAAATGGTGTCTGAGTTATCAAGAACCTAACTCCACAATTTTGGTGTCTTAATGGTGTTATTGGAATAGATTTGGTATGTTTTCTCAAGGAACACCCTATGGCAGGATGCCAGGATTTCTAATGCTACATGCAGGGGAGTTTTTATTTATTTATTTATTTTGATCAAGGTTTGAAGCTAAACTGGACAGGACAGCGGCACTCCAGGACCAACTTTTGTCATCCCTGCCCTATGGCGAAACTAGGCTACTTGGCATTATCAAACCAGGATTTAGAGATATCAATCATTCATCAATCAAACACTTCTAACCTGATAAGATGTTATAGCAATGCAATGAGACCTCTACTTTTTTTTATGACCATCCTTACAGCTTTCATCTGGTTAGTCTCTGGTAGCATAAGAAATGCACATGGTTAGCAGTCAGAAAAACACATTAAAAATTGACTGTGTGAGGGAGAACATCTCCAGTCTTACTAAACAGTAGTTAGTGGAACAGTATTTCCTTAATAATTAACCCATCTACAGTAGACAGTCCATTGGCATGTTGATCACTAAACAAAGTGGCAGATCCAGTGACAAATAGGCATTCATTTACCTATAATTATTATTTTGCTAAAAATAACCAGCTGGCTGTACTTGATCCTGCTTATTACATAGCTACACTGAAGAAGAAACAAATGGTGTAGGATTTACTTGAAAAAGGCTGGAAAACAATTTTCACTCAGAAATTGCTAGTACATTTTACAAATAATTACAAAGAAATAACAAGTAGCACATTGATTTGAAGTAGAAAGACTGACATTTTTTGTTCATGTCAATCCAAATAACGCATCTCAAACACAAACCAATTCAGTCTGTTTGAATATTAATGTTCTGTGTTGATGTTACTTTTAGAATTGTGTTGTACTGTACTTTGCAGTTTGGTGATTGGTAAGGTATTAGCAGATCCTAGATCAGTGTGAAAGGTCATAAGAGCCAAATCCAGGACTGCACTGCACGTGATCAGCACATGATCACTGACCTTTAACAGCCCCTTTAAAAAAGCATGAAGCATTATGAAAAGTATTCACATTCTTCCAAATCCTTAAGTTGTTTAAATGACTTTACTTCTTCTCTTTATTAGCTGGTAAAGACAGCTGATCTGGACCCTAGGAAGAACTATGTACTGGGTTTCCATCCACATGGTATACTTGTGGCTGGTGCATTTACAAATTTCTGCACAGACGCAACAGGTTTCAGAAAACTCTTCCCTGGGCTGAAGAGCAACCTTCTAATGCTGCCTCTCTGGTTCAGAGCCCCCTTCTTCAGAGACTACATCATGTCTGCTGGTCAGTAGTTTCCCTGATCACAGAATACTGGATAGAATTCTGTAAATATGTAAATTTATTAATATGCGATAAACAAACTTTATCATAGAAACCACACTCTTAGAAAAAAGGGTTCTTGGCTCAATTTAAAAGAACCCTTTATTGCCATAAAGGTTCTTAATAAGGAGGAACTATTGTATTAATGATTACATTGTACTATTATGTTTAATGGGTTATTTCTGTTTTTTCCTCTAGTAGTAAAGTTTGTTTACGAGCTGTTTAATTCATACAATGTTATCAAAATCAAAACAATGAAAACTAAATAAAATAATTAAAACTGAATCTATAAAATGATATCATGATGGGAACCTCTAAAAGGTTCTATATAGTTCCTGACAGAACCATTTAAGCTTCTATGTAGAACCTTTTCTTCTAAGAGTGAATCTGTTAGATGTGAAGTGCATCATATACATGTTGTTATAATTTGAGGATGAAATATGTTTTACTAATTGCATGAGAAAATGTGTATAAACAGCATTTATTTATTTTATTTTAAACTGTATTTTATAACCAGCTGTTGTAACTTTTATGTGTGTGTGTGTGTGTGTGTGTGTGTGTGTGTGTGTGTATTTAGGCCTGGTTCCATCGGACAAGGAGAGTGCCAGCTATCTGCTCCGGCGGAAGGACGGTGGGAACGCTGTGGTCATTGCAGTTGGCGGTGCTCCTGAGGCTTTGGATGCCCACCCTGGGGAACATGTTGTTCACCTAGCCAATAAGAAGGGCTTCATTAAGCTTGCGATAGAGCATGGGTAAGCGGCAGTTAATAGCATAAGAGGCTATCGCTGCCTCTTGCTGTATTTGTGCCAGTTATTCATCGCCAGATAGTTCTCTTGAGCAACAGTTGGTCGTTTATGAAATACAAAATTCTGCAACTTGCAATTTATGAAAGACTCTGTCACCCACGGTAGAGTTTGATTAAGAATTTGTACATGGCACAAAAGTTAATGGTATGTTGTGATTAAGCAGAGTAAAGAACAATTATAGTTTATATCTATATTTATAACTATTTAACACGTCTCTCTGGAATACCTGATTTTGGTTGATCAATCACAGCATTCCGCTGTCAGATCTTTTTAATATTTAACATTTAAACTCAATTTCCATTTCTTGTTAGGGTTTGTTTTGTGATTGGATTGCATACATCATCTCTTATTTTCTCACAAACAATTTAGTTTAAAATCTATATTTTTTCATATCTCCTCCAGTGCAGATTTGGTTCCTATATATTCGTTTGGAGAGAACGAGCTATTTGACCAGGTGCAGAACCCTCGTGGCACCTGGCTGCGATATATTCAAGAGCGTCTGCAACGCATGATGGGCATTTCTCTACCCCTCTTCCATGCACGAGGTGTTTTCCAGTACAGCTTCGGTCTATTACCCTACAGAAAGCCCATCAACACTGTTGGTAAGTGCAATCAAATATTAGTCAAATATTATCAATATCTATCTATCTATCTATCTATCTATCTATCTATCTATCTATCTATCTATCTATCTATCTATCTATCTATCTATCTATCTATCTATCTATCTATCTATCTATCTATCTATCTATCTATCTATCTATCTGTCTGTCTATCTATCTATCTATCTATCTATCTATCTATCTATCTATCTATCTATCTATCCATCTATCTATCTATCTATCTATCTATCTATCTATCTATCTATCTATCTATCTATCTATCTATCTATCTATCTATCTATCTATCTATCTATCTATCTATCTATCTATCTATCTATCTATCTATCTATCTATCTATCTATCTATCTATCTATCTATCTATCTATCTATCTATCTATCTATCTATCTATCTATCTTCAAAATCACATCATCTTTGTTTGTCAGTTATGAAGCTGACATATGAAATGTCTTCTCCAAGTGGGTAGGCCAATCCCAGTCGAGAAAAACGAGAAACCAACAGCTGAAGAACTGGATGTGTTTCACCAGCGCTATATGGATGAACTCACCCGCCTGTTCGAGGAACACAAAGGAAATTATGGAGTACCTGAAGACACTCACCTGCTGTTCCAGTGAGAGATTCGGAGTGTGTGTGTGTGAGAGATACAGAAAGACAGTATATGTGTGGTTTAATTTCAGTGGTGTGTTGTCGGCATTTAAAACATAGTTGTTTTGCTATATAATACCAATTGTTGAAAAAAAATCTGCATTTCATTTTCCTGCTAAATGACAACATTACAGTTATAATCAATTGGCTGTACTTTAATTTGTAATTTACAGCTGTTAAACACTGCACAAATATATATTTTTTTCATGTAAATTCAAATTGACATGCTTCATGGTTTAGTTTTTCTCATTCGCTTTGGCACATTTTTCGAAGCAGTCTTAACATTCTCTAAAACTGTAAGTGCAGTTATCACAACTGTTTGCTGGATCATCAGAACTCTATTGCATGTCTGAAACATGTAACTGTTTCAGTTTATATGAAACACATTTCTACAAAATGTACTGTATAAATACAAATGTATTACTGCTATAGCTGCCGCTGTTGAGGGTTGTGACGTTCCTCCATGTTCAAAAATGGTGGTGATTGTGCTGGGTGAACTCCATTTGCTTCCAAATTTGATTGACAGGATTGTGATTTCTATTCCATTACATTCGCAGGCCATTTGCTAATTTAGAAGATATTACAAACATTCCATGTCATAGGTTTTTATGGAATACACGTGCATCAGAGTTTGTTTAAATGACTACTGACACAGAGCCACTAAAGTTTCTCCACTGAATCTCAAACGACGGTTGCATCTCTCAGGAGGATAGCAGTGTAAATGTCTCTGGCCATTACAACATGTAAGACAAAGTTACGATGGAACTCGTTCATCTGATTTTGTAAAATATGAAAGTCTTGACATCAGAGAGATAGACAGACAAATGCATCCCTGTCCCATGAGGCTATTTGTGTCCTCCGGGATGATTTGGGTCTAAGATTGCACCACGCATCGGTCTGACCTGTTTCACAATGCTGGTTTAGAGGAGACTTGGTCATGCCAAAGCATTTCTTCACAACCAGGTTGACTACACACGCATTGACCACAGGGTGACCAGATGTCCATGTCGATTAAATCAGGCTTTGAACATTGCATTTGGACAGACAGACATTTACATGCACAAGAAACAGTGCTAGAGACAGACATCACATTTGAAGGTCAGCATTGGACAATGGCTGTTGGCAAGATATGGAAGTCATTGAAGTCATTAAACTGTCCGGTTGCTATGTCATTGGTTCAAATATAGTGCAAATATGAAATGCATGAGAACATTGGGTCGAAGGTAAACCCTTGATATGACTCTGCAGTTGGTTATAGTTAGTTTTGCAGAATAAAATAGGTCTCATTTGTGAATGGTGGGTTTAGAGGGGAGGTAAGGGGGTGTTTCACTAACCTGTAAACTTCGGCTCTTGCACTAGCAGCTAGATTGACAAATTGCTGAATTACATACACTGAATAACTCATGCCCTATGATAACACCCTGAGCTATTTACGATGCCGGAAGGTACAAACAGCTTAAATTCAAATGGCATGGGGCAACGTTTTTATGGGAAAGATGTCACAAAGTTTTTCTGAGTCAAATACAAGAATACAGTTTTTTAAGTGTATGTGTGCTTTTTGTTGGTTTTAACCTAATTCCTAGTTCCAAAAATAAAGAAGATTTCTCATTTACAGTTTTTCTCAGCTTTGGTACATCATTTGGTACATCTCGAATCATCCTCACACACACAAAGTCTTGACATTTAGATGAAAGGAACTTCATAAAACAAATAAATAATTAAATAAGCCTAGATTTTACAGTGGATGCGAAACTGCGACTTGAATTGCTCCCGCTTCATATTGTAAACCGCATTTATGACAAAGAACTACACAGATGTAGATATTATAACAATCTATCAATAAATGCTTACAAGTTGTCCTCTGCTTTTGAAACTTTCTACAGATTGAAGAATATGTTGAATAACGCAGACTAATACGGGGAGGCTCCATAATCTGTCCAGTGGTCAAATAGCAGAGACAGTTGGTCTCAATGAAAGCCTTTCCTATTTTTGCATGATGAGGACAGGACCTCGCATTAATCTTGGTGTACATCTTGATATGGGTTATACTACCATTTGTGTGTGCCAGTGCGTGGAGGTTTGTATGTCCACAAACACGTGGTATTTTTGAGACACTATGGAATTCATGTATTTTAAGCCTATTTATTATCCTCATTTTGGTGTTCAAGAAAAACAGTTATGTAACATCAGGTTTGGCCTATAGAGTTATTTTAAGGTAGTCTAACGTGAGTCTCCCATACTGATTTTTAAAAAGATATTGCACTGGAGTAGATGTGATGAGATTTAAAAAAATTCTAATAGTAATGATTTTCTATCTTAATCAAAATCTTGATGTGGCATGTGTGCTATCTTGATATGAAAATCTGATATTTTTTAGAACAAATGAGCAAAGTACAAGAAGACCAGAGGCGTATTATGTTTTTATCATTTCGACAACACCTTATCTGCACTTGACACCAGTAGATTAATGCATGTAGTGTGGATGACCATTATTGCAAAGGACAAAAACATGTTGCTGATGAAGAAGTAAACCATAAAAGAAAGAAGAAAAACAATACAGACGCTGCAAAAACATTCTCCCCATATCTCTTTGACCTTCAGATTATGTTATGAGACATTTAGAAGCATTTACTGTAATCTGAAAATCAATACATGAATTAATGCCAACAAATTAGGATTTGTCTAATACCTACTGTATAGACCAAGGTCCAAAGACCAACTAAATTATCTCAGCCAAATGGACCTTTGTTATTGATACTGTAACTGTACAAATTTGCAGTCTAGACTAAATTTATATCCTCATCCAAGTTGGGTGAGAAAAGATTTCATCATATTTGAATATATATATATGAATATCTGGTATCAAACTCATAGTTCAATATTGTAAAATATTATTAAGAACTACAGGTCCTTCTCAAAAAATTAGCATATTGTGATAAAGTTCATTATTTTCCATAATGTAATGATAAAAATCAAACTTTGATATATTTTAGATTCATTGCACACCAACTGAAATATTTCAGGTCTTTTATTGTTTTAATACTGATGATTTTGGCATACAGCTCATGAAAACCCAAAATTCCTATCTCAAAAAATTAGCATATTTCATCCGACCAATAAAATAATTGTTTTTAATACACACAAAAAAGAGTCAACCTTCAAATAATTATGTTCAGTTATGCACTCAATACTTGGTCGGGAATCCTTTTACAGAAATGACTGCTTCAATGCGGCGTTGCATGGAGGCAATCAGCCTGTGGCACTGCTGAGGTGTTATGGAGGCCCAGGATGCTTCGATAGCAGCCTTAAGCTCATCCAGAGTGTTGGGTCTTGCGTCTCTCAACTTTCTCTTCACAATATCCCACAGATAGATTCTCTATGGGGTTCAGGTCAGGAGAGTTGGCAGGCCAATCGAGCACAGTAATACCATGGTAAGTAAACCATTTACCAGTGGTTTTGGCACTGTGAGCAGGTGCCAGGTCGTGCTGAAAAATGAAATAAAGCTTAAATAAAGCTCTCCATAAAGCTTTTCAGCAGATGGAAGCATGAAGTGCTCCAAAATCTCCTGATAGCTAGCTGCATTGACCCTGCCCTTGATAAAACAGTGGACCAACACCAGCAGCTGACATGGCACCCCAGACCATCACTGACTGTGGGTACTTGACACTGGACTTCAGGCATTTTGGCATTTCCTTCTCCCCAGTCTTCCTCCAGACTCTGGCACCTTGATTTCCAAATGACATGCAAAATTTGCTTTCATCCGAAACAAATACTTTGGACCACTGAGCAACAGTCCAGTGCTGCTTCTCTGTAGCCCAGGTCAGGCGCTTCAGGACCTGTATATCAGATAAACAAATTTCATAAACTTTAATACTTTAAAAACCCAAGCTGCTCAAATTTATAATTGAAAATTACAACTGTAATTTTTGAAAAGTTATTAAAAAAATGACACTACATCACTGACTAAACTGACATTATCAACTTAATTAATGTCAAAGATGAATGATAATCATTTAAACATGATTCTTATTAAATGGGTATTCTTTTGAAAACAAACATGAAAGATTTGCAAATGATTATAGGCTACTGTATAATATTACATAAGGCATAATATGAATTACACAAAAAAGCACATTTTTAAATTTAAAGTTGATAATTTGTTTGAGAAGTTGAAGATCAGATAGCAATAAAGGTGAGGGTTCTCTCTGCCATCTGAGTGGTGGCCAAGTCTGCGAGAGGAACAGGGCAATGAAGGTCTCTGGCAGTAGCAACACTGGCCTTGGTGTTGTGAAAAATGAAAAGTGGAACATTATGAAACACCCTATATCCCTTATGGACATTCAGTCTGGCAGGCTGCTATCTCTCACAAATTTCATATTTTTTTCATATTTTAGATTTCTTCTGGGGCTTATTGAAGTCTTGTGTAAAGACATACAAAGTAGACTATTGTTATTAATACTCATAATAAAATATTTTGGTCTTGGGGTGGACTGAATAAACCTTATTCACAGCAGCGCCATAAAGTGAGGCTGTGAGGGATAGACTGTATCAAAAGCTGTATAAAGTTCCTATATAGATCACTTATAATTTTCCACAGCTCATGTTGTCTGGAGTTTTTTTGTCGACTGAAATTTCTTGGAAAGGTAATTTTGCAGTGTTTCGTAAAAAGAAAAAAAAAAAAAAAAAGAAAAAAAACACATTAAATAACAGTAGCCTATAGGCTACAGCCCACTGAATAGATGTTGGCTATGTCTATCCCTCACAGACTCGCTTTCATTCCAGTTAAAAAAAGATGGCGCTGCTGTAAATAAGGCCTATACTTCATAAAGTTATAATATATGAGAAAAAAATTGTAGCCTAATTAATGTGTAATTTTATAAAGAGTGGACAATCAGTGTTGGTTATTTGTCAATAAAGTCTGGGGGAGGGGCTAATGTACCCTCCACCTGATTGGCTGGGCGCCCATCCCCGTCCAGTTTACCTTGACAAACCTTTAAAACCTCCAGATCAGAAGGAGCGATAACCAGTCAGAGCCAACAGTCTCAGAGCGGAGCCTAGGGTTGACAGCTACAGCCAGCTTGGCTATTATAGAAAATTTATCAGACAGAATAATTTTTTTTGGGGAAAAAAAAACTTGACAACCGTTGACAACGTCTTTATTTCTGACAGCGAAAGCGGTTACAATTTGATTGACAGCGCTTTCGATACTCCTCCTCCAGAGGCGCTTATAACAGGGGCGCGCATGTGAGCTCGAGTTGACGCCAGTAGAGAAGGATGCTGTAGTAGTCGAGCAGCTCAACTTCCATCAGCGAGACTTGTTCTGTTTAATTTATCATTCGTACCTCAACCATGAAGACTATACTCGCTGCATATTCCGGTGTCCAACAGGGTAAGTAAATAATTTCAGTTTTGCTCATTTAATTCGTTGTTCAAATTTGTGTGTATACATTTTTATTTAGCCTAATTTTATAATTTTTCCTATATTAATGAATATGAAATAATTTATTCCATACTTTATTCCATATAATAGTTTTTGTGTAACAATCAGGTGGTCATAGTTTAAGCACTTAGTGAGATTCATGGAGGTATTGAGCGGTTACAAAGTCTCCACCATGTTCGGTGAATGAGAAGGATAAAAGTGTTATGAGCATCAGTGCCTTACCTCGCAGTGTGACTTATGTTTGTTGCCATTTTCAGTCTGTTAAGATGGGATTGAGTTGTCTTGTGATCTGATTCAAAGGGAAGTGTGTGTGCTTTAGTACTGTATGTCTTAGTCTTTTCTGGTGGGGCTTTTTGAACTGTGTAAAATGTGCGTCAGCTTTGTAAATAATGAATTAGAGGTTTTACGGTGTTGGTTGTGTGCTCTCTTAGGATATAAAAGCAAATATCTTTCTGTTAAAACACATTCAAGTTTTAACCACAATTGGTTATTACTGGTATGTTACTTCTTTGTCACAGTCCCAGAGATGCATGACATTTATTCCTAGGCTTCAGACTGACCTATAGTGTTGAGAACAAGCATTCCCACAACATTAAGCTGGGTAATTCCGATCGTACTTTAAATCCCGTGTAGGCACAGGCTCCAGCATCCTCTCTGCCTTACATGACCTGCCGTCCGTCCCCTGGCTGACACGATCCAAGATCGTGAAACATCTGCAGATGATCTCCGTCCTGCAGTTTGTCATGTCATTTCTTGCCATGGGTGAGTGGAACAGTTAAGTTCTTTACGAGACTTAAGGCGACGGCTTAGAGAATTTACAATGTAGGACATTGTGCTGCCTTACTGAACTCACTTATATGAATTATTTTTATTGTTTATGAAACGTCAAGTCTAAATGCTCTTTTGCTCTTCTAGGCATTGGCTGCTCTCTACTCCTTATGTACATGTTTTGCACTGACTGCTGGGTAATCGCCGCCGTTTACACTGCCTGGCTCATCTATGACTGGAACACCCCAAAACAAGGTAAAGATTTCAGTCTTCTCTTCCATGATTAAAGCACATCATTATTCAATCTGTTCAGAAGTGTGGGATGCTTGTTCCGACTGTGTTTGCATTTGTTTTCTTTTGTTAATGTTCCAACATCTTTATCTTAGGAGGCCGCAGATCGACCTGGGTGAGAAATTGGACTGTGTGGACATACTTTAGGGACTATTTTCCCATAAGAGTGAGTGACATTACGTCTTATACAACATTACGGGTTGAATTCAAATAATTCAAATGGCTTAGACACTGAACATGCAGCTAATAGTTAGGTAAATACAAAGATAAGCCTCAAACTGGAGTTATAAAATGTATGGACTTTGCAAATCTGAAAGTACAAATCCTTATAGAGTCCTGCAGAGTTTAAATTTAGATTTCAAAGGGACAGTTCACACAAAAATGAGTCTATCATTATTTACTCAGCTTTATGTTGTTCTAAACCTGTTTGACTCTCTTTCATCAGAAAATACACTATCGTTCAAAATTTTGGGGTTGATAAGATTTGTAATGTTTTTGAAAGAAGTCTCTTATGCTCACCCAGACTGCATTTATATAAGCAGTACTATTGTGAAATATTATTACAATTTAAAATAACTGTTTTCTATTTCAAAAAGTAATTTATTCATGTGATGTCAAAGCTGAATTTTACTCCAGGCTTCAGTGTCACATGACTCTACAGCAATCATTAATATGTTGATTTGCTGCTCAAGAAACATTTCATATTATTATCAGTGTTTATATTTAATATATTTGTGGAAACTGTGATACATTTTACAGGATTTTTTGATAAATAGTAAGAACATAATTTATTTGAAAATATTTTTTAATAAGTCTTTTCTGTCACTTTTGATTAATTGAATGCATCTTTACTGACCCCATCTTTTGAACGGTAGTGTAATTTGCATATTCTGATTAGCATGTAACGTGTAAATATGCATTGATTAGTTTCGTTATGTTCTTTTCTCTCCTTGACATTCTTGTTGTGTTGGGTGGATCTTGATGTGAGCTGTAAGAGCTCTGCTAGACTTTGCTCGTCCTGATCAGCAGAAGCTTAAACACTTGTTTTTCTGTTCGTCTTGTGCCTTACTTCTGATATATGAACCAGAGCTCAGGGCTTCATAGAACAACTAGGTGAAACAGGAACTCAAACACAGATTGGAATAAAACAAATATCTGCGTGAGGAACGGAAAAGTGAATTGTGACCTCTTTGACACTTTTCTCTATTAATTCAGTTTTGAAATATGGTACTATTTAAATGCAAATTTTAATTTGAAGTATTCAAATTTAATTAAAACCCTTAATACAAAGGACTCTCCCAAAGGAATGCCCTGCCTAGGCCAGTTGGCTTGGACATTTACCTTGCAGTACACGTAGTGCATTCAAGTCACATGATAAGATCATTACTTTGCCTAGTGTTACAGTGTGTGCCAGCAGTGATTAGAGTGAGGAGAAAAAATTGTCTTAATGAAAAGTTTGATAGATATAAGAATGATTAACATCAGATCAATTTCAAACAAATTTGCTTAGAAAATGGGTTCATTAAGAACTAAATATAATTAGAACTATAGATATTTAATATATATATATATATATATATATATATATGTATATATATTAAAGATAAAAAAACTGCCCTTGGAGTGTGCTTTTGACTTGGAGTAAACAAACACCTATAGGATGGACCACCCAGGAAGCCTTAGCACCTTAAAATGGATAATTCATCCTAAAATGACAATTAAGTCATAAATGACTCACCCTGGTGTAGTTATAATGCTGCCCTTCTTTCTTTTATGGAACACAAAAGGAGAATTTCTTTTAAATGTGCCGCTCGCGCTTGTCGTTAAAATGACAGTGAATAGCGACCAGCATCAATCTTTTTTAAAAAGACGCAAACGCATCACAGAATGATCCCATGCGACACATGTTGTATATTCCAAGTGTTCTGGGGGTAACACTTAAATTTAATATCTTATACCCCAGAACACTTGTAATATACGATATGTCACATGGGATCATTCTGTGATGCTTTTGTGTGTTTTTTTTTAGAAAGGCTGATGCTGGTCGCTATTCACTGCCATTAGTTCCATAAAAGAAAGAAGGGCATATGGCATTAGGGTGACTATGGCATTAGGGTGATTCATTTTCATTTTAGGGTGAACTCTCTTTAAGGTGTGGTCATTTCAAGGTGTGGTCAGGGCGAATTTTCATGGTCAAAATCATTCATTCATCAGTCATTTAATTTATGAATACACGCAATTGTGAATTTCTCTTGAGGGAGAAACATTTCCCCACCCAGATTTCGCAAAAAATTCAAGTTGGTCACGAGATTTCGCTGTGATGTCCAACAGAAACCTTGTTTTGGCAACATCTTGGCAACTACTCACAACACCATATTATTGTGGAAAGAATAATATTAATTTGATGTATAATAAATGTGTTGTTTTGAGTGTAAGATTTTGAGTCTTGCACTCAAAAACGAGGGCAACTGCACCTGCAAATGTACAAAAGACTAGAATTTCTTTTAGCCTCCTCCAGATGGTTATACATCTCGCCCCGACACAGGATCGGTCTTAAAACCTTTGATTTTTTCATCCGTTAATGTCATTATGTAACACTGACTGCTGTTTATGTGAAGAGGATAAGAAGCTCTTACGTATGTACAGGTTCTTGTTCATACTCATTCACTTCCTTGAGAGGCTTACTGTTGCTCCGTTATATCTGCTGCAAACATTAATACCCATGGCATGTCTGTCCTTAGTTATCTGCTAAAAAGAATATACTGTATTAGGACAGCAGATAAGTGCTTAATATAATTTCTGATAAGAAAATGTGTTTGTGAACAATATAATGTACACTCCTTTACTTGGTAGATAAAGTGTCATTACTGACCTATGTTCTAAATCTAGGAAAACAGGTCTCTTGAAAATGCAAAATAGAATGATTTCTCACTGTGTAATTTAAGCATCACATCCTATATTTATAATTGTATAGTAAATAATGCAACTAATCTCCTGCTACATTTTTCTCTGATTATTTGCAGCTTATCAAGACGCATAACCTGCTTCCTAGCCGAAACTACGTTTTTGGCTACCATCCTCATGGCATCTTCTGTTTTGGTGGTTTTTGTAACTTCGGGACAGAGGCCACAGGATTCTCCAAGATATTCCCCGGAATTAAGCCATCTCTTGCCACATTGGCTGGAAACTTCCGCTTGCCAGTGTTTAGGGATTACCTGATGTCTGGAGGTACCTATTGCTGCATTACTAGTTCCATTTTATGGATTAAACCATGCATTCATTGTTTGCAATTGCATCATGTATCAGTGAGTGAAGAGTAAACTCTCTCAATGCAGGTGGTTCGTTTTTTGTCTGATTAAAAAGAGGACCATAGTTGTTCTCTGTGGTGTAGATAAGAATCCTGTAGTCAAGGACCTCTGAGCTTTGTCCTATTACATACAGAGACACAGTCCAGGTTGTGCTGATGTCAATATTTTTTGAAGAACTTCTGTTGAAACCTGCACTATGTACCCACTGATAGACTATTCTTCCACCCTCTTATAAGAAACAAACATCAATAATTTCTTAAAAAACTGTCAAACAAATATTTTCCTCAAAATTGCAATATAATATAATATAATATAATAATACAGTTTTGCCATCTGCTACTTTAAATGCTTGTGCTCTTTAAAGGGGGATGAATTCTAACTGGCTGTCAGTAACAGAATCGGACGTGAGCTGTTCCATAAATGTTGTTAATTATGCGGAAAAAGCATATATTTCATGCTGGATGAGACATGTGCAGTCCTACGTGTCCACATGAAATGGAAGTTGCGTTATCTTTTCTTTCCTATTGTGACGAGCGAAATGGCTTCTCGAACAAGAACAAATAGGACAGGCCTTGATTTTGCCATTGATTGGATCATTGTTGGTGGCTCATTTGAGTGACAGGTTGTCCCGCCCTTGCACCAGTAAACACATCATCAGAGAAGAGAAAAGATGAGATTTCGTTGCAAGAGGGAGCGGCAGCTATTTTAATTCAAGATTACGAGGGCACGTGAATAAAAAGTAATGCGCACAAATAACTAATTTATAATAAATATTGCAATATTCCAATGCAATAATTGTTTTTATTTTTAAACGATTTATTTATTTTAGTTTGACATTTTTATGATTTAATTCAGTATCTTTTGATTGTCTCAAGAGCCCCCTGCAGTTCCTTCATGAACCCGTTTGGGATACAGTAAACGTTCACCAAAGTTCTGACACTATAACCTTTTTTTTCTGTTTCTCAGGTATCTGCCCTGTAAATCAAAACTCCATTGACTACCTCCTGTCTAGTAATGGTACTGGCAATGCTGTGGTCATCGTGATCGGAGGGGCTGCAGAATCTTTGGACTGTGCCCCGGGGATGAACGCCGTCACGCTGAAAAAACGCAAAGGCTTTGTGAAACTGGCCCTCAAGCATGGGTGAGAATAATTTTCAATTTTCGCAAATAATTTTCCTCACCACCTTCCCAGTATTGTTTACTTCAGCACCAGTGGTTCAAATCAATCAAATTCAGTGCGCTGTTGAGGCTAGGTTTAGGCTGGTTGTAGCTTGAGTTTTGCCTGAAGTTCTTAGTCCCCTGATGCGTTCAGTCCTGTTCAGGTTTTCTTGGTCATCATCAGTAAATGGCAGGGTTGTTGCAGGTTAAGCAACACAAAGCCTTCAGAAATAAGCACTTGTTGGACTAGCAAAGCAGGTTGGAGTGAAGTATTAAGCCAGTATTTTGTGATCAGAAATGTGGAGAAACAACAAGAACTCTGCCAATATTTTTGCTCTGAATGGAACTGCATCATTACAAAGCAATGCATAATAATACACAGAAAACCCCTAACTATTCAAATTTCAAAGAAGCTTATAAGATAAGTGCTTTTGAATAAATACCTAAAATATGACTTACCTCTCTCACAAGATTTTGTGTCAAAATTAAACAGATTCTTAAATTGACTATTGCATATTGTCTTTGTATTTTAAAATGTGTATTTCTTTGTCATTATGATTTTTAACTTTTATACTTTTTAACTTGTTCCCCTCTCAGTGCTGATCTGGTGCCAGTCTACTCATTTGGTGAGAATGAGGTTTACAAACAGCTAATTTTCAACGATGGTTCTTGGTGGCGTATGGTTCAAAAGAGACTTCAGAAGATGTTAGGCTTTGCCCCGTGCCTGTTTCATGGTTGTGGACTGTTCTTCCCAGAGTCATGGGGTTTTGTACCTTACTGCAAACCCATCACTACTGTTGGTGAGTAACACCACATTTGTCACCAAACAGATGTTTTATGGCCATATTTTCTCTAGGTAATCAATATTTTTTTTATGTTAGCCTTTTGCTAAATTACACAGAGTTTGATAGACTAAATTAAATATAAAAATTATATTATATTATATTTAATAATATTAAATTATTCAACCCCCATTGCAAATCAGCTTCATTGGCAAAATTTATAGATTTTCAGCTTTTTGCAACGGACAATCAAACAAAAGTAATTTAAATTGCTTAACAAAACAAATGTTTCAAGTGTTTTCCCCAAATTCAACTGAAAGTGCAACTTTTAATGACTTATGCAGTCTCAAAATTATTCAACCTCCTGAATAGAATACCTCACAACAGCACAAATCTGCAAAAAAGGTGTTGACTCAAGCACACCTGATGCAACTGATCAAGGGTTTCATTAGTTGCACCAGGTGTGCTTGAGCTAGAACACATGAAGTATCTGAACTGGCTAGGTTTGTTGAGTGTCAGGTTTGACTGCATCTTAGAAATATGGCTAAGTCAAAAGAATGGTCCAAAAAGTTAAGAGAAGATATAATCAGCCTTCATAAACAAGGAACAGGATACAAAATATAAGCGAAAAAATATAGCGAAGGCACTAAATGTTCCTAGAGACACCGTTGGAAGCATAGTTCGCAAGTTCAAAGTGTGGAAGGCAAGATGGATTTATTTAAGTATCAGGAAATACCAGGAGAAAATGTCATGCTGTCAGTGAGACCTTCCAACAGGACAATGATCCCAAGCATCACTCAAATTCCATCAAGATTTGGTTGCAGAAGAAATCCTGGAAGATTCTACAGTGGCCATCACAGTCACATAACCTGACTTGAACCCCATAGAAAATCTCTGGTGTGATTTGAAGAAGGCGGTTGCCACACGCAAACCCTAGAATATTACTGAACTGGTGGCCATTGCTCATGAGAAAGGGGCTAAGATTAATCAGAAACGCTGCCAGAAGCTGATGTCTGTTTATACATCACGTTTGCAGCAGATCATAACAACAAAAGGTTGTTCTACTAAGTACTAAAGATGCTTGCCAAAAAGGGGATGAATAATTTTGAGATTGCAGAAGTCATTAAAAGTTGCATTTTTGTTGAAATTGGGGAAACAGCTTGTTGTGTTGAGCTATTTCAATTACTTTTGTTTGATTTGTTCATTGCAAACAGCTGAAAGTCTGTAAATTTTGCAATGAGGGTTGAATAATTTTCATTACAACTACTATAAAATATATATATTTTTTATTTACAGGTTTAATGCTGGTATTTAAATATAATTAATATGTCGATATGTATATTTGAATTGTACTAGATATTCTACTTATTCTATGGGTTATGCTTGGGTTATAATGAGACATACCTAAAATAGTTTTATACAGTTCAAGGACAGTCTCTATGTTGATAGAACTGCTCTTTCAGCTTACGGTCGATATTTGCTGACAAGAGAATCCCATTAATGGTTAAAATGTAGACATTTGTTGACATGAACTTGGTTTAACTAGCGTTTAATGTTCTGTGGATGAACTTTATAAAAAATGTTTCTCTCTTCTACAGTTGGTGAACCCATCACGGTTCCAAAAATCGAGGAGCCGAGTCAGGACGTCATAGATATGTACCATGCTATGTACATCAGGTCCCTCAAGTCTCTCTTTGACAATTATAAGGCTCGTTTTGGTCTAAATGAGAGTGACATCCTTCTAATTCAATGAAAGAAAGCATTGAGGAATAGTAATAACTTTATAAAAGAACACTCTGGAACATCCGCCCCCTAACTAAAGTGCCTGTTCAGAGAAGGTGAAAGAAATCAATGTGGTTTCTATTCATTCAATAGTGTAAACTGTACTGAAATGTACTGTTCTACATGGGATGCAGGGAATCTAGCCTGTGTCACTTCTGCTCATCGCCACTGGGTGGCAATCCACAATAAATACTTTGCAGACTGCTGCAAGTATAATCTAGATTTCTCAGATGGTGGATGTATATTCCTCAATATATGGCTATATATATATATATATATATATATATATATATATATATATATATATATATATATATATATATATATATATATATTACAAGTAATGTATTAAAGATTTAATTTAAATACTGTTCTAGATAAAAGTGTTTGCCCCATTATATTATTTTGAATGCACAAGCAATGCAATTATTGGTAGTTTTGCTTTACTAAAAAGCCAAAGGGTGGTTGTGTAACCAAAGAGTGGAGGTGGATTTTGGCCTTGTGTTATATAGAAATTAACCAAAAAGGAAAATTATGATTCAATTGTTGGAATAATACTTACAATTTAGCTTTTAAAACTGGATATTTAGCTTTTAAGAAA
The DNA here is from genome assembly GCA_030578275.1 of Meda fulgida. Lineage (NCBI taxonomy): Eukaryota > Metazoa > Chordata > Actinopteri > Cypriniformes > Leuciscidae > Meda > Meda fulgida. Next base: position 15,487,700 of record CM060625.1, on the reverse strand, counting down.
ATGATCTCTTTTTATCATACCTCGAAGGTTAAAGAGGAGGTTAAAGTGAAGTGTAGAAGGTGAAGATGATAATGATAATGAATACCTGCAAATGTGTGATGGTACAGTATTATCCGAATAATAATGAATGCTGGTCATTTTTATGTAACACTGTTGATAATTTACCACAGAAGTATTAATTTTGCATATATACAGTAAGTTGCACATGCTTTGTTAAGCTCAAGCAAATCGTTTACCTACTGAGTTTTGCAGCCTTGAAATAAGATCAGTTTTCACCATAAATCTTTACATGACATCAACATTTGTCCCAGTTACAAGAATCAGGTCATTATTCCAAAAGCAATAATGCTTGAAAGACCTCATGTGTTTATGCCAAACAAGCCCTTTTTTTGTTGAATATAAATTAACCTGATTCAAGTGCCAAGATGTATGTGCATGTATGCAATCATATTTGAGAGAATACATTTTTTATTGTGATTGTGTATTTAAATGGATTCAGGGGACCTGCAGCTCTTGATTGGTGGATGATAAGCAATACATGCTGATATTTAACCAAGGATCGTGACTTATCGCCTTTTAAGTTGTGAATATGCAATAAATGCTGCAGTGTCCATCTCTGATATCAGCCTTCATTTATGTCCATGAAATCCTGATTCTTTGAATTAAACTTTTGTATATTTTCAGAATAAACATTTATGGAGAAGTATATGTCTTGTTTTGAGCCACAACACTGTCTTTGAATGACACATAACAGCAAATGTTCTCGCATTCCTGTTTTAAAACCCAGCCGTGTTTTTTTTTTTTTTTTTTTTAAATCAGAGATTTATGCAACAGTTCCAGATTATTTGTCTGAAGTCCATGGGTCATGTAAGATAGTTTTTTTTTTTTAAATTAATCAATAAGGCTGTATGACCAAATCAGTATCCTCTTTACAAATTAAACATAATAAATTTTTGTTTTACTTTTGTAAAAATTCAAATATGCATTTAATAAACCAAATAACACATTAATTCACATTCACAGAAAACCCCAGGATATGTTTAAGGTAGGGTACATTATAGGATTTATTACAGCATGTAAATTCTCAAAATATATTAATGAAGCAACACATGTCCCTACACTAGTAAAAACAACTTTTGAAGGGCACAAGTGTTATTTGATTGGCTTATAGTGAGGTGGGGCACAGCCATGAAAGAAAGATTTTGAATTATTTATCTAGGTCATTAATTGTTTACTTTTTATGTTTAAATATTTATTTCACAAATGTAATAAACTGAGGCCTTAAAATTATAATCTAGGAAATGATAAGATTTGTTTAACCATTATGGTATTGTTTTACCCCATATATATTATTTATATATTTTGCTTGTCTCTTTTTTGCTTTTAGTTAATTTTTTTTCTGTTGTAGTGAGCAGGCCTATGCATGATTAATAATTTAGTCTGTAAGGACTTCATATATGTTAACATGCAATGTTCTTTTAAAATTTGATTGCAATAAAAAATAAAAATAAAATGAAAGATTCTTTTAAAATGAACAGAAATTAACTAGGTCACTTTTTTTTCCAAAATCCTTTAAATTAATTGTATCAATAATTGATATTTATTTAATTATGGACAATGCTTCATTTCATTTTCATTTTACATTTATTTTTTACGGAGGAAGGAAAAGTTTACAATTTGGCTTATTATTAAAGTTGGGCAATGGCGCCCCCTTGTGCTTCATGGACACTTCTACTTCATATAATAATAATAATAATAATAATAATAATACTAATACATTATTAGTAATAATAATGATAATAATAATAATGATAATAATAATAATAAACGTTATATATTGATTATTAATAAAAGTTATATATCTATTCATTAATTTGTAGTAATTTATAATAAATCTCTTTGTTCAGCTTTGTCATTTTATAAGTACGTGGATTATTGAGCCCGTTTATTGCACATTATTTTATGCTCGTATCATTGCAATGCTCACCCAGATATTGCATTAACGGGCTTCATTCAGCGGTCCTGATCACGTTACCCCTCGCTTCCTCATTTTTGTTCGAGCTAGAGCACAGCATGAGTTTCTAAAGGCACTCCTCCCGCCCATTTGATTGACAAGCTCTACACCAATCAACGTAGAATACCCATTTACGTCACCAGGTTTCTATTTTAGTGACAGCTTCCTCAGCAAATAGGCACGAAGCGAGGGTTTGCCGATCAAGGTCGCGGTAATGGCTTCCTAGGCAAGACTTACTTTGTTTATGCCGCCGTGGAGACCCTAGTAGCTGCGTTTAGTGTGCTTAATGTACATTATAATACAAATCTGCACGTTTTTGAAGAAAGCTCAGAATCTGACACCTTCGTACCGGGAGTTTCTCGCCGATGGGGCTGAGTTGTATGGTTGAATGAGGCTATCGCCTATGGTAGCGTAGAAGGATGAACTCAATCGCCGGTCGGGATCTCGCAGTGTCCGCTGGAGCTGTCAGCAGTAACCCCGGAGCAGCGTCCTCCAGAGTCCTGCATGTGGAGCTCACATCACAACAGGTACACCTGCAGCTTCCAGCCTTATGTTTCATATGTGCGCGCGAGTACCTAGCGGATCTTCTTGTGCATGTGTCACATGTCACCGGATGATCATAACACTGGGCCTCCATGTCCAGTCAGTCCAGTCTGGACCACATTTATGAATGCAGTGGGGTTTGAAATAGACATTTCGGAAGCAACTAATAAGACTGTGTTATTAATAAAGCGCTGGCTTGTTCGTGCCGGTTTCACAGTGTAGTGTAAGTCTTGTCTTGTCACTGTGGGTCTCCAAACTCAAAACACATATACAAAATAGACCAGACAGCGTACTAATATTTATTATTCATGCTTAAAAGACTTTGAAACTGGCTAGGAAGGTAGTGGTGGTGCTGTTTTATGGAGTGAGCTGTGCTTATCCCAATTGCACTGCAGCTTGACATGACTATAAATGATGTCATACTTGCACATTGGCACACATTGTTTGGGGGCTCTACAACGAAAAACTCCTATCAATGTTTGGTTCATTTGTTTTCATGTTACAGTCTATTATTGACATTTAAATGGTTTATCAACAAGAAAACAGTAGTTATATTGATGTTGATTGTATGTATTTTGACTTTTTAAAAAGTTTTTATTAACATACCTTTTTATTCAAATTAAAATTTTATTTTATTAAAATCTTTGCAATTAAGGATTTAAGGATTTTAAAATTGCATATAGTCTATTGTTGATGTAATGCTTGAGATTGCTGTTAGAGTAGTTGTGATTGTGTGTGTGTTGTAACAATTGCAATGGTGCAATGTTGCACAGTACACATATAAATGCCCTGAATCTGTCCTAACTTCAGTTTTGTGGAATGATAGTCATGTCTTGCAGCAATCGTCTGTTTAATCACATCACATCACATCAGGTTCCCGTGAAGTGTTTTGGGAATCGCATGGTTTCCTGTTAAGTAGCGTCTGTTGATGACTTGGCATTCTGTGCAGAGAAATGTTGCATTACTTAATGCTGCAAACATGGGGCTGGAGTAATGATTTAACATGGCTTTAAGTACAGAGCTGTTTCTTGCAGGAAGAACTCACTCTGAATCTTTGCTATATAATATAATACAGCATATTAAATATATATATATTTTTTAGACATAACTATGTACTGTTATCAACTGCAGCACATGAAAATACACTAATGGCACTGTGACTATTCTAAATCTAATATTGCCATCAGTATATTCCCATGTCCTGCTGCAATATATACCAGTAATATTGATGCTGTCAAATGCTGGTATAGAAAGATGCTCGTAATCGCTGTATGTTTTGAGGGCTTCATGCAAGTTGTATGATTAATTAAAATAAAACCGGAATTGTGATATGGCTCAAACACAACATGCACCAAACATGCAACAACTTGTAAAGAAAAGCACTTATATAAACTGCCTGTTGTAAAACAAAAGAAAACTTTAAAGGCCTAAATGGTTTAAAATATGAAAATTAAGAAATTAAGAAGACATTAATATTAGTATTGTATTTTTTTACAGTTGTACTGCAAAATAAAGGAATAATAATTTTTTTTTAATCAATTAGTTGTTTCAGTGCAATATTACAGTATTTATTATTTTGTTTAATATTGTAATTTAGTAATAATTTTATAATAATAAGTAGTAAACACTTATTATTATTGTCATTACTATTCATGTTTTGTAATCAAATTTTTTGATCTAAATGTGCAGACTTACAAACAAGCACAATAACACTGGTCAGAACACACGTAGAAATAAACTTTTTTTTTTTTTTTACTAGTATCACATTTTTAATTACACATTGTTTTTATCACAAATATACATTCTCATTGTTGAGAGCATCTGATTGGACAAAAGTCTATATGTAGTGCAAGATGAGTCATCAGTATATATTTAGTCCATTTACCAGAAAAATTGTCATCTTCACCCTTGATTCAAATATTATTAAATATTTGTTTAAGACTTTGTAAGCATATTGCGTAGTTTCTTCTTAATTGGAGTCAATTGTTTTATTTGTTATAATGCAATGAAACATGCCAAATTTTGTGAACATAATTTGTGGCCAGGCTTTCATACAAAGAAATTATTAACACATGCAAAAACAAGAGAGGACCTATGAAAAATTAATAGCTGATTGTTTAGCTGTAGTTTGCCTCTTTTAGCCAAATCATTTTGACAGATAAATACCATAACCAAGTTTAGTTTTTTTCTTCAATTTTCTTTTAAATAAATATAAAACAATTTACTCATATATGATGGTTTAATTGAACTTCTAGGGTCAATAACATCCCATATGGACATTGCTTTTGGCCACTATTGTATGCAAGTTAATTTTACTACATTTTACACGCAAACTAGCAAATAAATGGTTTCAAACCTAGTAGACTTGAGTTAAAGGTCTAAATGTATTTTTATAAATATATATCGTCTGTGGAAGGCATAGGACCATAAAATGTTTGTTCAATCATTGCATTCGGTTCGAATGAAATGAAATGTGTGCCCTGTCAGTCAACATGTGTTTGGATACCACTGCGCAGACATCATACGTCATCAGCGCATTTCACGTAAGCTGTGCAGACAGAGGGAGAATGGCAGGCAAATAGTTGTTTATGTTTGTTATTGTAGTACTGTTACTTACTGTAAGTACTGTAAAGTTTTCTCACTGGTGAATGAGGGAGGGTGGGTTCATACGCTTTCAATGCTAGCAGGCTAAAGTTAGCATTTCCCAGATCACCTATTGCACCTTTAAATGCCACAGTCTTTCTCGGGTGATCTCGGGTGGCCTGTTGCATGAAGCTGAACATACTCTTGAGTTTCAGAGTCGGTTTAGACAAAACCATACAAATCAAACCTGATTTAGATCAGGTTCACCAGGCTCACAACGCTCAATATAAACGTCCTCTGTCAACTCAGGTTTGATCCAGATTTTGTGATTAACTCTGAAGACCAAACTAATCTCAAACGTACCGGGGTAGCAACTGAATCCGGCTTTGTGCAACGGGCCTCAGTTCTGCTTTTGTTAAAAATGGCATGACTGTTATCAGAAACACTGAAATGTGAAACCAAATGTGAAGTCCCTATCACATGATGGAGGTTGTTAGAGCTTGTCACACCTGTCTGAGGTTTATTTAACTGGAAATGGTTATGACACCAATTTCTTTGGCAGTTACAGTCACTTGTGATACTCTTATTGCCTGAGGCAAAGTCTTAAAGGACCACTGTTATGGACTACCGATAACCTCGTTCACATCCTTGAACAACATTCATTTGTTTTCTGGCAGAAGAGCATTTTTTTGTTCAATGTGATATGATTTATCAAATTCAGAATGAAGTCATGCTTGATGTTTCGGTTTCATTTTAGCTGTTTGAAACAGCTGCAAAGTGCAAACTGCCTGATAAGGGAAAGTTGTTCGTACACTAGCTTGTTTGTTCCTGTGCTAATTAAGTAGCCCATTAACCTACTAAAATGTACCATTCAAACCTCTCTGTTTTAGAGTCTGGGACAAACTGACCCTGGATATTCCTCAGTGTTTTGTTGTCTGAAACAAGACAGAAATGGGGGAAAAAACTGAACAAAGTGTGGTGTTGTTCCTGTAGCTTCAATAATCCTGTGGGGCATCCCATGACTTAGATTTAGCATTTAATGCCTGGAAATTCTTTGTGGCTGGTTGTGATGAAAGCTGGTTAGGTGAAGACTTTAGTGTGCTGAACTCTTAGACTAAGTGTTTCATTGAAACGGCTGTGGCCCTGTGCCTTAAATCTGGCGCTTGTGAATGGTAACTCTGGACTTTCTCTCCATCTCATTCAATCACAAGGATGGCGTATTCGTTATTTATTCATAACTTTAGTTTTTTTTGTTATTTTTGTAGTAGAGGTATTTCATTATTGTGCTGACAGCACCCATACTTTACACAAGGGTTTTTAATTAATGCCACAGAATCGCAATTATGATGATTATCCCTTTCTAAAATATAAAGAATAATGCTGTGTTTTTTCATGTATCTAGTGGTTGACCAATATATTGCCATATCTGCCAATTTCAGCTAATACATTTTTTTGTTTGGCCGATGTTTTGGAATTAGAATTTTTATTTTGAAGCGCCAGTGCCTAAGCGTCCAGGCTCCCGTTCTGTCTTCATTAGTTTACCATCTCTTGTTTAACAGTTCTGTCTAATAAATTATTAGATAGTTAGACAAAGAAATTATTTTTTTGCATTTGCTTTTCTTTTATTATAGAATGGCAAATGCTATAATATTTTATGATCTAAGGTCAGCATTCATTGCAAGTCTTTGAATAAACATATAAAGGGATAGGTCACCCCAAAATGCATATTTTGTCCTCATTTCACTCATTGCCCTCAAGTTGTTCCAAACCTGCACAAGTTTCTTTTTTTTTCTCTTACACAAAAAAGATATTTTGAAAAATGTTGGTAATCAAACAGTCGACGGTAGACATTGACTTCCATAGTAGGAAAGAAAATATGGAGGGTCAACCGAGGGTGAGTAAATGATGGCAGAATTTTCATTTTTGGGTGAACTATCCCTTTAATTTCACTCTGGCAAATCCAGCTTTTGAGATCTTTTGAAGTTTGATATTAGCTTGCATAAAAATGTGTTCTGTGTGTAACAGTGGTACGTGCGAATCAGATGCGGATAGGAGAGTTCTGCTTTTACTAGAAAGTTCTATATTTACTGAAAATATATTATTCCCAGTGGACACAGACATACCAGATTACTGTGTGCACTGTTGGCTACAGTGTTTACTTTCTTTTTATTCCTATTTTTAAAGGGATACTCTACTGGATTTTCATATTAAACTATGTTATTCCCTTAACTAAGACGAGTTGATACATACCTCTCTCGTCTCAGTGCGTGCACTAAATCGCTCTGTCTTGCGACGAAACTTTGTTAGCACTTAGCTTAAGTGGAGCGGCCCCCGCTCCCTCTCCTCCTCCCTCTCATTTCCGTCAATAGAACCAACGGAGAGGGAGCGGGGGCCGGTGAGAGGATTTTTCACGAGTGATGATATTACTGCGCCGTGTCGAAGTGCTCCCAAGCACTTGCTATGGTATTCCGCCATACAATATACTTATCCATTTTACACGCTTAGAAAAGCGCAACGTTTTATTTTATGTCACCGTCCTAGGTCGAGTTACACTACTCGAGTAACTGTATTTAAATAGGGAAAACGTGGAGGTGTTTGGTCGCTTCTCTGCTTGGCACGTATTGAATGAACTGGGCTAAGGTAAGTGCTAACAAAGTTTCGCCGCAAGACAGAGCGATTTAGTGGATGCACTGAGACGAGAGAGGTTGTATCAACTCGTCTTAGTTAAGGGAATAACATAGTTTAATGTGAAAAACCAGTAGAGTATCACTTTAAGGATTTCTTTATTTTCAGAAAAATACTGTAATAGCCACCCTGCGGTTTTTGACCAGTGTTTTTTGTTCCATTAGCGGCAAGTTATTGTAATTGTAACGGCCTCCTAGGAAATGTTCATTCATCTGGGGAACCCAAAACCTGTTAAATTACACAAGACTTCTTAAAACTCATATTTGATCACCAAAATTACATATTTAAAAGTTTTTTCCTTGGAAAAAAAATGTCTTCATGCCTTAGAATAGCTTGAATGTAACTCTACAACCTTGTCTCACTTAGTATACATAGTTCTATGAATATGCAAATTAGCGCCTCCTCCACTCACTCACACCAGCTCAGAGATCCACTCATTGATGATCACACATTGATGTGATTGGTTACAAGGTAGTTTGTGAAGTCAGAAACACCAATGATTTCAAACCGCGTTTTTGAAACTGTCTTTGGTTCACTGCAGTTTTAAGGAGAAAATACTCAGCAATGGTGTTGACTTATGAATTTGTTCATGATTTATCTTAAAGCACGTTAAAAGCACCACATAGACATATAAACAACATTAAAAGCTTGATTTACACCACAGGGGCAATGTAAGAATTAGTGGACTAGTTGTTCAGGCAACATCCCTTCTGCGATCATATCGTAGGCCTTTCTTGTTATCTTCTTTTTAACCAAAATTCTTATGGTAAACCTTTCCATGCCTACCGACTCCTTTTTGTCCCCTTGGCTCCTTCAAAGCAGTGGATTTGTGCCCAATGTGGAGCAGTGATGCCATGTTTCGGTCAGGGTGGAGGATTTGGATATAGTGACGTGACGTGAGACTCAAATGGCACTCTCAAAAACCATCACTGTTTGATTACATGAAAGTGTGTTCCCGATGAGTACGGATAGGCCTGTTGATGTACAGCTTATGAAAGTAGTAAAGCAAAAATCAAACTGAAAGTCAGTTATGAAAGAATAAACTAAAATAAATACAATTTGAAAGGCATCTTTAAAAAAATGTGATTGTCTTTCTTACTAAATGTCTTTCTCTCTTTGTCCCAACAGAGGCGTTTACGTCACTTGCGGAGCATAGCGGCCCGTAACATTGTGAACAAGAATGGCTCTCCTCTGCTTGACACTTACTTCAGCCTTCACCTCTGCCAGGAAGAACGGATATCACGAGGTGACTGATGCTTGCTGAGCTTGCTGGTACTCTCTGACTGTTCGCTTAATTTAGTACTTAAAGCTGCAGTGTGTAATTTCTGTGTCATAAGTGACACCAAATAAAATCGCAGAAAGTGACTGTTTTCAAAATGTTTTCCAAACATTCACCCTGTCTTCCATATCAAGGAGATGGCCCCACCCCTAAAGTCACGCTACCGGTTGAGCTGTTGTCGGACTGCTCAAATAAACAGTACAATGTTTTGATTGCAACTTAGTGTTTTCACTTCACACGTTTGGGTGACATCAACCTACGATTTGTGTACTTGGTTATTTCTGTGTATTTTGCAGTTATGCAAAGCAGCTTTAAACTAATGACAGTTTTAACTCTTTTAAAAGGAATGGCCTGTATATAGTAATATTTTCACAATATACCCCTTCCTTTCCCTCATCGATAGTAATGTAGTAAAAGAGTAGTAGTAATTTTTTAGCATTTATTTGAAATAGAAATCTTTTGTAACATTACAAGTGTCTTTGCTGTCACTTTTGATCAAATTAATGTGTCCTTGCTGAATAAATGTATTAATTTCTTAAAAAAAAAAAAACAGCGATTGAATTTTAGTGTGTAAGTCACTCTGGATTTAAAAGCTTTTGGATGACTTCTAACTTGCTGCTTTTCCTTTTCCAGATTTTTATAAGAGTGAAGTCATCCGAGACTCATTGGTGAGTGCTTTTGTTTTCATTGATGTTTGGTCATGTGATTTTATGCTTATTATTTACAATGTGTGAAATGGTAGACGGAGCACAGCATATCATATCTGAGTAGCGTGGTGTAGCTTAACATGTTATAGCGTTGCATATCAGCATTGTCTCCTCTGGATTTATGTTAATTTACTGGATGATAACAAAAGTGAATGCCTTTTGGTTTATTCACTAATGTCCTTAATATCTGTTTAGCCTTATGGGACTGGTGGAAAAATTTGCTTTCATAGTTAATTTACTGTTAAACCATAATAAATATGGGATCTTTTAACAGTTTAAAACACTTTCAGAATCTTTGTCATATTTATTTTGTCATTCTAACTTATTAATTAATATTTGTGGATGCCTTTGGCAGAAATTTTGGTTACCATAGAACATTTTAAAGTGAATTGGTTGAAGGATTAATTGGATCTTAGAGATGAGGTATGTCATTATTTAATGCTACAAATACAAACTCTGTTTGACAACAGCAGCAGTAGCTCAACCAATGTTGCGAGTTTGGGCGTGGAGCTATCTGTTTGACCAATCAATGGCAGATAGGGATGTAAATGGAAACCTGTTTGAAAATGGTAATTTTTTGGTGCTGGTAGTGCAGAAATTACACACTTCAACTATACATTTTATTGCAGACATTAACAACAGGTGCCATCATATTTAGTCATAATAAGAGTTGTGATCATGCTAAAAGAAGACTGACCTAGAGCAGACCTGGCAGTCTATGTAAAAAGGCAATGTCCTCAAAACCAAAAGCAGGACTTCATCTTTAGACATATGGCAAATCTACCCTCTCACCTACACAAAAAGGCATTGCTACAGCTCCCAACAGCACTGCGTCATTTACTGATATAAAACAGGTTTGCTAAATTGATTTTTTTTGAAGTCACACCGGCAACTTTTTACTTTTGAAACAACTCCTTATTTTAGTGCGCCAAGAGTTATTTTAGTGGCCTCTGAGCCACTAGAACGGATGTTGCTTCCTTCATTGACGTGTTGTCACTCTGTCCGAGTGTAATTCTGTTGAAAAACATTGACGCTTGACGACTGCTTAAGAGAGAAGAGAATAAGAACACAACACCCAAAAGCATTTTGATGATAATAGTGATGATTTGAAATCTTGTAGGCTATGAATACTGTAGTTATTAGTGTTTTCACATGAGATGACACCCTCAAAGACAAGTTTATTTGCTGGAGGGCTGTTCTTGTGTTATTCTGGGTGTGCTTTTCTCTCTATTTATGGAGTAGGCAGAGCTGTATTGAATGCATTTGTTTATTATTAATTTACAAATCGATGATCATATAAGTGTACTGTATTGGAGAGTGGTGTCCATGGGGCACATGTTTTAGAAAAAAAGATGTAGTTAAATATAGCTTTTATTACTATACTGTATATTGTCATATTGATTCATTTTTTACTATTTAGTCTAAAAGTCCGTCCATCCGTCCATAAGTCCATCCGCACACCCGCACACACAGCACACACAGCACACACGGAACACATGTTTGCACTGACATATCTTAAAAAACATTAGTGCCATTGTTTTGTCTCAAGATGCAAAATGTAATGTTTTTGTGTGGAAGGCATTGCCTAGTCCTTGCTTAAGCTAAGCCCTGTCTGTGAAACCGGGCCATCTTTTGTGAATTAATGAATACCATCTATATATATATATATATATATATTTAGATATATACACAGTGTATGTGAATTCAAACATGCTAAAAATCTTATAAATTCTGCAGAGACTATTTTAATGAGCTCAAATGTAACTACTGTTTTGTCAGACACACACAATCTTTTCTTCTTTAACCTCTAACCTTCTTGCCCCTCTCTGCCTCCTTTTTTGTTTCTTCATTTCCCTTCCTTTTTGGCCTTCCTGTATGTCCTTCTGGTCTTTCATGTAATCATGCCTTCATTTCAGCCCCTCTGGTGGTCATGTGTATGGCTGTTTTCAGTGTTTTGTATTTATTTCTGCTGACCTAGTCACTGCGATGGTAGTTTTGTCAGCTGCACATCCTCTTGGAGAAAGATCCTCTTTAGCCTCCAGAGTGCATGACGGGACAGTTTTTCAAATCTGTTTCTGCTGTTAGTCTTTGAAAGCTTGGCGTGCTGCATCATTGACTCTGCTAATAGGCCATACTTATGCATTATTAATAAAATCGAAATGTCTAAAAGCCTTAATTGCTGGTCTATTTGATCATATATTGGCTGCATTTTTGGCTGTATTATTTTATTAATTCCCACGCAAGATCTGCTAGCAGAGATGTTACTCACAAAGGGTGGAAAATTAACATGGCCATCCGCACGCGCGCACACACACTTTATTTACATTACAACGTGAGGTACACAAAGGTAACACTGCATTACAACGTGAGGTACACAAAGGTAACACTACATTACAACGTGAGGTACACAAAGCTGCGCTCTTGCGAAAAAAACTGCAATTAATCTTTTATTGACATCTTTGTTGGTTATAATGGAAAGATTCGCGTTTTGAGCAGCGTTGAGCAGATTCTGTCTAATTAAACATGTCTGACTGGCCATTGCGTTCACACGCTTAACAGATATGTCTGTGATTTGCTACGAAGCTCAACGCTCTGAAAATTGTAAAAAATAAATGCATTTTAAAGCAGCTGGCTGTAAACCCTGTTCATAATTTTTTGCTTGTATATTTTTCAGAACCCGACATGGCGGAGCTTAGATTTTGCCATGCTGCCGGACCTCTTGGACATGTCTGTGTCGTGTTTTGTGGTGAGAATATGGGGTGGGAGGGAAGAAAAATACCAACTGCTTATTGAGTGGAAGGTCAACCTAGATGGACTCAGATACACAGGACAACAGGTGAGTAGTCAAAATATATATATTCAAACTCGCATCTCTTGCTTTCCTCTTTCTATTCTCTACCAAGTATATGTTGCTTTTCTTTTATGACCATCTAGTCCTGAAGAAGTTTTATGAGGGGGAATTTTTTTTAAATGTGTTTCTTGAGTAACATTCCAAGTACAAAATCATACAACACTTTTATGTTAAGTTTATGTTGAGTAATTGTAGTAGCAATAATAATTGTAATATTTATTACACTGTAAAAAAAACAGCAGTAGTAAAACAGAAAAGGTATTTTCTGCAGAAAAGTTAACGGACATATTTTCTTAAACCCTAAAACACAACGCAATGCATAATTCAAAATATGGGTGAAAAACCTGTGAAAAATCAATATGGAAAACTCCTTCATATAAGGCTGTACATTGGGTCCTATTTTTACAAATTATTATTATAGACATATTTAATATTAATTTAATTTATATATATAATTCTGTAAATGCTGCTTCATGTTCACATCACATCCCAGAAATCCTTTAACATTTCTCTTTTCTTCTCCATCTCTTTTCTTTCAGATTCGCTCCAGAAATTCAAATGAGATCATCTTTGGACTGAACGATGGCTACTATGCAGCTGAATATGATCAGAAGGTATTGTTCAAACTCTTGGAATGAATTCCAAAATAAATTCCAGGCTATCTTCAAACCTTGTCATCTATCAGAGCTCGAATTTACTTCTATCTCTTGGGTTTTTCAACCTGTAGAATCTTTCATATGGTAAGAAGAAACTCTCTGTGAAGCTTATGGACTGTTTTCATTCCCACAGGAGAATTCTGACAAGAAGAAGAACAGTTCGCTCCAGGTGGATCAGAGCTCTGTCAGAAACTCCTACAGTGTTTTCTCTTTACTGAGGTGAGAGAAGACTCAATGGAACATATCATGGAAAAGGCCTTTTTACCTTTATTTTACTTTAACATTCACAATTCAATGCAATCACATACTAAAATCCTACAAAAGTGTAGAGTATGGCAATTTCGAATGTCCAATTGCCATATATAATTAAAATTAAGATCTCTTTTTGATTAATAATACATCTGCAGTACTTTGACTGTATTGACACATCGCTGACTATTGTGAAAAGAATTGGAATTTCATTCCTACAGGACTAGCATTTGCTCTTAACATTATGTTCAGTTTGAAAGTTCCTCAGTTACTTTCCAGAATTGTATTATCTTCCCCTTTGAGACCCAGAAGCAGTTCCCATCATCAAGAAAAGTTCCTTTCCTTGTCCGCCAGATAGCGCTCTGTGTTTTTTTTCTCTTTCAAATTGGACCCCTGCTGCAGGGTGGCGTCTCGTTCTTCAGCCAAAGATGACTGATGTTTTTGCAGTCTTGGATAACCGTAATCCTTGGATAAAAGACCTGATGGATGAGGAGAGCAGGAAATCAAGGAAGAAAAATTAGTCCACCTTGTCATGGTATTGGCAGACCTCTCCAAACCCAGTTCAGTTGAATGTTGGCTCAATGTTTTGCTGTAGCTTCATTGCAGCACTAGATGGCAATAGCTCTCTGCTAATACCAATATGTTTTGTAATGTAACGCAACCTGAGAGGAAGGAGGCACTTTGGAGAGTGTTAAATAACTGACACACTTCCCATATTCAGATTTATCTGTGGGAACACATCTGCACTAACATCAAAATGGCATCTACTGTATCTAAAGAATGTATTTGATCCCATGGATGTTAAGGAACACACAAGCGCCCGTTTTCCCGAACCTTCATTCATATGCACCTCAGTGGCCATGTGCATATTTTGTTGTGTGGAATGTTGAGCAGTTCCTCAGAGCTGTGCTGTAGTGGGGTGATGTAGAGTTAGCTGGAGGCTGCTGCTCACTACGTGTGATGGTGTTTGTGAGTCTCTTGGTAGTCTTGATTGGGAGTCTGTGTAATATCTTGGCTTCGGCCTGAGGTGGGCCCATGTCTTGGCCGAAATTCCAAAATCGTATCCATAGGTCACATATTTGTATACACACGCCGACTGACAGAAACATGCGTGGGATGCATTACTCTAGCTTTTTTGTAACTCTTATGGACTTCTTTCTTTTTTTTTGTTTTTTGAGGATATCTGTGTGGAAAATGAACAATGGCAGAAAGAATTATGCTTTGAATATTCCAAGAATTATGGGAATTACAAATTTAACAATTCCTGTACCTTAACAATTCTTTTAGTACTTTAAAGATAGATAGATAGATAGATAAATAATTTAAAACCATTCTTGAAAAGGGTGTTTATACAGGCTTTTTAATGACTTTACAGTCTTTTTAGAGGCAGCAAAATGATGCAAATCCAGTCATTGGCCTTAAATATATATTAAACAACAATACTAAACAAAATATGGTAACATTTCATTTAATTTATAAAATACCTCTGACAAATTGCACAATGCGATTCTTTAACTACATATTGTTACATTGGTAACTGCAAAGAACTGACCTAAAGAGTAATTTGTTCAGTAATCTCATTACTCTGTTCGCACTAGGCTAAATGTTTTAAATTCACTAAAGTGAACCTGCATGTAAGATTCATTCACTGAATCAGACCACACTGGCTGCACTGTGTGTTTTTAATTCACTAAAGTGAACCTGCACACAAGATTCATTCACTGAATCAGACTACTCTGGCTGCACTGTGTGTTTTTGATTCACTAAAGTGAACCTGCACACAAGATTCATTCACTGAATCAGACCACACTGGCTGCACTGTGTGTTTTTAATTCACTAAAGTGAACCTGCACACAAGATTCATTCACTGAATCAGACCACACTGGCTGCACTGTGTGTTTTTAATTCACTAAAGTGAACCTGCACACAAGATTCATTCACTGAATCAGACTACACTGGCTGCACTGTGTGTTTTTAATTCACTAAAGTGAACCTGCACACAAGATTCATTCTCTGAATCAGACTACACTGTATCAGACTATTGTTTGTGCTTCATTTCACATAAAAGAACAGATTCATTAGTGTCATTCATTTGGAAGTTGGACTACACTCGTTTATTTCTTATTAAAAAGAACCAGTTCATAAGAGTCATCTTTATATATGTACTATACTTAACTGTTCTGTAATTTGATTAATCGTAAAATTTCTGTTTAATTTAATTTGCATTAATGTTTTGCCGTCGATATTCTGTTTGTTTGTAAGTTAGATGGACAGAAATACAGAGAGAAGAAACGGTTGGTGTGTAAAGTCTGTATAGCTCTTGGCAAAAACTCCTTGTGTTCCGGGTTGAATGGGCGGATGGCGGCGGTTGTTATCAGCACTGAGGAAACATTTGATTTGATTGACAGTGCCGTGTTGTCAGCGATTAACTCAACCTGAAAATCTTTAAGTCGGAATAATACATTGAGGAAAATAGGAAAAACAAGAAATCAGAGTAGTTAGTCTTCTAATAAAATGAATCATTAATCTGAAGAGAAATGTTTCCTCTGCATGTGCGATTTATGCTACTCTAGGGTGGGCAGCCCGTCTGTCATACTTTAACGGGCCACTCGTGGGAAAAAAAGTGTGATCCGGTGATCTAAATCAGTCTAAGTTGTCAGTTGTTGTAAGGGGTGTTTTCTTTTGCATTTGTTTTATGATTGTGTGTTAGTGGGCCAAAGTAGCTTTTTGTCTTTGGAAAAGGTGTTTGCTGTTTCTCCTGGTTCTTTGGTTCTTGGTTCCTTCCCGTATTTTCTTTTACAGGAAATGTTCTCAGCGAGGCTTACGCAAGCCAAAAGAAATTCCTGCTTGCGTATGAATTCAACTTTTTATCTCCTATCACCCCTCTCAGCTGGTTCACACTGGGAATAATCAACACTTGCTTTTGAAATCCTTTTCCAGTGCAAAGAACTGTCATAACTAGACTAGTATTCTTTGAAACATGACTAAATCTAATTTTTTTACATCCACTTTTTTGGATGTTCTTTGGTAACATTTAATATTTCACCCAAGTGAATTTGTGTTTTTTTTTTCCGTGGGATATTTTGGGAGAACTATTCCTTTAAGATGTTCAGTTAGCTCAAAATAATTTTAAAGCATTTCCCCTTCTTTTTAAAGATCAATTCCCCTCACTCTCCCATCAATAGTAGCAAGTGAAGAACAGTGGCAGCGTTGTACGGCAAAGTTCAGTGAGTAGAGTGTGACCCGGTGGTTGCTGCGGCGATAAGCCTTTCCTGCTTTTAGAGCCTTTCAACAGGTCGACGGGTCGTACACTCCCCCGCCGAAGGGCATAGTTCTGGACCGGATTATCGGGTACGCCTTTAACAGCTGGGTTCATGCTAGCCCCTCAAAACCCTAAAGCAACAACCTTTAGGACCGGTAACGCCTGCCATGCCTTACGGAAAAACAAACTCGCCCTTAATCTCCGCATCGCCCGGCTGAAAATGGATGCTGGTGTTTTGGTCTCTCAGGGCTTTGTGGGAGGCTGTGGTAATAATAGTGTAGAGATGGCATGAGGGGATATTGGAGCCCTGCTTATAGAGAAGCTTTAATAAAGGGATAAAGCGCATTAGCATCTCTCCATCACCTTCTACAAGCCCTGTACACATTGAAGGTCTTTTTCAGAACCTAGTAAGCTGCCTTATTGCCTACACTGATCAAAAGTTTGGGGTCAGTCAGATTTTTATATATATTTAGCAAGGACACATACAATTTATCAAAAGTGAGGGTAAAGAGTCAAGACATTTATAATGATATAATGAATTCTATTTCAAATAAATCATTTTTTTTACTTTCTATTTGTCAAAGAATCCTGAATAAAATCATGGTTTCCACAAAAATATTAATAGTAATATTATATATCATATATTTATAATTAATTAATAGTAATTAATATAACTATTTTCAAAATTGATGATGAATGATTTCTGAAGGATCATGTGAACTTGTCCAAATAGATCAAATTGATTTCAATATAAGAGGGGCAGCAGGAACGTCTCCCTTATCTGACACACTCAGTTCAGTTCATGCTGAGGATCTTTCCCAATGAACGTGAACAGGTGATAATGAAAATCGACGAGCCTTACACTGTAAGTTGATCAGCTAATGTATAAAAGTACGTTAGCAGTGTTTTATTTTAGTTGCTTTTTAGGTCGGGTAGAATCTGTGATCTCTGTCCCAGTTTGTTCGCTGGCTTCCATGGCTGCAATACGCAGTGTTTTCTGCCAACTGGCAACCTTGGGTGTCGAAATACTATTGGGTAAATTGGCAGCGTGCGGTATCGCACAGACCAAAACCAAAACACATTCCGTTACGGAACGCACATTTCAAAGTAGAATAACTAGTTGTCGTATTGTTTTTCGGAGTAACAAGTATTTGAACTTAGAATGTTTCCTAAATCTCTGCAAACATATTATGGTATTTTTATGCTTTAGTAAGGTCAAAATAATTATATACATCACTTTTAATCTGGGTTCATGTAGACTGCTTTCATTCAGGGTTCCACATGTGATTACTTCTTTGGCATGCGCTGTAGAGTCGAATGTGTGCTTAATGTGTTTCACCGTCTGTTTGGTTGGATGACTATAATGTTTTAATACAAATTTATGTTAGTCTCATCATGAAGCACAGTCCCAAAGCTGTTATAATCTAACTCACTGCAGATTGCAGCACTACAGAAGACTGCTGAATGTACTGAGAGACACTGATGTAAGGGTCAGCCGAACTTGAATCTCTCCTTGTCGTGAGCTAGAGGGCCTGATCGTTTTCAGGCCTGGAAATAACAAATCTGCATCTTGCATGATCTAACTCATACAGCTGGATTTGTCAGAAAACGTTTTCCTTTTAAAAATACATTGTTACTGAATACATGGTTAAATGAAAGCTATTTGGCTTACACTAAGGAGCTGGCCTTGTTTGTTTGATTAATCAGCATGGTAGTGATTCTTCACGGCAGGACATTTTTGAAAACAGGCATTTT
This sequence comes from Meda fulgida, assembly GCA_030578275.1. Lineage (NCBI taxonomy): Eukaryota > Metazoa > Chordata > Actinopteri > Cypriniformes > Leuciscidae > Meda > Meda fulgida. The sequence goes on along the minus strand of CM060625.1, from coordinate 15,469,116 downwards.
CCATAAAAAAAAAAAAAAAATTTAAACCGTAACTGTGGAAAGGTTGTGCTTAACAAATACAGACATTTATTTTGTACACTAGCTTCTTTTCACGCTATGTTAATTTTGCATTAAAGGTGCCATGTGGAATGTCTGCCAAAAAATAAATTCATACTCCACATTCCATACCAGATGGGGGCAGTATACCTCCAGAAAGTGAGTTGGTCTACTCTAACGTAACAAACGAGAAACGGCATGGTCTCTATGCTCCGCCCTTAGTCTATGGCTCCGCCCCACCTTCACGCCGTAGCAGAAGCCGAGCCAACTCCTATTAGAGGACGATTTGACTCCAGACTCCAGAGGAACGTTAGCTGATGTCAAGTGATTTTTAAATGACATCTTCAAGCTACTCCCCTTCACCTTTACCAGTGAATATGTTCATATTAGTTTTGTTTATATTACATATTTATTGTTTAATTTTAATTTATAGTTTGAATTACATTTATTTGACAGACAGCATTCGCTGATTTAGACCAAGCTTGCACCATTCAGAGCTACTAACTCCCAATTGACACTTTTCACACGCTCTCACGCCACACATAAGTTTTCTGACGCACAGAAAAATCGCAAAGCAAAGAGGATACGTAGACCGACAGATTAGACAGAGCAGGTTAGTTATGATCTATAAAAAACTAAGCTCTCAGATTATGTCAATTTTACTACGCAATTCAAACAATATGTTTTTTGGCGCTTGTAGAAGTTAAATGAGAGATCCCTAGCGCACGTGAACCGATCATCTCTACTAACGTTAGCTAATAGTAAAAAACACGAAGACTGTTAAAAAATACAGTAGCCTATGCTACAACTTACCAAAATGTATTCCTCATATATAATATCTATCCAATCCTTTTTTAAATCAGTGTACAGAAGGCAACAACATAGCTGGAGAACAAATATGTCAGATTTAGCCTACCTCAGGAAATACATTTAATAAAGATAATATATGCCACGTAGTTAGCAAGAAAAAAAGAGTTATAGTGTATTTTGCTATATATGTGTAGGCCTACTACATATTTATTATAATTTTACTTATATCATTAAATAAAGTTGTTATAATAAAAAGAATGCATTAGATTTAATTTTAACAGCTGATAGGGCTCTCTGTATGTTTACAGCATTAGGTCAGTTGTTTTTTTTGTTTTTCGAACATCCTTCGATACATTTCTATAACTTCCCGAAAAAATTACACAAACATATAAAACAAACTTCTAGTGAAATACTAACAGCATCTTACTTACCGATCCAAAAGAAATGTTGCAATTTCAGAGTCGAACTTCATTTCTTTCTTGTCCATTAAAAGTCTCCAGCGATGGAAAGCAGTGGCTATATTGACTCTGGTTCATCTCCTTTTTTTGTCCGATTTTTTTTGAGCATCTGTGCAAGGTTTTTTCCCTGCAGCGGGTGGTTGTGGTGTGGCTAAGGCTCTCTTGCCAAGGGCTTCAGCCATTTTGCTTCATTTCATTTCATGAAAGTAATGGGCTGTACTTTTCACATGATTGACATCAGGTTCAAGTACGCCCACAAGCCGTGCGAGTTATTCGTGTATTACAGTTTGAATGGTGGTTATGTTCCCCGCATACCGCCTCCCATGGCCGAAACTGGTATTACGACACCAGTCAGGCCGGCGCTAGTAATTTAGCATGCTAATTTAGGTTTATATCTCGGCAGCACTATAACTTGTCAATTTTTTAATGACATCATTGCACTTATTTCTTCTCATTCTTTTGATGCGTGTAGCTAATTTTTTTTTGATAATTTTACCTCAATTTTTACATAGGGCACCTTTAAATAATAGGCCATCTAACAAATTAGGAAGAGTACCTAAATGTTTTTGTTTTTGCTTGAAAGAACCTGGATTTGTATTTTATAGTTGTAAAAAAAGAGAATGGACACAAGTTTGTACCCTATTGTTTGTAATCCAGACCTAAATTTACCCATTTGCTGTAGGTTTTTTAAATTTTGTCACTTGTTCTTTGTGCGTTTTGTGGGGCATTTTGTCAACTTAATTTGGATAGTACAGTGTAGAGATCCACAAGCTGAACTTGAACTAGGTTGCCCGAAGTGGCCTGAAGTCTATTGATTCCGAGCAATATAAGTGTTCTTTTTACCTTTTTTGTGAAGGATTTTTGGACACAGGTTTAAAATATGCTGCGAGTTTTTTGTAAGCACGACCCAATATGTCTGATTCCTCCTCACAGGCTGTTTTATCTTAAAAAGACATGGGATTTGAGAGTAATGGGCACCAATTTGTATCCCTTTGGTTGTAATCCCGAAGTACCAACAAGCAAAACGCAAGAATTCACACCCACAGACTTTAAATTTACCCGGGTTAAGCCAAGATATCCGTTAAACTGTTTTTGAGCAAAAATGAGCACAGGTGATGTCATGGCGAGGTGTCAAAAGGATTGGCCGTCTCTCGGCAAAGACCAGGCAGGAATGTCAGCGCTCAAAATATTTCCACGGTGCACAATCTTATCTGTCCCTTCAGTACTGGAGACAATGGCGAGTTCTGAGGTGTGTGGAGACGGAGGCGTGTGTTGACATTCTCCTGGTCTGAGCAGCAGGTAGGGGTCCACTGTAGATAGTTGCGTGTTTGTTTTCTTTTCCGTTCAGGCTCACATCCCTTCAAGGTTGTTTGCGCTCTAAATTTTTCTGTCGTGTCACTTGTTCATTGTGCAATAAAATTGTTTTTGTTTCTTTTTTTTGTGAAGGATATTTGGACGCAGGTTAACAGATGTGATGTGTTTTCATAAGCACGACCCAGTATATTTTATTCCTTTGCGCAAGCAGCACACATTATCTTTGATTTATGTACTGCGAGTGTAATTATTAGCTTACAGTGAAATCCATATCGATCAGTGACACTTCAGGTATAATCATACCAGTGCAATGAGTGCAATGTTTTTCGGGGAAATCAGGTTGAGAGTAACGTTTAAGCATTAGTTCATACTGGATCTAAGTGTTCCTTTAGGTAAATTACATGTGATATGCAAGCAGATCTGTGGCTTTGGCAGTTGTGTGTCGTGTTTGACTGAGTGTGTTACCCATATCTCCAGGAGGGAAAGAGGACGTGAAGGAATTGCAAAGACAACAGAAGACTGGCTGTCACCTGATATAAGGGCATTTATCAGCATTTATCCAAACATAAAAAGAGACAGAAAACATTTTTCATCCCTTCATTTTGTAGATACCAACCAGACAGACTGTATTTCATTTCCTTTCTTTGTCTCACACTCATACACACACAAAGCGATCCGTGCAATGTTTCATTGAAGCTGTTGCTTAAAATTGAAAGGTCAAATGATATGACGGCCATTCTATGAAACGGGTGATTTTAAAAGTAAATTTTTGTACAATTAAAAAAAAAAAATCTGATGTATAAATATTAATAAGTTGCATGTACGTCTCAAGCTAAATTAATATTATTATAAAATGGAATAAAACTATCATTTTTTTAGATAAAATATATATAAATAAAAGAGCATGCTAGCTTTTAATCAAAGCTTTTTTGATCAAAATGTGCATATTTGCTAATATAGCCCAAACATTGACAACTATACAAATATAACAATACGGATTTTTTTTTTTTAAATAGCACTGTTACAGCCAGGAGAAGTTGGTAAAGACAAAGAAAAAGCTAAAAACAACATTTTTATGTTTACAAAAGTGATTAACAAAAGTAAAAGTTGTCACCTGATCTTTTACGCATAGAAAGTGAACAGCAGTGTTTTACTGTAGCATTAGAAGTAAGTGTTATTTTTACATCAGTGTAAACCATTGGGTTTAGGGTTTCAGGTAACACTTTAACAAGTCATCTTTTACACTTACTATATGTATAGGAGTTACTCATGATATGAGAAGACAAATGGGAAAAAATGGCAGCTAGAAATGAGGAACAGTAACTTTAATGTTTATTTGTATTTTTCAGTGTTCTGTTCAAGATCTTCATATTTACCAGCGGCAAGCAATGTTAGGATTGGGCAGCAAAATGTAATTGGGTTTGACATGCTCCAGTCTTTCTTGGCCATTTCAGTATATGACATAAGGTGGTCATCAACTTCTCAGAGCGCATCTTTGTTCTTTTCCTGAAGAATCTGTCTTTGTTTTCATTTCCTGTTTTATTTTCGGCCTGGTTTTACAATGGTGCACTGCTGTGTTGCATACAAACACAAGTCGAGATTTATTTGGTTTACCGATCAATGAACGGTAAATACATAAACACACCGAGAGGTAAATGAGAAGGAATGTCAAAACGAAAGGGAGAGAACAATGTTTACAATAATGTGTCTCTGTTCTTGTTCCAGCGACTCTGGAAGGAATTAATATGTGTTTCAGGTCAAGGAGTTAATGCTTTTCTATGTTTATTTTTTTCTCTTAAGTATTTTTTTTGTTCTGTATTTTATGCTTTTGTGAGACAATTGAAACTAGATTTTTACATTTTCTTGTCTGTAAAAAACAAACTGCCATGATGTTAGGATGTTCTGCTTGGTTGCCAGGGTGTTGCTATGTGGTTGGCTGGCTGCTATAGTGTGTCTGAGTGTTAGTTTGTGGATTGCAGTATATAGGGTGTTTTGAGTGATTGCTAGGGTAAAATATCATTAGTTTGATTGCATAGTAAAGTAATTAAATGTTTGGTTGATTTTCATCTACTAAGTTTAATACTTTCTTAAAATACCTAACTCTAAGGCCATGTGTCCACCTAGCTGTGGGCGCTTGAGAGCGTTTTGGCAGCGCAGCATTTTTTTTCAGTTGAGACACTTTGCTTGTTATGATATGGAATATCCACGAAAGTGTTACTAGTATCTCATTTCACACATATTTTTCCCACATTGTTAATTCTGTATTAAAATGTTGATACAACGTAAAATATTTTCTCTGGCTCTTGTTTTAAATTATTTTGTTCCGTTAAGATGCTTGTTGTTGTCATCTGTTGATGTTGTACAAGCAGAATGTGGCGGTTGGTCAGTGTGATATTAGTCCCGCCCCTCCTCCACTGTGATTGGACGGTTGGGTAAAAAGGGACAGTGATGAGTTTTACCCAAAGTTGAACATTCTTCAGCTCTCGGCGACCAGTAAAAAACGCCGGACGCTCAGCGCTTTTGCGTGAAAAAACACTCAGCGCCTCTTTACGCACATGGCGTTTAAAAAAAACGTGGTGCTCCCATTGAAAACAATTGGGAAAATATGGCAGCTGCGTGAAAAAATGCTTTGGTGGACACACGGCCTAAGGCTGCGTCTGAAATCGCATACTCTCTTGAGGAGGTGCTTATTTTGACTAAAAACTACGTTCTATATAGTATGTATGTAATGGACATACTAAATTGGCCATGTTGCCCTTATCACGTGACCTACAAGTGTCAGTTGCGTCACTTCACTTCAATTAAAAAATTCTTTAACGTGGCCTCATGGGATAGTAAAGTGTCCATTGTATGCACTTTTCAGAATCTCTGTGGAAGAAGTAGGTCCTCCAGGTACTTTTTGCCTACTCTTTTATGAGTACTGTGAATTCAGACATACTTCTTTTGTCACATACTGTTTTTCACCTACTATATAGTAGAGAAGTATGCGATTTCAGATGAACCCTAAGTGTGAAAAGTAGTAAAAGTGATGCTTGACCTAGTAAACACAACTAGTAATCTTATTACTTGGGTCACTGCACCCAGCTTCCCTCCGATGTCAATCTCTGAAATCATTCCCCTAGCTTTTACAATGTGATTCGCCAGAAAAGAAAGTTGTTGTGATTGAAGTGTTTGTGTTTGTGTGGTAGAGTGTGTTTGATGTCTGAGCTGCCTTGCTGGTTGCCGGGTAGCCTCCTGTGCCCTTCTCTGATTGGCTGAGGGAGATAGGTGTTGACGGGCAGACGGGTTGAGGGTTGATAAGAGTGCAGACATGCGTGAAATCCGATTGGGCGATAACTGCCGCTCACCTGGGGGAAGTGGCCTATCAGATTTCTCCATCTCAATCACGGTGACGATAAAGCTGTCAAATCAGCTTTGACTTGACTTATCGGCGTGCCATATCACCCTGCATATAACGAGAGAGACACGGCTGATAAAAATAATAATAATATTTTTCCTGTCGCTGTGTGAACTTGTTACAGGGTAGATTTTAAAGGCCCAGTGATTTATGCCCTGGTCAGCTCATGCAGAGTGCTGCTGGGAAAGTGCGAGAGGAAGAAAGGAGAGGCCCCAAATATGAGCGAGAGGGGTGCAGTTTTCCAATCTCTAGCTTCAGAAAAAGAGGTATATAGAAGAAAATGTGGATTTATAGAAATGGTAGCTGTGCATTATATAGTTTTGGTGGGCAACCACCGGAAATTATCACCATAGTTGTGTGTAGACAATCATAAAACCTTACTTTCCTGAAACTTTATTCAGTTTTACAGGGGTTTGTTAAAAGTAGATCACTTTTGAATGAGCTTCGCTTGGAGTTACAGGCCAGCTGAGAGTCTAGGTCTAGTTTTGGATCAGTATGGTCACAGGAGGGCCGAAAAGTAACCCAGATGAATTGCTCAGGGAGTATTAGTCTGCATTGTTTCACTATGCTGATATTGGCACTTAACCGTTGTCAGCAAACTGTTTGAATTCTCTAATGCTAGTCATAGGATAATGTTAATGGCCTGGATCAGAAACTGGCCATCTCTCTTCGTTCTTTCTTGGACCTCTAATTGGATAGCTGCAACTCGATGATTGCCTTCGAAAAACGTGTGTGGTAATGAAGTCATCAGTGTAAAAGTTTTGGGAAGTAAGGAGCAGTAGAAAAACTTAAAGCAGTGTTACAAAGGCCCCCCTTGGATGGATTCAAAAAGGCCCGCAGATGGGAAGATAAAATGCAAGGTTTCTGTCGGCATGTGGGAGGAAATTCTCCCTCCGTTACGCTCAATGTGGTATGCTCAGTTTTCCCAGGATTTCTCAAAATCTGTTAAAAACAAGGAGGTCCATAGTATTTGGAGAAAACTTATCGGAAACTAAGAAACCCATCAATAGTGACTATTCTGGACTGTGAAAGGCAACATGTAGGTCTAAAAAATCCACTGTAATGTAATTAAATGTTAGCATTGCACACTACCGTTAAAAAGTTTTGGTTTGGCATGATTTTTAAATGTTTTTGAAAAAAAGTCTCAAGGCTGTATTTATTTGATCAAAAATACAGTAAAAACAGTAATATTTAGAAAACGTATTACATTATAAATTAGCTGTTTTTATATTATAAAATGTAATTTATTCCTGTGATGGTAAATCTGAATTTTCAGCAGCCATTAACCCAGTCTTCAGTATTACATGATCCTTCAAAATCATTTTAATATGTTGATTTGGTACTCAAGAAACATGTCTTATTATCATCAAAGTTGAAAACAGTTGTACTGCTTAAATTGATCCATTAACCGTTACTTAATCAATTTAATGCGCCTTTGTTGAATAAAAGTATTAATTTCTTTGATTATTTTACCTGCCCTCTTCCTCATTTTGGAGGAGTACAGGTCATGCAGGGGAGCACCAAAAATCCTCACTGCATTCCGGATTGTACGTTGTAGTCATCTTCTTATATCTGATTTGGTAGCTGGACCAAACCAGATAGTTATAGAAGTGCAAAGAACAGACTTAGTGATGGCTGAGTAGAACTGTGTGAGCAGCTCCTGTGTCAGATTGAACTTCCTCAACCGACGAAGGAATTACAAAGTCAATGTGATTGTCCCACTTCAGGTTCTAAGTCATGGTGGCGCTCAGGAACCTAAATGACTCCACAGTGCTCATCTGTTTTTCTGTAGTATACATTATTAGTATTTGGTGTTTACTAAGTTTGATAATATCATTTATGTCTTTTAAATCAGTCTAATGTTAGCCATGTTAGCGTGTCAGAACATCCACAAGGAGGCGGGTTTCGTGATATCATCGCGTACAATAGAAGTCCCATTTCATTGGCTAGGTGCCAACCAATAAAACGTCTCCTTTGAACACCCCCGCTCCCGCCCCCCTCTCTCTCTCGCCGCCACTGAGTTACAAGTGCACAAATCAGTTTTGCACCTCATATATCGCGAAAAGAGTAGCAAAAGTCAAGGCGCGAAATTTGAACTTGCAGTGACAGATTTGAGAAGTTGCAAATGCCAATTTGAGGTTGTATTGCGAATTTGAATGTTAGAAGAAGTGCAAATATATTTTACATGTTTGTGACTGTCATTGTATCTTTGTGAATGGCATTTTACACATTTGTGACTACTTGTCTGCAGCTTCAGATTCAGAATACAGGTTTGTGACTTGTCTGTGAGTGCAAATCTCAAAGTTCTAACTCTAAGTTAAACAAATCTCAAAGTTACAAGTTCTCAAATTCACATCTACGTGCTCTCGAGTATTGCTACTCTTTTACCTTCATTGAGCAGGGTCAGTTTGGCTGTGAGAAGATCAGGCATAATGGTAATATATTGAAGGCCGAACTGAAGTCCACAAATAAGATCCTGGCATAAGTCCCAGGTCTATCGAGATGGTGCTGGATATGATGCAGTCCCATGTTGACTGCATCATCCACAGACCTGTTTGCTCTGTATGCAAACTGAAGGAGATCCTGTAGGGTTCGGAAGCCGTGCTCACGGAGCTTAACCAGCGAAGAATAACTAAACGGAAAAAACAAACAAAAACAGCACAATAATTGAAGAGCCATTCCAATAATTGGAATACCACATGTAGTTACAACATCTTCCAGCAGGGGCATAACAGGCTAACTTTGACTCCTTTACTGACATCTGAGGCTGTTACATTCAAGAATGCATATTCTTCTATATTTTTACTGCACAACGGCTGTAGATTGTGTGTTAATTAGCATTTGCCTGGTCTTGGTTGTTTTTAATCCCGGCCATGTGCACTTCTGATTGTCCTTGAGGGATTCCAGTGAGAATGTGTAAATCTTACTGTTCAAAAAGAGAGCGAAAGAACCATAAATGGAGATTGTAGAGTAGAGAGTGTGCAAAAAAATTAATTGTATGCTGTCACTGAAAGGTTTTGTGGTCAAGCGAATCAGCTGCCTTTCATGAAAAGCTCCTGAGCGGGAATACGCTACTAGTGAGAACAGCAAAAGGTAGCTTGATCTCCAAATATAGAAGTTATAACCATTTGACAGATTATAGTTCTGTAGTTCACAGATTGTTGTCTTTTGCTGCTGTGTACGTCTCAATTAACTCCCTAGGTCGTGAATCAGTATATCGTGTACATGAATTCGGGCACTGGTAAAGACCCTGGCTCACTAAACACCGGTACACTAATGACTATGTCCGGTGACAGGACAATGTCCTCATGGTGCAATGTCACTACTGATATTTATGTACAACAGCAGAACTAATATCTTTCTGACCTAAATATTTTAATGTAATTTAAAGTAGGCCTAAATTATGATAAATACATTGATTGTTATATATCCCTTTAACATTTCAGCAGTAAATTAATTATAAATAATAGTTAGATTTATAATGTTCACTATCAGTCTAACTTTGTATGTTTGTGCTGAAAAAAAACAAGGAGTTAAATAATAATATAGTAATGATTAAAACCTGTTTGATTTTTCAAAACATATGTTGTGTGTTTATCACTGATTTATGTTTCACGCTTCAGAACTTCTGTTAAGGGAACCTAGTGAGCATCAATGCATTGTGGGTCTTTTTAGGGAGCGAACATTTCGTGCAATGAAAGAATTTGTTTTTTAAAATCCATGGATACACTTAATTCTTAAATTCAGTTTGACAGAATTTTTCCTTCAGGTGAATTAAAAATGTCACCATACCACTGCAATTGAACAATGGGTGCTAAAAACATTTGGTTTTGTTGTAAAACCAGATGAGTAAGAAAATTAGGCCCATGGTGCAAACAAAAACAGGCAAAATGAGGAGACCCATCTGCAGTGTTATTAATCTCCTAACAAACCTGTTATTTATAAAAGTTTATCTTAACAAGCCCATTGCCTTTGGGAAATAAACAAACAATACAAAAACAACGCCTGACCTCCCTTCAGTTCAGCGGTCCTGTCATGAGGTTTCAGTTTATGTGTTCTCTAATTACCGCAAATATAAACCTGAAATCGGTCACCGTGTGAGATCACCTCCCCTTCACATGCGGCAATTCTGTTTCCATTACATCTGAGAATGGGTGTTTATACGTGTCTGCTGTCATCTTTCATTTGATTGTCCTAATTCCATCTATTTGAGTCAAGATCCAATCACTGATTGTGTTTTAGTTGGGTTTTACAATACAAATGCTCAACTTTTCAAATTAAAGGAATATGAATGAAAATTCTGTCATCATTTACTCACTGTCATGTCGTTCCAGATCTAAATTACTTTCTTGTGTATAGCAGATTAATATACTTGTATGAGAGCGAGAGCAGCTTGAACATTCTTCAAAAATAATGTGTGTTTGTATAATTACTGTAAATGCATTTTTTTTTGTGTGGTTCGTTTGTTAATTTCTTTTGTCAAATTAACTAGTTTGCATATGTTTTGTGGGTTCTATTTTTAATAACTGATATTTAACTAAACATTGTCATATTAAAAACTAGTTGAAATCAGTGTAATTCTGATTTGTTTGACTGCTTCATCAAAAAGAATCATAAGAGTCGTTTGTTTGTGGTTTAAACTATGCTGGTCACATTATATGCTTGTTATTGAGAGCAGATGTGAAAAGATGTGTCTTTTTTTTAGGTTCACAGCTCTGATCAAACATTATATTTTTATCCATGGTGCAGGAAACTCCGTTATCACAAAGTTCTGTGTGCATTAATGTCATTAAATCATTCGGTTCATGTACTTGGAATGGCTTCTTCATCACATTCTCAACCCTAACAGTGAAGCATCCTGTGTGTGTTTCCTCCACAGGCTCCACACAGCCCAGAGAGCCATTAAGCAGACTCAGGTGACGGTTCAGAAGTTTGGAAAGGAAATTGAAGAGAAACTGAGGACAACAGCGTCCTGCACAGAAAGGGTGAGACCCAACAAATCAAACTGGTGGGATTTCTTGGGTTGTCTAGGTCTGCTTGTGTGCTCCTATTCATTCAGGATTATTTTTATATTCTGTATACTTTGTTTTCTAACTTCATAAATCCTATCTGGCCTGTTGGGTTTTCTTTTCCTTTACACCTGGTACATAGTACTGATGGTAAGACTCTGTAAAGCACCTCTGCAAGTATAAAAGGCTAAATTTACAGTTGCTGTATGCTTGACAGAATTTTATAGCATTTTGTCAAACTCAATTTAAAATTCAAATATTTCACTCTGTAGTGGGGATATTGTCTTTCCAGGCTCACAGAATGACTCTTTCATGAGAGATGGCAGTATAAACCAGCTTTTGATAAGCTATCTAGCAGTGTATCAGACAAGCATTTCAATTTAGTGACTGTCGTAAAGAAAGCACAATTGGGAAACATTAAAAACTAAATGTACATTAAAGTACTATTTACTCTCAATTGTAATATAATTCTTAAATGTACCCCCAGTATTACATTTTGTCAATTAAAAGCAAAGTTTCAAACATAAAGAAATAAATAGGAGTCTGTTAGAACAAGCTTTGCAAACTCTTCAGTTTAAAGTAATCTGCATTAGTTAACAGGAACTTAAAATTAGCAATTCTATAGAATTTATTATAGAATCTAGCTATAGAATCTATATTAACATCTACTACTACATTTTTATGAACTGAACATGTTCCATCATTCTGAATTAAGTATTTACTTTCTTATATTTACTTTCTCAGATATATATATATATATATATATACATATATATTCTTTACCATTGCAACTACTAATGCTTTATTATTTGCTGATTATTTCAAGCAGTTGCGGTGTTATTTTTACAGGTGAGAATGAGAGTTCAGTATGCTGGTGCTAGTACCCTCAGTTTCAGACAGGAAGCCAGGGTACCCAGTCACTCAACACAAACAGCAGCAGTGTGGTAAATGGCCTCAGAGTTGTGTATCTTGTGTAACACAGATCCTCATAAATATGTCATTAGGTCCTCGGGCGGCTTTTGTATCCTGTGTTTTGGTGGATTCAGAGATCCCGAATCCCATGGCTTTATCCCTTCTCTATGCATCACCGTGCCCTTGTTACCAGAAAATCCTCTGTTTGTGTTTCCACACTCACTGCATCCTGCAGTAGAATGAAAAGCAAAAGGAAAACATATTTAGCATTTTTGGGGGTGGCAGTCAGCAGCTGCGAAAACGCAGCCGTTTGAGAAGGCTTTATAGTTAATGAAAACTTCAAAAGTCTGTCCTCTCTCCTCTCCCAGTTGGCTGTAAATGCCCAGACACCTTCCACTCAGAATAAATGTAATCACACACATTCTATATTTTTTTCTCCTTCTCTCGAACTCTTCAGAACTCTGATCCAGTGCGACCAATGGTCTGGCATTATTTGTTCGTAGACGCCGCTTGGTTGATATTTTGTAATCTAGGTAGTAGGGATGTGCTCAGCCTAGTACTATGTTCTGAAAGGAAATTACATATTCTATGGAGCCCCTAGAGGGACAAAGGGATGGAAAAAATATGAGATGAGAAGTTGAAATTGCACTCTCACAATTATTTTGTAAAATTCTGTGAAAATATGTAGGGTATATCAAATTATTATACTGTATATAATTTGTGGGCATCAGGGAGCTGCAATCAATATACAATATATTGCAATCGCTTTTGAATGCACGGTCTCTTCTTACGAAAACTGAAAATGAAACTGAAATGTGTTTTTTTTGGATAGAAATGCATTGAAATATAGCGCATCCTTGAAAAAATTCAGAAAGAGTGAAAATGAGAGATTCCTTGACTCACATTTGCCCTCTCACACACTTGTGAGTCATAAAGACGCCATCACTCGATATGCCCTACCACACACACACTCCTGCTGTCTTTGATGTTTTAGTGCTTAGTGTTTGTATGGCGGCGGCCCCTCCACCTGTTGAAATGCTGTTTTCTCAGAGGGTGAGATGTTCACAGGACCATCTATTGATCTCTGCTGTCTCAGTGTTCTGGAGGTCTGTCATTTTCTTTTGAGTTTCTGTTTTCAAACTTTGTTTTTGGTTCAGTTTTTTTTTTTTTTTTTTTGGTTGGCCAAAGCAAAGAACATGACCTCATTTTTTTCTCTCACCCTTGCTTGAATCCAAATCAGCCAGAAATGATCATGACGTGAAAAGAAGTTGCCAAAACATGAAGCGTTTATTATGAACAAACATGAGAAAGCACAGCAAACACAATACGACATGCAATAATTACAATACGTTTTTGTTTTACAATATCCAACACAATACTCATCCAAAGGCTCTAAAAGCCTTCCGAAGCCTACATATGTTGGGAATATTATCACACGTCTTTCTTAGCGGTTCGTCAAGTGTCTGTGAATGACCGTGAAGTCTCTTCCGCTCCAAAAACGAATTGGCAAGTTTCTGGAGTTCTCCACATGTCAAATTTCAGGATACGTTTACACTAATAGCTGACACTCTCCCTGGATCACAGGAGTGCTACCTGGACTGCACCAAAGGTCAGCGAGGGTCTGAAATTCCTGCAAAAGTGTATCAGTTACTGCGCTTAATGAGCAAAAGTCTGTTTTGAGTTTTTCCTTCAGGCTTGAGGTTATGTGAACCTGATCAGATCAGAGCGTTCGCCTCTGAAACAGCAGTGTTGTCACTTCTCTCTGGCCTCAGGTCAGTTTGGAGCCTATTAGGGCACTTCAAGCAATCAATCAGCCCACGCACGCTCGCTACACTGTACTGGTTATTGCTACGCTAATTGAATTATTCAGAACTTTCTTATTACTGGCAATTAAAGCAGAATGGGATTTTTTTTTTTCGTGTGTGAGCATGTGAGGTACAGGTTTGTGGCTTTTAGTCAATTTGTGTTTTGCTTTAAAGCTAATTTATATGCTAGTGTACACCTACAATTTTGGACTGTTGATTTGATTTTTGTTTTTGATTTGACAGACTTTTAGTTCAATCAAATGTTTTTTTTTGAGCTAGCGTTATTTGCTAATTTAACTTATTTTTTTTATTTTTTTTTATTTCTTATGTAATATCTCTATTATTTATTACTTATTATTATACTTATTTACATGCTTATTTACTTACTACTGGGGATATTCAAATTAATTAACCAAGCATTAATACCATTGATCAGCCCTACCAAACGTGGATGTTTTTTCCACTAAGAAACAAACATTGTTATGTTATTTGATTGATATTGTGAAGCTGCTTTGATGCAATTTATATTGTGAAAAGCGCTATATAAATACACTTGACTTGACTTATTATTTATTACTTTTAAATTTACTTTTACTTATTAATTTAGTTTTTCAGCTGATGTTTGTTGTTTTTATATTATGATATTTATTAGTTTTATTTTGTACTTTTATTTTTTATGATTTTTATTTATTATTTAACAGTTGATAGTTGACCATTATAGGATTTATTGAGCATGTTCAATTCTGCCTATTTTTACATTTAGATGACCTTTTGCTCTCACGTGATGTCACTTAAAGTTATCTTTAAAAACGTTTTAATTTAATAACATATTAAATGTAATCTTAAATAATAAAAAAATGTCTACTTTACAATTTAAACCATAAATTAAAAATTGTATACATAATATTGTGATGGCTAAATTCACTTGTATTAAACTATTTATTATTAATATTATTTTATTATTATTATTATTATTATACACAAACTAGTAAACACTTTGAATATCAAACTATGTGAAAATAATTATTGACGTACATGTATCCCTACTTTTTCTTTTTTTTTTTTTTTCAGGAATAAAATTGTAGCGTGCATGTGCGTGTTTTTGAAGCGTTTAGCTATGTGTGAAACATCATATTTTGTCGTGCCAGTGGCGTTGATTGTAAACACGCAAGCTCTTGGTCTTTTCTCGCCGTATAAGGGCTCAAGCTATCTGAAGGTTGAGGTGCTGTCTTCTATATCTCTGTGATTGACACTTCCTCAGCTGCCAAGTGCAAGAATACAGATTTCATTGCTATATGACTTCCACTCAATTTCCCCAACACCCTTGTGGTGTGGATTCATGTTTCTTACATCTGTTTATAGAGACATCACATCTATGTCCATTCTGTAAGTTTTGTAATTGCATGCATGATGAATATGTTTGTTTATTCTGAATACGTCTCTAATGCACGCTGGAGGCCATGAGGATCAAACATTAGAGATGCTTCTCCATCCTGCTCTGCATTAAACTCAGCAGTTCTGGTTATGATAGGGATCACCACCACCAATCACTTTAAAGACACGGTGAACTTTCTCTGCTTATCTCTTCTCCTTCGCTCTCTTTCTTCTCCTATCTACTCTCTATCCCACTTTCACCCTCGTCAGATCACTGTTCCTCATTAGTGCGCTTGGCTCGCTAACAGTCCCGAAAGCCGCAGGGCTGTAGATGTAGATTAGATAGATCTGCTGTGGACTCATCTGTGCTGGGTGCTGGAGGATCTGAGGGGAGATCTGGCACTGATGTCCGCTGTAATCAGCTTAAAAAATCATATCTTACGTTTTATTACATTAATGTGAATGTTTCTGGCTTTCGCTTGCTTTCCAAAGTGTTTTACAGGGCAGTGCAAAATATACAGTATACATTGTTTTTGAAAGAAGTCTCTTGCTCACCAAGGCTTAGATTTTTTTTTATATGTGAGTTTTTGTAATTATTTGCTTTTACCATTTTATTATATATATATATACACTACCGTTCAAAAGTTTGGGGTCGGTAAGATTTTTTATGTTTTTAAAAGAAGTCTCTTCTGCTCACCAAGGCTGCATTTATTTGATTAAAAATACTAAACAAACCCAGTAATATTGTTAAATATTATTTCAATGTAAAACAGCTGTTTTCTATGTGAATATATTTTAAAATGTAATTTATTCCTGTGATCAAAGCTGAATTTCTCTGCTTGTTTATTTGCATTTATTCGATCAAAATACAGTAATATTGTTATGAAATATAATTATACTTTTAAATAGTTGTTTTAGTGGTTGTACTGCTTAATATTTTTGTGGAAACGGTGAAACTTTTTTTACAGGGTACTTTATTTATAAGTTTATTTGTACAGGGACAGTACAAAAAAACATGACCCAGTCAAAACTGGAAAATATGTATTGCACTTACTGACCCTAAACTTTTGAATGGTAGTGCATACATACAAATTTCTTATAATTTATATTAGAATAAGCTAGGGTTGAAACAGTACCAAAATGTCAGAAGTTGGTACTAATACCAGTACAATGTTGCTGTTCTCAGTACCAATTTCGGTACCAGAGTAAAACCTGTTGAATTAAGTACTTTCCTTTTTTTTGTCTCATCCGTTGGTTATCACTGACAGTCATTGCAGTTTCCGATTCAGTCTAGCCTTTAAACACAGGTGTCAATCCAGATACATTGCAATGTACCTAGCAGCATGAAAAGCTAAACTTGTATTCATATTGTGAATGGGTAATAAACAGAAAGCAAGAGAAGAACCCTACCATCTTAAATGTACAATTAATCACTTATTTGTTTACACTTTGTTGGTTATAAAGATTCACGAGTGTGCGGCTCGTGCTGACCAAAACAAAACCTTGTGCGTTTTCAATGGTGCTTAGCAGATTCTGATTTACTGACCACCACCTCTGCGTGCAGGATTGGCTACAATGCTCATTGCTTGTAAAAGACACACTGTAAATAGGAACCTATGACACTCAGAGAGCACTCAAACAAACCCAAACGAGAGCTTTTGAAAGCAGCCTCTATCAGTGGGTACTCAATATACTACCGGTTCTGCAGAAATACTAGTAACGTCTACTGTTTTTCTTTTTAGTACCGACTAAATAACCAATGTTGCTACTGTACATGCTTCATGCTTTGATGTGGATGAAGTTACCTTCAGAACAGGCCATTCAAATGCCTGACCAGTTCTTAAACATCCTTTTTTTAAATAATTGAGCTACCCAATGAAGTTGGTTTGGGCATAGAATTGAGGAAAATGGAAACATTTTTATACTTGTTGTTTCTTTCCGCAGAAGAAAGAGAGGGAGTGTATGCAGCTACATATCGGGATTCTGAAGTGTGAGTTGGAGAGACAGAGGAAGGCATTGACGAGAGAAATGGACTTGATGCAGAAAGAGAGAGCACAGCTTGTAAAGAAAGGTAACCAAATTCACTGAAGAGAGATCTGTCCCACTTTGGTCAAAAAAACATCACCATATGTATTCAAAATATATTCTTTCTTCCTCTATATTGTTACACACCAGTGGTTCACATCCCCACACATCTGTAATCAGGCAGCATTCTCTTCCAAAACTGTGTGTCAGACTGAATGTGTTGTGAAACTCTTCATCTTGTTTTTCACTGATGTAACTTCATGTGTTCCAGTACTTTGGGGGACCGTATAGAATTCCATCTAAAATGTATTTCCAGATCTAAAACGGCGGCTCCACATTCTCATGTAAATATATTTCCGTGCCTTGAATTGAGCAAGGCAGTTGTTTTACATCTAAACAGCCTTCATAAAAAAAGTGTCCAGCATCAAGTAATTTTCTTGTCCACACTTAAAGTAAAGAAAATAACAAAATTGCAGCCAATAAGAACACATTTGACATGTAGTGATGCATTCGTTTGTTACTTGATATCTCTCTACCTTCCGACCAAAAAACATGTTATGTGTAAAAACACAAATGACATTGCTAGCATTTGTTTAGCAGGTAAGTGCATAGCAAAACAGATCTTTTGCCATGTTTTACACACCTGCCTCACTAAACGTTTCCCAAACCTATTTTATGATCTTGTAATCATGTTATTTAGGAATTTGGATTCAATAATTTGCCTGGATGGGGTTGTTGTTCACCATTAATTGTGTAGTTCGCTCTGTTTTTGCCACATTCATCTGGCACATTCATCTTTGTGGAATCAGAGTTGTGAATTTCCACGTTGGGAATCCAACTTAAGTTGGCATTCCTTTGCACTTCTTTAAGAAGTTGGAAATTCCATTTTGGAACTATTGGAATTTCTCTTTCAGAACTCTTTAGATTTGAATTTGTGTCATGCTGCCCAATCAAAGGACGTGCATTGTTGTGCATTGCGTGTCGTCACTGATTTGGATAATTTTTTTTTTTAAATTACCACGATGTACATGCCTGATTCGAGCAGTTTGTTAGTCATATTTTGTCCTTATTTTAGTTATTATAATGGCAGATCCTCTTGTAGGAAAAGCGCACTTCTGCGGGTTTGGCCTGTCAAGACCACCGCCACCCCTGTTTGTTGTGATTTAGTGGTCTCATTATTCTTTTATGTTACTTTACACTGCTTCCATCAAAGATCCAGACTGTGCAGGCGGACATAGATCATTCAGAGTTTATTCAAAGCTTAAGTTCCTCACTGCCTCATTCGTCACAGCCTCCTGCCATTCATGTTTGATTTCTGAATCCTGCTCTTTTTATTTGCCAAATGTTGTGCATGGGACGGGAGGTGCGAAGAGGTGAGTTTGATTGATGTGGTGGCTGGTGTTTGGCTAGAGGGTTGGGCTGCATACTGTGGGTTCATAAAGAATACCTAAATGCACACTTGCACAACCGTAATGATTGAGTGGGCTGGCACTTGCCATCCCATAATGCATTGTGTTCATGACCTCCTAGTGTGTAGAAACAAACAACGGATTTGGGGTTCAGGGAAAGGTCTGTTCTAGATGGATGACGTCTACCCAACAGTCTCTGCCAAGAGGAGCCTGTCCTGACTGGAGCCGAAGGGAGCGGCCCATTCACATTCATGCATTGGAGAATACTTTTTAAGAGCTGAAGAAAAAATGTATTTGAACTAGAGTAAGAGGAAAGGATGATGGCACTGCTTGACCTCCTGCTTCATTCATTCATTCATTCATTTATTGGTCTTCTTTCTTTCTTTCTTTCTTTCTTTCTTTCTTTCTTTCTTTCCTTCTTTCTGAATTGGTGAAGAATTCAATGAAAAAAAGACAAAACAAATTACAGATGAAAATTCCTGCATGTTACTAAGTGTTATTTATTTATTCATATTTAGATTTTTTTTTATATGTGAGTTTTTGTAATTATTTGCTTTTACCATTTTATTATATATATATATACACTACCATTCAAAAGTTTGGGGTCGGTAAGATTTTTTATGTTTTTAAAAGAAG
Source organism: Meda fulgida (assembly GCA_030578275.1). Classification (NCBI taxonomy): domain Eukaryota; kingdom Metazoa; phylum Chordata; class Actinopteri; order Cypriniformes; family Leuciscidae; genus Meda; species Meda fulgida. The sequence goes on along the minus strand of CM060625.1, from coordinate 15,449,931 downwards.
TCTCTTCTGCTCACCAAGGCTGCATTTATTTGATTAAAAATACTAAACAAACCCAGTAATATTGTTAAATATTATTTCAATGTAAAACAGCTGTTTTCTATGTAAATATTTTATAATGTAATTTATTCCTGTGATCAAAGCTGAATTTTCAGCATCATTACTCCAGTCTTCAGTGGCACATGATCCTTCAGAAATCACTCTAATATGATGATTTGATGCTCAAGAAACATTTATGATTATTATCACAGTTGACAACAGTTGTGCTGCTTCATATTTTTGTGCAAACAGTGATTCATTTTTTTCAGGATTCTTTGAAAGTTCAAGAGAAAAGCATTTCATTAAAAAATAAATATTTTGCATTATTATAAATGTCTTTACTGTCACTTTATATCAATTTCATGCGTCCTTTCTGAAGAAAAGTATTAATTTCTTTAAAAACAAAACAAAAAAAAAACAAATTGACCCCAAACTTTTGAACGGTAGTGTATATAAAACTTAATGTATTATTTATTTTGGTTTTAGTTTTAGTAATTTTAGTACTATAGCTTAAACTTACATATTTCAGTTATTTGCCCAGGCTAATTTAAGTCAACACCTGGTTGACCTTAATATTGCATTTAAAAATTAAATATTGTATATTTTTGCAAACTATGCCACTGGACATGGAATTTTTTGGGATGAGTGAGTTTTTTCTATTTATTGTTAACATTATAATATATAATGTTTTAGATTTCTTTGTGAACATCTTTTCAGTAAAAGATGTTCAGAGGGTTATTAGTAGTAAGGAAAAGGGAGAAAAGCGCTCTCTTCTGGGAGAGAGATGAGAAAAACAACCGATTCCAACTTTTTTTCTTTCCCGCCATGTCCCTCTCAGTTAATTCCTGCCGTTCCCATTCCCGCTAACAAATCCCCCACACCTAAATTTCATTTATACACTAATGATCTTTTAAGCTATTGTCAGTCAGTGCTTATTTGCTGTGATACTAACCGGTCCAGCACCCCGTGAAACAGCATGAAAGCCTCCTTCTAAAACTACTGTAGTTTATCCCACTTACAAAGGGAGATTGCCAGAAATTGCACAAAATGACTTAAGTGTAACCACGTCTCATCTCTGTTTAATGTACAAAGTTGCAGTCATGCGCTCTCGCACTCCCCCGCCGGTTCTGGTCACTGAGCGCTTCCTCGTTTCCATTGAAGCACAGAATAAAGATTTGCCGGGTCAAGCCTCCTGTCACCGTTTCACTCGCTCTAATTTCTCATCTCGTCCGTGCACATGTTGTAAATTATGCTCATAAAAGCCATTTGACGTTGTTATGATCGGTAGTTGCGCTCTGGACCGTGGGCCTGTAAACGTCAGATGCCGAGGGACTCCACAAACGAAGGGGAAAATGTAAAGTGCTACAGAAAAATAAAGTGGTACAGAGTGAGTGGACACACTTTTATTAGTCCTTTTGGTCATTAGAACACGGAACACCTGCTGACTTCACAATGTGTCCTGTGGTTTAGCTTTCATGGCAGTTGTTGCCAATGCCACAATGTCTATCATTAGCGGGCAAAAAAAAACAAACAAAAAAAAAAAAAAACTTTGTCAATGAATAAGTCCATCTGTAATCTTCATTATCAAGAGGTAGATCCCATTAGGAAGACATGCGCATAAACTGCGATGGAAACACATTTACCGAATAAATCCCTCGATGCGCAACAAAAAAAGAGATTTTCCTCAAGAGATCATGTGATTAGAAAAAAAATCTCACAGCATCTCAGATGTTGTCTTGGTCATTCTGAGTTGCCTGAACACAAGATAACACAACAGTGTTTATTGCATTTTGTCTGCGTGCAAGTAATTTATGATTTACAAAAATAGATTGCAGCAACTTCAATTTTTCTTACAGATGTTTTGCGCCAATTTCCCAGGAAGTGACGATTTTTTGGGGATAAACTTCAGGGTTGTTTTGATCCCCATTGACATTGTAGGGATACAAACAACTGAAACTTGCATCAAAATGTCTTCACAGGTTCCACAGCAGGAATGAGCGTGAGTGAATGATGACAGAATTTATATTTCTGGATGAACTATTCCTTTAACCTCTGCTTTCTCCTGAGCTGACGCAGATGACTTCCTGCCAGTAGTCTTTAGGAAAGGTGTGGGCGGCGAAGAGGAGGCCTTAACCTGGTGCTGACAACTCTGATGGTCGAGAGAGGCGATATTACTAAAGCAGAGTTTGTCATAGGGGATCATTTAAAGAGAACAAGTAGAGAACAAAAGCATTTAGACCTTTCAGTCTTTTTCTCTGCCTCTAGCTCTCTTTTTCCTTTTCCTGCCTTCTTATCCTAATGAGAGGTTCAAGGCTTTGCATATGGGACCGCTTTGCTCCAGCGACAATGATCTCTCTTTCAATTTCCCTGGTTCACACCTCCAATATCTTCAGAAAGACAGCACTAGGGCCCAGGATGTCCCACCATGCATTGCTTTAGGGCTGAAAGATCCCACTGAGCTGTAAAAGAGTAGAGAATGTGAGGCATATTATAAAGCAGACACTCTCTGTTTTTACAAGTGCGGGTCAGAACAAAAGAGTTTTGCCTTTTTTTTTTTTTTTTACCAGACAGTCTGCTTTGATTTTTTCTTTCCACTCTCATCTTCCCTCATCTTCTCATTTTATGTAAGTGAAGTGGAAAAGAACAGACAAGAATCAACTCTTTAAAGGAATAGTTCACCCAAAAATGAAAATTGTCTTCGCTTACTCTCCCTTATGACATTCCGATCCCCTGTGACTTTCTTCTGTGAAAAAAAGAAGTGTTTTTTCCATGCAGGTCTCTTCCATACAATGTCAGTTTTGTTTTTAATGATTTTGAAACTCCTCATGGTCACCAAGGCTGCATTTATTTGATAGAGTAAAACTGTTTTCTATTTTAATATCTTTTAAAATATAATTTAGTCCTGTGATGTCAAAACTGAATTTTCAGCATCATTACTCCAGTCTTCAGTGTCACATGATCCTTCAGAAATTATTCTAATATACTGATTTGAAGAAACATTTCTTATTATTAACATCAAAAACAGTTGTACTGCTTCATATTTTTGTGGAAACCATGATACTTTTTTCTCCTCAAGATTCTTTGCTGAATGGAAATTTCAAAAGAACATAATTTATTTGAAACAGAAATCTTTTGAAATATCGTAAATGTCCTTGCATTTACTTTTGATTAATTTAATGTGTCCTTTCTGAAAAGTATTCATCTTTCTGATCCCAAACTTTTGAATGCTAGTTCATGCATATTTATATACAGTATATGTATGTATGTGCTGTATATGATCTGGTCTTATAGTGACCTGAGGCACACCACACCACTGCCTATCCTCCTTTTGATCCATCTATAGAGAGAATTTAAAATCTCCTCCTCTCTTCATTTCTCACTCATTGATCTCTCTTGCTTTCCCTCTCGATCCCCATTTTCCCTCTTTTGTGAATTTTGTGTCTGAAATAATGAACCACAACAGTATTGCAAAGAAGTGGGACTGACACTTGCATTCCACAGCAACACACACACACACACACACACACACACACACACACACACACACACACACACACACACACACACACACACACACACACTCACACTCACACTCACACTCACACTCACACTCACACACACACACACACTATCTCTCTCCTGGCTGATGCTTTGATGACATGGTGGTGGTGTAGCCATGAAGGCCGGGTCTTTTGAACACCATCAGCAAAACCCTTAGATCCAGTAAATCTGGGCAGTGTGTCTTTCCAGCAAATCAGATAGAGATTTACTGTTCTGTTTTCCTTGAATGTACGCAAACATACTGGAGTTCTGCACAGAGTGGAAGTTAGAGACAATATTATTTTGTACATTTAAAGTTTAGGGGTTTTAATATGCATTATTATTTTTTTTAGCTCAGTTTCTGGGTCTGTTGAACTTTGGGCACTTTTATGTGCCAGAAGGTTGATTTTTATTAGAACTAACAGATTATCCTTTTATTATATTTAAGTCACATAATTTTTTTATTTCATTTTATTTTATTTTTTACCTTATACTAGACCCAGGCAATCATATTTCAATCTTAACATATGCTAAATATTGAAAATATACTTTTTAAATGTAACATTTTGAATTGTTTTTAAATCAACAGAAACCTTTAAAAAAATTTGTGAAAATTATTTCTAGCAATTTGTACACAAATTTACCTCGTAAATTCCACCACAGCCAACAATTTTGCTCCCAGTAATTTTTTAACAAAATTTAGTATACTTGATTAGTGTACCATGATTGAAATGAAATGGAAAACTAAGTGAATAGAATATATATATATATATATATATATATATATATATATATATATATATATATATATATATTCTATTTTCCATATATATAATATTTTTAATTTTGATATTTTAATACAAGTTCAGGAGGTCAAAGTTCTCAAAGGAACATCCATAAATGTGCTCAAGTTCAATCACAACACAAGAAGTATTTCAGATCGTGAAATTGCAGGATTACATCATTAAAAACTGTCAGACTTTTTGTAATCTAAGCGTGTCTTATCCTGCTCCCGGGAATCGTTATCCAAATTTTATGTTGGGAGTGTTTTTGATTATATGGTCTCGTTATTATAATTCTGAGTAAAAAAAAATCCCTACAAGCATTTTTTGAATCTCAATTAGTGTTATGTTGCCTGTAGAGGAAATGTTTTTATAATGATGAAAGACTGTTTTATGACAGCACAATTTAATAGACTGCTATCAAAATGAGACACTCCTACCCACTTGTACAAACACACACGAGACTACCTGTTCATTCACCTCATTCCCGTCTTTTCTGTCTCTTTTATTCTCTCCACCTGTCTGTGTTCTTCTCCTTAGAGGAGGCGTCGTCTACCAAGCACCAGGGTCTGGAGTCTGAACGCAAGTCTCTGACGGAGTTGCAGAAGGAATGCACTGCCAAAAGGTGAGTGATTGTCAACCTGCAATTATCCGTCCCTCTTTTCTCGTTTTCATCCCTAGTTTTCTACCCTCGAGTCCAGTGGTCTCACATCTGTCAGACATTACCGTGATGGGCCGCAGAACTGGGCGCTCCTTCATTCTGTCGGTTTTTCCAAACGCTTTGGGAGATTATATGGTCAACTCATGCAGACTAAGGGGCATGCTGGATATATTTGTGTTTTCCCACCCACTCAAATTGCATAGTGTGACAATAAGCAGATTATGTTGTGCCAACCCTAATGGGTTTGACACGACCCGAAGGGTCACACACAGTGGGCTGACCTCTGAAATAATGCATTTGTATGTCTGGTGGTGTTCATCTGCCTCTTGTATGAGTTGTCAGGTCTCGGGTAATTCTGCCGTAATCATTGCTATTTATTTTGTAGTTTTGCCTTTTTTTATAGGTTGCAACATTCAATAGAGGGGAAACGGAATTATGAAATTATATAATCCATTCAAATCTTTCAACCCAGTTTATATATTATTTATATATTAATTTCTACATTTCTATCACCCTATGGAGTCTGGGTCCCTTGCCACTGTCGCCTATGGCTTGCTTAGTCTGGATTTATAAGGCACTTAATGTTTAGTAATATTATTGATTTGACTGCACAGACACTATTGGATGGGAACAAAACTTGATCTGAATTGAGCAGGATGATGTTTTCTGCAGAGTTGCTTTATAACTGAATCAATTGAATTGAATAAACATTGAACTGACTTATAGGTGAATTGAACGCTTTTCATAATTGAACTTTACACAGTTACTGAACTGAACTGACTTCAACTGAATAACGGCGCTATATTCATATTTATTATAAAATAAAAATACAATTTTAATTCATCCCTCTTAAAGTACAATCACTACAGCCATACAGATGTCTCTGGGTGTTGATTCACACCTCATGCTTTTTTGTCACATCGGATACCCATCGGATATCGGAGTTCACAGTTTAACAGTGGTTGTTTTGACCAGATTTTGGGTGGTGTAGAGCAGGCCTAGTGGACCCACATGGAAGCTATAGTCCAGTAAGGAAGGTATATCCTTCATACCTCATCATTATTTCCTTCCTGCCTCTTTCTCATGACTGTAAATGAATACCACATTATCCTCTATCATTACTCTTCATCTTTCTCCTCAAGTCATAGAACCAGTAGCTGAAAGCTGAACATGAAAAGTAAAAATTTTTTCAACCCCTTGCACCTCACCTAGACAGGTCTTGGTTTAGCTGTGCCCGTCCTGAGGTAATGGTGTGTCCCTTACTTGACAGATGTGTTCTGGCTAGGGTTGGTTGTACCATTGGAGGATGGGGTCAGAGTGGAGGAAGTTCATTGTAATTTGGCAGTTATGATAATTGAGAAGCTCTTATACCATTACTAGAGAGATGATTCAGAGCATCATTAGCGAAGTGAACTTCCTGAAGCCAATATAAACATTGCAGTTAATTCTTCTTCTCTTTCCTCTTCTTGTTCTTTTTCATCTCTATGTCATTGTGACTCCGTATTATTTCCTGTCTTGCTCCTTTCTTTTGCTGGTTATACAGTGGCCCCAAAAAGTATTAAGTAACTTTTGACACTAAAATTATACTTAAGATGTGTGAATTTCATTTTATTCGATACATATAAATATCAAACACAAGTGACACAAATGTCATCAGAGCCTGATTTTTGTTGCCATTTATTTCAGTAACTTTTAACCAAATGGTCCGACATTTGTTTGTTTTAGTAGATGTATGAACACACAGGTTTCCTAGTATATTGTATATACATCTATATTAATTTTATATAATGATAATAACACCAACATCAGCAACAATTATTATTATTACTATTATTTCTATTTATTTTTATGAATATATTGAAATTATATTATACATTACTATTATAACCATAATAATAATATAACTAATAATAATGTATTAAATAATATCAATGTAGATAAATAAATAAATATATATGATTATTAATGTATTGTATAATAATATATGAGTAAATAAAGATGAATAATTTATTATTATTATTATTATATTATTATTTTACTGATAATAATACAAATAATATGTCTGCTTACACTTAATTTAAATATGGAGTGAAAGATTTTGAAGTTCTGTGTGTGTTCTTCAACAGAGAGCTGTTTCTGAAGTCTAACGCCCAGCTCACCTTCCGCTGTCGTCAGCTTATATCAGAGCTGTCCTACATTTATCCCATTGATGTGGTGAGTGTTTAACTCCACACACAAACAATGTCACACTCAAACACACTCAACAGAAACACTCATAATGCAGCTTTCTGTCTTTCACATGTTGTGCTGATAGCTGGAACGTGTGGCATGCTGGGAATATTAGAGGTCTGGGTCTTTGCGGATTGGCTTTCCGTTACTGGCTTTTAACAAGTCTTGGTTTCTCACCATTTCAGGATGACCTAGAACTACTGTTCAGTGTGTACGCTGCCTGGTACCCACAGAGTCCTGCTGCCAGTCAAATCAGTTTACAAAATAAAGCCACTGAAAATGAGCAGAAAACCACATTCAGACCAAACTATCCTCTGCCAAGCTTTTTCAGTCAGTGTATGAAGGATTTGATTTATCGGCTGCTCATGTTGGTCCAGAATGCTGTGCTAACAACTGCTTTTCTGCTGTTTTCTTTTTCTGTTTGCAGAACAATCAGAACGATTATGTGATTTGTGGTGTTAAACTGCCCAATTCTGAAGACTTTCAAGGTAGGTTTTGATTTGGCAATTAAATATACCTGAGAAACATTTGAATTGGGTATCCTGAGTTGTGACAGACTGATTTATTAACCAATTAATTAGGCAATATTCTTTTTTTTTTTTTTTACTTTTATATTTTTTAGTGATCGCTCTCACTTAAGTAAAAAAAAATCTTCAAACAGCTCGACAAAGCTCACATTTTCCGTTCTCAAATATATTGAGTTCATATTTCAGTCTACAGAGTTCGTTTGGAAGTGGACTGGGACCCATCTTTCAGAGGTCTCGGTCCGCTTCTTTGGTGTGCACCAAGGTTCAGTTCAGCATTTACACATATTCAAATGAACCGCACTAAAGGAGCAATCGCACCAGGATTCGTTTTTTAAATGAACCAAGCCTGCCGAGTGTGAACACACCCTTACATCAGAGGAGGAAACTGAGCTAAGCTGATTAATCAGTTTATATTTGGCCATTTTGAAATTATGATCGTGCCCGCTTGGTCAATTAACATAGTGTTAACTGTCCAAAATATAATGATAGCTCACATCAGTGATTTCAGTGGCTTTTGAGTGAATTTTGAGAAACTTTCCATGAATTTGGGGGGTTTAAATGTCTCATTTGATGTCATTAAAGTGTATAACAGTATATCATGCATTAAAAAAGTCAGAAATATTTGTCAGATTTGTTTGCATTGTAAACTGGTTCACTGTCACTCTCTGAATTAAATCAGTTCAGAATCAGATACAGCGAATCTAGACTCATCTGGTGAGGAGCTCTTAAATCCCCAGTCAGTTCTGCTTCACTGGCTGTAATTCTCTTGATTTCTGGGTTTCTTCAGTCTGGCTGTGGACCACAGGCTCCAGGCCATCAATCAATCATCCTCCTCTGTTCTGATCAATGAAGCCCTGTGTCCATGGAACCCTTCAACTTGTGGTTAAGAGTGAGCTCACTCTAGTCAGTTATTCACACAGCAAGAACCGTGGTCGGACCTTCTGACTTCTCGCATTATATGATAGAAAAGGATTTTATTAGGGCATTCATCTCCCAGTTCCCTATAGTTAGGCATTTGGGGTTTTTATTAAGGAGAATGAATTGTGTGTGATGGGTACAAGTGATGTCCTTTGTTGTGTTGGCTATGGGGAGAGTTATTCATCTAATTTCCCATGTGTCCTTTAGGCAGCACTGTATGTGTCGCAGAGAATCAGGTTTGGCTTTTTTCAGGCAAGGGAGGCATGACTTCAAAAGAACAGAGGTTAATGGAAGCCAGGTTGAACCGCGCACGCAACAAAATGCATATTCACATACATACATATGTAGTCCTTCACGTATGTGGCTATTGCTTGCCAGTTTTCTCATTCATGCATTTTGAAAGCACAAGATGACAACTCATGCATATACAACTTATTTCTTATACAAAATAAGTCTCACACAGCTTTCCATAAGTGGTATAGTCTGTGTCCACAGCGCGTTGGTTTCATCTGCAAATGCGTGGCTGTTCTAGCCTGGAAACTTTCTGTAAGCTGAAATGTAGTGAGTACAATGGAGCATATGTAGTTTAAGGGGTGTTCTGGGAAATGTAGTTTGGATGCATGTTTATGATAAAGCAGAAGTGTGTGTGTGTTAGAAAAAAAGCTTTTTGCATTTTTTTCATAACACGTAATTACTAGTTGTCCTTTCAGTTGCTTAGCAACTAAACATTTTTTGCTTGGCATTTGGGCTTTTTATTTGAATTTGCTAGAAATGCCCCAAAAGGTTGCTGTTCAGACTGAAATGGGGCCATCAGAGTGATTGCATATAATTATTTAGGAAATGCACACATTGGAGTGTGATTATACATATTTAAAGACAGAACATTAAGCCGATCCTTGTTTTCAGAGTAGCTTTTAGCCTCTGGTGATGCCTTTGACCCCATCAGGAAAGGGGATCGCTGAGGTGAACTGAACTTTTGCATGGTATTAGGTTATTATGCGGCTCCCTATAACTCAAGGGCCCTAAGGAGACAAAATGAATGGCCTTCATCAGCTTCCATCAACTTAACAAATGGCCTCTGATTTACAACTTCAGATTGGAGTGAATTAACTTCAGTTGTTGTGACTCATCCTTAAAACCAGAATGTACAACTTTTGACCTCAACAGAAATGAAGGTTGTAGCACTGTAGAAAAGAATAAAGAACCATTTTTGGATTGCTAATATTTTTTGCACTGACATTTATTTAATGCTCTCTTAAAACAATTCTAAATTTTATTATATTAATTATTAGACACTATTATTAGAATCCAATGTTATTACAATATTTTGTTTAATATTCAGAATTGAAATTGTTTGTTGTAGTGAATTAATGTTGAATATTTTATTATAAATAAAAGCTATAATAAAAATGAATTTGTAATGCAGAGGCATATGAGTGGGAAATGTCTCAATGCAGAAAAATCTTAATGGTTCTAAAACTGGCTTCATTTTTTTCAAAATAAAATAATTAATTCCTTTTTGATTCTGGTTAAATATGACTGGCCGGGAGCTTATTTAATGAGATTCACTCGTTTGAGTTTTATTTGCACTTCATTTTACATTCTTTCAAATTTACATGTTTTCTGTGTTTTCCACTCTAGCAAAGGATGATGGGAGTATTGCAGTGGCTCTGGGTTACACGGCACACCTGGTGCTGATGATGTCATGCTTCCTGCAGATTCCGCTTAGGTATCCAGTCATCCACAAGGGTTCCCGCTCCACCATCAAAGACACCATCACCGACAAACTCACAGAGAAGGAGCGAGAGTAAGAATGTTTTTTGTGATTCTTTTTGTTGTATTGCTCACTGATTATTTGGACTGTTTTTCACAAGTCTGTAAATCTTTTTTTCCCTACTTTTTATTAACAGTTTTAAGCAGAAAAGCAGACAAAACAAACCAATTGATTTATCTTATGCATTACACTCTCAAGACTTTCTTCCCTTAACACAGGGATATTTATGCATCTTTTTGCACCTGTGGTGTATGGATGTGTGTAATTTGTACACCTGTCTGGTTCAATAATGTGTGTTCAGGGATGGTTTAAGGCCCTTCTTGAATTAAACGCTACTTAAGCGCCACAGGATTCCGGCTTTCATGTGCCAGCCCTGTCCCCCTGAGCCCCTTGCCTCCCTTTCATCCATTCCTCTTTAAGTCTATTTTCTTTCATCTTTTTCTCTCATCCTCCTCCTCTGTAGATTTACAGTCTGTTGCAGCATGGGAGATAAATAACATTCTCAAAAGAGGGTCTCTTGCTTGCTTAAATTTTTGTATTATATATTCGCGTATCTTACTAATTGACACATTTTGTCTAAGTGGCAGAAGTGCTCCACTAATGGGAATTGAAATAGATTTACAGCTTTTTAAAAATTCTTCAGTATTTAAAAAAAAGTATTTTAGTTCTTTGTACTGTTTTACTTTTAAAAAACCTTTTTGTCACGTTTATTGATTGTAAAAAGAAGGCAGGAAGCGATAGGGATTTTTTTTTAGGGAAACAAAACTAATTCATAAATTGATTTTTTTTTTTCGATTAGTCAATTATTCCATATACTATTTTCTAATAAATAATAACCGTAACTTCTGCCATTTAATCTTTTCAACGTTTTATTCAAACATTTTCTCATAAAATACTTTTAAACAAATAAAACATTTCCAACATGAAAAATTTAGTGCCAAGAATTCAAAGTCATCTATTAGTGTGATGCATCCTAGAATTGTTGCAAACCAGATTCAAACTTGTGTTGTCTGAATGAGCACCACAACTCAGCGTGTTGGCACCTACCACTAGGCCATGGCTTTGACTTTTTTCTTCTTCTTGTCATGACTACATCATGATGACATTTTCATTAACCCATGAGTCATAGGTGCATTGTTGTTTGGAGATAGCAATATGATTGTGTTTATGCTTGTAAGGTTAATTCTTTTCCTTCAAGTCTGTTGGTAAACCGTTTTTCTTTTGATATCAATCTTACGTCAACGTTTATAACTCTAACTCTAGTATCATTTCATCATCTAATGAGATTTTTACGCAACTTTTGAAACCACCACCATAAATTCAGTCTTGTCCCCCTAATCTTCATAGTTTCACGTTAAATTGCATCCTCAGGGTGTGATGTTGCCCTACCGTGTCTCAAGATAATTGTAATTTTACTTTTTGTGTGCATGCTATACTGTGTTTGCCATGGAAACGGATACATATTCTTCAGGCTTGGCCTTTGGGGTCCGAAGACCCTGGCATTTAATGCCAGAATGTGTGGGCACTGCAATTACGGCGCCGGCTACCCTGTTGAAATTATTGTTTTTCTGTGTTTTGTTGTCGTAACTAAGCATGAGCGATCCAAGAAGCAAGGCTGCTTGTGTGTGCTGATTACATGTCTGTGGTGCACATGCCCAGAGAGGTATCGCATTCCTGCATTCCGCACATGGCGAAAAGCCCCTTAATGAAACTTGCAATAAAATTGGATTGTTATAATCAGATGGGCCCCCTTTTGAGTGACGGCTCGAGATGCCTTTCTCTGCTTTTGATGTAGGATTAATGGCTGATTTCAACAGCTTATAAATGAGGAGGAAGAAGATGAAGAGGTGAGAGAGAGGGGGCAGAAAGTATAATCCTGGATTGTGCCAGCTCTTCTCCTCTTCCCCTCTTCTACTCACGCTGAAGCTGCACACAAGTACTCGGAAATTACTTGATTGAAATGATTTGCTACGATGGCATTTGGCAGACATTTTTATCCAATGTTACTTACATTGCATATAAAAAAAATCAATTTATTCACTCCCTGGAAACCTTACCCATGATGTTGTCATTATAAGCGCCATGCTGTATTGTTTGTGCTACAGGAAACTTGTGATCTGATTAGGTCACTTTCGAAAAACAGGTGATACAACAGAAGGACATAAACAGTGAGACTAAAAGTATAATTGAACAAACCCACAGTAATTGCAAGTAATGGCTAAATATTTTCGTGCAACACATACTTAATTTCACTGCACAGACTTGGTCACCAGACTTGATAAAAGTGTTACTGAAATACAAACAAAGTGCAATATACTGTAACTGTATGTGTACAATAAATAAATATATATTTGCTTACCTGTCTATTAAAACACATGCAAGAGCGGAGTCTCTGTGGACAGATCAAGTCCAAGTTTGTTGCGAGCTCTCTCCATCCTGTAAACGTCACGCTGATATTGATCCTTTTTTTAATTTCTCCATTTTTCCTAAAGCCTCCTTACCTAAGTTGATCCATGTTTAAGGTTTTTGGGATATTCTGTACTCGCCAATCTATATCCGTGAACCATGATGACTGAACGACACAACAGCGGTGTGCAAGATATTGTAGCATAGATATCATAGGTATAGATTCCTCATTAATAGCGGCCCATTTAAACGACAGCTAATGAGGCATCTATGTATTATTCCTATGGTTTCTACAAGCGCGGATATTACTTCATTGATAAGTGACAATGACCAGGGACGTGCCATTATTAAAAACTGGAATTTCTCTTGATTTACAAATCCTTGGGAACTTTTGGGATAATTTAAGTACCCAACTGCATGAAATATATCACACTGTGAAAGTGGTTTTAGAGTAATTTATTACAAAAATCTTACATATTTTACCTTTGGTGTCAGTAAGATACTTACTTACTATAAATACTTTTATTCAGCAAGGATGTATTAACTAATAAAAAAATGTGACTGTAAAGACATTTATAACAAAAGATTTCTATTTTAAATAATTGATGTTCTTTTAAACTTTGTTCGTCAAAGAATCCTGTAAGAAATGCATCCCAGTTTCCAAAAAAAACAACTGTTTTTAACATTGATTATAATAAGAAATGTTCCTTGAGCAGCAAATCAGCATTTTAGAATGATTTCTGAAGGATCATGTGGCACTGAAGACTGGAGTACTGATTCTGAAATTTCAGCTTTGCCATCATAGGAATAAATGACATTTTTACATGTATTATTAGAAAACAATTTCTTTAATAATATTTCACAACATTACTGTGTTTACTGGATTTGTGATCTTTTTTTTTTTAAATGCAGCCTTTTTTCACAAACATTAAACAAATCGTGCTTTCCCCAGACAAGGCGACAATATCTTTAGAAATGTTTTATTTATTTAATTTATAATAGTAGTTTTAGCTTAAACTACACATAATTTTTTAATAAATGCATCTAAAAGCTTGCTACAGTTTTAAAAGCAGCTCAACTTTTAGGCTACTAAAAATGTAGTTAAAGGAATAGTTGACCTCCAAAACAAGCATTCTGTCAATATTTATGTAACCTCACGTTGTTGAAATCCTGTATGGCGTTTCTTTAAAATATTTCCTGCGTTCGATTGAAGTAAGAAAGACATTCAGGTTTGGAACGACATGAGGGTGATTTAAATGATTAATGAATTTTAATTTCTGGGTGAACTATCCCTTTAAACCAATAGTGTCACTACTTTTAGTTAGCTAGAACCTCGACTCTGCTACACAGACCAAATATTTAAAAAGAGTCCAAAATAGCATCTGATTTATCTGTCAAGTCCTCCAGCAGTAGAAATGACCACATCCCTTTAGCTGCGGCTGGCTCAGATTAGGCCTTGCACATTTCCCATGTTCAGTTATGTCTAGCGCACACGTCCCCCACAAAGCTTTCCGATTTGTTGCGTTCAACATTCATGTAAAGATCTCTAGATGTTCTATGATTTTCAGCCACATGAATGTAACACAATAGTCTGTCTTTCTTCGGAGCGCCAGTGTAGTAGAAGCTTTACAAAGTTCACAGACAGTACATTCGTCCACCCACCTCCCCTTTCTGCCAGTCACAGCAACTCCCTGGAGACAGCGCTGTTATGAAAGTCAAACAACAATCAGGACACACTCTTCCTGACCCTTAGAGTGTGTGTTTGTGAATGTACGCTTGTTTGTGTGAGGGCTGGCCAGCACACGGCCATTAGCAGCAGCTGAGCAGGGGGTGAAGCCGCTCAGCTGTTTAAACTGCCCCATGTATGCATGTTTGCAGATGAATCAGGTGCTGTTGAGAAGATGAAGGTCTAACCCTTCAGAAGTCGGACTCCAAAGCTCATTTAGGTATGAGTTACAAGGAGATGGAGAACAGACGGACCTATGTGGCCCTCGTAATTAACTCCGCACGAGCCGGGCCTGCACCAGATCCTATTATCCCCACTCCTACCTTGACCCTGTGACCTCCACACACCATAACTTACAGCAATATGAGCTGTAATCAGCCCAGAAGTGTCATTGTTTAACATTGTGTCAGCCTTACGCTTGACAAATGCTTTTTAAATCATCTTCTCTATCTCTCTCATGGCCTGTTGGGTCTGGCATTCATATGTCTATCTCTCTGTCGTAGCAGGGTCTTGGGTTTGTATAGTGTGCATTCTCTGAGCTGGAGTCTAGGCAGCTCATTAATCTCCTCCATTTTGGGAAGAAGCACCGGAGGTCCTCATAACTGCGCTTACTGAATGACATTTCTTTGTAGCCTGTGCTCTACAGCCAAATAGTGCGAATCAAGCTGTCATTTTTTAGCTCTAAGACGTAAGCAATCATTTAACAGATACTTTTATCCAAAGCAACTTCAAGTACACGTATTAAAGGTTTTCACTCTACACAGGGCCAGGCAAAATTCAGAATTGAAGATTTGGCTCCCTTTCAATTCAGGAATGTGTGTTTGAAAGTGTAAGGCCCGGCTAAATCGATCCATGGCGGCATTCGATCAGCGGGGAAGGTCTCTGCGTGTTACTGTCTTTCCGGGTGGCAAAGGGATTTTTGATTAAATGCAATACATTTTCTCATGTATTAACTCGTTATTTCATCTGACTCCATAAATGAAAAGATTTTAATGATATCTGTGCATCATTAAATGTGAGTGAATGTTTGACTATTCTTTTTACTAAAAACTTCCATATACTATAACTACTATAACTCTATAATAAAAATAACAAAATCCAATTCAAAGCCAATTTCTTAATCAGTTCAAAGATAATCAATACAATAACATTGAATGCTATAGAATAAAGAGAAAGAGATGCAAACCCGACATTAAGAAATAGGCTACATGAGGCTGAGTCTAGGCCGCTCTCAGCCTCACGGGCTAATCTGAGGTACAGAAAGGCCCCGAACCCTTGCTGCGTTCCATTAAATAGCCAAAACCTCTTTCACATGGAAACATGCTAACAATGGTAATTTTCATTCAGAGATTACACCTTTTGGGGGATAGGAAGACCATTTGCATATCTTCCTTTGCGTGTCAGTTTCTCTAAACTTCTAAAAACCTTATTTCCTTTTGTTTTACTTGTTTGGAAATGAGACATTTGTACCACTCACTCTGAGACATTTTAAATGATACTAAACATAATACTCGATGATAATCATTCACATTAAACCATATCTATTCTTATGTGAAATGTAGATAAGGTGAGACTTTCGTTTCAGGGTAAGAGGGGGAAGTCAAATGTTAATGCAACTTTTAATGACGTCTGCAGTCTCAAAATTATTCAACCTCCTGAATAGGACACCTCACAACTGGTGGCCATTGCTCATGAGAAAGGGGCTAAGATTCATCAGAAACGCTGCCAGAAGCTGGTGTCTGTTTATACATCAGGTTTGTAGCAGATCATAACAACAAAAGGGTGTTCTACTAAGTACTAGATGCTTGCCATGAAGGGGATCAATAATTTTCAGACTGCATAAGTCATTATAATTTTTTAATTTTCAGTTGAATTTGGGGAAACCACTTGAAACTTTTGTTCTGTTGAGCTATTTTTTTTGTTTGATTTGTTCATAGCAAACAGCTGAAAGTCTGTACATTTTGCCAATAAACCTGATTTGCAATGGGGGTTGAATAATTTAGTTTACAACTGTTTGTATGTATATATATATATAGCAAACAGGAAAAAGAATTGCAATGTAAGGAATAATAATCATATACATATATATATATATACACATCACATTTCAGATCACATTTCTTGCTATATTGTGCATAATGGTATCATTACTGTTCCCACAATCTGTAAAACATCTTACTTCAGCTTCATTCAGCCACCTCCTAGGTGTCAGTGAGGTGGCCCATAAGCTGGTACAACGTCTGACCTCACCTCCCTCACATTGTTTAGGGCTTCATCCGATCGCCCAGCGTGTGTATATACAGATCGAAATGATGTGGCCACCTCAGGCCAAGATTTACCCATCTGATGATAAAGCTGTCAGGACAGTAATTGTGAATAAGATGAGTGAAGTGTGAGTATTTTGGTGATAATCACTAGTCATTTGTCACTGAAGCACAATGAAAGAGCCAAAAATCTTCCTTAAGCAGATGAACTTGACCTTTGATAAATCATGGAGTTGGTTAGCTGGACTCATATTAAGAATCTTTGTGTAATTTTCCATAACCAGTCACTGTTGACCTGTTTCTGTAGGACTAGGCTTAACCGACCCATAATAAATGAGATGTTGGAGAGATATTATGTGACTTGCGTTTCTATGCGTTCACTTACTGAAATTATAATGTTATCTTCAAAGCTTTACACTTGATATAAACATTCTTAAATTTCCAGCCTACTGTGTATATAAATTGAGATCTAGAATTGTCAGGCCAAATTCCCAGTGTCATAACTGTGAAGCATTTGGAGATCTTGTTTTTCTATACTGTTTCTTTTTTAAATGATAATGGCTCTGTTTCAAACCCTAGTGAGCTGAATAGCTAGACATGTTAGGGTGTCTCATGTGCTCCAAATGCAAATGTTGTTCAGCGAAAATAAGCAGCGAATTAAAGCTTCCTAATTTTTAGAATAATTTTATGGCAGCATCATATTTATCCTTAGATACATTAAAAAAAATAATGATGTGCACGAATAAATAAATGCTGCAATATTTGCTAAAAAAACAAAACAAGAATTGTACATTTTTAATTTTATGGTGACTTTAACGATATACTCTGTGTTAGCGCCAAAGTAATTACAGAGTGTCACGTCATGTGAATTTGCGTGGCATGCTTGAGTGACTGTTAACAGAGTTGGTGCCAAGAAGGTTCCATTTTGGCTATGATGCTACCTATGTAGACAGTAGATGTAGTTTTCACCAGTAGTTTTCACCAGTATATGGTTATATAGCACTGGATGCCTCATTAGCTGTAATTCTGTAACTCAGTGTCAGGCTACATTCCAATGTCACATTCTGAGTAATTTCCG
Organism: Meda fulgida; assembly: GCA_030578275.1. Taxonomy (NCBI): domain Eukaryota; kingdom Metazoa; phylum Chordata; class Actinopteri; order Cypriniformes; family Leuciscidae; genus Meda; species Meda fulgida. Next base: position 15,431,990 of record CM060625.1, on the reverse strand, counting down.
TGTTTATTTGATTTTACAGGTTCTTAAATTGTACAGGGCTCATCCATTAAACCTGAACATTCACTGTAATATTGACCCACCAGTCTCGTAAATGAAATCTGACGAATCCCCATTCAGCCATAAAACATTTTTTTTTACAAACAACCTTCTTGGCTTCTTGTTAAAGCTTTTTTCCCCACTACTTTTACTTACTTAGCCAAAATTCCTATCTAAAATGACTTAAAATGCACTAATTGGACGGACAGAAATGGGAGCTCAATAAATTTCCGGATCCAAGATCAGTTCTTCATAGTATTGAAGGCGTAAACTTAAGGTTAACAGCTCTGACCATTACGCTACCACCCTCCCAGACCATTGCTTTTTTCAGATTTTCTTTCTCTGCATATTAGAGCAATTGTCTCCCAGTGAGACAGTCTTGGAGTGCCGTCCTGCTTCCTTCTTTCTCCACCTGTGAGACAGTCTTGGAGTGCCGTTCTGCTTCCTTCTTTCTCCACCTGGGATGCCTCCTCTGTGACCAAATGATGTGGTTTGGAGTTTTTTTTTTTTTTTTTTGCTCCAGAAAAACAAGACCTGCACATATTTAATCTACTATCCCTTGGCCCTCCTCTTTCCTTAATGTAGCACTAAAAATACACATAATTGTTTTACCGTATCGTTCTTTGCAATCTTGGAAGCTTCTTTCGGCCCCCCTGGATGCATTCTTGAAATGCAATGGACTCTAACAACACGTTGCACCCACATTTCTTCACTTCTAGCCCATTGCGGCACGGTTGATTGCCGCAGAGCTCGGAGAGGCCGGGAGATGCGATCCAGATGTACTCTGGGTGATGGAGTCCAGAGATTGGCCCATTAAACCCAAGCCCCCCTCTCATATTGGCTTTTATGGGGAAGTGTATGATGGCGCTGTCCACATTTTCAGAAGGACTTTATGACAAGCGTAAAAATGGAAGTAGGGATTGACACATCGCTCCATGAGTTGAGGAGTTGCCAGCTTGGGCTCCCAGACCAGAGAAGGCGGCCATGAGGAACTGTGAGCTCAAAGGAAAGGAAAATTATTAAAGGATCCTTTGATGATGCCTGCTAAGATGGCCTGTACTTCCTTTTTGGGGTTGGCTGGTTGTATTTTTTTTTTACCATCTTTGAAAGGATCACAGCTCAGTTCCTCCTTGTCTGAATGCATTTCTTGAGACACATCAAAAATTTAAACCATTCCAATCAAACCATTGCATTTTTTGATTTAGCAGTGTGATTCATAACATAATGACTTCTTCAAGGGCTGATATCATTTAAAAACAGTGGAAAGACTCGTCAGTCTTTTATTTGGCCCTCAGGGACGAAGTCCGGGTCTGCCAGAATCAGTTTGATGAGACTGAAAGTTGATAAAAGCGCTCCTCATAAAGACAGAAGACTGGACCCTGGCTGTACCCGGCAGCTGAATACATCATCCCTCTGGCTGTCTTCTCCTTGTTTCCATCCCTCTATCTTCTAAACGTTCTTGAGATGTGGATCGTGCCATGTTTCCATTGTTCTTTAAATCATTCAGCTCTTGTTAATATCTTCAGGTCCAAATTGTCTCAATTTTTAATCATGTTTTGATTAGCCAGATCAAACTCGTATTTGTTGGGCTACCTGTTTATGATGCTTGGAAATACCTCTAATTTGAAATGGCCTTTTTTGATTGTTCAGTTTATCTTTTCAAAATCGTTAACATTCTTGTTTGTTGAAAAGATGATCTTGTTCTTGTTGATCAAGTCTGTCAGATAAGATCTTCATTGTTACGTTCTTTTTAGGGTTGCACAAAATATTGTTACAAAATTGGTTATTGGCTAATTTATCGTTTTATATACATCAATAAAATAAAAATTTGATTTAATTTGTTTGAATATATTAATTATAGTTAATCCATTACAATATATATGTACACAATTTTTACAATTCATTTTTTTAATATGCATGTATCAGTCATCGGCTATAACATGAAAATAAATACTTTTGTTGAGCAGAATATTAATATCTATATATAGATCTGCAATTGTTTTCTTTTTATATGCATTTTGATTGACCAACGCAACTGTACATTTTTTTTGTTTGTTTAAAACTTTTTTGGTTGTTGTTCAGGATGTTCTTTGGTCTTCAGGTACATTTGACTGAGGGAATTTCCGTGCTTGTGCTGCAGTTTTCCAGACTAGCTATGATCTTCATTACGAAGCTTCACTCTTTGCGTCCGCCTGGCGTGCTACTGGCTTCGATGAGAGTTAAGGGAATTCTACAGCAGCCTGCTGTTTGGTGGGTGGTCGGAGTGGATCGTGCATTGGTCCAAGAACTGTTGAAAATCTTCCCAGCTACTCAGAATGACCTGCGCTAATGTATACTCGCCGCAAGCCACAGCACATGTTGCGTCTGCCTGTTTACATATCATAATTGATACTCCAAATGTACAATCTCCAAATCTCCAACCTTGTCATCCTAATTCTCAATCGTGCTGGTGCATACTCTCTCTCCATTTGTGAACAGCCCATATTTATGTATTAACACCCTTGCATGCACGTTTTCCCACAGTCCTTCGTTCTTTCTGGTGCGCACACTTGTTGCTTCTATCTCCTGCTTTTCTGATCACACATAAATGCAACATACCTTTCAGCGTTCCCTCTCCACACATTGTCGTTTAATTCACCTGGGAAAGTGAGAACATTCCCCATAACTAGAGTTTTTAATGCAGTTTCAGATGTGGGGATTCATAAATCAAGCCTGCTTCTTTTAAACAAACACCTGCGTCCAAACTGTCACAGCTAATGGCAGCACTTGCCGTATAAATCAACCATAGCTGTAACTCCCAATATCGTAGAAACGATTACACTGAGCACCTGCCACACAATGCCATTTTAATGGGCCAGGCACAGTCGATAGCCCACGCTGTAACCGTTCTGACATTTTTGGGCTCTCTTTTAAAGTATGCGTGTGTCTTGAAAAGGTCTAAAAGGGATTTGTGGGTCACTTGCTCTGTCATCTTAGTTTCTTTATGAGCTGTTGTAAGAGAACAAGGTGCATTTTCCCCCACAGCTTTTTAATTAAGACCAGAAATGGGGCTGGAGAACTGGAAGGGAACACTTTTTACTGTATGCTATAGGTATTTATTATGCTATGCATCTGAACTTCCTCATATATGCCATTTACTGAGTCAAACATCTCTATATCTGGTGCTCGTGGAATGTTAGTTTGAATGGTAATAACATTTCAGACATATTTTAAGGTGATCAAAGCAGGAATAAACAAACTATAGTGTAAATTACAGTGGCCCTGAAAGTATTTAGACACACTAGACAGCACAAGCACACTTTTAAAGCAAAACATGTCACAAAAATATCTGTGGGAACTTGATTTGGTGATAACTGACTTCACACATTGACTGAAAATCACTCCAGGACCAGTTAGCACACTTTTTTTTTTTTTAAGCCACTGGCTGCTTCTAGGAGGTTCATTTAGAGGATGAGATGGTAGATATGGTACCCTACGCCCAAGAAAAACCTCACATCAATATAACCAGTCTCTACTCCTTTTATGTCAAGGTTAAGTTTTTTTTTTTTTTTTTTTTACTGTTTTTTTGCAAGAAAAGATATTTAGATGTACTGTAGAATGACGTTGATATAATTTTTGTGACTTTGTGAATAGGCGATAAATCAATGGGAGGTCAGTTAGTCCATTGAGTCTACTTTAGATTGGTCAAGTCTTGGCTGAGCACCATTACTTTGTCATAGAGCGGTTATACAGAACAAAGAGCTTATGTGCTAATATGAGGTCATGGTTCTGAGGTGATGCACACAAAACCTTTTTGTAATCGTACATGCCCATCTAGTCTCTCTTCTCTTGTGTAGTTAAGTGATAACATCTCACTCATTCTCTGTAACACAGTGAGAGTGAGAACGATAGAAAAGATGGAAGCAGTCAGAAGGAAAGCAAATGAGAATGTGTGTCACTGTCATGTTCAATTATGTATAACTCTTTTTTTTATAAAGTATCGTTCCAGATCAAACTTTGAAAGACATTTAGGCAAATCTGGAAACATGGAGGATTGTTCTTGTACATGTTTTGCCCCATCACAAACATTTACTGGAAATGTACAGCTCTGCCACTGGAAACCCTGTTTGTTTGAGGTGGGACAATGATGAAAGTAGAGTTGCTACATTAATATTAGGATAATAGAGGTTTCCACCAGAATTACAAAACGTAATGTTTTCTCTTGCCAACTCCAAGTATTAAATATGCATTAAAATTTTACATAAAAAAAATACAAATATACATTTAAATTTAAAACAACATTAAGATATTAAACTGTTTTCACAACTTGAATACATTTTGATTTTAAGCAATTTCTTACTATTAAAATTATTGGTAACACTTTCTATGAAGCCCATGCTTATAAATAAGTATAAATGGTGCTATAATTCATTATAAGTAAGTATTACTATTCTATAGAAATATTCTTAAAGACTCATTAAGACCTATACTGCATTATAAGGACAGTTATAGTTGCATTTAAATAATTTTTTTATAATTAAGTCATGCATTTGCTTTTTCAATGAGCATACTCCATTATACACTGATTTATAAATGTTTAAATATAAAACACTTCGAGAGACACTTGTTTGCTGTACCATTTAGTTATCAATTATGTCTTTAATGGCTAATGTTTGCATTAGAGGTCATGAATGGTAATTTTTATTAGTTAAAATCTATATCTCCTCAGCCATATGCATAGTATTGCTTATAGCAGTTTGGAATTATACTTTAAAATATATTGTTGCAGTGTTTTTGCTAGTATATAACATTAAAAAAAGATGTTTTTTTTAACTGTATGAATTTATGATTTCTGTGTTTTTCCCCCTTTTATTTTATTATTGCTCATTAGTTACATTTAACTATGTGTGTGTAACTATTTAAATGTTTTAAAATGACTTTTCTTTTAAGATTTTAAAATATGTTTTCAAACCTAGTAAGATAATGTTCTACGATTATTTTATGGGCAGGTAAATCATCTTTTGGTTCAAGCCTAAGTTTAGACCGGTTCTGAGAGAGGTTCTCATATCCTTAACCAAGCACTAGCAGTCTTTTGGTGGACGACCAATATGGGTCACTTCTAAAACTGAAACTCAGCTAAACACATGCATTTGTGATGTGCCTTGTTTTGTGAGACATTTTGTGGGGTGTGAGGTATCCTGCCACATAAGAGTGAACATTTCTCCAGCTCTCACTGTAATCCTCCACATTTCCAATAGTGATGAAAGCACTTCTTATTTTCTCTCCATTTCTCTCATTTTCTCTCCTGTTAACCTGAATGCACTTTTTCATATGTACATACACACACATACTCGCTTCCTGCCCCCTGTTGCTCTGTTATAATATATTTGACTGGACATTCCCTTGAGGAATTCCTGGTGCTCTGTGAACCAGAGTCACAGCGGTATGATCTCACACACACACACACACACACACACCGGAGAACGCTCATTAATCACTGTTAGGTGACGGTATGTGCACGCCTGCGTATGTTTGTGTGTGTGCGAGTGATTTTTGTCAGGGTTACTGTCGTTGTTTTTTATGGAATGTGGTAAGATGTGGCTTTTGAGGATATGATTGGGAACCAAGTGATGTACGATTCTGGTTCTTGCACAATGCGGATTGAATACTATACTGAAATACCCTGACAGAGTTTCTTGCAATTCTTATTTAGTCTCGGCACAAGACAGGTACGGAATCAACAGCAAGAAACATACATTGTGATTCGTGACCAGTGTAGTCCAATTCCAGAATCAATGAATTAATTTTTAGTGAAGTACAAACGTACAACCCTGTGGGTGAAGTCTGATTCCCAAACAAATGACTCTAACAAACCAATTATTTTTTTGTGAATCAAATATATAAAGTCCAACCAGTGTAGTCCAACAAATGACTCTTATGATCCGGTTCTTTTTAATGAACCAAAACCAAAGAGTGCAACCAGTGTAATCCGATTTCTGAAAGAATCACTCTTATGAGCCGATTCTTTTCAGTGAATCAGAAACATACATCACAACCAGTTTTGTCCTATCACAGAATGAATTAATCTGATTGAGTCAAACACATTCAGTGCAACCAGTGTAGTCTTACTTACGGTACTTAATACCAGTATTTCTGAATGTATTGTAAAATACGGTATTGCTAAAGGTAGTTTTAAATGATTAACAACTGACTGCTTTACATTTATTGCTGTTTTGTTGCCTCCTAGTGCAAATCTGCCACTTGTTTTGTTGCCTCCTAGTGCAAATCTGACTGTTGTCTTGGAAGGCAGCGAGGCAGTTCACTAGGTTTGGGTGAGGAATAAGTTGCAACACTGTACCTTGTTCTGCTCTTTTACACTCAAAGTGACAGGAATGGCATGTTGAAGTGTGTGCGTGTGTGTATGTTTAGTCCGTTGAGGGTTTTAAGTATGCACCTGCTTCAAGATTATGCCCCCCTGGGTCTTACGGGTCAGACAGGAAGTATGTGAGTGCGTATGTCTGTGAGAGACAGAATTGTTAAGACAGGAAGTACAGGGTGGGGATTTCTGGGTCTGTCTCCACTCTTCCGCGATTAAAAGCACGAGTCCCAGGTGCGACTGACAAAAAGGCCTCACGGATTACAGAGGAACTTCCGGAAGATCACTCACACCTCTGGGTTGTAGGTGTCTGCCGCCCGTAGGTTAAAGTCTGTGACCCCAGGCCAGTTACAGTCCACGACTTCTCCTACTGTGCAGTTTTCTGAAAATAAAATATGAATGACTCTACTTCGCACGTTCAGAATCGTGAGACTCTTATAAATGCATTCCTCAGGTATGAAGTCTTGAAAACACACACGCTGTGTTTTAATAAGCCTGACAGCGCTGTCACGGGAGCTTTGTGGTTAAAGTGGTCATGTTTTTGTTGATCACAGGTGGTTAAGCTGGAGGCTTTTCTGTCCTCTTCTTGTTCTGTCTCTCTCTCTCTCTCTCTCTCTCTCTCTCTCTCTTTCTCTCCTTCCCAGTAAGCTTTTAATAACAGGGCAGTAATGTCGTACTCTGACATTAGGGGGGCTGCAGTTATGTCAGGTGTTAGTGGAAGTAGCTTTGAGGAGGGTGCAGAATATTCACAAGTTGTCTTTCTGTCTGTTTGTTGAGCCTTTCCCATACTCTGCTTTTTTTCAGAGGGACTTTCCAAGTTTTTAGGCCATATATTTCAATCAAATTAATAGGATGTTCGGTCCAGGACGTCTGCTTGTTTTTGAAACATGTCCATTGCTGCTAAACTGCTTATCTTGATGCTATCTTAATATTCCTCAGATATTCAGTTTTTTTCTACTGTTCTTTTATTTATTATTTTATTTTATTCTAACTTACTTTGAACCAAAGCTTAAAACCTAAGTGTACTTTAAAACTATAACAAACCAATGCAAATTTAGTTTTTTTTTCTTCTTTTGTTCAACCAAACCAAACTTTACTACTACTCTTTTGGTGCCTTACAAGCACTTACATTTCATTTCATTAGAAGTGCAAATTCAGCTCTTGTTCATATTTTATTGACTAATGATCAATATTTATATTGATGTATTGCTTCAAGAGGATAAAATGATTAGCTACAATTTAGTGTTGTCCACATCATAGGCATCCAGTGATCTCTGAAACATGTACCGGATTGTATTGCACTATTTTTATTTTAAAAAAGCTTTTTCTAAAGTCTTACATTCTCAGTAAATGTTTCAATGTGCACCCTTCAGAATTGCATTAATAGTCCAGCGTGTTCATCTGTTGTGCATCTTGACTGGTTAGTTCATTATTCGTTGCTCTGATGTAGACATTGATATTGTGTGCCGTTCGGCCATTTCTGAATCATGATTACGTTTGTGGTTTAAATGAGAACTGACCGAAAGAAACAAGCCAGAATGATGATTTTAAGGGATAATAGATTGTGTTTCAGACATGCATTTGAGAAGCGGATCAGAACCAGACCTCCAGAGCTCCAGGCGGTCTCTTAACATCTGCGCAAATGTCTAACGTCAGAAACAGCCTGTTGCTTTGAGAAGTTTGTGAAGAGTTTGAAGCATCATCGTTGCTCAGTTAACTACACAGGACATAAAAACTCTTAAACGCTAAAATGATCTGGACTCTGAATGTTGGTTTGTTAATACAGTTTCAGGCTTTAAAGTTTTGGTTAGCTGTTTATCCAGATGACCTGCTGTTTTTTTGTTTTGTGCGAGGTTGTCCTTTGCAAAGTTATGAACTGATTACGACCTCATGAAAAATGTTCTTCACTTTGTGTTTAGTATGGGAACCATGTGTAATGGTTCAGAGGTGAGTGCTGAAACTCGTTCTCATGATGCCTCTGTGCTCTTGTTTGCAGGTTCCCCCTTTATCCCAGAGGAGAGCGTTTCCAGTTTCAATACGGTGTCTATTTGCTCAACAAAAACATCGCCCAGGTAAGAATCTCTCAACAGGTTCCACTGTAAAAATTAAGATGGCTGAATGACTGATTACACAGGGTGTATCTGAAACAGAAGGGATGAATGTTGTCCAGTGAGTCAGTACTTTAAATAACCCCTGAACTAAACTTCTATGTTGAGATTTTGCTCTCAACGTTTTCACAAGCTGAAGTTCTAGAACTGATGTACCTTGTAAATCACTTGCATTAACGTCATCCAAAAAGAGTTTCATAAGCCACAGCTCAAATCCAATTTGAAGTTTGAGCTTTGATTCAGAATTATACAACATGAATTTAATCGATTTCCCTGGTTAAGTGTAAGATTAACACGCCTCCATGACTCTGGGAGTGGAATCCAAGCCTCCTGCGCTCCAGCTGTTGCCCCAACTTAAGGTTGAGATGAATAACACAGAATAGACTTCAGAAAAGGAACCAAGGAGGTCGACTGAATCGGTCCGTCTCTGACCCACGCGAGCGGCACGCACTTTGCTAGAACAAAAATGTAGCTGTGCGTGGTATGGAGTGATATGTAAGCTTAGCCAACTCTGAGGGGAAACTTATATATCTGTCATGTTTGATATATGCCTCCATTTGTAGTCTGACTGCGAGATGCCCTCTGCAGCTTGTTCTTCATACTGCCTGTCACCCATCATTTCCATTCCACGTCCCCTTAATCAGAACGAATGTAATGCTTTGCACCTTTGCCAGAAATCTTCATTAACCTTGTCAGTGTTTTTCTGTAGGGCAAACTAATGGAGCTTATCTCGGTGTGTTGACCGCGAGATCAAGCGGTTTTTAAACTCATTGTTTGTGAAGCCTCTCACCCGGAGTCAAGCCAATCCATATGAGCTCAGTGAACTCAACATTTTGAAGTATTTGAGTTGGTTGAGCTCAAACGTGGCTACGTAGCAAAACAGATGAGCGATAACCCGTTGAATTTTTTGGGCCTCTGTGTTGCCCATGTTTTCCAGTCTGGTAGAGAAACTGTCCGGAGAATGCATGACGCTTTGCCCTTGAGTCACGCTACTTGTTATTTCTTTTTCTTTTAGCTTTAACTCTGCCGTCACGATCCCAACGGCTAGGCCTGCTGTATATACTCCCCTCTGCATCTTTCTCGATACGCCCCTTGCTAATCCGAATAGGACCAGGCTGCTTCATCGACCCCTAAATATTAGAAAATTGAGCTTGGCTTTTCCTAATATGATTTGCGAATAACTAGCAAGCGAAGTGCTGTTTGTTATTTTGTTGTTATTTTTCTTGTGGTCTCTGCCTCCAACTTTTTCCCGTCTGTCCCTCTCGTCTTTAATGCGTTCCGTTCGTTAGACGTAGCCGCGGTGGCTCAGTGTGTCCGGCTGCTGAGACTAAGCAGAGATCGGGTTTCACAGCGGCGCTCTTGTTCTGGAATGGAGGAGATTAAACGTCTATCTTTTATTAAATTGTGTGTGTTTGAAAACGATCCAAGCAGGCAGGAGGGAGAGAGAAAGGAGGGGTGTTTTAGTTGCTTTGAAGCAGCGCGCGGACTGGATGTTGTCTTTATTTAGTCCTCGTGTTATGGGAGGAAGGGAGAAGAATGTCAGGTGGCCAGCGGGGTTTCGCCAGGGCACTTTTGTCTGTGATAGATGAGTTAGGAACCTGGTGATAAAAACGTTTTTTTTTTTTTTTTTTTTTTTTTTTTTTTTTAATTTCTATTTGTTTTTCTCTGTCGTTTGCACTATTGCTTTGCTGCTAGGATGAGTCCGAAAAGACATCTAATTTAGTTTAATTTTTGCTTTAATATTCAGTGACGGTGCTTTAAAAGGATTGAATTTAGAGAATTTTGTTAGCTTGCTCTTATAGTGTGCTGTGAGATTGTCAGCAGAGATCTCTGTCTTTTCAGGGAAGTTAAGTCTCTAAATCCATTCCTTTTAAAACACTGCCGCTGTAGCCATCAAAGCTGAACAAATTCACCAACATCAACAATACATTTTAAGGCAAGATCAGTTGTTTTTGTGTGTAGCCTACTTAGTTTTGTGCAATATATGTATATTTGTAGAATATAATTTGTACTATTGAAGGGCTGTGCATTCTTGCATGTAATTCTTTTTAATGTTGACTGATGTTTTAGGTAATTTTATCATGTCGCACAATGAATATCACATTTTAAAGATGCCGTTTCAATGTAATAAACGTGTTTTGAGAGCGGTTTTTGAACGTAAGAAAGCATCCTATATGAACACACCTTAAGGGGAGATTCACAAAGAACTCGTTTTGCTTTTAAAAACGCGAGATGCAGGGCAGTAGAATGGAAGATAAAATCCAATGTCTTGAGACATTGAGTTTTTTTTTTTTTTAAATATCCTTCAGAAAAATCGATTAAAAAAAAATGGAACCGTTTTTTGAACCTTTAGACAAAATCTTTAAAAAACAAAACAAATTGGAATGAATAAAATGCATGCGTTTTATATCTGGTATCATATTTGATAAATCAGGTTTTTATGGCTTATATAGTATGTTATAGGAGAATATGGAGCTGAAAAACACCTCGAGTTTTATGCAGTTTGTTAAAGTTACTGATATTTACATGGTCAAAAAGTAAGATGAAATTCTGATAGCTTGTAATGTAAATCAATGAGATCTTTATTACAGTAGCAGACTACATACATTAAATGCATGTAAATATAATTTGTCACTTTTATATTTTCTAATAATATGTCTTAAGACAATATTTAAATGCTTAGTTTTATGATCAAAGTGCTGTATTTTTTATTGCGAAGTGCAAAACATATAATGCAAAGCAAGACGATGATTGAGAGATGTGCAAATACATTTTCCTCAAAAGCCTGATGTATCATATTTGAACATGACTTTTCTATAAACTGATGTATGGATAGTCAGTTGCTTCAGTCCAGTAAGTGTTCATCTTGAAGTATCACTAATAAGTTGTTCTGACATTTACTTTATAAAAATCAGTGAAGATTTCACAGCTGAGACACGTGTACACAACATGAAGGGGAACATGAATTTTTACTTGCATTTTACCTTTTACTTGCTAAAAAAGTATAAACTATCTACCAGATAGCTGAAGGCATGTAGATTGTGTACTACAGATTTATCAGCAAAGTTTTGATCATGTTGATCATTTAGAGGCCTTATACATTTGCATATCAAATATGATACAGTACACAAAAAAATCCTGGGTTATTTTTTCAACTAAAATACTGGGTTGAGCCTTTTTTGACATCAAATTGGTGCATTTCTTCGATAAAATGAGTGCAAATGGGATGACAGACTGGTCGAATACACGTGATTTACTCCTAAATGTTTCTTTTTTTTACTTCTAATGTTTGTAAATTAGTTTAAATGTAGGCAATTTTGTATAGCCTACATATTAAAAACGGTATAAAATATACTATACTTTAAAATATGATACTCATCGATAAATAAAGTTATTATCATGCAAACCAGTGGTTGTGTGGAGTATTTTACAAAAGTTTAGAGTTTCGCCTGTTTAACCTGTAAGCACGAATTCATTTATGAAGTAAAAAAAAAGAAGCTAGTATTACTGTAAAAATTAATGAATAAAATCAACAGATTATGCTGGGTTTAATGAACAACCAAGCTGCTGGTAAAATTAGCCCAACATGTGTTCTGTCCTACTGTATATTTGCCCTTCGACTAAAAACAACCCAAATTGGGTTGTTTTTACCCCAGAGGTGTTTTTTTTTTTATGTGTAGCTGTTTTAGGGTTAAAAGCTTTTTATTTTGACTGTGCATTATTATGCTGCAAAAGATGTGAGCACAATGGTCAAAAAACGTATGTAAAAAAACACGTTCTGTGTGAATATCCTCTAAGAAATGCATCATATTGGTGTCTCATGACACTAATCCAATGTAATTATAAAAGGCTTCTTTCGACTAGTTATTCCGACAACCCACATACATGCCAACTGTGAAATTATTCTTAAATCACAACCTTACGTGACTTATTTGGATGTCGTTAGCGAGGTAATCATGGCAGAAGCTGGTTTCTGTGTGTGTGTGTGTGAGAGAGAGAGATTTAAGCAGTTTTTGTCTGTTTTTGTTGCATTAATAGAGCATGTTTACCAATAAGGTCTTCAAACTGAGAACTCATTTTTTTTAGGTAGTTAGGCTTGGCTAGTGTGCTTCCTTTGGTTTGGACTTCAACACAAGGAAGACAAGTTAAACATACTGTAAAGAAGAAAAACAAACCAATCCTTTTTTTTTTTTTTTTTTATCCATCTTTTCTGTTTATGTTAAATAACAAAAGTATTTAATTCACTACGCCTCTGCCGAGACTTCCTTCAACTGTCATAACAACATCTGGAATGTTGTGAATTTGGCTTTTAATAGTCATTATGTTTTAAATGTTGTTCTTGTTGGCAGCACAACAAACACTCTTGTGCTGCTGTCGTTTAATATATTTCATTTGGATCATTCAGATTGTTGGTTTGGAGATTTGGACACCATACCATTGAAGTCAAACTGTGTTTGAAAAAGTTTCCAAGCTTTCAAAACTATTTAGCATGTATATGTGTGGATTTGTGTGTTGTCTAAGTGGTTCATCTTCCCCTAGATGGCAGAAGCACTGAAGTGACCAACCCTTAGTTGAAGCTCCTGAAGCATCGCAGCACTCTGAGGACGGATTACCTCCTCCCGAGACGCTGCATAAACTGAGCGCCGAAAGAAATATTACAATTAGCACTCAGCTGCCAAGCTAGTGAGATATCTTATTTGGCAAGGAGCTCAGCAGGAAGGGCTGTGCTGGGAATTAAACCCAGAGTGGGTTGAAGATTATTGGGGAATTTGAAGTGTAGCTCTCGCATTGTGCCCTGTTCCAATCATATTTCAAGCAATTCAAAAGCTTAATTATTGGGTCGATAACAATAACATTAAAGATGAACATATATCGGCCGGTACAGATATGGTAGCCAATATATCGTGCATCCCTACGAAATACCACCATTTCAATAGGAATCTCAACAGGTTGAACAACAGCTTGGTTTAAAAGAGTGACTTCTGTGTCAGCCGTGCTTCATGCATCTCTACACTATTGACAATAGACCTTTTTTGGCCCATTTCACTGCTATTTTGCACTTCACATTTAGCATTTGTGCTAGAAATGTGATACGATCACATGCGTTTTCAACCCTCCTATTTACACCTTCATACCTCTGACGTCTAGCGATTGAATCATTTGAGATGCATGAATATGTTTCGTTCCCTAAAGTCTTGCAGGTGCACATGAACTCTAGCTGTAAAGAGGTGAGAGATTCTTGATTGCCATTAGTGTCATGGCTGTTATCTAACATGACTTTTCTGGGAGGGAAACCATATGAACCTTAGGTGTGACAGGAGATATGCATGCAAACACTCGCACGCCTGTAAGACTCATTTTCATTTACTGTCACACGTGTAGTGAAAGGCTGCTGGTTCCTGTATGAGAAGTTAACTACTACTATTACATACCTGCCTTCCTGTGAGAGCATTTTCCTTAATGTGGTAGTTAGCTAGGCCACAACGGTGCTTTGTGAACAAAATCACCTCTGTGTGATTAATGACTCAGGCTAAGTGGCTTTATTTGTGTATATTAAGCAGGAATTTCCATATGTCACATTCAGCATTTACCTCCATCAGACTGTGTACATAACCTCAGAGTGTGAGCCGGCAATGACTCTCCGTTAGATGTGGTGCTATTTTCTCATACGTGTTCGTCTATGAATGATTTGCTCACTTCTTGTTTTTTTCCAGCCCCACTAAAGTTTTAATTCCTTTTTTGGATGTTGTCTTCATTCACGTTTCTTCTTCCTTTTTTTTTCTGCTCTTGACTGAGGGGTTTCCTCCTGTTTGAATGCATTCTAACATGACTGCACTTTTATCTTACTTGATTTACTGTGTTCTGTGAAAGAAAGATCAACATTAGAGATCAAAGTTTAATGTGATTACCATCATGGGCCGCTAACCGTAAGATGAGTCCAAACACTGAGAAAAACGGAGGATTAGGGAATCAAATCATGCTTTTGATTCCTTTTTTAGGATTTTTTTGTCTTTCTATCTACCCTTCCCTTTGTGTATTTAAACTTCAACTTTGGCCACTTTTATATCCTATAGGTTGATTTTTATGAATGATAACAGATTTGAACTTTTTATATAAAGATTGCATTACAACAGCCTTATAAACTTTTACCATGCCTGTTTCTTGTTTTAGCCTTACTCTAGAACTAGACTTTCAGCCACTTTCAACAAAAAAATTATGTCATAAAAATATGGTTTAAATCTACGATAATCTTAACAAGTCTACTAAACAAAACTAAACAAACTAATTCCATATTTGTGTATAAATGTACATTTTTACAGAAATACTATTGTACCACAGTTGTGGCATAATTTCCACCACACCTAACTGAATACTAACTCTAAAGAGTTGTTTGTGTCAAGGTAAATGTAAAGAACTTTTTTTTTTTTTTTTTTTTTTTTACCAAAGTGTAAAAATATAATTTATTTGTGTAGGATACATAAAATGCTTGCTATGAAATTAGTTTTGTAATTTTATTCCAAAAAAAGTGTAAAATGTGCCCATCACAGATATACATTATACAGTAAATAATGTGAGATGTATTGAAAATTACACTGGGGTGGAAATGTTTAATAAAAATAAACAATTTTGTGGTAAATAAAATGAAGTAAACTAGTACGAATGTGAAAAGTGTTTATTTTATGCGTTTTTAGTTTCTAATAGTCCACAGAGCCAAAAGTGGTCTTAGTTGAAGAAACACACACCTCTCAAATCCTAACTCAGTTTACCATTGAAGGCAGCCATTGAGTCAAAAAGGCTGACTGGTCATATTTACTTATTTACTCTTCCTCCTTTTAATTAAGATCAGACAGGTAAATAAAAGTGGGAGTTGATGAGTGTGAGAGAAAACTCCCAAGAGAACAGCATATTTAGCACAAACTATTCCCAGGCTATCCCAGAATCCTTCCTCCCTGTCCGGCAGACCTGCGGTGAGTGAGTCAACCTAACGCTGTGAACTGGACCCTCCAGAAAAAGCCGCTGTATTGCGTATGCTCCTTCCCTCGCACAATGAGAGCCCTTCTCCTGTCGGCCCTCCATAAAAAGCATCATCTTCACAAACCAGGCTCAGTGAGTCCGTCCAAACCAGCGTTACGCTGTGTTTGTTTGCGTAGCCTTGAACCCTGGTCCCCCTAGTTTCACTGCCAAACCAACATCACTGGGGACAGGAGAAGAACTGGAACTGATCAACTCTTTAAGCAGCTCTCCATCTCTCCCAAGACAGACGCCATCCGCTTTCCATTTCAAGGAAGTTTGCTTTGGTGAACTGCATAATGAATCTTGTTTTCGGTCTTTTAGCCCTATGAAAGTTCACTCACTGTACTGGTAATTTTCATTTTCCTATAGAGGAAATCGAAATGCGATTTTAGCAAACATATGTTGGTTATTACTGCACTAAGAGCCACTCTGCCAGCAAAGCAGGCGGCCACGTAATCATCGTAAATGTGGTTTATATTTTAATATATTTAGGTGCCATTTTAAAAGGGTTTGGAGTTGTGTCCCAACTATAGCAAATACCACTTTTTAAGCCACTTTATTTGTAACGTCTCAACCGCAGAATTGTTTTTGGCAGAGCGTAAACGGGCTACACTAGTGTGCATGGGGACCACCCTATGTTCTCAAAAGGGTATGGGAACGAAGCCTGTGGACCCGCCGTCTCCTTATTCAGAATTGATTTATGGGCGAGGAAGGGAAAAACGGATTAACGGACTACTGGACTCAACTAGTCTAGATGAAGAGATTACATCCCATTTCACCCCACTGCTGCACCTGACTTGTGGAATTTCTAAGAAAAAGACTGATTATTTGGTTTGTCTTAACAGCTTTATGTAATGGCGCTCCGTGTAATTGCATCGCAGTAAGGGTGCACGTTTTCGCTGTTATCTTAGGAGCGATTTGTTTTCCATAAGTCATCAGGCTTAATAAGCTGAGTTTCCTTCAGGCCTGGGAAGTGTGTTACACCTCATCCATTAGGACTGTACATGCCCACCCAGTCAGTAATAAAAGCCTTCACCAGTTATTCTAAGATAACAGATGGCTGCTGTATTTCAAACCAAACTGAAATTACTGATATTAATGCAGCCAGTGATGAATGAATCTATCACTGGAAAAGACTCAGCTAATTTTTTTCTCTTTCTTCCTTTACATTTTTAAAATTCTTACCGACCCAAAATGTTTGAACGGTAGTGTGCATTTTGAAAATTGTTGGATTTTATATAAATTAAATACATTCCTCATTTTTAAACTATGTATTTGTTTTCACTGTATTTATTGATTTATTTATTTGATTTATTGATACTTTTTTCTTTGTCCAAATGTTCAGTGCATTTTTTTCTTCCAGTCATCTTTACATTACTTTTTTCCAAACTTTTTCTTAATTATTTCCTCCTTACCTCCTCTCTCCCTCTATCTTTCTTCTACAGTCAATGACTAGATGAAACATTGAGTTTAGATATGATACTTTGGCCAGTATTTCTCCATTGTTTTTATATGGCTGTCACATCACCGGAGGAAGCCCTGTGCTTTTGTCCAGAGTTTGTTGGCTAACGTTTGCTCCTTTTAACTGTGATATTCTGTTCAGGGACGCGTGATTCAGATGTCCTCAGAGATTCTCAACTTTCTCCTTTCTCATAGCTTTATATATGATCCTGGTTTCTCCTGGCTGATCTCTTGGCAGAACAGCTCATTTTACTAGACTTCACTCTTAAATATAACCTTTTCATACAACATTTCCATGGAGGTTTCCCCTATTGGGTTTGTGTTTTTCTATTTTGCTTTATAAGATTTGAGTTTAATCCACATCAGAAGCATCATGACCCTTATATATTTTTTAGCCAATTTTTTTTTAAATGCAATATCAATATTATTTGGAAGTACTTTATTTTGTTGTATTTAATCAAAAACTACACTAGACTGCTTAGACACAGATAAAGTAGTTAAAGGACTGCCACTGATGCCCTCTCAAAAATAGGCCCATGGGCCCATGTGATGTATGCATGTCATAGCTGAGATATATGTTCTAGCCATTACACGGTGGGGCCTTGATTCTTAATTTAAACCTGGCAATTGGTCTGGTTCTAAACTGTTACAGCACATGCTGTTGTGGTTGTTCGTCTGTCTGGTAACATTGTGTTTTAGCACACACTCCTCCCTTGCTTTTACTACTCCCACTAGTTTTAGCTTTGTGTGGTCTTGCTTCCCCTCATAGCTTGTTGCTGTAGCACCTACAGCAGCCTGCAGAGCGAGCTGGAAACATCTTGAGGATGCCTTCCAGTACTCATAAAAGCTATATCACACCACAAGAAATTACTGAGCATTTCACCACAAGGAGTTGCCCCCTTCATGCCTATTAATGTAGCGCCCAACAGCCAACTGTAGCTCAAATTTGTGCTCTCTTGACTGGTCTTCAATTTCTAATTATGCTATCATTTACTTGCCTTCTCAAGCCTGTATGATTTTTTTTCTGTCAAATTGCCACATTTTGTAGAAATGTAGTCATTACTTATTTAATAACAATGAATGTGGATGAAGCTTTTTTCAGGAAAGTATAATAAAATTAATCCATATGCATATTCTAAGTATTCTGAGGCCATTTAATAGCTTTATGTGTGGAGCAGACCGAAAAGTATTTTTCTTGATTTGAATAATGACTTCTGGACTGTTTCTCACTCAAAGCAATTATTTGGGTATAGTAGACTTGGAATATAACACACAATTTTATGGACCACAAGCTTGAAAGCCTTAGTCCCATTCATTCTAAATACATGGTTTGACCGGTACAATTCTCTTCATTTTCTCCTTTTGTTCTCAAAGAAAAAAGTAATGCAATTTTGAAAGGACATGAAGGGTATACAATGACAGAACGTTCCTTTAAAGAAAATATAAATTGGCCATAAGACAGAGACCTGAGGCACACTGCACTTTCTGCCGGTCCTTCTTTTGATCCAGCTGTAGAGAAGATTCAAAATCTCTTCCTCTTTCCATTTCTTGCTCATTCGTCTATCAGATTCTACATTGACAGGTGACCCTGACTGTCTGGGTGGGTCTTCCTATGAGCTTTTGGATGTGCATAAAGCTCAGAAACAGCGGCTTACTCTTAGCCCAGGACTTCAGCCAACCCAACTGATTTACGAGTGTATCTGGGGCTGTTGTTTTGTCTGTCATTGTCCTCCTGGTAACCCATTCAGCGTTTCTAAGCGAGGAGAGGGGGACAGATGGAAAGAGGGAGTATAAAAAGAGAGCACCAGGGAGAGTACAGGACCGTTAGCACTCGTCACCTTCACTTGCTCCTGGTTTTATAAGCATACCTCTGGCTAGCCTCCTATGGTTTTATGAAACACTTAAATGGCTGTAATTGAATTTCCACGGTTTTAGGTCTGGAGCCAGGGGTTCGCCTCACTCCGCAAAGAGGAGAGAGAACAACTAAATATATATGTTTCAGAAAAGGTAGTCCCCAGTCTCCAGTGGCCCACTAATGATGCAGGTGTGTCTCAAGCGTACCGTATGTGTTTGTTTGTTTGTTTACTGCTCTATGGAAAGTGAAAGCTCACAAACAGAAAAAGGGTTTCCCTTTAGCCTGACCGTAAGCCAGAAATTTGAGCCAATTCTATATCATCAGGTTATTTGAAATTCCATTCACTTTTTTCAGAGCTGAACTTGAATTTATGATCTTTTTGGTGAAAAACTAAGTCCAAGTCTGAAAATATATGATCTTGAGGAGAATACATATCATACTTTGAGCTTCATACACTAAACTAAAAGTTTTTCAATAACATGTTCTTTTGAAAGTCTACGCCTGCCAAGTCCTTAGCTCTGCTGACGAGCTCTTCACCAAATAAAAATGAAAAAATGTTCTCACAGATGCAAGAAAAAGTTGGCGGACAATCATTGTCAATGACTTAATAGCCGGGCTACTGTTTCCAGCTGTTTTTAAATTTGGAGTGGTTTGCAGTGGTGTGAAGTCTCATTTGGCTCTCTTCTATTTTCCAATGAAGTGTACTTTTTTTAAATAATCGATAACGTCTGCGGCTCCTTATAAGTTACCCTTCAAATACAGTTTTTATAATGACTGACAAATTACATTCAGGTAAAAAAGAAAACAGGGAAAAGTGGAGAAGTCGTCATTTAGTCTGTAAGGGGTTTATTAAGTTCCTGTTATTCTCCAACTGTGTTTTGAGTTGTCATCTTATCAAGACAGTGTGGTGACGTAAAGCTGACTGCCATTTTTCAGAGCTGTCATTTGTCACGCTGAAGGAACAAAGAGACCGCGTGAAAGTTGAGGCTCTGTTCCACAGCTGAACTGAAGAATTTTACAATGAAAATCTGTTTGTTGACTGTTTCAAGATTACTGTTTACCGATTCACATAACAAAATCCAGTTTATTCACACACAGTGGTCCAACCAACTCAATAACATACTACTAAGTTTACAAATAGCTTGTGCCCTGGCTCTGAAATGGTGCCAGTGTATTGCAAGTGTGTGGTTCCATTGTACATAAAATAAGTTTACCCAGAAATGTAAATTCTGTCATTTATTCATGCTCATGTCATTCAAAATCTGTATGGCTTTCATTCTTCCATAGAACAGAAAAAAATAGATATTTTTGAAGAATGTCTCTGTTTTGTTTTTTTTGTTTTTTTTCCATCCAGTCACTGAATCAGTTGGATTTGTATGGATAAAACAAGTTCAAACATTCTTCAAAATATCTTCTTTTGTGTTCCACAAAAGGGCTCTCATTGAAAAATCATACAAGTTTGGAACAACATGATGGTGAGTAAATTATGACCTTTTCAATTTTGTGCCAGTAACAAAACTTTAGGGGGTGATTATAGTTACCTTCAAATATCTGTGCCGTTTAAACCAATCGAGTTATTTAGGTAGCGATCTATGAACATGTTGAAAGTTTACCTAACTTTAACTTGCTCAGTAGGATTCTCTTGAAACTTTTTTCAACCTGATAATCAACCTGAAAGGGAAAACTTGACCTATAGAAGACGTTAGAAGATGTGTTCTTTGCATTATGAAGTGCATTTCATAATGCAACATTTCATTATGCAACAATGCATAAAGTTGATCTTACTAAGTGTTCATGTAGAGCATGATTCGACCCCAGTCTCCGGCTAAAATTCTTCTTGAAGTAAAGTGAGTTTTTATGGTGGTCTAGATTGTCATCACAGTGGTCACAGAACACATCCGTACAAAGGGAATGTCAATTGGTTTAGAGATTGGAAACCGCTATGTTCGGCTCTTCTCTGTCCCAGCTGCAGATTCTGGGGAAGTTTTATGTGTTTAGGGCAGGAAGACTTGTTGTTCTTCTTAATTCACACCAAACATTTGTGGGCTGTTTTATCGTGTCACGCCTAACTTGATTACACATCTGTTGGGTAATTCTCCCTTGATGAAGTTAAACCATCTCCCAGAAAAAAAAATACTGGAGAAAAAGCTTGATTCCATTTGGTGGAGATTTAAAAAGGATGAGGATGAGGGGGAAAAGAGTGAAAGCCTTATGCTCTGGTAGTTTTCAGGCCTGTGCTGGCCATTTCTGAAGCATCTGGGTTTTATTACTGCAGATCTTCAGCTTTTCAATCTCATTTGGGCACAATGGATGAGCTGCTATACTTTGGAGAAGATCTTTGGAAGAAATAGACAATAGTTCAGTTATAATCTAGCTTTCTTCTTCCATCATAATTTATCCTTCATTTGGCTTTTTTTTCTCTTTTGCTCCTCTATCTCTCTTTTCCATTCCCTCTTCGACTCTCTCGTTCCGTTCACATTCACGCTGATTGTCACGTTTTTCCGGACTCTCTCGGGGCCCATAAAGTATCACTCCATTAAGGAGGATGATCTCTACCTTGTGTCCATCCTGTCAGCCTGTATTACTTCGCCTGGAAGGGGAATGGATATTTATCAAGGATTTTGAAAACCATCAGTCATGAACTTCACCCCAAGAGCTTACAGAAAGCTGTGGATCTTAGCAAAGTGAATGAAGTGTTTGGTGATGGGGTGAGGCCTACCGGTTCCCTCTTCTCCCAGGGCCCCTGTAATGGTTTCACAGCTGATGAAAAAGAGTTAACTGGCCAGTGAAAGTGGCTGTTAAATAAACACCACTGAAGTTTAACAGTCTGGAATTGCTTAATTTGACTCTCTCCCATGCAGACACACACACAAACCACATGACTCCTGACACCTCTATATCACCACTAATTGGTGTTAGATGTCACTCAGTTGTTGATGCATCTTTTTTAGTCAGATATGTGATATGAGGCATCTAAATGGCCTCAAAGACACCAATTGGCTTTAGCACCAATTACCATGTGCCTTGTTCTTGTGTGTAATGGGGATAGAGCATGCTCAGATGCTCAGCCTTTAAGGCCTATAGACCCAGGGTTGGAAATTTTGTATGCATAATAAAACATTGCCCAGGATGTGAAGCACATTTCTTCACAGTAAGTTCAATGTCTTTTTCAACAAAACAGTATTCTGTTGCCTTCACCGTTGTATGTGTGTTTGCCCATAATAGTTTTCTTTAAGTTTCCAGAAAGACTTGGCTTTTTTCCCCCTCTGTCTTTTACTTGTTCACCTCTAACATCATCCATTCATTCTGTCTCCTGAGGAAGGCTTAACTTCCCAGTTATCCAGGCATTTCCTCGTGTTTCTGATGTGTTGTGTAAGCTTTTCCATCATCCTGCCAATTGGACAATTCCCACCTGCAGCCATTAATTCAGATATCTGGTCCTCCCGTTTACATTTTTTTTTAAATTCTCAGATATTCCGTACATTGCTAGAATAATATTTTGTCCATATGGTCAATGAACTGCAAAAAATGACTACTCACTCAGTTTTACTTGATTTCCAGTAAAAGAAAAACTGGATTAAAATCATTATAAAATTTATACAGATATACAGTTTTTTATATATACAGAATACAGATTTTTTTTTTGCTTGTTTTTAATCTTTTTATATGTGAAACAAGTGGGGGAAAATCTGCCAGTGCAGTAAGACAAAATAAATATTTGAAATACATATTTTCAGAACACAAACCTTATCTCATGCATTGTTGCTTCTCAAGAAAAGTGTTTTTTTTTTCAAGTATATTTAGATATAATTGGAATATTTCACGAAAATACTGAAGATCAGAAGTGTTTTGCAGTGTAGTCAACAACAGATTAATCTACACATATTTATCATCTATATGTCATCAATGTACCTAAAATATGCATAGTATGTGCATACATTACAAATAGACTTTCTTGGATTTTTTCTTATTGCACAGAACAAAG
Organism: Meda fulgida; assembly: GCA_030578275.1. Lineage (NCBI taxonomy): Eukaryota > Metazoa > Chordata > Actinopteri > Cypriniformes > Leuciscidae > Meda > Meda fulgida. The sequence continues at coordinate 15,409,176 of CM060625.1, read as the reverse complement.
GACCAGTGGATCAGTCACCATTTTGTTTTGTTTTTTTATTGATTTGAATAAAATCAGACCTTATTCTTTTAATTCAATACTAAACAGTTATTCTTTTTGTCCATGATATATTTTTCTGTTATACCTGTTTAATTATTTAACTAGGTGTCTTTCCTACATATTGTTTAACAAAGAAAAGTTATATTCCACATTGTGATATTCTACAATATTCTACAGCTTAATTGTTAACACTTTTACATTTATATAATAATTTATAATATAATACAATCATAATGCAAATACAAAACAATTTTTTCCCTTCAATATTGGCCAAAATACCTTTAGAACTTCATCCCTGGTTAAAACTCACTTAGACATGGTGCTATAGAGCAGAGTAGATGAATGTGGTGAGAGAGCTGCAATGTGTTCAATGACTCAAGGAATATGTACTCATTATGCACAGGCTTATTTACAATCTCCTCATTAGTCTGTTCCTGCTCAGAGCTGTTGGCCAAGTCCTGTTTCCACCAATGGCCATTAACCAAATCACCATTAACAGGACACGCTGTGGGTTTTGGCCTTGGCAAGTAGGTGTCAGAAGCGGAAAAATGCAGGACGTTATTCATAATTTGGGACTTTATAGTAGTCTGCTGTAGTTTTTTCTGTTAACCATATTCGCATGGCCTCCTTTTGAATTGCTCTCTGAAGTTGCGGCCAGGGGCGAGAATAATGCCTGACTCTTTTTCTGGCGTAGAGTTGATCGGAAGGTTTAGCCCTTAATCTCAGACCTCCCTCCCTTTTTTCCCCTCTACCTGCACCTTTCTTGTTTTTCATGAAGGGGAGAATGGAAACTTTGTCTCTGCCATCTCTAGGTCTGCCCATGAAAATGCCCACATTTGCTGTGTTGTGGGAGCAGGATGTAGTCAAAGCGGTAGCATTAGGAAAACTGATATCGGCTTGGCATTTATCTCAGTCTCTTAGGGATTAGTCAGTTTATTGGACAGATCTTAGGCAGGTATAATTTACTTTCTAGTTGATGTTAACCTGTTCAAGCTTTTAACTAATCTTTTAAGAGTGATTATGAGCTGAACTGAGAGAAAGATTCCTAAAAAAAACCCCAATACAACAATAATTGAGGCCATTGAGAACCTGAGATTTTGAACTTTGGTTTAAGATACAGACGAAATCTTTTTTTTTATTTTTTATTATTAGTATTTGCATAGTCTAAAGTTGTTCTATATAATGTCACATATGCATTATTTCGTTTTGATAAGTACAATAGTGGTGTTTGGTTTGATCTCCATCTGAAATATTGCACAAATGGAAATTGTGGATGCTTATCAAAAGCTCACACATTTGTTCACGTACAACTGACTCTTGTTTTTAGACTTTTCGTTTCACAAAAGAAAAATAAATTGTTTTATCTCTAAAGATTACGGCGTACATCAGCTGGACAAATCCTGGGAGTGTTTTCACAAATTCTTGACACAAAAGGTTCTGGAAGAGATAAGTCTTCATGCTCACTGCTGCTTGCTCGAGTCTCCCAGCGTCTTTAGTTTTGTTTGGGGATGTATATATGGATGGATATTTAATAGTTGTGAAGAAATTCTGAACAGGCTGCTTTTTACCTTGTAAAAACATTTGGTTTGATATTTGTTCCTGTTCCTGTTCTATTTTTTTCCTTTTTCTTTTGCTTTTTTGAGGTCCGATACAGGAGCTCTTGGTGGATTGTTGTTCTTTCGGGAGGCATAATGTGGACTTTGTGCTGTGACTGTTCTGAAGCAGACCACAATCTCCTGCCTCAGATACTTCAGGGTATCAGCTTTAGCTTATCTCACTGTTGGCTTGCTGCTAGAATATTGCTCACTTCTTATAGTACTGTATGTATATATATATATATATATATATATATATATATATATATATATATATATATATATATATATGGAGACACAACTTGCAAAAGTCTCAAAATGCTTCTGTTTTTCATTTATCTAATTTAATTCATTTTTACCATTCTCCTTCATTGCTTATAAAGAGCAGACTTAAAATTGATCTATTTAGTAAATGACAAGCACATGAATATTTGTTCCTTGCTGCTAATATTTATCAAGCAATAAAAATCTCTGGATGAGAGTCCGAAATAAGGACCGGTGGGACGTTGTACTTCACAGACGATGACTGGAAGGAGAATTTTAGAATGACACGACAGCCATTAGACATTTTAGACAGACACTTCATTCTTCAACAACGGCTCTTTCCACTCGTCTTACGTCATTATGCCATTTCTACGTCACTGCACATGTGCAGTACTTTCCTGTTTCAGTTTTCAATCCGATCAAGTTTACATGTCCTCTCGATCGTACAAGAAAAGGTTTAAACCACTCCTTATAATCTGAATTAACTTTATTGGGATTTGGCAAATTCATTCTGATTGACATGGTTATATGTGACTTTTTTTATTTAGACTGTGCTACAATTCCAATTACAATCAGATTATTAGGGTCCATGTAAATACTTTTTTTTGTTTTGATATAAATCTAATAATTATTCCACATACAAAAATCCAAATTCCATTCCCCTAAAATATTGTTTTAAAAAGTTTTTAAAAACTAATTGTAAAACTTTGTTCAGATTTCCCTTATATATATTATAATAACATTATTTACTTTTTATAAAGAAGTTTTGTTTTTGTTTGATTTCATTACTTTTACTTTTTAGACAATTTAGGGTTAGTAAACCTATTTGGACATAGTGTAGCCTACAACAAACACAATCATACACTACAGACCACAATCATACTTTACAGAACAATCTCTACTGACACAAACCTCAACAGAATGGGCTTTATTAATATAGTTGAATGGATTTGCACGCAGATACAGTACACAACATAGCTTTCCCTTGACCCAGAGTAATTTACAGTAGCTTTTTCTTATAACGTGTCCTTGATACAACAACCAAAGACCACCCAGCATTTGAAAACCGATTAAAAAAACAATCACAAAGGGCCTTATAGAGCTTCATACAGTATCTGTATTTGTTTCGTCTGCGAGGAGGCACAGACTGACATACCTGTGTTGAGAGATTTCTTTTTGAGCCACACGCCAAAAACGCTGTTCAAGAACTCACAGTCTAGTGGTAAACTCCAAAAAAGCAACAAAAAAAAAACAGATCTATCATCATCTCAAAACAGGAGGTTGTCAGCACCCTTTAGCCTGAACTGCAATTACAATGATAAAACTTGCTGTCTAACTATCATTGGTGTAAAATGGCTTGAAATATCCGGTTTGAAGTGTTTACTGCAGAAATTCCCTCATCTCAAATTTGGAATGGCCTCTTTCAGGAGTCTGTTGGCTTTGATGGATCCTTTGTCTATTACTTTTAGGTTATATTAACTGTTTGTCCTGGCAACCGCTCATAACATCACTGTAAATTATGTCATAGCTGTGGGGTTTCATTTCAACGTCAGATTAATTGATCTTAACCTATTTTTTTTTGTCTTGTATATCCTTACAGCCTCTTTAATAATGTTCAAAAAACCTTTTCATTGACCCCAGAAATGTTTATTTTACCTCTTATTACACCAAAGAACCAGGAGGTGTCGTCACCAAGAGAGATGAACAAGAATGTGCACCATTCAGGGCTTGAGCACTAACCTTTGACCTTTGCTGAGAGGCTTTTACGCAATCCTCCACCATAAAGTCCCTCTATTAATGCAGACTAAGAGGGGAGAGCACAATTGAATTGGAGAATGGAGGGTTTATTGCAATAAGCTGTGATTGTGTTTGGCTCTGTGTAGGTTGGGCATCTTATTGCTGCTCCATGTCATGTTTTTTTTTCCCCGTGCCCTTTATGGAGCCTTTCCTCTGCCCTAAAATAACAGGCCCAATAAAGAAACCCTCAACAAGTTCTATTCCAAATTATAAAGGCTGATTATAACCTTGCCAGGCGTTTTGGCTGAAATGAAAATAATGTTTTAATGGCTTTATTTGACAGTTACACCTAAATGAGTTTTTCATTCGGTGTGGGTTTCCGAAATGAATCCATCTGTCTATAGTGGGTTATAAAAGCAGGACCTGCTAAACGGACGAGGCACTGTGTTGTTAATTCTCTTTTGTCTAAACTGTAAATACAGTAATATAGCAAAAATGTCTTGTTGACAGTTCAAGAAATGTGTCCTGTACACATTTTGTTAATGCTTTAAGTTGGTGGCACGTCCCTCCCCACTTGATGGGATGCATGGCTGTCTTTGTTTGTCACTATGGTGTTAACAGGTTACTCTGACCCCTTGGAGTGCAGTGTTGGTTTAGAGTTACCCCTCCTTAGGTTAACACAGGCTGACGTTACTCCATTCATTCAAGTTTACAACTCCAGTGATGGCTCTGGGACCCATCGGAGGGCGACTGCTCTGACAGGTGCCAGTGCACCCTATGTGGTCATTAAAAGTGTTTACACTCTATTAGGCTTCGTTCGTTCATTCTTCCTCTCGTCCTGTCTATCTGTCTGTCTGTCAAAAAAACAAACAAGTAATGACAAAATAAGATTTTTTTTTATGGAAATTTTTGAGGGTTTTTTTTTGCAAGTGTTCATAACATAAGAAAATAGAATTTGGCATATACTATAATTACTGTAAGTTACAATTTTAAAGGAACAAAATTCATAATGCTGGCTGTGTAAATGTTCCTTTTAACATCCAGTCGTCATTTACTCTACATGTGCGATTAATATGCACCATATGTGCCTATAATATTACAAACCATGGACTATAGCTTTGCCGTTATATTTTGTGACTCACCACTCAGATATTCTCTTATAATGTTATAAGGCCAATTATTAAAAGCCATAATCTATTTGACTTATTGAATCTATTGCCTGATGAATAGGCACTCTCTCCCTGTCTTTTGATATCATAACTTGTTCTCCATGAAATAAACAATAATATTATAATCAAAGATATTGTCTATCAAAACGTGCATTATTACCGTCTTTTATACCATTGTTTGTTGAAAACGCCATGGGCAAAAGCCCAAAATAAAAATTAAGAAATAGAAGTTGATTGATTTTTAGCATTTGTGCATATTAATCAGAAGAACACAGGATAAATATGTTTGAGTGTTGACAATAGATAAATATATATATATATATATATATAAAACAAAAGATGTATATATATATTTTTTAATAATTTGTCTAAATATATGACCATTCACATTTATATTTGCAATATTTTGTAAATTTGTTTTTATTGACAATATATCTTTCAATATTTTTTTTTACATCTGTATTCATTTAAAACATATTTTTAATATGTTGTCTTAAAGGAGTAGTTCACCCAAAAATGTAAATTCTGTCATAATTTACTCACCCTCGTGTTTTTCCAAACCTGTATGAGTTTCTTTCCTCTGCTGAACACAAAAGAAGAAATTTTGAAGAATGTCAGAAACCAAATAGTTGTGGGGCACCATTGACTTCCATAGTTTTTTTTTATTTTTTTTATTTTTTTACTAATATGGAAGTCAATGGGGACCAGAAACTGTTTCAACTGGGTCGCCCTATTGAAATTAGCCCATTTTATGTTTTTTAATATATAAACACTAAATATATATTACATTTAATATATGTTATTGTAAAAAAAATAATTAGTGTATTAATCAATCAGATATTCACTGTGTGACAAACTGCCCATTTTCAGAGACTTTTCTTAAAACTTGACTTGTAAATCAATTAGTGTTGTGTAGATGCCCAGTCTATGACATCACATTAAGAATGGCTCATTAGTTTCCAGACATCTACACCCTTAAACTCACGTGAGGAGATCACCTGGCAAAGCCTGTATCGGACAACCCTTTATTGTATTATCGAACGAAAGTTTGTGCACCTCTGAAACTGAAGCGTGTCAGTCTAATTATAGTCCTGTTATACAGCAGCTTTGGTGTGTCTTTCTGTCTCGTGAGGGCCTGGAAACACAGTGAGCCCTTGTTACCGGTGGTCTCCAAATTAAATTTCCCATTCGTCTCTGTAACCCTTTCCCATAATTATGTAAATATGTTGTCTCTGTAACGTGTCCATATGATACTCAATAAAGGTTGAGGAAATGTTTTGAATTAAGCTTGTTGGCATCTGGCTAAATTCGACCGGTACGTATAACCGTTTATTATTACAGCATTTGACAGAAAGAAGGGAAGAACAGAGGAAGGGAAATAAGTAGTGGTAGAGAGGAAAAATAAGTGGTAGAAGTGTTAAATAGGGCTTGAGATATAAGGGTCAAGGACTGTGAAACCTGATGATATTAAGAACTTGGGTATCCTTCCTCTAAACGTAACGCATATTAAAAAATGTATGAGCTCTCAAAAGAGCCTTTTTTCCCCTGAGCTCTTAAAAGTAGGATTCTTGATTTGTCAATCAAGAAAACACATTTCAGAATAATTACTCTAAATCCAATATTAAGTCCTTGTTCAAAATTTCTGTCCTCATATTTTCCGATAGTTTTGACAACTGTCAACAGTGTTTTGAAGGTCAAGGAAACTAGGCTTAAAGATGACAACAGTTGTTAAACCATAAGAAGACAAAGATATTTGGACATTGTGTTGACTAGAAGAGGATTGTACCAACTACCAACTGTACTTTACTTTGTCTTTACTATATATATACAGTCGTGCTCAGAATTAATGGTACCCCTGGTAAATATGATGAAAAATGGCTGTAAAAAATAATTCTGCATCGTTTATCCTTTTGATATTTCATTCAAAATCATTGGCAAAAATCGAACCTTTCATTGAAGTAAAATAATTGAAAGTGGAGGGGAAATCACATTATGAAATAAATGTTTTTCTCCAAAACAAGTTGGCCACAATTATTGGTACCCCTAGAATTGTTTACGAGTAAAGTATCTCTTAAGTATATTCCCATTCATATTTACCTTTTTTTTTGCACACCAGGGTGACTAGGAACATGAAATTGTCCAGCCATGACTTCTTGTTTTACAAGAGTTTAAATATGGGGAAACACAAAGGCCAAATTCCCTTAATCATCCATTACAATGAGTAAAAACCAAAGAATATAGTTCTGATGTGCATCAAAAGATTGTTGAGCATCACAAAATAGAAAGTGGCTGTAAGAAAATAGCTAAAGCACTGAAAATCCCCATTTTGACCATCAGGGCAATAATTAAGCACTTCCAATCAACTAAAGATGTTACAAATCTGCCAGGAAGTGGACGTGTGTCTATATTGTCTTAATGCATGGTGAGGCGGAAAGTTTGAGTGGCCAAAGACTCTCCAAAGATCACAGATGGAGAATTGCAGCGATTAGTTGAGTCTTGGGTTCAGAAAGCCTATTAAAAAAAAATTGAACAACCCCTACATCACCACATGTTGTTTGGGAGGTTTTCAAGAAAAATCCTCCTTGCTCATCCAAAAACAAACCCCAGCAAATTCAGTTGTCAGACATGACTGGACCTTCAAACAGCACAGGGTTCTTTGGTCATATGAAACTAAAAAATAGCTTTTTGGCAGCAAACATGCAAGATGGGTTTGGTGCACACAAGGATAAAACGTACCCCATGTGTACAATTTAATATACCATCTTTAATGTTGTGGTCATATTTTTCTGCTGGAGGTCCTGGACTTCTTGTTCAGATACATGCATGGCATCGTGGATTCTATCAAATACCAACAGATAAAAAATCTAAAGCTGACAGCCTCTGCTAGAAATCGTATAATGGGCCGTGGTTGGATCTTCCATCAGGACAACGATCCAAAACAAACATCAAAATCAACACAAAAATGTGTTAAGTAGCACAAAAAGAAGCTTCTGCCATGACCGTCCCAGACCTGATGAGTGGAGTGAACTGAAGAGAAGAAGCACCAACATGGATCTGGGAATCTGAAGGATCTGGAGAGATTCTGTAAGAATGGTCTCTGATCTCTTGTCAGGTGTTCTCCGAACTCATCAGGCATCATAGGATAAAACTCAGAGCTGTTATCTTGGCAAAAGGAGATTGCAAAAAGTATTTAATGAAAGGGTACCAATAATTGTGGCCAACGTGTTTTGGAGATAAACATTTATTTCATAATGTGATTTCCCCCCCACTTTCTATTCTTTTACTTCAATGAAAGTTTAGATTTTTGCCAATATTTTGAATGAAGGATCAAAAGGATAAATGATGCAGATTTATTTTTTCCAGCCATTTTTTATCATATTTACCAGGGGTACCATTAATTCTGAGCACGACTGTATATATATGTGTGTGTGTGTGTGTAAATAAAATAGAAATAGAAATAAACCATTTAGTTCAGTTAGACAACTTATGGTACAATGATAAACTGAAAGCTTCTGCTCTGCTCCAGAGCAGTCGCAGCAGGAGTTAGATTTCACTTTTCACGTGGTGGAGTAAGGAGAGATGACTGACGATGATGGCGGAGGATTTGGTGTCAAAACGATAAGTAAGCGCAACAGATCCTGAGCATCGTTGACGAATATATTTTCTTTTAAAATGTGTGGTCAGTACAGCCTTTCCTTATAAACCGAGTAAGCGTGATCACGAATACGAAAGCTGAAGTGAAAGGGAAAAGCGAGTGCTCATTCATATCTACAAATGTTGTGTAAAAAATATCAAGTTTGTGTACAACTCATTTCTGTATCTGAATTGTATTTTTATTCTGTTGCAATGGTAATATTATCCATGTGCTAATATGCAAGGTTTTGATTGGCATCTTTATGGCCACAGTCCATTGAGAGTTTTCATGGCTAATTTTGTTAGCGTTGAAGCCAGAACGCCTAGCATGTGTTTTCAAGCAGACACTGTTGTGGTTTACATTAGCCTGCTTCGTTGTGTATTGGAAACTTTAGCTGCTCAGTGAGGCTAAAGCTCTACATTTATACAAGTTAACCAAGCCAGAATTGTTGCTTAGACGATTCATGATGGCTTGAGTGTTTTGTTGCATATATATACACTGCCATGTTGGCCTCAGACACAATGAGGAACCTTTCGAGAGTACTTTCTGATTCTTTTGTTGTTTGATTCAAAATAAGTGCCTTACACCACCGAAGCCAAGACATATCCTGGACATTTTTACCTGTGCATTAGCCCTGATAGCTAATATATGCATGCCTTTCTCCTGAATAACCCCCAAAAATATGGCTTCCTTGTATACCGTTTTATGCAAGTGTGTTCCCAGTCTCCGATGCCAAACAGTTAGGCTTTGGAGTCACAATGACTTTCGAGAATCGAAAGTAACCCAGATAATATAGATGTTATATTATGAAGAGGCTTATCAGTACAAAATAAAGACCAGTACCTCATTTGAGTTACGGGGAACTTTCAGCAAACAGAGTTATACAGGCATTCGGCACTTTAATTAAGGCCTTTCTCTTTTTAAACTTTCTCAAGTGGGTATAAGCAAGTACAGTACTAAGTGGTCGATGCCAAGGCTTGACAAGAAATTCTTCCCTCATCTATTCATTTACAAGGAATGGCCCTGTAAGTAGTCAAATCTGAGAAGACCTCTCTTTAGAAATGCTTTCTCGCTTAGAGCAAAGCCACCATTTTGTGGGATTGTATACCTTCCATATAACATGAGAAAAGGAAGTAAGACCATTACCAAAAACCTGATTAAGAACATCCAGAAATTGATAATTCAACGCTCCTTTGAAACACTTCGAGATATGTTTGCGTGTCTTTGTGTGTGTCTACTCCCTTAGTTTGTTCCTGGCCCCTCTATATCTCTGACCTGGGTGGGTAACATAAGGAAAGCACCTGTGCCGGGCCCTCCTAAGCAGACTAATAGGGGACCATCCGGGGCCCCTGATTACCATCCCTTGGGGGGGCAAGAACTCGGCCAACCAGCAAAACCATTCCCCATGTCTATTTTTTATGAAACGTGGCAAGAAGGGAATGTCCTCATTTATACCTAAAGGATTCAGTTTTTATTGTAACTTACTGCAAAGTTTATTGCAAATCTCAGAGATCTCTAGAGTTTGGATCCAGAGCTGCTGCTCGGCCATCTACGTTTGTAAAATGACTCCGCTGATGAAAAGTTATGGCCTTGCAGATTTCTGACCCTCCCAGTCATCTGCCTCACTGTGTTATCAAGAAATTCTCTGCGCCCCTTTGCATTGAATTGATGTGACTTTTTCGATGACAGAACCCTCATCAACATGACATCTGATGGATTAAAAAGGCTTCATTTGGGACACAGTCTTCATATCCTGTGACATTTCTAATTTCCCTCAAAAAATGAGAACCTCTTTAAGCCTTTAGTATGTAAGAAAATTGGCTGTGGCAGAAATGGGAAAAATAACTGGGTGAAAGGGAAGAAAAGGGGAAAAACTGTTTGAATACAGATGATGGAACACAATACAGCTGGGATTCCAGGTGTTAAGATCATTTTTGTTAAATGTTTTTGTTATTTTGGGAATCTATATACACAGTGGGGTTCAAAAGTCCTCTTGTAAAATTATATTAAATTAATACTTTTATTTTTTTATGTATTATTATTTTGTATTATAATTTTTATATATTTTTATATATTTATGTAATTATGTTGAGTTATATTTTATTATATTTGTTATTATAGAATATTATTATTTAATTTTGCATGTTAAATTAAGAATGATAGTCTAATAGGGAATGCTGGTAGATGGACAGTCTTATGTTAACCTCAAATTTTGACAGGAAAATGGAAAAAGTTACTTTCTGCCATATGAATTTGCTATAGTGCCACATTTGCACACTATTAAGTTTGACCAATATGTTAAAAATTTTCAAGTCGTGACCCAACTCATTCCAGAGCTTCTCATGTTACTGGGACATCAAGACATGTTCGTTTGCTGTAGTATCCCATGCACCTTTTCAAACCTGTACTTGGAAAACCACCTGTCTTTTATCCACAACCAATCTGGCAATTTCATTTATGTGGCTATTCCCATCCATAGAAGAAATTCAAGAACCTTGGTTGAGTCGAGTCTGGAGAATGTGCGGTAGGAGTCTAGAGCACCTCGAACCTACTGTCTTCGCTGATGGCACGTTTTTCGGTCTTCTGGATATTTATTTGTTTGTCCTTGAGCTTAGGGAGGGGAAAAGTGCAGTTTTTTGCTTAAAAATACTTCATGTCCAGGTTTATACTATAATCTATCCCAGCGCTCTTTGGCAAAAGCAGTTCACAAACGCTGCAACTCAAGCTACGGTGTAATATGAAGCACACAGGGGAAAGAGGAGCGTGCATACCTCCATCACGCAGCACGTCAGCGTTGGGCTCGTGGGCCAGATGTGCTCGGCTATTAAACACATGTAGCAAAAATTGTAAGGATGAACAAAGCCAGTAATGAAATCAAATGTCCATGCCAAATGCCTTTGACTTGCAAGATTGCAGGAACAGATTTCTTTTTCCGTAATGCATTGCTTTGTAGGGGCAAGCTGCCCGGGGGACTGGGTGGGTGATTATTAATGGCTACTAGTTGAATTATCGACATGCTACTTGAGTTTTTTTTTTTTTTTTTTTTTTTACGGTGTAAAACATATCTTTCCTTTTGTCCGTTTATATGCTCGTATATGTGTGAATAAAAAGGGATTTTGTTGTTTATGTGATATGAGAAGGGTTGGCGTGCAGATGGAGGAGGCACTCACAATGGTACTCTAGGACACACACACTGACGCAAGCCTACAGTCGAAACAATTGCGATTGTGCCCCTTTCGATCCAATGATGTCACAATTCCGCTCTTCCTTGAGCTTCCTATCGGGTTTCAGATCAGCACCTTTGGCTGCATTTCAGGTCTCAGTTTGGAAGAATTACAATCCTTGAATGAAAACACACAAATGCTCCGTTCCAAAACTAGTGATATGCCTACAGTGACAGTATTTTAAGGTATCATCGGCCCATTTTTTGGGCTAAATACTAAGGCAGCGCCACATATGTTCTTCACCGAAAAACCAATCCCATAATGTATTGTTATGAGCTCAGTGAAATAAATCCAAGATGGCAGAAAAAAGTATATAAAATAAATATAAATCTAAATAAATATACACTAACGTTTAAAGGTTTGGAGTCAGTATGTTTTTTATACTTTTGAAGTCTCTTATGCTCACCAAGGCTGCATTTATTGAATCAATAATACAGTAAAAACACTAATATTGTGAAATATGCAATTTACAATAGTTTTGTATTTTAATACAATTTAAAATGTAATCTATTCCTGTGATGACAGCTGAATCTTCAGCATCATCACTCCAGTCTTCAGTGTCACATGATCCTTCAGAAATCATTATAATATGCTTATTTCTCATTATTATCAATGTTGAAAACAGTTGTGTTGGTTAATAATTTTGTGTAAACAGTGATGAATTTTGTTTTAGGATTTTTTTTAGAAGAAGAAAGTTCAAAAGAACAGCATTTATTTGAAATACATGAACATTTTGAAAATTAAATTTTTGATTGGTACTGTATTGGATTCCATTAATGTTCCAAAACTTAGTGTGCTGCTTGCTGCCTACTAAGGGAGCATTATAACCACCATGTAATCTCATACGTGACTGATATATAAAATCACTTTATCAAATATTACTTTGCATTGAAGACTAAACATACAAGTGATTCAATAGAGCTTTATGTTTGCGTTTCGCTAAGCTTACAGTATGATACTCTAATGAACAAAAAAACACATTTACGCTTACACTCATGTTAATTGCACTAAGCTATTGATGCTCTTCTACATTGAAAGAACTAATTTTCTAATCAAGATTTCTTTGTGCTTATTACATTTTTTCGCAATACATTCTGGGATTTTGTTTTGTGCGAAAATTGCAATGCTGCATTAAAATTAGACCAAAACGAGCTAGCATTTTTCAGGTTTTGGAACAGACCTATAGACTCCTCATCAGGGAAGCTCATCAGGCAAAGCGATAATGGTCGTCTTCATCATCACAGTGAAAAAGCCACGTTTCCTAGCATTAGTGACGGTTCTTAAAAACATTCACGGCGAGTCAACGCTTTACGAGCGGGTAGGATTGGATTGTGTGTTTGGCTGTTCAACCATGTCCGTCCTACTTCATTTTCAGTTTCACTTTTCTGGAAACTCTCACTGACTTTTGGGTTTAATCTAATCAGTATCTTTGTGAGAGAAACACTGAACAAATATGGTTTTAGGCCGTCGGCCAGGCATAAGTGGTACACCCCGTTCTGATTCTAATACGGAATGCTGTTGCTGTTGGCACATACTTCCAAAGTCCTTTTTTCTTTTGGTCCACATGCGGATCCCAGCACATGGTCATCTGGTCAAAGCCAGAGGTGTACTTTTATCCATGAATGAATAAGGCTGTTAGTTCTGTGTGGAATTGACCATTTCATCACCAGTGGAGACTTGGAGCTGTGCCCTCTATAAAGAAACAAAAGGTAGATCCCAGGGGTCCTTTGTTGAAAAGAAACTACACATATTCACAGTGATGTCAAGTTGCTCTAGGGAGGCAAGCAGAAATAGCACAATGAATACAAAGACTTGGGTATTGAAATGATGTTATACTGCTACTAACATTACGATATTTGCACAATACACATGACTAACAAATAGGCATCACATTCATTTTGTTAGTTTGTTGATGTTAAAAGCATATAATCCAAATGGATGGAAGTTTTCATATGCAATTCAAATACATTAAGGCCTAAATATTTTTTGAATTTATATTGGTGCCGTATCGGCCAATTTTATGTTGAGTTTTACCATTTTGGTTGATAATGGATGTATGTTGATAATGTTGTACCATCCTCATTTCCCCAATTTTTGTCCAGTATTCTGAAATAAACAGTCCTTTTTTTTTTGCCTGTAGCAGAGCTTTAGCGAACCAATGGAAATGGCTTTTGCTCCATGTTGTCATTAGTTATCACCTACTCCATTTTCCAAAGTATTTCTGTCTCTCATTTTCTCTCTCACCCCTGGTATCCCTATTGAATTCTTGGCCTGTAGTAGTGTGATCGTGGCAGCAGTATCAGTTGTAATTGAAATCATATGCGGATCATCTGTCACAGTGTTATTATGATTGATCAGATTTTATGAAGACATACAGAGGGTGCTGCCATGCGGCCAGATAAACCAGATGTTTGTCAAGGAGTGTCCTTAATGCATTAGTTGCCCTTTAGACCTCATGCACTTCAGGGTTTCCGCGGGGCATTAAAAGTCCTTAAATGGATTTTGCGAAAATTAAGGCCTTAAAAGGCATTACATTTGATTCTTACAGGCATTACATTTTTTTATAGTTTTGAAGAGAATTTTATGTAAATTTATTTGAGTATAGCCTTAATTAATAATTTGTATTTGCTGTCGCAAAATATGTACGTTCGTGTGATACATATGCGGAACCAGTGTTGTAATTGCTTCCGGCCGGAGCAAAATTGCCGTGATGCGGATGTGACGCGGGTCAGTTGTACACTCTATGGTTGTACAGCGGTGGACAGGTCTGAAGCTCTGAACCTTGAAAAAATGGGAAAGTGCAAATTCCAGCCAAAGTTGCTGGAAAACAAAACTTTTAAAACATAGTTGCAGCCCGTAAGTGGTAAAAATGATGAAGGATTTTGTGGCTTTTGTAAAAAAGCATTTAAAGTTGGGGACAATGGGAATCAGCGCCGTAAAATTCCATCGTCGTTAGATTTAAATAGTACATTGTGTTTAATTTGTTGTTTAATGGATTGTTGTTTAAAAGATCTATATGTTGCTAGTAGTGAGAATAGACCCGACTGTTACACGCATGCACTTTAATGGTCCAGTAGCAGAACTTTTGCTAAGCATGTCAGAGGTTTTGGGTTCTAATCCGCAGTAAGAAGTACATATTTTTTTCCTCATCAAAACCGATTGTTTATTAGTGGTTGTATATCAAGCACTGACATGTTTGTATGCATTATGTTTTGTGATTTCACCGTGACAAAAAGAGTCTCACCGCAACAGATTGAAGCGCGCGTCCGAGAGAAGAAGTGTTGTGCACGAGCCACAACAGAACGCAGGCAAAGAACGTAACGTTATATTGTTCTTCAATACTCTTTGACGCAGGGCTCTCAAGTCACTCATTTCCGTCTTTTGTCACGCACTCCCACCACACATTGTATTTCTCACGCTGAAAAACTATTTATAATATATTGAATATGCCGCAGCACCCCAAATGTCTCTGGCCGCGCCGCTATCACTATCGAACTGACAGGAATCAAGCTCGTCTCCCCTGGAGTTCTTACTTGTCGAGCCTGCCACTTATCAGCCAATCAAAATAAATAAATAAATAAAAATAGAAAGGGTCTACACATTAGCCAATTTGAAAATAGCACTATTGTATCTGGGTAAGTTTCAAGATAAGTCATGATCTCCTGTTTTAATGTTACAAAAAATTCACTACTTGTTTGACAAACAATGACAACTTGATTGCTGTTTGAGAAACGTTTCCCAGATAATTAGTATCAGTTTTTTTTATGAATGTCTGTAACTTAGACAACAGTTTTACAGCCTGTTCACTGACAACACCTGCTCAGAACAAGTAGTCTAGGCCTAGTCATATTTTCCTTTTCACACGATGACTGACATATTGTCACATTATAAACATCTCTCTTTCCAAATAGGCTTAATAATTTTATAAGCATTAAATAAATTAAAGTGTATTGCATAGTCGATGTTATAGGTCACTTTTAAAATCATGTCATCTTTTATAATTATATCCGGGCCATGGATGCATTAATCATTGCATCTGTCTTTCAAAGATGTCAGGTAAAAAGCAATTAAGCATCCTTTCATTTGCCCTTAGAGGAAACCCCCCTAAAAAGGCCAGGTAAGAGGATGCTGGCCCAGAGAAGATGGCGAACAGGGCCCATTAGAGGAGGAGACGGTGCAGGTAGAAGAGGAAGAGAATAAATACTTTGTATTTGGTTGAATTGTCAGTGCCATGTGTCAAATCTTTTCTTTTGCAAGTGTGAGCAATTATTAATAACAACAAAAACACTAATAATAATATTACTAATGAAACACCACCATTCCTGCGAGCCGTCCTATACGCCGCGAGATGTTTAAAAAATGGTAAAAAGCGCCCCCCCCCCCTTAAATTACACCTATATGTTCCAGATTTTTTTTAATATATATATATATATATATATATATATATATATATATATATATATATATATATATATATATATATACATACATGGTTAGTCATGGGTCGTATCTATATGGCATTAAAACATTTTAAAATGGCATTAAAAAGGCATTAAATTTAATTTGAAGATACCTGTAGAAACCCTGCACTTGCTTTTCAATTAAAATAAATTGACTGCTTTTGTTGTTTCACCTCCAAGCCAAAAGGGGTGCTGTGGTTTTCTACAAATATTGTTACTTTTGCTGTTACATGTTTAATTCTCGCTTACTGTTGGGGGACTGTTTGAATTTTGGCTCTTGGAAAGACAGTTTTGTCAATACCATAGTCCAGGAAGGAAGTATGTATTTTAAGGAGAGCAAGAGAAAATCTTGCTTTTTGGGGAAGAGTTGTGTTTTTTTCCCCCCTCCCATCTTTCATTCGTTCCAGATGTGTGCCATTTTTCTCTCATCTCCTTTTTCTTAGCTTTGTCTTTTTCCCCTCCTACATCCCATCCCCATCTGTACACACACTCACGCTGTATTATTGCGGTTGTTGTAGAGTGTGTTGATGTTAACATGTCAGAGAGCAATGATGGCCAGTGTATTAGACTGAGCGATTGTACAAGAGGGGGAAATAAAATGTTTGAGCTTGTTAGGTCTTCTATCACAGAGATCAGTCTTGTTTTTTCTTGACAATACATCTCTTTCTTTTACTCTTTCTCTCTGTGAGTGTATGTGTATCTCTTCTGTAGCCCTCTCCCCTGCTTGTTTTCCCCTATAAAAGTGCTGTGTTGTGGTATGGCACAGAATTATTTTTTTTTTTTACTGCAACCAGTGGTTTACAAGGCTATACATGTTTGAGATTGACACAATAATAGTCATAAATATCAATTATTTTATATTATTTATTTATTTAAATTACTTATAAGTTAATGTGTATTATATATATATATATATAGTTGTATGTTGATACATTTAGCGTATATGTATTAAATATGTACAGTTATTTTATAATAAATATTTATTTAAATTATTTATTTGATTGCTTTACTGGTCAGTAGTAATTGTGTCAATTTTGGTTATGATTGGTTCTGGCCAGTCCATGAACATGCCTAAACAGCTCTAGGACTGCTTTTTACTCTTTAAAAAAAAATCCTATTTTTTATGACCCCATCTTTATTAAATATTAATTTGAAACTTAAGAGAACCAGGAGCTGGTTAATGTCTCCTGTCAGTGGTTCTGCAGCATACAGACTAAATAACTTAAACATCTGCAGATGGAAATCCTGTGTGTGTGTGTGTGTGTGTGTGTGTGTGTGTGTGTGTGTGTGTGTGTGTGTGTGTGTGTGTGCAGTGTGTTCACCTGTGGGGTAATGCATTAAACTGCTGCACTAGCTGATGGCATGATGCCATATAGTGATTGTATAGTATACTCATCGTTCAGACAGGTGATGATGGTTGCAACAAAACATATTTCCTCTGTGTTTCTCATTCTACAGTTGAGGTATCAGCATGGGCTTTCCACCCCGGACCTACGTCAGACTTTACCCAACCTCAAAAACTTCCTAGAGCATGGACTACTTGTAAGATGGTGAGTTATATAACATTATTATTGGTGTTTGCTAAGCTGTGGACATAAAATATATCTCATTTTGTGATCAGACTTATTTTTTGTGTGGTGGCGGGTGATAAAACTGGCAAAAAATACTTATTTCAAACGAAGAATCCAAGGCATATCTAATGACTTGAATGTTATAGAGGCTTGGGAGTGGGCTCTTTTGACTTGGCAGTAACAAAGTAACCACCTAGCAAAAACCCAGACCATCATAACATCGGCATAGCAACATTCTGGCAACTACTGTTGTTTTATGTATATCAGCACTGACTTTTTTTCTCTCTCTTATATTTATATTTTTCATAATTCCTATTATTCTACAGAAAATGTAAAAATATCCATAACATGTATATTTATTTTCATATTTTATTTATATTTTTTCTATACTGTCTTAATTGTTTAATATTTGTACTTTTATTTTTCAGAAAATGTAAACACATTCTTTGTTCATTTTCATATTTTGGAACTAGTAAATCATTCTATCTAAAAGGTTTATAAACAGTGCATTTGCTTTCTAAATCTGGAAACTGTTGATATGCACTATAATTTACCACTGTAGTAACCTAGTCAGCTTTAGAAAGCAACAAAATTAGCGTTTTTTACAACAGTAATGATAGAAATTCCCAGGTGTATCCCTTTTAAACCAATGGCAGTCAAAAACACTGTTAAAAAAGCCTGCTTTGGATCTCTCCAGCTCTTTCTTGGTTCAGTGATAGATAAACCATCTATCTGAACGTTAATTTAATAATCTGTGTTTTGAAAGGAAGGAGGCCAGCGCAAGTAAAATGCTTCAGTACAAAAAAAGTACATGTTTAATGGATTGTGGAAACGCTTAAGATGGAACAGATGAAAGTATGACCTTTTGACCTTTTGAACTGTACAGAGTGGCAGGAAGTAAAGGAGGAAGTGGAAGTCCGGTGAACAGGCGGTTGCGCCGCATGGCTAAGCTAACCTGGAGGGCAGTTGTGTTGACTCGACGGTACGCTTAGAACCGTGAAAGAGCAGTTTCCGTCTCCCCTGGGGAGGGGGAACCGTATACAAAAACACAAAACTGCAGAACATTCCTTTCAACATCTTCCTCATACGGCCCCGCAGCCGTAAACCTTAACTTACAGCACATTGAGACCCTCTAAGAATCATGTTACGTTATACAGATTGGCGCTCTGCTAGCGTTGACTCCTGAGTGAGTCAAACACGAGGTCTAGACTCGTTCTCCAGCGCAGGAAGCAACTCTCTGGATCCAGAGCTGAAATATGAAACATAGAGTAAATGGATTCTTTTATTTTCCGTTTGTTGCAGACTGCTTTTATTACCCTTGCATCCACTTCCTCTCCTACACTCCCTCCTCTCTCAGTTTAGATAATGTTTCCAGGGCAGGGGCCAGAGATGTGAATTATCGGCGCATACAAATCTGCATCAGGGCAGCTGCAGGAGTTCCTTAGAGGGAAAAAGAAGGGGACGGGAATCGCAGAGAAAGCACAGGAAAAAATAGGAATGGTGGGAGTACTGCACAGGTGTACCATGAGAATTTCTGTGGATTCAGAGGAGCTCATTTTGGCAAAATATGAAGATTTATTTTGCCCTTCTTCCTTAATCCCAATGGACGTTTATATAGTAAAGGGAGATGGAGGAGTTTTCGAGACAGGCTTAATGAAGTTGTTTGATCTGTTCAAATTTGTTATAAAAGTTGACGGTAGGAACACATACATTGTACATTGCCCCTGATGTGTGAGTGTGTTCAGGAGTTTTGCACGTTGCATGTCTAACAACTGAATTTCTGAACAAGGGGTTATTAATATTTGATCCTTTAGCAGAACCATTGGCTTAGATACCTGGACTCAGCATGCGTTTCAGCTCAATTTACAGACTGGATGATAAAGTAAAGATCTCTTTTCAGGGAAAACTAACTGGTTCCAAGTTTTTCAGATTAGTTTTGGGAATACAATATTTGACCCACCAAGTCTGAATGATAACACTGATCCATGATCATTTCCATTATGACATTGTTAGCATATTTATTTTGATAAAACCAAAAAGTAAACCAAAGTAAACTGTCAGTTTGGACATTGTCTGTCCTTTACAACCCAAAGTTCAAGGTGTTGTACTAATGTGTATCTTGGTGTCAATCTAAGGTCTTATGTAACCTAATATGATGTTACCTAGGACCTTAATGCTGGGTTCCAATTGTTGGAATTTCCAACTTCCTATTTTGGAAAAAATGCAGCTAAACTCCACTCAAATTTGGACTCAATTTTTCCAACTTGGAAACTCTAGGAATCAAATTTTGAGTTTATTGTTTGTGATGACATAAACATGGCAGCAACAAAGGAGTTATTTGGTAAATGGTGACTTAAAATGATCAAAATTATTAAAATAAAATGTATAAATTACTCAATTCCTACATTACAGAACTTGTTTAGCAAACTTTTGCAGAGAGAATTTAAAACACGGTAAAGGATTCACTTTTAACAGATGTACAGTGTGAACAATGCTGATTTGCTTCCTTTCACGTCACCCTTGACCCTTAAAGGGATAGTTCACCCAAAAATGAAAGTTCTGTCAGTATTTACTCACCCTCATGTTGTTCCAACCCCGTAAGACCTTCGTTCATCTTCGTAACACGAATTAAGATATTTTTGATGAAATCTGAGCTGGATCACTCCTCCATACTAGTCCATAGGCTTCTTCAAGGATTGAAACTTGCAGGCCTCGAAAAGTTATTAAAAACATTGTTAAAATAGTTTATCATTTTGTTATCTTAAGTTTATCAAGCGACGAGAATACTTTTTGTGCGCAAAAACAAACAAAAATAATGACTTTATTTCAACTATTAATTTCCTTCTGAGTCAGTTAAACTAGTGTAACAGCGTAAGCTTCTGTTGTTGTACGTCACACGCATCACACACATGAGCAGCGTCGGCCAATAGTGAGCCTACGTGTGACGTAGCTCTTCGCAAACATACAAGTTTAACTGACTAGAGGCCCACTAGAAGGAAATGAATAGTTGAAATAAAGTCGTTATTTTTGTTTTGAATACACAAAAAGTATTCTCATCGCTTGATAAACTTAAGATTGAGCCACTGTAGTCACTTGGACTATTTTAACAATGTTTTTAATAACTTTTCGAGGCCGGCAAGTTTCAATCCTTGAAGAAGCCTATGGACTAGTATGAAGGACTGATCCAGCTCTCAGATTTCATCAAAAATATCTTAATTCATGTTCCTAAAATGAACGAAGGTCTTACGGGGTTGGAACAACATGAGGGTGAGTAAATACTGACAGAATTTTCATTTTCAGCTTTGAACTGGGCCTTGATTTTGTCCATTGGTAATTGATTGGATCGTTGGATCATTGTGGTTTGCTATTGGTTGATCTCATGTGAGTGGCAGGTTGTCCCGCCCTCACGCGAGTAAACATGTCATCAGAGAAGAGATGTCGCTGCAAGTGGGAGGGGAAGTTATTTTGATTAAAGATTATGCAGGAACATTAAATTACAAAAAGATTAATAATTTATAAAAAAACACTGTAATCTTCCATAATTAATAAGATTTGTCAATTTGATTTCATGGTGACTTTAAAAATGTCACATTAAATAATGTTTGCTCAAGTTAAAATCTATTAGAAATGGCTGACCGACAAAGCCCATGCAGAATCTGTGGACTTTGCGTTTTCTGCTTTGCTTTTGAGGAAAATGTAGAACTTAGTAAATGACAGGCTCTCCCGTCTGTTGAGCTTTCTGTGGGTACAAATTGTATGCAGATTGTGCCATATCTTTTAGTTTAGTCTAAAATGTTGACATGACAGAGTCCTGTCAAACAAGCTCAGTCTGCTTATCTCACACCTCTAACTGATCCTTTCACCATCCTGTTGCTTTTCCCCATTCAAACACTGATTGTCAGCGAGAATCAGTCTTCGCTGCCTTCCTCTGGGGCCATAATCAGTTTCATGCGTTCTGGCGGTTTCCAGTTGGAGCGGGAACAGTCTAAGACCCCAAGTAGTGAAGAAGAGCAAAACGATGAGAGAAAAAGTCACAGTTTAGAACAGTGGATGGAGTATAAGAAGAAACAGAGAGCAAAGATGGTGAAAGGCAGACGGAGGGCTGCAAGACATGGTGCCGCTGTGTTAATGACGTGTCCTGCCGAGTTCAAACCGAATATGCGAAAAATTCTCTTATTTATGGCACAGGACTCTGGCAGTGCTTTAGAGGTCCTGCAGCCCCACTGTGGAGCTCTTGAGAGTGGGTAAAGACAGGGAGGCACAGGGGGGACTGTGGAAGTGAAGGGGCTGATGTGACTCAACACCCCAGGATGGAAACTCTAGGGTGGGGTTGGAAGTTCTGAAGAATCTCCTGGAACTCTGGTGAAAGGGCAACACTAACAAACCATAAATCTTCATCTTTTTATCTTTTTCAACCCTTCTTGTTTTTCTTTGGTTTAAATCTAAACCCGCCCACCCAATTTAGCCTATAGCGCTGGCCCATATTTACAAGCTCCACCCATCTACAGTAAGTTCTGTAACTTGGCACCATATGTGGATTCTTTTCCATCCATTTTGGAACATGATTCATCAAGCAACTGTTTTATTATAGATTTTCACAACACTCTTTTGCTAATCCAGTATATAAATGGCTGTCAAATAGTTTGAAGGAAGGCCTGATTCATAACAAACAATGTTTTTAGATGTCCACCCATAGTAATCCCTTAATCCTGGGTACACTTAGAAATATAGGTCCTTTCAATGTTAAAATACCTTCTCTTATGCCTGTTTAATGTGCGAAGACAACTATAAGTTAGCCAATCTTGGTTGAAACACACTGAAACAGGTGTCTCACATACAATTATAAATTTATATGGGCCATTCTACAGATTTGGTGCAAACTGCTGTCACACAACCAAAAAAACACATTTAGAAAGCATTTAAGTTTTCAAATTTTAGATGTTTACAAAGATCCTTCTATCATCTATTGAATCCCACAATAATATTTAAAATATCAGTAAGCTTAATATATATAAATTCATCATTAATTGGGTACTTTCAATTGGGTGGCTGTCCCGAACCCTAACCCCTTAATTTCAAGTTGTAAAAATTATATTGAAATGTTTTTTTTTCCATTGTTGTTTTGAAAAATATCTTTTTGATTTCTTTTAAAAAGTTAAGTTAAAAAAAAAACATTTATTTTATATTTTATTTTTAAATCATGAAACATTATGTAAAAAAAAATGGTTTGGTAGTGACAAAAGGAACAAAATCATTTATTTAGGGGAAATTAACAACATTTTAATACAGTTATGCAAATAATTAGTATCTTAGATGTTTTGTCTAAAATAAAGTATATTGAATTATCAACTAAGATGTTATTATTATAGTGTTTGGTTCAATGTATATTCAAACTAATGAATCCTTAACTTTGAAATCAGTATGATTAACTTAATGCCTTTCACAAAGAAAGATTGGATTCAAAATATAACAAATCTTATAAATTACACTTGAAATATTGTTAAAATTGTAATAGTTATTGATTTACCTGTGAAAACTTTTTTTTTAAAATAGCAAGGAAAATATATTTACAAGGTAGATGTAAAATGTAAAAATATGAATAGATCAATATAAGCCGCCTTATATTGTGTTTCGGTAGTGACAGATTTGGTGAGAGGAAAAATATTCCAAAACTTTCTGAAAATACAATATGATAATTAAGTGCAAAATTACTTGAAATGTGTACCTTGGATATTATACAATTTACATACATACAAAATTTGTGGAAAAATACTCGTTTGAACCAATTCTGCAGAATGGCCCATATACAATGTGTGTACACACACACACATTTTAATACTTTTATTTGGATCTGAAAGACATTACAAAGAAAACAAGATCCAAATACTCTGGGAAGGGTCTTTGACAAAGTGACAGATCTACGATTCATGGCTCACATACTTGTGCAGGTCCTGACCTTTATAATACTCAACACACTAAGGATAAACAAAACATCTCCGTCTCCAATATGCATGCTCCCTATAGTGGCTGGAACAGAGCAGAATTTTGCAAGCCTTTTTGCCTCCTATTTTGCAGCCCCCCTAACTGCATCCCCCGGACCACACTCTTATGGACATGGCCTAAACTTCCAAACACCAGAGTGTACACATTGCGTGTATATGTATGCATGTATGCATGTATGTATGTATGTATGTATGTATGTATGTATGTATGTATGTATGTATGTATGTATGTATGTATGTATGTATGATTAATATAATATAAATATTTGTAAAATCCCTGCTATTTCAGTTGCAGCTCTCAAACAAAGTTGTAGGTATTAAATCAGAGTGAAGAAATCTTGTCCAGACAGATTTGCACAGTGGGATGAAGCTGTCTCTGTGAATAACATACTGATAGGTGTTTGTACTTCCATCTGGTGGAGCGTCCCTCCATAATTCCATCAGCGTTCCTCTAGTATTCCTTTATTCTTTACAATCCTCTCAGCCATCCCGCCAAGAAAGCATTCCGATTACAGAACCCAAAGCAGACCCTGGTCGCCATGACAACTTTAGCCATCATCCTAAATTTCCGGGAAACAGTCTCCATAAAATCTCAAATCTCCATAATATGCAGGATGTGCGATCATTCCTGTCATCGGTTTTAAGCATCATTACTGGTGCGTATCCAGACAGGGAATACAGGAAACAATTTGTCACCCCCCTAAACAATGTATTATGTCAATAGGTAAATTAGCGCAAAGGCATTTGCACGATGCTGCTTGACTCTGAATGAAGACCAGCCCTTCTATAATCTGAAAAAAAATGCTTTTCTCAGTTTCTCGGATCCAAAAAGAACAGAAAATGCCATATTTTATTTTCCTAGTCATACCCTCAGGCGAATGAAGGAACGCTGCTCCGCTCGCTTGCAAAATAATTACAAAAATTACTATTTTTGATTACAATATAAAAGAAAATAATAGATAATTACATTTTCAGTTATATTATTGTAATTAATCGTCAATTAAAAAATTGTCAATTCTATTATTATAATTACATAATACTATAATTGTCCATTTCTAGAATAGGCAATTATTATATAGTTATGTCATTTTTTATAATTATAAAATGATGATACTCTTGATTATTATTATCTGAATGTCTGCCTGTATTTGTCAGTATGCTATTACACGGACATATTTGCAGGGCCGTTAATGTAATGTTTGTAGAAGAGGTGTAAGGTCTAAAGCAAACATTATTCAAACTATCTTTTTTATTTATCATCATCCTTTTTCATTTATTTTTACTTCTCACCCAACTGTGGAGAATTTGTGGTTTCCCAAATTCCTCCTGGGTAGTTAGAATCTGTTTCTCCTTCCAGACTCTGTTTCACAGTAATACACACACCTCTGCCGCCGTTATTCTTCCACAGCCCCTCCGGTTCACTCTCGGACCACCACCCATCCTCACACAGGAAGCCCTGAGATACGTTCCCTTCTCCCTGCCAATGCTCTGCTCTTGGAGGGAGGGGAGGTGGGGGTAAAGCCTAATTGGCCCATATTAAGAGCCAAGTTTAAGTCCAACAGAAAAAAATGTGCTGCATGAAAAATATTATGATGGTTCTGGGAGATCAGTCTGGCATGCCTGAGCGCAAAAAGCCCCCTCTTCTTCTGTCCCGACTCTACAGCACAGGCGATCTTTAGCCCCACAGCATCCTCCAGCACACACCGGCCCCTTGCTCTTGATTAAGGGTTGCGGTTTGACACATGTTTAGAGGAACTCATTTATAAGGGGAAGCACTGTGTAACAAATAGCCTCCTGCTCCAAACAAAAAATGCTTTATTTTTCCCTGCTAGGGGGGGTATGACGTCTAAACACTTGGCTAGATGGAGCCCATATGTTTTACATATCTACATAACACATGCATAAGTTGGTCGTTAGACAGTATTTAAGATATTTTTAAATAACCAGCTTTTTATTATAATCTGTAATCTATAAATGATTTTAGTCTTAAAGATGGAGTTCAACGACTATCAGAGGTCGTCTTTAGTTGACCATAGCCGACACGTTTTTGAACGCCACCCTAATGCTTTGCAGATACATCTTACTGCTGTTTTGAAATGCTATGGTTTTGCTCACAGTAACATTTCATTTGGAACATCTCTCTCAATTTCACATCTGAAAACTGGATCTAATTACGTGCTGAGCGGTCTGCAAGAGTGCAAGAAGAATAATTTGGGAAATCGAGTATACGGTACACGACACGCCATGGCCAACCATTAGATGTTTGTTTTCAGTGAACTGATGAGGAATTTGGGAGCATGTTTCTTTGCTTATTCATGGTAATGAAATTCATTGTTGCGGTTGGACAACATGAAAGCTGCCATATAGCAATGGTTCCTGTCCAGACACACAGGAATAAAACGGCATATCTCTCCTACATACTGTACCACTTTGAGCGAATATCCTCACTGCTCTAATGAAGACACAAAAACATACGGACAATAGATTACATTGTATATTGCCTTCAATTGAAAAAAAAAATCTATGTGAAAGAAATAACTATACATCCATAAACATTTCAAACAGTATGTTACGTTTCAACGAGTGGTATCCAGTTGTCATCTCGGACATAAAGCACTTTCTTTTAAATCTCTTTGTGTAAAATATTTGTGTGTAAAAAAAAAAATTTAGTTTTTTTTCTCACAAGCAAATGGAAAGTCAATTTAAATCCATTGCATTGTGAGACTCACATTTTATGTGAGTGTTAACAGTTTATCTACATTTATCCATTTTAATTATAGCGAAAAATAAATGATTATGGAATTTTTAAAATAGCTCTTTAGGTACACTACCGTTCAAAAGTTTGTGGTCTTTTTTTAAGTAAAAAAAAAAAAACTTGTTAGAAACTTGTACTCACAAAGGCTGCATTTATTTGATCAAAAATATCAATAAAAAAACAGTAAGAATGTGAAATACTATTACAATTCAAAATATCAATATATTTATCATTTTATTTTTCAGCATCATTCAGATTATTTTTAGCATCATTACTCCAGTCTTCAGTGTCACATGATCCTTCAGAACTCACTCTAATATGCTGATATGGTGGTCAAGAAACGTATTATTATTATCAAAGTTAAAAACAGTTTTGCTGCTTAATGTTTTTCAGGATTCTTTGATGAATGCAAATTCATTATTTAAAAATAAATATTTTGTAACATTATCAATGTAAACCTTTGAATGTATCTATGGGGTATTTTACATTGAGCCTGGCCTGCTATTCTCTTTTTGTTAATGTAAGATAACTAGACTGTTTTAGCATGTGCATGGTGCTACTTGTATAACTTTGCAGCTTGTTTCAGCTCTCTGTGAAAGCTCCTTTTGAAGGATGACTAATCTTATACAATTGTTTTACTTTCTAAATGTCATATTTCAGATGATGTATATAGTCCAACAGCTGTGTGTGTTTTAGGGGGGTGCGAATGTATTTGTTTGAGTGTGTGTGTGAGGTTGAGGATCAGAGACTCTTGCTGAGCTCTCCCAGGCTCTGGATGTGTGTAAATGAATTATGAGATGATCCATCAGCAACAAAGAGCTCCAATGACATCAGCATCTTCACACTCTCGAGTTTCTTTCCCATCTCTCGATTTCTTGCTCTCCCGATTCTGAAGCGAATTAAAGGTGATGGAAAATCATAACCGTGTGCCTCTGTTTCTATTCTTCTCTCTCAGTGACAGGCACCACATCTCCATGCCCATCCCCGTCCCTCTGAAGTCTCATCTCAGCGTTTCCACCGCATCCGAAGTGGGATTTCCAACCCTCTCCAGTTCTCCTGAACGGGACGTCCAGAAGCAGTCTGGCTCAGATGCAGATAAACAGAAATACCGAACCCCTCCGCCTAGTTACAACACCACTATGGCACAACCTGATCCCATGACCACTCCGGAGATTCCATCAGCGCCGCCCATGGAGATTGCGAGCGTGGAAGTAGGTAAGACTGTAGAAACACATGGGGATGTAGAGACTGTTCCCGAGGCACATACGGAGAAACCTCTGGAAGTACCTACAGACCTAACCAGTACATTACTGTCTGACTCCTCACCTCAGCACGCAGGGGCCATGAACGGCTCGGCCGTGCCCAGCGGGGGTTTGGGATTGGGTGTTGCGAGCGGAGGTGAGCTGTGCTGCTCCGTAGAGCAGGCGGAGGAGATTATGGGCACTGAAGCCACGGGGCTGGGATTGGGACTCGGATTAGGGTTGCGATTGGGAGGCGGCGCCAGACTGGACGATTACCCATGCATCCCGGTGGAGCATGCCATCGCAGTCGAGTGCGACGAACAGGTTTTGGGAGAGTTCGACGCCGCCGGGATCGAGGAGGTATCGCGGCGCATCTATGCACTAGAGAACATGTCTAGCTTCCGACGTCCTCGGAAGAACTCTGAAAAATAACTGGGATACAAGACGTGGCCCTGGAAAAACGGGTCAGAGAGTGACGGCTGTCCAAGTTGGTTGGTGACACAAGGCTGAGCCTGCGTAACATTTCACCCTGACTGCAACAAGTATAGACATTACATAAAGAAATATATTATTATTAATATTGTAATAATAATCATTAATATTATTAGGAAATATCTGGAATATTGACCAATTTGCACTTCTCAAAGCATTTCTATAATCCTTTAAAGTGAAATAAAGAGAATGTTTGTGGTTGAAATGGGTGTTGGACGTCTTTCTGGGTGAATGGATGCGCAGTCTTAATGGGATGGTTCACCCAAAAATGAACATTCTGTCATCATTTATTCACCCTAATGTCGTTCCAAACCTGCGTGACTTTCATTCCTATGTGGAACGCAAAAGAAGATATTTAGAAGAACTATTTTGGTCCATACAATAAAAGTCAACTGGATTCATCCAATGGTTTTTTGTACCCAGTGTTTGACCAAATTTGTCACCTTTCGGTGAAGGGTGTGATTCATTTGACTCAGCACAGAACAAAATTGTCTGAGCACAGAATTTAGGACAGCCATGAATATTAGTAAACAGTATTTTTGACATAGTATTTAGTAAAATAAATAATAATTATTATTATTATTATTATTAGTAAATTGTAGTAATGAATCGTTAATCCATTGCCATGGTATACATATTTTTTCCACCACAACTCATGTGCGGGGCTCCGTACTTAAGTATAGTCCTTTACTAGTTTGTTTCATTTGTACAATTATATATTCATTTTGAATGGGTCCCAAAAAACAACAGTTTGAATGTGGCTTGAGGCAATTAATGTAGAGAAAAATTCGAACTATTATAAATGGTCTAGATTGAGTTTTTCCGTCTGTATCCTTGTGCTGTAGCTAATATTGATCAACATGCTAATATTAAAACATTTACAATGTTACACTTTTCAGAATGTTACATTTATTCTTTTGTGTTCCAAAGAAGAAATAGTCATGCCGGTATGGAACAACAGGATTGTGATTAAATTATGACGGAATTTTATTTACTAACTATCCCTTTAAATGCCACACAGTGTTACAGCGGGAGCTCTGGTCCACCCGGATCAACCTGAGAGCAAACCCTGATATATATACCAGGCCATGCGGTGGGAGGAATGGCTGTTGGTCAGGGTGGGCGGAAAGGGCGAGGAATGTCCGTGTGCCTATGACACCCTTTCTCATGTTGCATACCCGAGTCCTGCCTCAAGAAGATGAAAAACATGCACGCACATATTGCGCAAATCTCCGGGGGTTTTTTTCCCAGTCTGACCGTTGCGAGACCTTGTATTCTCTCTGATTTATTCACCCAGAATTGTAAAATCCTGACAGCTATCCTTCACACATAGTTTGATGCCTTGTCAACAGTGGATGTGAGTGGCACATCATCACCTAAAAAATCTCAATAGCTCCTATTGTAACCAACAAATCTGTCTACACTTGAAGTGTTCATTGTTTCGCATTGTTGACAGCCCGTTTTTATTTTTGCTCCCAATTCTCAATTATTCTTTTTTTCAACATCTTTTTGTTACAGGGTTTTGCCCGTTTCTATTTGTGTGTGTGTGCTGTACAGCCACTCCAGCTTTGTTTACCATCTGTTTAATTTAAATAAAATGATTTCATTTATAATTTAAATCATCTTTTGTTTTTTAAACATATAAATAAGCAGTTATAACAATATGTCTAAAATTATTTTGTTTTTCTAAAATAACCTATACAAAGTAAAATGGCATATATGTACCTTTGTGGAAACGTGACATCAGTCACTTTCAGCATAGACATGGTGTAAAAGATCTATATTACCATGGGCTTAAACAAGTTTAGGCAAAACCTTCATGGTTATGAGATCTTTATTCTAAAACTAACTTTTTCCTTGAAGGTGCTTTAATGTTAATGATCTTTCCCACTGTATACAGTTATTCAGCTATTAGAAAAACCAAAATACAAATGATGTGCACTGCATACTGTTGAAGAGGAGCAGGATGGCCGTTCCTCTGTATTCACTGCAGTTCTTTCTCTTTTATTTGTCTCGATTATGGAATTAATCCTCATTGTTTTGTGTTGCACACTACTCTTCAATGTAATTTCCTCTAAAAACAATATTCATCCATCTGCACGACTTTTAAAAGCCATTTGTGTGTGTGTTTTTCCCTAAACAGTATTTAATTATTATATTTATAATTTGGTGTCCTTTATTCTAATCTGCTTTTCAGGTATACACAGAGTCCTCTTCCATAAGAGTCACTTCATGAATGTAATAAACACTCTTAAGAAAGGGACTAAGTTGTCGGGAAGGACTAGTAATGGTTGACTTTTACATCATTTAATCCTGGCCTGAATCCCTTGTTTGATTTCCTGTCTTTTTTTGATTTTATTCGAATGACTGTTGATACATGATGTATTTAAGACAAATACAAAGAAATTTGTTTCCATAAATTGCTGTGACACTGTACATATACTTTTTGTATGAAAGGTGTTTTATTAAAGACCAGTTAAATGATATGACTTTGAGCAGTTCAAGTTTTTCATTTATTTCTTCTCCCCTCTTTTTGTCTCTACATCTGTTTCTATATATGGCGAGAACTTAAGAGAGCTGTGCATAAACAGATGCCCACAAACCTCAATGAACTGAAGCAATGTTGTAAAGAAGAGTGGGCCAAAATTCATAAACAACGATGTGAGAGACTGATAACGTCATACAGAAAACGGTTACTTTAAGCTATTGCTGCTAAAGGTGGTTCTACAAAGCTGTTAAATCATAGTGTACTTGGCACGCTATGGGCTATGGCATTAACCAATCAGACGTACTTCCTAATCCATGTAATCATATATTTCGTACCCTAGCCTCCGGTTGCCCTTCTGCGCGATTATGAACATTTCTGTTTACCCCTCCTCCTCCCCAGCGCCACCTGTAGAGATCTGCTACAGGAGATTCTTATATATTTTCTTGCAGCAGCGTGTTCTTTATGTATGTTATTTTAACTAAGCTGAACAAATCCTTGTGTTTGCTCAGCAGTAGCGACGTAGCAGATCTCATCCGGAAAAAAATCAAGCATTTGTACATTCTATGCCATATGCCAATAAATGCTGGTTAAAAAATATTAACTCCCGCGAGTTGTCATGACTGAAAAAAATAAATATATATGCATGTGTGTGTATATGTACTGTGTATTTATATGTATAATTATATGAAGTAATTTGTATATATTTAATTTAATATTTTTATATGTAGTACATTTTAACACATCATTACTTATTACAGAATTTATAGGGTCTGTCAATTGATTAAAAAAAATTGTCATTCTATTTAATTCTGTTTAAGCCCTATAATTAATCTTTTATGTGTGATTCTGTGGCAGATATAATCATTTGGTGCTGTTGTTCTCACTGAGTGCTGCTACTTTAATAAATCGCTCTCCAGGTGATGCGTATGTGAACATGACCACAGATAAACAGTGTTCTGTCTCCAAAGACAGAGGAGCTGTGGAGTGAAGACTCTTTCAGACTCGTCACTGTCCTTCTGGATAGCTAATCCACTGCAGGTGTGAGGAATTCTGGGATTGAAGGCAGATCTACAGTTGGCTTCGCTGGAAAATCACGTCACCCCATCTTAGAGGCAGCAGAGAAGCAGGTGACGGCACTGCCACGGCAACAGAATTGCTGGAATGTGTGAATGTGTCTGATGTATTATTATGGGATAGGGAGACCGCATTAGAAAACTTCTTGAACTTTTCATGCTGTCATACGAGTGTCACTGATTTGGCACAGCTGAAACCCATAGTCTGGTTTGACTCCTGTTTGAAGCTATGTTCATCTCTTTTTGAAGGATGGGCACAGTCATGCTTGAGATTCAATATATCTTGCTGAATATGCTAGACTGTAGATTTTGATCAAATAAAATCCTTTTCACATAAAATCAGAATACAAAACAGTGCAACATGCAAAAACTATATACTATATAAAACAAACCCTTGCACAAGACATATTTTGAAGCTCATTTTTGTTGTTTAGCTTAAATGGATAGTTCACCCAAAAATGAAAATGCTGTCAGTAATTCCTCACCCTCATGTCGTTCCAAACCCATAAGACCTTCATTCATCTTCGGAACACAAATTAAGATATTTCTTTTTAGCAATGAGAATACTTTTTGTGCGCAAATAAAAAAAAGGACTTTACTCAACAATTTATTTTCTTTCGTGTCGGTCTTTTTTTTTCTCGCACAAAAAGTATTCTCGTCGTTTCATAACATTAAGGTTGAACCACTGTAGTCACATGGACTATTTTAACGAAGTCTTTACTACCTTTCTGGGCCTTGAAAGTGGTAATAACGTTGCAGTCTATTGCTAGCTCAGAAAGCTCTCAGATTTCATCAAAAATATCTTAATTTGTGTTTTGAAGATTAACAGAGGTTGTACGAATTTGGAACAACATGAGGGGGAGCAATTAATGACATCACTTTTCGGTGAACTAACCCTTTAACTTCTTTTGCCATCTGAACTTACAGAAAAAGACAAAAAATTGGAATCTGATAGTGTGAATTTTATACCTCCATGTTGTTTGGTTGCAACAAATTTGGTGTGAAAAGAGATTGCCATGTTAACACAGTGCAGCTCCTTCTTGTCGAATGTGTTCTTGATCCGCTGTATGTTAATTCAGCTCAATCGTGTGCTGCAGTTAAATCAGTCCAGTCAGTGTGTGTCTGCTTTTCTGTTCCTCATCAACAACACCTCACAAAAGCATCCAGCACCCAATGGCCTCAGAGACACACTGCATGCTCAGCCAAAACTATCCAACTATATTTGGATTACAACAGAACAATAACCCTCTACAACAGACTCCCCATAAGACCTCTACATGATGGGAGTGTGTGTGAAAAGGGAATTGTTGAGAAGTTTCAAATTCAAAGTAGCTGGGTGCTTGAAGTTTGTTGTGTTCTTTCAACAACCGTTAATAATTGTCATAAGTATGCTACTTCATTTAGCCAATTTGAATTTGCTCATTCGCTAACTGCAAAGTGTCTCATTCAGCCAACTTCAAGGCAACAAAAAGGTCTAATCATTGTAATCTTTTATATGACACTTGATGTCAAGTCTAAAAAAAATAAAATTTAATAACAAAGTAGGCCTATATTTAATTTATAGAATTATATATTTATAGATTCATATTTTTTTAATTAATTTAATTTATCTTTAACTTTTTACTGTTTGACGGAAAGTTGTATTGCATCATTTTTCGTGCTAATGCAGTTCAACAAGGAGTTTTACACCGTGCTCTCTCGTCTCGTATGTTGTCTCGTTTTGGTGCGTAAATCAAAAATCACGTCTGAATTTTGGATTTAGTTTTTTTTAATGCTGCAATGCAAGCTGAAAATGAATGACAGCTCTGTTAGGATAATTGGGACGACATTTGGATGAATATTGTTGGTCTAATATGTGTTTTGATGTAAAAAAAAAAAAAAAAAAAAAAGCAAAATCTCCCAAAAATGAAAATTTGGTCATTAATTACTCACCTCTCATGTCGTTTCGTTCATCTTTGGAACACAAAAGAAGATTATTTTTGATGAAATCTGAGATCTTTCTTTCCTTCCATAAACAATTACGCAGCTACTATAACACTTTGACGCTTCAAAACGTTTGTAAAACTAATCAATAAGAATCGAGCGGTTGAGTCCGAATCCACAATCGCTTTATATAATGAACCGTTTTATTTTAGGCTTTTATTCACATATAAACATTGATCAACGAATATAAACAGAAGCTCAACCGAACCTGCTTCATGCGCAAGAAGAAACCTTGCTGAAGCTCAAACGTGCTGCGTAACACGAGAATGAACCTCATTGGTTCTTGCTGAAGCTCAAACGTGCTGCGTAACACGAGAATGAACCTCATTGGTTCTTGCTGAACCTCAAACGTGCTGCATAACACAAGAATGAACCTCATTGGTTCTTGCTGAAGCTCAAGCGTGCTGCGTAACACGAGAATGAACCTCATTTGTTCTCACAAGTCAAGCGAACATGCTTGAGCTTCCGTTTACCACAACTGATGTGTGAGTTGCTGGATGTTTATATGTGAATAAAAGCCTAAATCTAAATCTGTTCAAGTCTCATCAGAAAATTTGAACTAAACCGCTTAATTAATATGGATTAGTTTTACAATCTCTTTATGAACTTTTTGAAGCATCAAAGTGGTAGTTGCGTAGCTGGAGGGACAGAAAGCTAGACCTTCATTTGTGTGCGAAGATGAACTAAAGTCTTACTAATTTGGAACGATATGAGGGTCAGTAATTAATGACAGAATTTTCCTTTTTGGGTGAACTATCCCTTTAAATTACTTGTTGTACAGTATGGCTCGTTATGTTGGTTATCCCTGTGTCATTAGCCAAGCCAAATAACCAAGAACACAAAGTAAGACATGTTGGACATGAACATTTTTATTGGACGTAGATGCTTGAATTTAGAAACAATCCATTTTCTTATGATGCATCTGCTAATTTTCTGACTCCACTTCTGCATGCTGCAAACTATTAATATATTTGTCTAGTTAGCATCTAAGTGCCTCAAAATCTCCTAGTCTTATTGAAGGCCATTCCGTCTTGCCATCCAATCAGCTGTCACCGCCGTTACAGCTCCCAAAAGAACAAATCACTTCTCGAAAGCTCTTGGCATTCTGGATGTGTTACACAGTTTAGCCTCATTGCTTAAAAACACATCATGTTTTTATTCAAAAGCCTTAATGAGACTTTGCTTGTTCTCTCTGTCTCTCTGCGGTCTCATGTTTGGCCTCTTGAAATGCATTTGAGTGGAACGGATATTACTGGATCAATATCAATATTTAAATTGGACCGATTTGGGGCACGTAAGCTCCACAAAGAATAACAGTCAGGTGACCAGGACTGCTGCTCCGCGACCTCTGCTGGAACGAGTGCTTTGGACACAATGGCCTGAGACTGACGTCAACTCTTTACACCCTGACAAGCTCAAGTTCACATTTTGTGTTAAATTAACACTTTTACACTATGTGGTTTTCTACAATTACCTTTAAGCAGGTGCCGATGACGTAACTGACACCAGGCGTAAGAGTGGGCAACATGGAAAACTCCCTAAGTTACAAAAGAGTAACCTTTGTTTAACAATAGGTAACAAAATCACCGTAATCCCTCTCATAACGGCAAAGGTGGATCATATTTGCAGCATATGCCTTTGTGTTTGAAATTTGGATGTATATGTTATCTTAGACCATGTGTGGATGTTTCTTTGTCTGTTTCCTGCATTATTTGTGACTAGCGCTCCATCCGTCATCTCCTTTCTCCTATTCTGTTCTTATTTCAGTGCTTTTCTCCTCTAGCCATCGGGGCTGTTGTAGGTCAGAATGCTTTTGTGTAATACAGAATGACTGTGCAGCTCGGCCACTAGCCTGAACAAATACAGCATCACTTAGCAAGGGCGGTTATTAACACCTAAAGCTTCATGCCAACAAGCCGCAGGACAATCTCTGAATTAAGGATTGGTCTGATACGCTGGTCTGCAAGTTCCATTACTTCAGTGCATTTACATGCACTTTCAAAGTATGAGTTTCCTCCGGTATACACTCTTTCCAAACTTCCCGCTACTCACTGCGCGCAAAACAGTACGCAGTAAGCACCAAACAATGAGAATGATTTTGAGCATAAGAAAGCCAATTGATCAAAATATGGTGAGGGCCAATAGCAAAACATAACCTCCGAATGCATAAACCCGCGCTCGCTCTGTCTCACGCACACGCACTGTCACAATGTAATGCACTTCTTAATGCTGCATCGTTAAAAACAAATACCGGAACACAAAAATCCAAAATCGGACATTTTCCGGAACTGGATCTGCATGGTGTTGTGCCGAATTTCAAGTTCCTAATCCTAAACCTACCAATACTAAGGGGGTAATAATTTGCCGGGGCCAGATTCTGATTTGTCAATCACATTCTGTGGTCAAATATTTGACTCTTTAACTGTATAATTGACCATTGTCCCAGGCAACCTACATAATTTCTTATATTGTACTAGTTTCGTCATTTGAATGACTTCTAACATAAAATAACTTTTAGTGACCTGTAGGGGTCAGATATACAGGTCCTTCTCAAAAAATTAGCATATTGTGATAAAGTTCATTATTTTCCATAATGTAATGATAAAAATTAAACTTTCATATGTTTTAGATTCATTGCACACCAACTGAAATATCTCAGGTGTTTTATTGTTTTAATACTGATGATTTTGGCATACAGCTCATGAAAACCCAAAATTCCTGTCTCAAAAAAATAGCATATCATGTAAAGGTTCTCTAAACGA
The DNA here is from genome assembly GCA_030578275.1 of Meda fulgida. Taxonomy (NCBI): domain Eukaryota; kingdom Metazoa; phylum Chordata; class Actinopteri; order Cypriniformes; family Leuciscidae; genus Meda; species Meda fulgida. The sequence continues at coordinate 15,372,687 of CM060625.1, read as the reverse complement.
GCTATTAACCTAATCATCTGAATCAACGAATTAACTCTAAACACCTGCAAAACATTCCTGAGGCTTTTAAAAACTCCCAGCCTGTTTCATTACTCAAAACCGCAATCATGGGTAAGACTGCCGACCTGACTGCTGTCCAGAAGGCCATCATTGACACCCTCAAGCAAGAGGGTAAGACACAGAAAGAAATTTCTGAACAAATAGGCTGTTCCCAGAGTGCTGTATCAAGGCACCTCAGTGGGAAGTCTGTGGGAAGGAAAAAGTGTGGCAAAAAAAGCTGCACAACGAGAAGAGGTGACCGGACCCTGAGGAAGATTGTGGAGAAGGACCGATTCCAGACCTTGGGGGACCTGCGGAAGCAGTGGACAGAGTCTGGAGTAGAAACATCCAGAGCCACCGTGCACAGGCGTGTGCAGGAAATGGGCTACAGGTGCCGCATTCCCCAGGTCAAGCCACTTTTGAACCAGAAACAGCGGCAGAAGCGCCTGACCTGGGCTACAGAGAAGCAGCACTGGACTGTTGCTCAGTGGTTGCAAGTCATTCGGAAATCAATGTGCCAGAGTCTGGAGGAAGACTGGGGAGAAGGAAATGCCAAAATGCCTGAAGCCCAGTGTCAAGTACCCACAGTCAGTGATGGTCTGGGGTGCCATGTCAGCTGCTGGTGTTTGTCCACTGTGTTTTATCAAGGGCAGGGTCAATGCAGCTAGCTATCAGGAGATTTTGGAGCACTTCATGCTTCCATCTGCTGAAAAGCTTTATGGAGAGCTTTATTTATTTTTTCAGCACGACCTGGCACCTGCTCACAGTGCCAAAACCACTGGTAAATGGTTTACTGACCATGGTATTACTGTGCTCAATTGGCCTGACAACTCTCCTGACCTGAATCCCATAGAGAATCTGTGGGATATTGTAAAGACAAAGTTGAGAGACGCAAGACCCAACACTCTGGATGAGCTTAAGGCCGCTATCAAAGCATCCTGGGCCTCCATAACACCTCAGCAGTGCCTCAGACTGATTGCCTCCATGCCACGCCGCATTGAAGCAGACATTTCTGTAAAAGGATTCCCGACCAAGTATTGAGTGCATAACTGAACATAATTATTTGAAGGTTGACTCTTTTTTTTGTATTAAAAACACTTCTTTTATTGGATGAAATATGCTAATTTTTTGAGACAGGAATTTTGGGTTTTCATGAGCTGTATGCCAAAATCATCAGTATTAAAACAATAAAAGACCTGAAATATTTCAGTTGGTGTGCAATGAATCTAAAATATATGAAAGTTTAATTTTTATCATTACATTAATAATGAACTTTATCACAATATGCTAATTTTATGTATGTATTTGCTGTCTCAGAAGTGTGTCGTACAATGTGTAGCTTGTTTTAAGCAGTTTTTGATTCTACATTTTTGTTTTAAATTAATTTAACTGAACTGTTTGACAAATATATGACAAGTTTGTTTTCATAAGTTTAAAATATTATCTCATTTTGCTTAAAAAGTTCATTTCTGGCAACAAAAAGTTGTGCTACATTGTGCAGGTGAGTGATTTTTTTGGTCTTATTTTACTACTAATTTAATGTCTTCTCTACACTGAACCACTTTTTAAATGTGACATCCATCCTGTAAAAAAATAATTCCTGTCTGATTTATTGTTGAAAATATCTCATGTTCCCAGATTATGATCACAGTGAATGCTGTCTACACAGTTTCCACATAACCACATTACCATGATGATCCATTAGGGGAGTGAATTAGACGTTGAATTAATTTGCTATTGTTCTTTCTTCTCTAACTCACAGACACTGTTACTTTCCAAAATGAAGCGAAGGCCTCCCTAAATTCATTGGAAGCATCATAAAGGTTCGGTCGTGTTGGAAACAGATCCTTTTGGCAGACAGAGTTTAAGATCCCTATACATCTGCAGCTCTGATGACAGGTTAAAAGATGGACAATCTGAATGATGGAGGACAGGAGAAACCGGGATAACGTGTGGAAATGACGAATGGAGGTGAGAACAGATGAAGCTTAGAAGAAGGGAGTGTTGGAGAAGAAAGATGTACTTGATATTATGTTTCAGGTCAGAGGGGGTAAATGAGGCTTTGGCACCAGGCTCACCAAGGGTTATCTGGGTTGGCCTGACACTCATAAACATAGCTCTCACCTGATAGTGCTGTACAGTGTGTGATTCAGGGGGGTTTCCGTGGTGGTCTCTTTCTCTGACTCCTTCTGTCTACACACACACACACACACACACTGAGTGGAATTCCTTCCAGTCTGCTGAAATGCTTCTCTATCTGTAGAGTAACACTATGGAAACATTGGGTTTGGCTTTTCTAACCTCCTGTGACTAGGCTTTGAAACTTAGAGCCAAACCATTTTAAATTTATTTGATGGGTTTGTCTTGACAGTTTCAACTTGAAAATACCAATTTATATACATATATTTCTAAAACATTAGACCGCTCTCTCCTTGCCAAACCCAAAAGTCGTTTTTGTGTGTCTAGGAAATCAAGTTAAGCCAGCCATTTATAGATATGTCACCTTACAGGTTTTAACCTGATTTAATGATTTTTTTCCTTTTAATAATTTTGTTTTACTACAACATTTTACTTTGATACCTTCATCAGGCAGTTCCTAAAAACTTTTTTTGAATGAAAATTAGCTGAGCTTAGATGTCAGTAACCTAAAACATTTTATTATATAATATATTTTTTATTTTATTACAAAAAACTTGTATTGAATAAATTACAGCATTTTGCTCATTTACAGGCATTTTCATTCTTTTAGAAAAAATATTTTATATCTTTTTTGACTGAGTGCTTAGGTTTCTAACTGTCAGGCATCAGGTACATTTTTTTTTTTAATTTTTTGAGAATCTACCCATTACGATCTGGTGCAAAAGAGTAATGCATTTGGATAAAGCAATTTGGATTATCGGGAGTCATGCCTTGTGGGGGAATGTATTTGCTGACTTGCTTAATAGAGGAGACCACCACATTCATTTATTTCCATCTTTTCAGATTTCAATAACATGGCAAGCCATTTCCTCCTCCTCTCACTTTGTTCCCAAAGGAGCCATCAGATTCACCCGTTGCATTGGCTCGCTAGCAGTTTTGGATGTCAATGTGCTTCATTTCCCCAAACACTCATTGTTTTTGATTGTGTTTTCCCATGTGTGCATTAACGGCTATTATTAAATATGAGCCTTCATTTTCATCATCAGAGAGACACATAATATATGATTTATATTGAGACATATGGAAGATCCAACCTAGCGGGATTGTTATTGGTTTTTGCCAAGTTTGCGTTCTTGGCATAAGGACACAGACTTCTGTGCAATGGCTCGTGTTATCTGTGTCATAGACGTTCTGTGTTTATGGTCTAATTTCCATGTGGTCAGAGCGAGTGATGTGAATGCATTCTTTTGAGGACCACATGGCGTTATTTATTCACTTGGGAGATGAAGAGCATGCCTAGCCAGATCTTCTCTTCAGAACCCCTGCTGAGGGATCCAGGACTGTGGCTGGCCTGGCAAGCAAAGCCCATTCCTCACTTCCTGCCCAGCTTTTTTTCTCTGCCCAAGTCCCTGCTCAGACTCGGCTCAGCAAATTATAGTTATTCAAGCTCTTATGAAATCCATCAATGCATTAGTGAGATACTTGTTTTTTTTTCATCACTGGTTTCTGTTGGCTACTTTTTCTTTTCTCTCTCTCTTCTTTGTCTCACTCATTATAGAAATAAACATGTCTTTGGTCTGTGAATGTTTGCATCTGTGGTGCATTGCTGTGTCAATTTAAAAAGAGAAACAAGCTACATGGCCTTGGTGCCATCAAGGTTGGTTTGCGCTTCTTGGATCCATGGGGCCTAAAACTTTTTTGATCTTGAAAATCTTTTCAGTCCTGCTTTCTCTTTGGTCCTGGAAAGAAGAAAATAGGTAAAATCTTGAATTTGTTTGGAGCTATTATAAGTCTGAGTTGAATATTTTAGAATCTCTTAATATTGCCCGTTGTTACCAAGGGTCAAGGTTTGGCTGGTTGGAATGGTACTGCATATAAAATATGATTATTAGATGTTTTTGGAGGGCTATATACAGGTCCTTCACCAAAAAATAGCATATTGTGATAAAGTTCATTATTTGCCATAATGTAATGATAAAAATTAAACTTTCATATGTTTTAGATTCATTGCACACCAACTGAAATATTTCAGGTCTTTTATTGTTTTAATACTGATGATTTTGGCATACAGCTCATGAAAACCCAAAATTCCTATCTCAAAAAAATAGCATATCATGAAAAGGTTCTCTAAACGAGCTATTAACCTAATCATCTGAATCAACGAATTAACTCTAAACACCTGCAAAACATTCCTGAGGCTTTTAAAAACTCCCAGCCTGTTTCATTACTCAAAACCGCAATCATGGGTAAGACTGCCGACCTGACTGCTGTCCAGAAGGCCATCATTGACACCCTCAAGCAAGAGGGTAAGACACAGAAAGAAATTTCTGAACAAATAGGCTGTTCCCAGAGTGCTGTATCAAGGCACCTCAGTGGGAAGTCTGTGGGAAGGAAAAAGTGTGGCAAAAAAAGCTGCACAACGAGAAGAGGTGACCGGACCCTGAGGAAGATTGTGGAGAAGGACCGATCCCAGACCTTGGGGGACCTGCGGAAGCAGTGGACTGAGTCTGGAGTAGAAACATCCAGAGCCACCGTGCACAGGCGTGTGCAGGAAATGGGCTACAGGTGCCGCATTCCCCAGGTCAAGCCACTTTTGAACCAGAAACAGCGGCAGAAACGCCTGACCTGGGCTACAGAGAAGCAGCACTGGACTGTTGCTCATTGGTTGCATGTCATTTGGAAATCAAGGTGCCAGAGTCTGGAGGAAGACTGGGGAGAAGGAAATGCCAAAAGAGAAAGTTGAGAGACGCAAGACCCAACACTCTGGATGAGCTTAAGGCCGCTATCGAAGCATCCTGGGCCTCCATAACACCTCAGCAGTGCCACAGGCTGATTGCCTCCATGCCACACCGCACTGAAGCAGTCATTTCTGCAAAAAGATTCTCGACCAAGTATTGAGTGCATAACTGAACATAATTATTTGAAGGTTGACTTTTTTTGTATTAAAAACACTTCTTTTATTGGTCGAATGAAATATGCTAATTTTTTGAGATAGGAATTTTGGGTTTTCATGAGCTGTATGCCAAAATCATCAGTAGTAAAACAATAAAAGACCTGAAATATTTCAGTTGGTGTGCAATGAATCTAAAATATATGAAAGTTTATTTTTTATCATTACATTATGAAAAATAATGAACTTTTGAGAAGGACCTGTATATGTATATTGTTTTTATTGTTTTATATTTTTTATAAAAAATATTTAATTTTTCAAATGATATATTTACTGGGTTTGTTGTATATATTAATATCTTAAAATGATATAAATGTTTATGTGAGAAAATAAATACATCGAAATAATTCAGTAGTTTGTTTCCTCCATTAAAAACTACAATAGTACTTGCTAGTTTTACTGTTGTGTTAGAAAGAGAAATCTATTCTCAGTGTAACTGTTTTCAGAATGTTTGTGGAAAACACTGCCAGCAGACTAATATTCAGCCTGTCCATCTATTCTTATTTGTGCTTTTTATACATACCTTGCAGTGGGCATGACCTTTTAATCCAAAGTCAAGATATGAATTTGGATAGCTTGTGCTTTTGAAGATAATTATCATGTGAAGACTGAAGCCTCTCGCTATGCTACCCGACTTTGAAATGGCTTCTTTTGCTGTGACATTCGATATTAGGGCACAGCGCGGGGGTGGGAGGGAACAATTAGCTAAAATGTTACGTGTAAACACGATACCTTCATTATAAGGGATTTTCAGCATTTTTGCTGATGAAAGTAGCCAGTGCTGCCATTTTTGTTGATAATGACAAAAATAATCACCCCTGAAAATTAGGCTGTCATCTCTAGCTTCATGGTAAGGTACGGACATACACATGGACTCACACACACTTTCATAGTATGTCATATTTCTCTGTAAAAGTGGTAATAACCACTGCTGTAATAACAGTAAGCTTAATGGTGTAATAGGGCTATTCCAGAATTAAGGGAAATGTGATATGAGAGATCCACTTTCAAAGGCTCCTAATGCACCATCCTTCTGACTATATTGCCATTAGCTGTGTTTTCATGATGACCAGTACATACATATTACTACATATTCACAAATACATAGCTATTTATTGAAAATAATGTTACTAAAAAATACATTAATTGATTAAAAATTAATATATTAGTATAATATTTAAAGCACACACATATATGTGAGACTGATAGCTCCTTTACTTGAAATCTACAAGCAATCACATAATTTCCACTTGCTATCAGAGTTCCTCTAAACCCTCCACCTCCCCCAGTTCCACCTGTCTAGATCTGCTATGGGATTTATCTGTGTATACTGTATTTATGGAGCAGCACCATATCTTACATACTCACAGCAGTGTGCCTGTGTATCTATTAGCAGTAGCAAGTCCATATTTGCTCTGCAGCAGCATTACTATACAGGGGTTGGACAATGATTTTTGACCAGAATAATTCAACAGTTACTCCTGTTGAATGTAGTTTGTTCTACGGTAAGCCGTGTATGCCGGCATTACCCTGAATAGCATAGCTCTCGATACACCACAAAGACTTGCTGCCGTGGTCACAGCTGAGCCAGCAGACGAGCACCAACAATTTGTGTACAGCTGTGCTATTGCTCTGCTAATTCAAAGTTAACACTTTGTTCTCACTGTTGGAATGTAAAATAAGTGAAGATTGGCCACCAGGCCGCGTATTTATAGTGGTGAAACCTCCAACACTATATAAGCCAGTGTTTCGGTGTCATTGTCCAACCCCTGTATATACTATACTAAGTAATGTACTACATGTATTACTTAAAAACAGTCTATTATGAATAAAGTAACTAACCCTAAACCGAACCCTAACTCTATATAGGAAGTACATGTAGTTCATTAGTATTACTCAGTACTTATTTGAGTAAGTACAATGTAAATACATCACCTTAAAATAAACCAAATAAATTAGTATTTATATTTAAAAAAATATAAAGGATGCAGCCTTCTAAGACAGCTGACTATGTAGACCGGAAACAGCAAGGTAGTTTCCTTGGTTTTTGTAACAGAGCTTAATTATATTATGCTGGTTTAATCACAAGCATGTCCAACCAGAACATTCTAAATGAGAATTTTTTTGGCCCCCAAAAAAACTTGAGCTGCAGCTGGACCGAATACAAATTCTTTCAGCAAACGGTCTTGTCTAAAACCATTACCGCTGTCTGTAACTGACAAGTCAAGTCTTCTTCAATCTATCACTCATCTTTTCCATAAACAGATTCCTGAAAGCTGTCAGAAAGAATTTGAGTAGTTAAACCAAATTGTTTGTTGACTCACTCACAACAGTCTGATTAACTACAGCAAATACAGAAGAAGAGCCAGAAATATGATTAAAGCCTTCAGCTCAACATAAAGTGTATATATGTACGTGTGTATATATGTACAGAAGGTCATTTGGTGGGCTTGATTTCCATCAGTCGTTTTAGTCTATCCACCTTTTCTTAAACTGTCACAGCTGTGTGTGTGCAGAGGAAATGCAATGCAGACACTGTAAATAGCTCATGGTTCATACAGATAGAGGTTAAAGGGTCAAAGGTAAAGGTTTTGAAAGGCTTTCATGCTGTGTAGATTTATCCCTGCTGTTGTTTACACAATCAGAGCTCCTGATCTCTGGTTTCTGGCTTTTTAACTCTCGTCACCTCAGTCTGAGAACCTTTCCCTATGGGCTGGAATATACTGGGAAATCACTTGAATATGGCTCAAATTGTTGTGTTTGATTAAACATGGTCACAGTAAAAAATATACTGGTTTGTGTAAACTTTTCGACTTTCTCGACAAAAAAAATAAAATAATTTTTGTAATAAAATGTTTTTATGTTGTTTTCCAGTATAACATATTTCTTGCTAAAACATGATACATGTATTTGTATTAAGACATGTTTTCAGAGAACAAATATTAAATTAACCCTTTGGCATGTGTGTACATGTGTGTCATTTGGTTTTGTTTTAAGAATGTTAAATAGTTATTATTTATAAAAAAAAAACAATGGTCCCACAATGAAAGACAATTGGGCCCCACGCGCAAGTGCACTTAGGGTGTGTCAGAATCCACTTTTGCTATTTTAACGACGGAAAAATGGTCGCCGCACCCGGTGCATGGTCTAAAAGGGTTGTCCCTATTCTCTTCATGAGTAATGGGTGTGTTTTGGGCGTAAGTGCAATAAACCAATCAGAGTCTCATCTACCATACCCTTTAAAAGCTTCTCTTTTTCTCAGTTGCGCTCGCGCCATGGTGGATTCGCTATTTACATGGCAGAATTTGGAAGCGGAAAAACTGAATGCTTCTCTAGCGAGGAAACGGATCTTCCCTTGCGCGAGGTTAAAGCGCGGGAGCAGACCATCTACGGGACAAAGTCTACATGCGTTGTGGACCTGCCTATAGACACACATTGCTGACGCACTCTACATAAATAACAAAAATACTGCGCAGTTAGTTTTCAGTTAGTCAATGGCACTGTCTATTTCAGTTGCCTCAAAATAGCAACGCGCCAACAATGCGCCTGAACACGCCTCGTTTTCAGACGCAAATACATTTGCTATTTAAACAATGTGGCGCATGACATGAAAATGATAACTGCGTTGGGCTGAAACTAGCAACTTAACAAAAAAAAAAAACACTTAAGTCGCGTCTGGCGCTGCATTGCACCAGGTGTATGATAGGGCCCAATAAGGTTTAAGAAAAAAAAAATTGTCATTTTTTTGTACATAATTAATGAATGCTTAATGAAGCTTTAGCTTAACTGAATTTTGTTGTTGGATGGATGGATGGATGTGGTCAGAGAGAATCGTCACTACCAGCATTATTGGATTTGCCACACAAGACACGAAACCCAAACAAACTTCTTTGTTTTGCAGTGAAAAACATCCACATGCTGAGAATCAAGAACACCATTCCATCGCTCCTGTGTTGCGCGTTTGTTTGTGTCGCATTTACGATGATGTCACGGCAGTAGAGGCTGTGCAACTATAATGATCAGTCTATAATCCTACCCCCTTTGAAGCGGTACTAAAAGCAGATAGATAGACAGACAGACAGACAGACAGATAGATAGATAGATAGATAGATAGATAGATAGATAGATAGATAGATAGATAGATAGATAGATAGACAGATAGACAGATAGATAGATAGATAGATAGATAGATAGATAGATAGATAGATAGATAGATAGATAGATAGATAGATTTTGCACATGGAAGACAGTTCATCAGATTGCAATTGTTACTTATGCTTCATGATGTCTGTAAGATCAAAAATGTATAAAATAAACTGTAAAGATTATATTTTTCGTAGGACAGGCCATTGGGGGCAGCAGTGGGATCTGCTTTCATCTCTCCGGATTAGGAAACATGGTCAATCTCTAAAGAGACAGTCAGGTTACACATTCACCTGAACAGTAGCTCACATCTGTCTGTGGAGTGTGAGTTGAATAATTACTTACTACATCCCAGGTGGTCTGTCAGTGACCTGAGCCCCATCAGAAACTGTGAGTTGTGACTGGGTCACCACAAAGTGCTTCCACCTTTCCACTTTAGATTGAACAATGGGCACCCCATCTAACTGAATTCAGAAGGCTGTCTGTCTTTTCCTTCTGTGTGAAAGGATCTTCCATTCTTCGCCTCCACACCTGCCTTTTTGTCTCCTATTTTCCAGCAGCCGTATGAAGTTAAATAGACAGATAGGGCAATAAATGGTTTGGCCTCGTCGGCCATGGCCTGGTCTGCTTTAAGACGCGGCCTTAGAGATCCGCCTCACATTGCCATCCCTCTAGATTCGGGAACCCCGCTGGCACGGAACATGTGCTAAATCCAAACCGGTCCTTTTTTCTGCACAGCGTCAGGAATCATTTCAGAAGAGGCTGGATAAATGTGGTCTTAAATCCTGGTAGGGGGGAATTGTATTTTATTTACTGTGTGTACTCTGAGGAGCACGACCCGCCACTTGGGCGTCTACGTTGTGATTGATGGACTTAATCAAACCCTCCCATGGCTGATGTCTTTAATATGATATGCTTCTCAAACTCACTTCAAAGACTTGCTCCGGAGAGCCTTTAATACGGAGGTTGTAATATTTCATTTGCGGTATATGTCCATGAGCTACCTGATGGATTCCAACCTGACTGAGATACATAAATTTCCTTCTTTCTTGATCTTCTTTTTAAGATCTTGAGAGATATTGTCTGCTTTTGGTGCAGATATGGTACAATGTGACAACATTTCTCAAACCATATATACACTATACCTGTCAAAAAATGTGAAATATGTAAGATTTTTTTTAAATATTTCTGAAAGAAGTCTTATGCTTTCCAAGGCTGCATTTATTTGATCGTTTATTGAAAATAAATTAAAAACAGTTATAATGTGAAATATTATTACAATTTAAAATAACTTTTATATCTTAATATATTTTATAATGTATTTTTTCCCTGTGATGGCACAGCTGAATTTGTGATGCATTACAATAGTAACTTTGACCAATATTGTCAAACACAGTACTACTGGCATAAAGTTTTATTTTTGCATGTTGGTCTATGAACACATCATATCTTTGGCCTTTACATTGCATCATGATTATGTTAATTATTATTAATTATTAATAAAATAATTTAAAATAAATTTAAAATAACTGCCTGTTTATTAACTCTATAATGTATGCGCATGATCGTTAGTTGGGCCAGCCTGAAAAATACAGTGTTTTAACACAACTTAAGCTAAATTTTTCAGACTGCTGATCATATTATTGAAATATTATCTTGACAAATAGCTTGGAGATTTCTGTTTCCCCATTTAAGTAGAGTTGAACTGCCTTAAAGGGACCTTGACTTTATCTGGCCATGAGGATGTGTAGGATTACACATTATTAGTTCCTAAATTTTCTGTCATAACTACTCGTACAAATCAGACAAAGCTAATGTAATCCAGTTTAATGGTCTTTGTAGAAGCTATTCTTTATGACCTGTATGTTTGAAAGTGACTGGTTGGGATCTTTTTATTTGCAGCCTGGAATGAATTAATTATAGAGGCTTTCAGTTACTCCCAATGATTTATGCATCAAAAAAAATGTTGCTCTCTTTTTGATCTCCTTTAATATTTATATCCCTGTCCTGCCTTGTCAGCATTTGTTGTCAGTTTATTTATCAATGCATGCCAACTCTAGCAGCTAAACCTCATGCAGAATGTATGGATTTTTCACACTATTGGACGTTAAAGGCATTTCCCTTTCAAAACAAATCCGAGGCATAGAACAAAATATGCTATAAAATAACACATGGGACGTGAAATAAAAGAGTGTGCCTGGCATTTTCTAATACAAATCACGCCAGTACATTACACTGCTTTCAGTAAGCTGATATTTTGATTGACTGTTTATGTAACATACGTTTGAACGTTCTGCTGAACAGAAATGTGACTAATTGTGTTTTGTTTCATAGGGAGAGATTCACTGTCAGCCACAAAGTGACACATGTGGGATGTGATTCTGGGATCTGGCTTCGGGAGATGCGCGGATTCTTGTGTAAAGTATTGGGCTGAGATCAGAGGCGAGTCGGATAGCGGGATCGGGCTAAATGAGACCGACGGGATGAAGCTCTATGCTAGTGAGAGGAGCCAGATTGTAAAACGCTGAGTTTTGATTGACCTTTTATCACCTGCAAAGCATCGCCCTCGACCTGATTTATTCACCTATCCTCTCATCTTTTGTTAGTTTTAGAGGCTTGAACTTTGACTCTCCTCATCCCATCTTGGATACAGTATTATTGGAATCACATGTGAGTGTTTTTGGGGTCATAGGCGAGATCCTGTGCATTTAGCATGCCTATTACGAAGACGGCCTCGGAATGGATATAGTGACATGGTGGCTTGGTTCAGAGTGATTTCGGATGGACTTTAAACTGGTTTAGTTCCGTCTAGCCACAACATCCACCAGTCTCCCTTATCGCTGCATCTCTGACCCCAAAGGCCATTGAGCAAAGCGTCTGGATCGCTGTAGGGCATGCTTTTTCGTAATAGCATGTAATTTTGCAGCTAAGTGTGGGCGGTTTCACGCTTCTAAAGGGGTTCCATATCCTGTCTGGAGATTATCATGCTTTACGTGGAATTTCTACACACTGTTTCCATTCAGTTTGTGTGGAAAGTTTGATACGGGACCCCAAAACTGTCCCCACGCTGCTTCTTTTGTGACGGTTTTTATGTAGATATGTTGTTGAGTACCAAAAGCTGATCCATCTCAAGAGGACGTTCATTTAAGACGACGCTACCCTGCAGCCAAGGAAAGCAGAAACGGCCTTACGACAATCAAAACTGCTCTAGAATGACCTACAAATAACATCTGATACTCCGCTGAATCAGAGCGCTATTTTGGGAAAGGTGGGAATTCCATGTACATCCTTGCTGTGATCTCTGTCCTTTTGTTTGGCATGTAAATACATGTGTAACACCCATTGAGCACTTAGAGTCGTTCTCATTCTCAATGACATATTGGATAATATGTTTTGCGTTTGCAAGACGAGCTATCGAAAAAGCAGCTTGTCATGATCGTTTTTCACATCTGATTGTGTGAACCCGATGGCGTCATATCTGTTTAACTGTACTTGTCAGGGTGTTCTGAGTTACAGCTGTAAACCTTATCAGGGCGCAGCAGGTGAAGAGGTGCCGTCGCTATCTGTGAGCGGATGTGAAAATGATCCCGTGTGATTTTGGGCTGTCGGTCAGTGGGAAGGAAACGGCATGTGTTTTAATTTAAAGCTGGGGAATAAATCTCACTATATGAGCAGAAATTGCATTGACCCCACAATACCTTGCACACACTGAGATATTGTCATAACATAAGGCATGTAAAAAGCAGTGGAGCCCATAAAGCTTGAAATCAGAATTGTGGCCTAGCAGTTTTGTGTCTTGGTATTACTCATAAGAGAAACATCATTTTTAGATCACATTATAGTATAATACGTATGACGATATAATATAATAGTTATATTTAAATTATTCACAATTAAACTGTTTTACTGTAATTTAACTGTGTGTGTGTGTGTGTGTGTGTGTGTGTGTGTGTGTGTGTGTGTGTGTGTGTGTGTGTGTGTGTGTGTGTGTGTGTGTGTGTGTGTGTGTGTACTGTATACACACACATATTATATAAACAAACTTTTATGTTAGATACGATTAATTGATTTAACAGTATAAGATATATATATATATATATAGTGTATTTTATATATGTACTTATTTGTTTAATTGTGAAAAATATATAATCAAATATAATAATCATATAATCATATATATAATAAAATATATAATCATTATTACTATTCATAATTAATACAATAATATTATAATAAGCATAATATTTTAATAAGCATAATATTTTATACAATAGGCTATATTAATATATTCATTAATTAATAGTAATATACATTGTTTTATTAATTTGGATCAATTAAATTTTTAATGAATGTTTAATATATTCATATATTTTATTAATATTTAATTTATTTTATTAAATACATTATATTACTTATATCAAAATAATAAAATTAATGATGTCAAACATGTTTAATTTCAGAATGTTTAATAATTTCTATTAAATGTATTAAAATATACATTGTTATTCTGAAACTGACTACAGTGATGTCATTGAAGGTGATAGGCAATAGCGTCTTCCTCCCCATAACACATTCTGTCACGATATGAGGCTACACAAAGCTGATGATTCACCGGCAGGAACTATTGAAACTGAACACGGACATCAGCCTGTGGCATATGTGTGTGTGCTTGTATGTATATTTATATGAGTATGTTTTGCACGTTTTGTGTTAGGGTGGGGGGTGGAGGGGGGCAGGGCAGGTAAATGGAGAAGACGGATATCCTCTGCACAGGAGCGCTCGGTCCCGAGGGTGAAAGGAAGCCGGCTTTTGAGTGTGTTTTAATGACAGCTCGGAAGTGTCAAAAACAGCAGAGAGAGCGGGTGAGCTGTATTGGAGTTTGAGTGGAGGCTTGTCAACAAGGTGAATGCTTAGGAAATGAATGCTGTGAGCATGCCAGCAAAGAGGAATTAAAAACACTCATGCATACACATGTGGCCACACACAAGCCTGTTTATGCCATAACTGAGCTCCAAATAACTTGCTATTTAATGTGTACTGCATACAAACTTCACAGAGTCAATGTGTTTCAGATATTATTTCATGTGCAAATCAACTTTGTGTTCTTCAGATTTCAATCAGTTATTCAGGAATGAATAAACACTCAAAAAAGTGGCCACACTGATATGAATATCATTGCATTAGAAAACTAAACATTTTCTTATATAACATATTTTGTATTTGTACACTTGAATTGTCAAAATACTTGGTAAAATTGTAATAATCTTTATTTTGTAATAACTTTTATTTTATATATATATTTTAAAATACACAAAGTGTTGGGTCAGTAAATCAATCCCTTTTTTTTCCTTTTACAGTAATAAAGTAGTATTTTTTTTCTTTTTTAATTGTTCTATTTCAAATAAATGCTGTTCTTCTGAACTTTTTATTTATCAAAGTATCCTGGAAAAAAAATGTATCCTGTTTCCACTAAACATATTACAGTGCATCTGTTTTCAACATTGACAATAATAAGAATTCATCATGTCAGAATGATTTCTGAAGAATCATGTGACACAGAAGATTGGAGTAATGATGCTGAAATTTTTTCTGTATTTATTTGATCACATAAACAGTCTTGGTGAGCATAAGAGACTTCTTTAAATAAAACAAAAAAAATCCTCAAACCTTTAAACGGTAGTGTATATATGTAATATTTGTGTGAGTATTACTTTTAAATTGCTTTCTAAAACTCCCACAAAACCACAAAAAATACCATTGTGACATCCAATAAAACCTTTGCTTCATTGAGGTTTCTGTTCACCTGGAGTATCTGTTACTTTTCTGAGTTCCTCAGTGGTGTTGTAATCTAACAGCGCCAGAGCAGAAGGGACATTATTCTCTAGCATTTCAACAGCTTTATGACAAAGTGTCTTTTCTGTTCTGATGGAGACCTGATGTCATCATGGGAACGTTTCGAGGGAGGGAGGGAGGCAGGGAAGGGGAGGGGGAGGGGGGGGAGGGGGGGCACCTGAATACAGGTCTATGACAAAGAGAAGATTAATTTTTGTGTTGCTAAGGCTGTCGTTATGGGACCTGTTGGTCATTTTGATTTAATCACCTCACACAGACTGAATACTCTCAGATGACTGGAGCAGAGGTGCTGTTTCTTAATCAGTTCTGTACTAATAATGCTGCTGATGGAGATCTGTGGAGATCACACTTATAAAGTGTATTTGATTCTGTTTAGGAACAGTTCTATTCTTTATTTATTAGAAAGTTAGTTTAGTTTAGTTTTAGTTAGTTTTAGTTTTCTTTTCACAGTTGCTGTCATTGACTGTGTCCGAAGACGTATTCTAAGGCAGGAAGGCATCAAGGCACATCCAAATCCAAAGTTAGCTTCACTTCCTGTCTCACCTAAGATGCCTTCATCTATATCCTTCGCTGCCTTTGATATCCCAATCCTGTGCTTTCCATTCTGTGACAGTTGAGCTAAAAAAAATAAAGATGGCATCTGATAGTCGCGGTTGGTGGTCAGTTTGTGTGTAAATGTTTTCCATTTTTGATGTCATATCTAGCGAGAAATTACTATTGTAGTAATTAAACACATGCTTAGTTATCAACAAAGCTCTCTCTATTTTGTAATAGATCATTAAACCGTTGCGCTGCCTCAGAAGTCTGTCCGAAATCCGTTTTGTGAGGTACCTTTAGTGTGCAAACACTGCCTACAAAGTCATTGCCTGATAAACCAGCGAGGCAACAGGTCAGCTGCCTAAGTTTACAGATGCAGCAATTATCTTTACCTATATCCTTCATCTCAGCTCAAGACTCAAGTTTTGTGCATTCTATGGGTTTATGTGATTAATGTGAGATGTCTTTCTTTGAAACAGGTGCCCTTTTCAATTTGGAGAGGTGATTTTCAATGTAAGTATCCTTAAAGATAAAGAATGATATAATGTCAGATAAAGAATGTCTTTAAGTGCTAATAAATGGCATAGTGCCCCATCAAGGTAAATGAATAAAAAAATACATGATATTCTGAACAAGCGACAAAATCTTTCTGGAGTCAATACTATTTTTTCCCATAAATGGTTTAAAAATACATTGTGATAATTTACAGTATTACATATATTTTCGTTTTAATATATTTTATTTTTATAACTGTTTTATTTTATAAAAAGCAATTGTATAATCAGTTACATTTCTATGACTGGCTCGAAAACAGTCACCAAAATGAATTACTCTAGATGGTGCAGGCTAATAAATCCTTAACTCAGCCTGCTTGCTATCACATCATTCTCTAAAGGTCACAGCTGATTGGTTCCTGCTCTATCAGTAGCCAATGAGCTCGCTGCTCAACCTTAAAATACTTGGTCAGCATTTGCTGTAGCAGTTGCAGCTCGCTTTCAGAAACCCTCCACCTTCCCCAGCTCCACCTGTATAGATCTGCTCCGAGTAATTCATGTACGCTATATTGTACAGCAGCAGCGTGTCTTATGTTTTGGCAGCAGCAGCCTAGCAGATCTATTCTGCCAAGACCAAACATATCAACAAATGTCATATCCATTAACATGCCAATCACTCATAGAGATGTCATGATAGAACTTTTTATACTGTTAATCTTTGCGTTTTGAATCAAATAAAATAATTTATGCAGAACAAAAACATTTAATTAAATGATGGGAGAAGTGTGTCTGAGCCCTCTCACGCACTACTGTAACAGCCAGCCACACGCTGCGTGAGAACGGAGGGTATGATGTGAGTGTGAGTGTGTGTGTGTGTGTGTGGAGCGATAACTCTGGGAAATATCTAGTGTCGTTAGATTAATTCCACTGGAGCAGGCTTTAATTCCGGGGTTTGCATGGCTGTGATGTTCAAAGCTTTGGAGATGCCTGTCTGCTTTCACAATAAATGCGACGAGTGTGAGAGAGCATGCCCGTCATGCCCCACTGAATCATGGGTAGATGCTCACGGATTCCCTCTCTCTTATTCTCGCATTACACTCTCTTTCTTTTGAAGGTGACCATGTGGCCTAAGACAGATTTTAGTATTTGTCCCAGGTGGAGAGCAGCTGTTGAGTGAGTCTCTCTACTCTCGTCCTCTATAAATAAAAACACTGTCATCTGCACCAGAATCAGCAAATTAATGATCCCATGTGACGGTTGTGAAGTATTTGTCTAGTGCTGTTTCTACCTCCCTGGTATTTCCTCTCCTGTAGTGATTGGTGTAGTCTTTTTATAAATGTTCCAAGCTGTCCCATAACATGGAGCCCGCCTCCCTGTTCCAGCTCTCACTGACCTCTGCAGAGCCCTCTGATCATGTCATACGCGTGTGATGGTAAGCGTGAGTGAGAGCAGGCATTCCGTAGAGGAGCTGATTATCCATCAAGGGCATTATCCATCAGGGCTTTAGGAAGGAAGCACAATGACAGGCCCATCTAGAAATGACATGCTAGATTATAACAACGGAGTCAACTAAAGTTAATAGCATTGAGATTTTGTAATTTTGTGTTTTGTTTTAGCTTTTTTTAAGAACAGTGGTCCTGTTTTCCATTTTCAACCATTACAGATGTGCAAAAACTTGTTTCTCCAAAATTGCAGCTTTTTAAAGGAATAGTTCACCAAAAATAATCATTATATTGTATTGGCAATTTTTATGATATTTTTATGGTCTGATCTGTTTTTGTTTAGTTTTGTTTTATTCGTTGTATTGTTTTAAAATAGGGGTGGCTATTTTTTCCATTTTCAGCATTTTTCCATTACAAAGATCTCTTTAATTTAATATCTCAGTTGTTTCTCTTAAACAATTTGATTATATTTTGAGCAAAATGTACCTTTTTAAAGGAACAATTCACCCAAAAATGACCCTGTCATCAGTGGCTCACCATATTGACAATTTTTATGATCATTTTATGGTCCCTGGGGTTTGGTTGTTAGGTTTATTTTGTTTTAGAACAGCTATTTTCAGCAGTTTGTGACATTAAAAAATAAGATCTAAAGTAAATTTAGGGCAAGGTGCACCTTTTTAGAAGAATAATTGGATTTTGTCACCAATGACCATTTTTATGATACTTTTATGGTCCTTTTGAAGGTTGAATTCACAATTCTTCAAAATGTAGTGATCTGCCATAGAAGAAAGAAATAAGGTTTGTCATGACATGAGGGTGAATAATTAATGACAGAATTTTCATTTTGAGGCAACTATCCATCTAAATCTCAGAAGTTTTCTTCTAGTAAATAGACCTTAGTAATCTCGCACGTCTCAACTTGAACTTCGTAAGAGATCTCAAACATGTCTCAAGCTGTGCTAAGATTTGCTGAGATACTCCGATTCGGTAAGGTATGCATTTTCAATATACACTCACTCATTAAATGCTTGCAATGTACTGTAACATATTATGTTATCAGTTTTGCCAAGGCCATGGTCCCACTACCAAGTTATCAACTTTACACTGTTGCCGTAGGTTGTTTTTTATTCCACGGCTTGAAGCGATTTTTACCCCCTGGAATGAATTTTTACCGGGGGGAAACACCCCCTTTCCCCGGAACACAATTGCGCTAGTTTTGGCTGTAATTGAGTGGTTTTGAATGGTAAATGGTAAATCCTGAATGCTATCCACAATAATATTCTATATTCTTACTATATGCTAACAATTGTCTAATTTTGATTTCCCTTTAAGATTTTTACTAAAACACCTGAGACATCTTTAGTAAGAACTCCATGAAGTTTCCTGCCATTTCTTTTCCTAATTTTATTTAAAAAAAAACTCAAAATTTCCTCTGAGAGAGGATAGTAAATGATGACAGAATTTTCCTCTCTGGGTGAACTGTCTCTTTAATATGTGCTTCTGTGCTACCATAGAAAACAAATATCAATATCTTCAAACACCTTTGCTTGTGTTCTCTCAGAAAGTCATTTATGGACTTTGTGTATGTAACACCTACGTTTGGTTGCTACCTTTGCACTCGGTCATGCTGAAAGAAGTCTGTTTGCAAACCCTTGAACAGACCGTTGTAGACAACACATTTTTGGTTTTACTGGAACACTGACTTCACAGGCTCAAGTGAGGTTAGGGAAAAGCGATCCCTTAGAACCAGCGTTGCGCTGCGATCCAGACCTCACTCCCCTTGTACTGCTGTAAACACAAATAGCCTTGTGTTTTTATGTGCCAAGGGCGTTTGCTTGAATAGTTTGGCATACAAAATCCCAGCCAAAGCCCTGTGGGTGCACCCTGCTCATAAACTCTGCTGTGTGTCCAGAGGTGTTTACATGGTCAGGTAAGGAGTCAACGAGTGCTTGGAGACGCATGCTGACACTTTATGACCCCACCGCCTCTCACCACACACACACTGTATGTGTTAGTGACCTGTAACCACATGGGTCTGTGTACCTCAAGGTCATGTTTACATGGTCAACTCTGGAGCCTGTAGCATAGGACAGACGCTTATCAGAGAGTCCCGGCAACTCCCGGAAAAAAAAACGATGGCGGAATCCACAAGTGTGGGATTTTTAATATTTCCTTGGAGCAAACAGTACGGTCTTTGAACCCCAAAGTTTAGTTCTCACCTTGAAACTGCAAAATATAGAAGAGGCCTCTTAAGCAAAGTGAAGATTCACTCTTGGTTTATGTCAAACATAGGCTTAAAAGAGGAGAAATACTTGTCATTTCCAAGAATAAACTTCCTCGGAGGATAAACACAATTGTCCTCAAGTGGAAGCAATCTCAGCATGGTATCATAGGAAAATAATACCAGCCAAAATGTTTCCAGCACTGTCAAATTCTTCTTTTCGCATGACATGAGAAAACCGCAAGACGACAGACAACGAGGCATAGGTAAAAGCTCTTCCGATTGATTCAGAGCAGAGGGAGATGCTCGGTCGCTGGTTTAAATCATAGCTGGCGTTAACGGAATTCTTTGAGTCCCTCGTGACAATTAAACTGGGGGAAAGTAATAACTCTTTGATCCCAAACTGTTGCCAGACACTTCTTCAACATGCCCTTGTTCATGAATCTTACATTTTACCATGCGTCAGGGACGCGACAGTAAACCGATCCACCAACCTCAAGGTTCTGACTCGGCCAAGCAATTTCAACTGCTACAGCACAACACGCACTCACCAGAGACTTTCAGTTGTAAAATTGGAGTTCTGTTTTTAATCAATAGTTTGTAGTTTGCAGTATTGGGCTATTGTACATATTGGATAATGGAGGAAGTGATACATATTTATGGCCATACCTATGTTTCCTTTATAGCTGTGCTCATGTTCTGTCTCTCCACCAGTAAGCTAATTTGTCTAAATTTTCATGCCTTTGAATCTAAAGTGACTTCTATTTTTCTGTGTGTTGCTAGTTAGAAGTTAGCACAAATGATAGATGCTAATTCTGTGGCTGGTAGCTAACATGCAAGATTTTATCTTGGCTGTGAGGTTGGAGCGGAGGCTATTGTAATGCTAATTATAAATAATATAAATAAAAATGTATGATTAAACACTGATGATTGAATGTTTTTAACTCATAATCTGCTCAATCCTTCAGAAATCGTTCTAAAATGCTGAAACAAGTAAACAACTAAAAACAAGCACCATAAACGGTTGGTATTAAGTCAAATAAGTGATGGTCCTGTGAAAGCCTTCCAAATGAATGGTTAGTGATTCAGATCCCTGTTGTTTACCGGAGGACACTTTAAACAGTTGTTTTGTGGGAAAACCTGATGAGATGTCCGACTTCAAAGTGGAAATCTGGAAAGACTATTGAGCACCTCAGAGCAGAGGTGTGTGAAGGCACTGAGTGGTTTGCAAGAGTTTCTAGGTTTTTCTTCCAGAGGAAATGGTCACACTGTGCTGGGATGTATCTTTCAGGTGGCTTGTATGAGTGCTGGTGAGGCTGTCTCTATCTCTCCCATGAGTATTTCTACTAGCGAGCCGAGAGGCCCCAATACAGAAAACATATTAGACAGGCAAGTCCAAAAAGTCACCACCCCTCCTTTCTCTTCCCCTCTCTCTTTCATTTCTAGCCTCGTTTACTCCGTCACTCTCTGTCTGTCTTCTCTCCTGAGAGTTATATATACAAGCTGTGATGTTATTGGGGCTGTTACCCGAGCCACCCCGAAATACTCCTTTAAAAACACAAAAAGTGATAGAGATGCTGCACTTTTTCTGACCTTTGATCCTTGCTCAGAAACGAATGTTTTCCACACTACTGCATCCCTGCTTTTAATATGGCTTGTTAAAATGCCCCCCCCCCCCCCCCCCATTTTTACATCCCCTTTTCCTCCTCTGCAGAAAGAGGTATCAGCTGACACCTGACATGCCTATGCAGAACCAGCTACAGGAAAGAGAGGAGGTCACACGCTCGTCAGATTCTGACCTTCTGAGACGCTGAGACAATCCAGACCTGCTAAGGATGAAGAGGGAGAAAGTAATTTCTTTTTCTTGCAGACTAAAAAAAATCAAATGATGCTTTCCGTCTGCACAGAGAAAGTACTTTTTTTTTTATTATTCCTTTGGATTATATTGTTCGTTTGACTAAATGATTATAAGGGGGTTTGGATATGCATTCCCTGAACAAATTTATTTTCTCATTTTTTCTGATTGACTGAGTTTTTTCAGCTGCAATCTGTATATTGCATTATGGTGGGCAAAGCTATTGGTTCATGAGCCTGAATTTTTAATTACATAGGCTTGGTATAGAATGTAGGCATATAAGGACTGTTATTGTTTTTGGCAAA
This sequence comes from Meda fulgida, assembly GCA_030578275.1. Taxonomy (NCBI): domain Eukaryota; kingdom Metazoa; phylum Chordata; class Actinopteri; order Cypriniformes; family Leuciscidae; genus Meda; species Meda fulgida. The sequence goes on along the minus strand of CM060625.1, from coordinate 15,350,709 downwards.
TAATAGAAGTTATCTATACCTTCTATGGAAGCTCGTTTCCGTCACAAAATACAACAAAAATAAAAAAGACAAGCATAACTTTGTATCTCACAATTCTGACTTTTTCCCCCTTGCAATTCTGAGTATATATAACAAATTATACAACCTCAGAATTACGAGATGTAAACTCGGATGTAAAATAGTCAGAATTCCTAAATCTCAACTTGAAAAACTCACAATTCTAAGAAGAAAAGTCAGAAACACTTACGCTAACTTGGAATTCCGAGAAAAAGTCAGACCTGTGAGAGAAAAAAAAGTCTCAATTACCTTTTATATGTGTTTTATTCCGTGACAGAAAGAAAAACAGACCTATGAGATGTAAACTCAGAATTCTGTGAAAAAACTCAGAATTGTGAGATGTAAACTCGTAATTACGAATTCATAACTCACAATTTGTAGGATGTAAACGTATAAAAAAAATATTAATTTAATTAATTCAATTGTTTAAAATTATATTCCGAAAGTGTGCTATTACGAATTCAGCTAATATCTCTCTCACCAAATCTTGTCTTATGTGTTTCAAGGTGTTTACCATAAAATCTCCATAGAAGTAGTTACACCAAAAAGAATTTAATAATAACTGTCCATGGTTGTATGGATCATATGGGTCTGTATATTCACTCAGTGGAGATCCTGAGAGGACACAGCAGGGAGAAGGGGCAGTTGAGATTTAAATCATCCTGGAGGATCAGGTCAAGCCTCCCTGTTTCCCCTCCCACAGGCTCCAGAACTCTTGGACTGGGATGAATTAATTATTATTAATCACCATTAATGTGTGATTAATTACCCTACAAGAGCTCCATCCCAGCCATAAATAATGTGGAAGAAACATACCACCACCTACAGCGCAGATAAAGGGACATATTTTGTGTAATAACCAAAATAACTAAACTGCTTCTTCTTCCTTGCATCATCCTGTTTAATTTTCCATTTTCCCTTGTTTTTCTTTTTAATAATCTCGGATAAAGCCAATATTTTTGGACCTAAGGAAGAAAAATAATGAAATTTACTTCTGAGTTTTTCTTGTCCACTTATATATCTTATTTATTTATGTATCTTATAAATAAATCTTACTTATTTTATATATCTTATTTTACTGAAATGTATTGATAAATGCATTCAGACTATGGAATTTGTCTATAGGCAGTGAAGCGGCATACTAGGTTTTGGAACAGAGCTTGTGTGTGCAAATAAACACGGACATGTATTACCTCAGTTTTTCCTGCAATTTTCTGCATCTACTCTTGGCTCCTTCTAGCAAAACATGAGGTCGATTTATTTAAAACCATCCACCTCCATTTGAGTCTCTTTTCAGCTGTCATAAGACTTGGCCCTTGCGATGTTCAGCATTGGTTCCTAGGCAAACAAATAACATTCCTCAATTTTTTTTTCAATCGAAGCCAGAGGTTGTTCCCTATTTAAATACCGACCTGTTTACCAAAGGCCGTTCATTTTAAAATCAATGAGAAGGCGAGAGCTGGAGAGTATAAACATTTATTCTGCACTGAGGAAAAATCAGGGCCGGTTTTAGGAAGGGTCAGCGGAGTCAGTATTGTCTGCCCAACATATCCGTGTGAACTCCATAGGGAAAGCTTTTCTCAGCAGTCCAGACAATCGACAAAAGTTGGAGCGCTTTCTGTGTTTGTGTGTGTGTGTGTGTGTGTGTGTGTGAGTAAGTGAGAGGGCCTGAACCACCTGCACAATGATGCCGCTGTGTGTCTTTACTGGACACATAAAAAGGGATCTGGTCTCCTCAAAGCTTTAGTTCTTATCTCTGTAAAACAGTAACTACTCTGTGAGGTCAGAGGGGAACAACCATCTCACATTCCCTCAGCTGTACACAGACAACGTAAAACTACCACAGCCTTTGCCTGATCCGACAGAAGGACATTTTGAATTAAAGGGAGGTCTGGCAATCCATCACAGCTGACAGGTCTTTAAAACATATAGCATTACTGTCGTGTTACGGGGTGTGAGGTGCACCAAATCTGAGGAACTGATGTCATCAGTGTGATCGCTCTGAGGTTGGATGCCATAAAAACAAGATGAGCGCATGGTTGCGGAACCATCTGTGTTAAATTACCATTGTCATGACGATTTCTAGTTGTTAACTGCTAATTGGCGTACAACTTTAAATATTTTTAAATTACCATTGTCATGATGATTTCTAGTTGTTAATTGCTAATTGGCGTACAACTTTAAATATTTTAGTTTGAGTTATGTAGTGCAACAAAAAAACAAATGTTGAAAAAAAAAACTATTTCATGTCACATAAGCATTGTGTAAAAATTGTGCAAAAAGCAAAGTTGCATTAAAAAAAATATGGGGAACAATATGACATTTTTATAGCATGCTTATGTAAAATGAATAATTTCATAAGAACTATTTGTTCATATTTTTTATTTGTTAATGCTTAGGCAAAATGAAATGTTGCTTTTTTCAAATTGGATTTTTTGATTGACAAGTTGATGATCATACAAAATTCAAATTAATTGAATTTTTTTATTAAACATTAAAAAAATACTTATTTGTTAGCTGATGCTTATTTAAAATTAAAAACCTGTGGTTGGAAATGCTTATTGAGCAAATATGGGGAAAATATTTCATTTTACAAAAGCATTAACAAATAGCAAATGTGGAAAAAAATCTAATTATATAGGCTTATATTTTTGCTTATATCAGTTGTCAAGCATTGATAAAATCATGGTTTTATAACTATATTTTTAACAATGTACAAATGTTCCATGTGGCATCTGTCGCATGATAAACAACATAGAAAATGTTTGCACTATACATCTTTAATGTCTACAATGTGAATCAATAAAATAGCCACTTATAGTAAAGCACACCAAAAAACATGTTGAAACTGATGAAAAAGGCTAGTTGAATTACTTTGTAAAAATAATTACAGTGACTGTAAAAGAGTGAATTGTATGGTGGGGTCATTCAAACAAGTTTGCAAAAATGTACCAGATAAATTTACTAGCTTCTTTTCTACAAAGGCCCAACCTCAAAACATAATCATGTTTTGAAATATTCGGAAAAATCTGTTCACCATAAGCTTAATTCATTCTACAGATTTCCATAAAAACTAAATAAATGTTCAAAGACTTCAACCACATAGTGAAAATGAAATGACGACAATACTGGGCAATTAGATAAAGGCAGAGCCTTTTTTTATTATCAAATTCAAACCACTTGTATGTCCAGTATGTTTGACTCTTTGTAATTTGTGTTCACATGAACATTGTTTTGATGGCCTCTGTAAAGGGGCAGTTTCCATTCCTGAATGCCCCGTGAAAGCTTTCAGAGCTTATCAGGATATTATGACTATGTTTTTCAGACAGGAAGTACAGTAGCTCCTAAACGCATTACTTCTTAGTGAATGACTAATTGTATGTTTAAGCCTGAGCTTTATGAAATCACACTCAACTTTATGATTCACACTCATAATTGAAAGAGATCGTTCTCATATTCTGTGGCATTTCTGTGGTGTGATGAATGTAACCTTGCCTGGTTCCAAGACTTTTATTGTACAGGCTCTCCGAGCTGATGGTTTTCTTGTCAGTGAGTGGTTTTTGAGTGATTACGAACAAGCTGAGAGTGAGATTTGTGTCATATTGCATCATCAAGAACATTTAAAATAAAATACAGGAAAAGTATGTGTGCAGATGCAAATGGAGTTAGGACGCATGTCTTTCACTCTAGGGATGTATTTCATGCAATCACAGTAAAAAGTGCCGTTAGAATGTTTTCCATAAGAAGAGAAGTTTATAAGGGAAACGGGCAGGTTGGAGTAGGTCACAGGAATAATAAAATAATGTTTGTGTGTTCTGGTCTAGTGGGATTCTGCTTTAAACTATCACAACATCGTGCATTAAATCATTGCTCCAGTGCAACCATTTCTGCCTGAAACAAGCCCTGACTTAAGTCAGACAAAAAGTATTGAAAAGAAACTTTCAAAAATAAAAAGGAGACTATTCCCTGATGCAGCCTGATGCAAAATAAATATGAATAAAATAAAAACATATTAAAAAATTAAATAACACTACTTTTCTTTTCTCATGGTTATATCCCATTTGCTTCCAAACTGTAGGTTTTAGACTGTATAATATTCTTGTTTTGCTCATACGAGCCTTCATCATTCAAGCGTTCTCTAAATGGTTGCATGCTCTTGCAAAAATCCTCAATTCAATTTAGAAATGAATTCAATACACTTCTATAAAAATTCAAAACTGGCATGTTTGTGAAATCTGATGCCCCTATCTACCCCATCAAAGAACACTATGGTTTCATTGCGGCAGATTCTTGCTTTGGTGATTTATTTCGGCTCTCTGTGAATGATTAACAGACTAAGGGAGAGGGAGCTGAAGGAGCTCGATGATGAGGAAGATTTGTGTAAAGCTAAGTGAGAACAAAGGGGTTTCATCTTGAGGTTGTACCAAAGCAAGAATGCCCGCCTATTTGGGTAAAAAAAGAGTCCGCAGAACATGGGACACGTGGGACGATTATGCAGCCACAGTATCTGTTCTGGACAAATTTCTTTTGTTCCAGATTGATCTCGGAGGAAATTCCATTTAGAGGTGGACAACAAATGTCTTATTTGGCTTTAATAGTAAATGCAAATGTAAAATATGACCTTTTGAAATAGAGATAAACTAAAAAACATCTCAAGCTGTGATCTTTCTGCTACTCTACTGTAAGAACCGCTCAAATGTGTTTCAAATGTTCCCAGTGAAATTCCCTGATGTGCCAGCGTTTTGTTTAAAAGCAATTGCTTCTAAATGGCGCTTGTAAGGCCACTTTGCCTCAATTGATCACTTACACATTGTGTTATGAATTGCAGGAAATCACAAAACGCAGCCCAACAGCCTCAGGACTCAGAGCCCTTTACGTAATTCAATCCAATCTCCGGACCTCAACGACACACTCGCCTTGCCCTCCTCTTAGACTCCAGTTTGAGGATATGATCACATGTGAACCTTAGCAGCAAAAAGTGGCTCTTGCGATTTAATCCACAGTAGCTGCTGTGTAGATTAGCCTCGTACAGATAAGAATGACTCAACAGGTCTCCACAGGCACCTGACCCGTCCCGTTCTCTTGCAATAAAACCAGGCTTAGGAGCCAAGTCCCAGGGGCTTCAAAGCTTCCGTCTGCCCCAAGAGGGTGAGGGTCAGCGGTACTTGGTGAGATGAAGTCCCTGGGTGAGAAGAGATGACGAGACCTCCCTCGCCAGCAAGACAGAAGTGATGCAAATCAATGCTGCTCTTCTAGACTGGCCATGGTGACAAAGGCACAAAGTAGAGTGAAGCTGTCCCAGGGGTCAACAGTTGGGTCATAGGGTCCCCTTGATGTCTGTGACCTTTGACATGAAGCTCTCAGGGTGGGCGGGGTTGTGTTTCAGCTCCTGGGTGCATGTGTCCACATTTTGACCTAAAAGGAAAGCCAGGGAATGGCAAAGAGGCTTGATTTAAAGCCCCGATATACTTCAAGCGAAATCGATGTAATTTCAAACAAAACGAAGTTCATTTGGAGTTCATTTCTGGAGTTCGAAACAGCTTGCCGGAAAAGTTTGCTCTGACTGGTAAACACCTTCGAACTACCATTGGTCCATCATGGTGATTACGTAATAGATGTGCTCTGAGGCTCCGCCTTCTTTGACATGGAAATGTTCTCCGATTCATTTCTTCTGTTTAGTGCGAGAGAATCAAACACGAGTAAAAACATGAAAATACTGGAGAGCTGTTTTATAGTTGAAAGTGAAGTTGTAATTCTAATTTAAAGAGACACTGACACTGTTTTTTCATGTTTAGTACTGTAAAGCTGCTTGCTTTAAAGCAATTTATTGTATAAAGTCCTAAATAAACATAACTTGACTTGATTGGAGTGTCAAATTGCAGAGCTAGTGCAAACATATCCACATCGCTATATGGTCAAATGCTTTCTTAACTGTTTACTTACCGCTGTCATTTTTATTGAGAGGAAAGCGTGCAGTACATATTTGCATATTAATCTAAATGCTGCGTTTAATAACAGTTTGATAACAGTATATCTCTGCAAAGGTATTTCAAACTTCTTTTTACCCCTACACGAAGGACGAAAAATAACTTTGCTGTGAGTATATCAGGGTCTTTAGAGCCTACAGTTCGTACCCTGGAGTTGACTAGACACTTTAGGGCCTTGGTAGAGTCATAACCACCTGCCCTGGATTATTGAAACCATTCAGCACTGACACAACACACTTAATGAGTTTCTGGAAAATGTAGGGCAGATGAATAGGACTTTTGAAAAAGTGTAGGCAGTGTGTTTGGAAAAATGGAGTGAGAATATTTCCTCTTGGAGCGAATAGAAACACACACATCAGGGGCTCCTTGTTGGCTCTCAAAGTCTCTGAGAAATGACATCTGTGTAGTGGCCATGACCTTAGCTGCTTTATCTAGCTACTTCTGTACATTTGCTCTAAGATCTGTCAAGAGTTTGTGGAGAGTCATGTTACTGAGACCTACGGTACCAGGCAGAGCATAGCATCTACACAAAAATATATCCTAAAGACATGCAGCCCCATATGGAGAAACAATATGAAAGGAATGTCTCTGTTTTATCCATTCACCTCATCGCTGGTTGGTATCAAGGTCTAAAGGAAAGTTTTCTATCCTGTGTAGTCATATTTCCTATTGAAACAGGAAGTTAATTAAAATATTTACTCTTAGTAAAACATATGCCAGACTTCTCTGATCTTATAGCCTGCTTAAACTCCTCCCATTTCTTACAATCGACTGCAAGCTTGCATGGCTTTAAAGCCATGAATCATTATTTGCTATTTTCCTGTCTCTTGCAGGTGTTATCAGCATTTGATTGGACAAAAATCTGTGCAGTGCAGGATGAGTCATCTGTATTTTTGTCAGAAATTGAAATCAGCTAAAAAAATAAAGTTTGGTCTGTGCACACTAGCATATATACATTAGCTTGAAAAAGATAACACTAATGAACTAAAAGCCCAAAACTCTCATTTTGATATTGTGGGGTCTATTAGCATGTCTTTGAGTATAAATAGAGAATAAACATTCAATATACAAAATGCAAACTCTTTCTCTTCATCACCAACAACATTCTATTTATGTCGTTCTAAAAGAAGCTTTCACCCACAAACACCCTTTAAACAGATCCCTTTCTGAAAAACGTTTCCCCGTGAATTGCGCTCGGTCAAACAAACGTCATAACGGTTAACAGTAAAATGATATCATTCAGGTTGTGGTTGCATAGTTCCTTTCCAAACCTTGTGAAAAATCTGTACAGTTGCCATGTTATGCTGGGGAAAGTGTTTTTTCTTTCCTTGTGATTTACGGAGGATAATTTATACCATACCATCAGGACCCATATATTTGGCTGTTATGATACCTTATAGTGCCTTTGCAAAGTTTAGCTAACAACTACAGCCCTATTATAACAGGAGATGCACATTGGCTAAGCAGAATTTTACTTCAAACTGTATTCATAAAGAGAAACATTACATAGTTTAGTGTTTGGTTAAGGTTTGAGGTCTGACAGATGGTTGCACATGGTCTCAGGCCAACGCTGGTGTTAAACATGAAAGCAGTCACCACTATGGTGGACTCTGTGGTCATGCATACTTTTATGAGGTGGTAGTTTGACTCATTATAGCCACACAAACAATAGCAGATGAAACCCTAATGTGCTTTAGTTTACAAAAAATATTTGCGATATACATTTTTCATTACAATTTATATTATCAGCATAATGTAAGTTGACTTGAAAAATATACATTTATTTACATTTCTGTTGACTATATATAACTTTGCAACTGCATGTCAACTAACACTAATTAGAGTATCAGTAGACTGTCTGCTTAATATCTGCAAACTCTTTATTGTGATGGTCCTCTAACAGTCATTCTACTGACTATAAGTAACTTTGCAAGTACATGTCAACTTATTCTAACCCGAACCCTACCAGTCTACTAATACTCTAATGAGAGTTAGTAGACATGTAAGTGGAAAGTTACTTATAGTCAACAGAATATGTTAAAGGGACCATCAAAATTAAGTGAAACCAGAATGTCTTATTATTTGACATCAGTGTCAGCAGCACTAGAGTTGCATGAACTCTTAAGTGTTGATCATGTTGGAGAACATGACCTGATGATCATCCGAGGTCCACATACTCAACATCAAAACACTGTTTACACTCTTATTTGTGTTTATAATAAATAAAAAAAAACCTGGAAAAAATATTACTGACCTAGAAATAGAGAATATAGAAATAGAGTACAGAATTTTTTTGTCTTAAATTCATCAAAATCCTAAAACTTATTTTATTTCCAGGTCTAAGTTAGATTTTGAATGTCCAGCATATTTCCCTTGCCATCATTTTCTTATTGTTTCCATAAATCCAAAACTGCTGGGAAATAATGGGCATGAGAAATGTCGAGTTAGGACATTTATTTTATAACGAACTACAGATATAAATAATCCCATCCAGGCACAGTTTACATAAATTCTTGATACGCAAGAAATAATTGATGCTCAAGAAGCAAATAATTATCGCAAGAAAGAGTGCTGTGTACTCAATATGTCTAGAACTTGGTGCATGACAAAACAAAAGGAAAGCATGTAAGCACAGGTGCTCAGCAGATCTACTTTTGTTTGTCTCTGTTTATATACAGTTTTGGTAAAACATTTCTGCAAATCGTGGCTATTCACTAAACTAATGGCCTCATTGCCTGTGGCCTGATGGTCAAAATCTGGTTCAGGGCAACCAAACCAAAGACTCCCACAGAAAGTGAGACAAAAGCAAACACATGCTGTTACTTTTAAGAGAAGATGTTGCAGCAGTGTGAAGGCGACAGACTCGGTTCATGTTTATTTTGGGCACATTGCCCTGACCCTGCCCATGGCCTGCTGTGTGCCACGGACAGCTCCAATGATGTGGCTTTACTTTGATCTAGAGCATGAGATATAGCTTATTACCTTCCAACCTGAGGACAATAATCCCCCATATGTCTCCCCCTACTGGGCTACATTGCAGGGCTTGACCTTTTGCTGTTATTCCCCAGCTCACAGGACACCCATGATTCCAGTAACCTTTCTAGAGGACAACAGGATGTGTCTATTCCTCTTACATCCATCTATAACAATAAAACTAATGCTGACAGCTCTACAGGGAGAGACTAATAAACTCTTTTGTTGTTGCTGTGACCGCTGTATAGCAAACTGCTTCTAAAGGGAATACAATACCCTTGTGCATGCTTACCGGTTGCCCTCGTCTCATCACAGTGGAAACTATGTAAAGAATAGCTGTTCATACACTATGAGTTATCAGAGGTGCATTATGTGATTGAAGGGGTAGTTAAAAAAAAAAAACCTGAACATCCATTATTTGCTCACCCTTATGTCATTTCAAAGCCCATATGACTAATCTTCTTCTGTACAACCAAAAGGGAGAAATTTTCAGTAATATCCTGATGGCTTGCTCCGTGAGCTTACAATGAATGGGGAGCTTTCAGGCTTCAAAATAGAAGCAAAGGCACAATATATGCATCAAAAAAGTGGTCCAGCTTGTGGATTATATTTCATAGCTTTGTGTGATGAACAGACTGATAACTGTTGTAACCGGATCACTGAATCAGGGAGATGAACCCAAGGACCAGATCAGTAAACAAAACATTAAGATCAGTTTTGACCGATTCATTGAAATGATCTGACGCAAAAGAACGACTTATTAACAAATCAGACATTGAACGCTCGTGAAAGGCCCTGATCATTACTGTTGCAACCGGATCATTCAGTGAGTGAGTTGAACGTGTTAGTGAACAAATCATTTAAATCAGGGGCGAAGCCAGACATAGTAAACATTCGGGGCTTAGCACAAATTGATCCAGGGACAATTTTCCCCCATATATGGCATCAATTTTTTTTAATTTTTGAAAACACCATTAATGAACCTAAAAGTTTTTTGGCTTTTGAAATAACAGAAGCCACTCCCTACACCTCTGATTTAAACCAGTTTTGTGAATTGAATAAGCCGATTCATCAAATTGATTCGATGCAAAAGAACGATTCATTAATAAATCGGACATTGTATTCTCATGAACTCTCATTTTTTAATTAAAATAAAACGTAACTTAAATTTTGGTCTGTTCGTCACATGCAGCTATCGTGACTTTAGAAGACTAATAAATCAAATGACTTGTATGATATGTTTTTTATTGTTTTAAGCTTATAGCCCAATCCTATTATATTGACAAGTGTATAGTGAACGTGTCCACAATTTAACCAAAACGACGAAACAATTTAATAAGATATGTTAGTGTATTAAAAGATTGTGGGAACAAATTCTTAATTTGTCTCCACAATAACCTTTTTTTGCAGGACTCCGTAGTTCGGTCATTTTCAACTCACGTTTTAATGTCAACGACATGAGGATGAATAGATAATGACAGGATTGTATTTTATTTGGTGAACTATTCCTTTAATGTTGAAAACATCCCCATGATTCAGACAGCTTATAACAGTCTGTAAATGTAATAGTTTGTGACTTTGTGAGTTTCCTGTGAGATTTGTAAAGTACAAAATACAGACGCAATCTATTAGGCTTGAGAACAGAGAAACCAAGGTTAGATTGCAGGTTGCAGATGAGGTATGTCTGTTATGACTAGGGAAGCAGCTCTTGTCTGTCCATGTCTCTATTTCTCTTTGGCTTTGTGTAATGATGCCACGTGGGGAACTAAATAATGAGAACTGAGAGCTAGAGCTGCATTGATTTCAAGTGCTATAGAAACAGATGGGTGTTTATGCATAGTTGTGCTTCCAATGGCCCGGTATGACCAGGAGAGAGAGAAAAATGGGGAGAGGGAATGAGTGTCCCTTGAGTTCTCATTCAGGAAGGTATGTTGGGCAGATGGTCGGACTCCGTATAGAGAATCTCCTCTGTCCTTCACTTTGTGTCCATACAGTTACCTCAAAAGCTTACAGTGTAACACTTAATAATCGATCTTTGAATTATATACAAAATATCAAACCAAACTGCATATGCAAACAAACGGCGCTAGAGCTTTTCTTAGAAATATCTTCACTCTTCTGTGACATTTTTGCATTTTTTAAACCGAATATTCCCAATGTGATTTTAAATGGCTAAATGAAGTCCTCAAGTTCATACAGGTGTTGTTCAGCACATTAACTATGGACATGTTTCCGAGTCTTATTTTGACTGTATTATCATTTGAAATGTCTTACTTTTCTTGCACTTGGTATTTTGCTGTATACAATGCAATGGCATTATTAATGTTAAAGTGTAAGTGTAAAAATACTTTTGGGGGCCACTGTATGGAAAATGGGGAAGGAAAGACAACGCTAATAATTAATTAGATGGGAATATATGGTTATACATTGACTTGCGAAAAAAAAAAGTAATTTGTGTATTTTTATGTATACTTTGGAGAACGAGATGAAAGTAGATCTGACTAACCTCATTAAGGTGTTGAAAGCTGTGTTTAATCAAAAGCTACATTTGTTTTGTAACAGGATAAAACACTTTCAAATAGAACCAAGTTGGAATCGTACATACGAACACCAGGGAGAGTGTGCTAGGACAATTACGCCAGATGACCTGGGTAAATGAGTGTTTGAAGACAGGGTTAAAGGAGAGGAGAAAATGAGGGATGAGGGACGGAGAAGAGAATCCAAGGAACAATGAAGGAATGTAAATATTTGTGGTGTCTTTGTTTGCAGTTAAATCCACCTGTCAGAGCAGATGGATGACGTAGGACAGGGGTGTTTTTACGATACGATTCAATTTAATTTTGTAAACAGGCCTCATGACATGAACTGAATTTAATTGGCATGTAAATATTTAGAGGGTTAATTGCACATCATTTTAAAATATATTTATACTGTTGCTAGATTTTGTTGCTTTTCCAGTAAAATGCTTAACTGGAAAATGCACAAGTATTGTAGCCATAATTCAAAGTTATTGCAATTGGATTTCTGGACATGAATCTTGATAAATAATGCCATGATTTGTTTTGGACATTCTTTAGAGCACCATGTAAATACCATAGTATATGACTTATGAAGTATATGAAGAATAATTAATTAATGATAATTATATATGATTGAATATATATATATATAATTTAGCATATAACTATAATTTGGCAAGCCTCAGATCAGTGTAAAAGCTGTGTGGTTGGTGGATTTCTCTGAATGCAACACAGTACTGCACATTTTGGGCGCTCAGTCTACTTTATGAGCCGATTAAGTATAAGACATTCTTTCATTCCGTTTTAAAGATCATGATAAACATAAAATCAATCAAGTGTGTCCAAACATTTGACTAGTAGTGTATGTGTATTAGAATATGTGTGACTGCTCAAATGTGCGTGCCTGCGAGTGTGTTTGTGCATGGCTTTCCATCTCAGGGCCCCCTCCGAGAGTTCTGCTCCACATTAACCCAACGATAAATCAGCTGTTACTCACTCCTGCTGTCTGGCTGCACACGGCACGCAGGGAGGGAGGGCAGAGCCAACGGATGTGGTATTGCTGTGTCAGACACGATTACAATTCAGCTCACAAGTCAGATGGAAGTTTCTGCCCTCATGTAAAGGTGTCTCATGGGTCTGAATATTGCACACTAGATTGTACAAATCATAACATGGTTCTCTAGCCTGGTTTAAACCAGACCATTCTCAGTTGTAACTGAGTAATGGTCTGGCAGAGCGTCATAGACAAATCATTTCCAGAGGGTGTCACCAACGGACGTCGCGGGTAGACCTAAAACCAATCAGAGCGATGAAGGAGATGACGTATGCAGAGCGGCGGCCGGCAGAGAAACATCTCCGAGTGTTGTTCTTAAATTTGCTCGGTTTTTAACCAAAAGAAAACGTTCAAATCGCTTAAAACAGACGCGATAGCTGATTCGAACGAGTGATGTTCGACGGCGGCATCCATCTTTTGTAATTTAGGCTACAAAATCTGCTTCAAAATCCCAGCGCTGTCGTCATCGTGTAAAGCCCACCCCAACGTTTCAGATTGGTGCCTCGATTTCGATGGATTGGAAATTGGCTTGAATGAGCTCTTTGCCAGACTAACTTTCAGAGCAAATCTAAATTTGCCGGAAGTTGTCTGGGTTTTCCCAGGCTAATGGTTCTCGGCTAGACTGTACAAATCAAGTTTCCATCTGTTTTAGGATGCTGTGATTTAAACATTTCTAATCGGTGATATACAAAAGGGTTGTTTGAATATGCATTAAAATACATGAATTTGTTCAGCCATAGCTTTTGACTTAAAACCCACTGGGGAGGGATTTCTGTGGTGGATTGAAATGGAAATCGTATCCTGTAGAGATTAAGTGGAACATAGCAGTTAAACAGGCATGTAAAGCTATACAGATCCATGTTTAAACACAGAATTAAACTGATTTGAACTGGCCTGTGTAGTTTCAGGACAGCAGCGTCTTGCCGCTTACTGCCTCAAAAATATGTATGTCATGTTTACCAAACTTTTCATCCATATGGATGTGTAGGTATCAGCCAATATCAAACCGAATTTATCTATGCTGCTTAATGGCCACCATGCATTAATTTAATCCTTACGCACAATGAAATTGGACACATGAAACTATATCATTGTTGTCAAGGTCTAAAAAGGATGACTGAACTTAAATTTCTTTAGGTAAGTTTAGAAAGTGTAAAAAGGCTACAGCAGACTCTATTTATAAGTCGCTACGTTTTAATTACTCACCACAACTACTTTCTCACTCACATTTAGTGCTAGGAAAATGTTCATTTTGGTTTAATTTTAGGGGCCATACAATGTCATTATGATAACAAGCCTAAATTATAACAGTCATGAGATAATAAAGTTACAATTATGGCTTGTTATCATAATGACATTATCTCATTATTATGACTTTTTGTCATTATTTCAAATTTATTGTACTCTTCTTATATTTATGATTTAGTATGTCATCATTTTGACATTTTATCTCATCATTTTGTCTAGTATCATGATTATTACCTTATGTCATACACTCTTATAAGAAATGGTTCTATTTAGAGCCTTAAATATTTCTGTCAGATGCTTCATATATAGAACCATTTAAGGGATCCCATTATGTGATCATTTTATGGATTTAGTTTTAATTTTAAAAAATCATATTTTTTTATTTACTTTTTATGAGTTAAACAGCTTGTAAACATACTTTGTCACTATAGAAATTGAAATAACCCTTTAAACATGAAAGTATTAGGCAAACATTTAAGGCATTTCTCTAGAACTTTTTTGCATTAACTATTCTTTAAAATTCAGTCAAGAACCCTAGAGTTCCCTTTCGTTGTCACTCCGAGTTACGTCGGATGACGACGAATGGGGTTTCGATTAGAACACCTATCGACTTCGAGTATACAAAAACGAGCCAATGGCAAAGGAATGCCATGGGTCTGCGGAATTTGCATGACGTAACTCCGCCCCACCTCGTGGGTATAAAAAGAGGACGCCGGCAACATGCAGTTATGTTTTCGCTTCAGAGCCAAGAGTATTTCTTCACTCCACAGCCATTTATGACTTCGCTCTACGAGACGAGCCATTCTCTCCGGTGTTGGTGTGATGGTGCGATATGCAGCGAGTTCACATTGCCTGCTGATCTGTGCAGTGATCTGCCAGTGAGTGTGTTCTCCCCGCTCGCTTCAACATCGCGGAGTTTTTTTCTCCTCTCACAAAAGAGCTCGCACGCGGCACGTCTTTTTAAAGACGGCTCGCCCGTGCATTTAAAAAAAAAAAAGTGGTTGCGGCAGATTGGTATCAGACTCTGATGGGCACGAGCGCTGTCTAGTGTGTTTGGGCTTTGATCATGCTTGTACAGCGCTCGTGGGTGATTCATGTTTTCTCTGTGGGAACACGATTTTCGATTTTCGGCTGGTGGCCAGGGTGACCTGAGGGTGTTGGTCTGGAACAAGGCGTCGACTCTGTGTCCATGACCCCAGCTCCCCTCTTCAATGACGGTGCCCGTTAGCGATCAGGTGATTCCACGAGTCTATCTTCGGGTGGCCCGTGTGTTTTCATTTGAAAGCTACAGAGGATGGTGCTATGTCTGTAGCAGCATCACTAGGTGGGCTTTATTCTTTTGGAAGTGACGACTCGTCACAGCTGCCACCTTCTGGTGTGCTATGCTGTGCCTGAGTCTGATCCGGAGATGACGGCCATGCTTTCCTGGGACGATTGTTTTTTGGGTAAGGCCGCCGACCCGCGTCCACGGCAAACCCCAATATCTTTCTTCCCGGACGTGCATGATGAGATCTCGATGTCCTGAAAGACCCCCGTGTCTTCTCAGGACCGCTCGTTGGTCTCATCCGCTTTTCCCCCCTCAACGGGGCCGCTGCCCATGGGTACACTGGGGTCCCCCCGGTTGAACGCTCTGTTGCGATGCTACTGTGTCCTCAGAGTACTTCCCGGGCAATCCTAAGCACCCGTCCGAAGCTTGTAGTTCTTTTCGTCTACACTAATCTGTGGCGCAATCCTATAGTGCCACAGGACAGGCAGCCGCCTCACTGCATCCCATGACCCTTCTGTGGTCTACCTGGCCCAGATGCTCATGGTTATGCATGAGGGCGGGACTGACTCGAGGCTCTTTAATGAGCTACCAAAAAGCGCACCGCCACTGACCTTGCTCTCCGAGCGACGAAGGTGGCCGTGCGCTCTCCGAGTCAGGTGATGTTTACCACTCTGGGGCTGACCGGTCTGATGTGCAGGATGTCGGCGGACTCGTCTGCTCGACACCCCCACATCCCAGGTCGGCCTCTTCGGCGGTGCGGTTGAGTACTTCTGCCCAACAGTTCTCAACTGCCCGGGAGCAGATTGAGGCTATTCTGCCGACGGCCCCGCCGTCCGCTCAGGTCCCTCAGTCTGCCAACCGCCGAAGGCGCCCTCCCACGGTTCCAGCCCCGCCCGTTCACCCGGGCTGGCTTTGGAAGACCGTGGGGGGGATGCCTCAACCCTCTCCAGCCCCGCCCCCCGCTAAACGCCGGGTTAAGCGGCGCTTTTGAGATGGGCTGCTCAGAGATGAGACTCAGTTCTTTCCAGGAGTTGGTAGCAGGGCCACTCCTTTTCCCCGGTGGAGGGCTGGGGAAGAATCCTTATTCAGAAAGAACTGACTCTCTCTTCTCTGAGCACACAGAGTTCTCTGACGACACAGAGCGCCTGTCCCAGAGTCGGTTGACACGGCGTGCCGTTCACGGACCGTTTCGTCCCTGTCCCACTCTGTCGCCAGACCCCTGGCAGAGCAGGCCCCCGCGGAACGCTGGTCTTTCCCTGGCCTCCTCTGTCAGGGCGCGGGTGTTAACTGTGCCCCCACACCGGGCCGCTATGCCGTCCACGTCTGGGCCAGTTACTCCGCTTCGCTGCCCCTCCGGGGGGACGCCTGTGGTTTGCATGACCCCGCTGGTTCAGTTCCTGGGACCTCTAGCCTGGCTAGAGCTTCCCCGTCTTTCCCGCTGGGTCGCCCGAACCATCAGGCTCGGCTATGCGATTCAGTTCGCACGGTCTCCTCCCCGCTACAGGGGAGTCCGCTCCACATTGGTCGGTGGCAATGCCCCGATCATGAGAGCAGAGATTGCCACCCTGCTGGCGAAGGGTGCAATCGAGACTGTCCCTCCAGCCGAGATGAGGTCCGGCTTCTACAGCCCTTACTTCATTGTCCCCAAGAAAACCGGTGGGTTACGACCGATCCTGGACCTGCGCGTGCTGAACCGCTCCCTTCACAGGATGCCGTTCAAGATGCTCACCGCCAAACGCATTTTCGAATGTGTTCGGCCCCAGGATTGGTTTGCAGCGATCGACCTGAAGGACGCCTACTTTCATGTCTCCATTTTTCCTGGACACAGACCGTTCCTCCGGTTTGCTTTCGAGGGGCAGGCATACCAGTACGCGATCCTCCCTTTCGTGCTAGCCCTGTCTCCTCGCGTCTTCACGAAGGTCGTCGAGGCAGCCCTTGTTCCCCTTCGGGTTCACGGGGTTCGCATCCTGAACTATCTCGACGACTGGCTGATCCTAGCTCACTCTCGAGATCAGGTTTGCGAACACAGGGACCTTGTGCTCCGGCACCTAGCTCGTCTGGGCCTTCGGGTCAACTGGGAGAAGAGCAAACTTTGCCCCGTGCAGAGGATCTCTTTTCTCGGTATGGACATCGACTCGGTCACCATGTCCGTGCAGCTTACGAGCGAGCGCGCGCAGTCACTGCTGACTTGTCTGAGACAATTCAGGGCAAGAGTGCGGTTCCACTGAAATATTTTCAGAGGCTCCTGGGGCATATGGCATCTGCAGCCGCGGTGACGCCGCTCGGATGGCTTCATATGAGACCGCTTCAGCTTTGGCTACGCGACGAGTCCCGAGGTGGGCATGGCAACAAGGCACGCACCGAGCATCAGTCGCTCCGACCTGCCGTCAGACCTTCACCCCGTGGTCGAACCTCAGTTTTCTCAGGGCAGGTGTCCCCCTGGAACGAGTTTCCCGGCATGTTGTTGTCTCAACAGATGCCTCCACCATGGGCTGGGGCGCCATGTGCAATGGACATGCTGCCGCGGGCTCCTGGACAGGACCCCTGTGCCTATGGCATGTCAATTGCCTCGAGTTGCTGGCAGTACGCCTTGCCCGGGCGTTGCTCAAGGGTCAACACGTACTAGTCCATTCAGACAATACCGCCACTGTAGCGCACATCAACCATCAAGGTGGTCTACGCTCCCGCCGTATGTCGCAACTCGCTCGTCACCTCTTATGGAGTCAGAAGCATCTGAGGTCCCTTCGAGCCATTTACGAGCTCTCACGGCTTCAGCCCTCCCCGGAGAATGGCGACTCCATCCCCAGTCGGTCAGCTGATTTGAGACCAGTTCGGGGACGCACAGATAGATCTGTTTGCCTCCCACGACTCGACCCATTGCGACCAGTATTATTCTCTGACCGAGGGCACGCTCGGCACGGATGCTCTGGCGCACGCAAATATGCGTTTCCCCCAGTGAGCCTTCTTGCGCAGGTCTTGCGCAAGGTCAGGGAGGACGAGGAGCAGGTCCTTCTGGTTGCGCCGTACTGGCCCACCCGGACTTGGTTCTCCGAACTAGTGCTCCTCGCGACAGCACCTCCTTGGCCAATTCCTCTGAGGAAGGACCTCCTTTCTCAGGGACGGGGCACCCTATGGCACTCTCGTCCCGATCTTTGGAACCTCCACGTGTGGCTCCTGGACGGGACGAGGCAGGTTTGAGTACCCTACCCCCAGCGGTGGTGGCTACCATCACTTCCGCTATAGCGTTGTCCACGAAGCACGCCTACGCGTTGAAGTGGAACCTCTTCGTCAACTGGTGCTCTTCTAGCCGAGAAGACCCCCGGAGGTGTTCGATCAGTTTCGTGCTTTCCTTCCTTCAAGATGGGTTGGAGCGAAGGCTGTCTCCCTCCACCCTCAAAGTTTATGTTGCCGCCATTGCCGCACACCACGACTTAGTGGAAGGTAAATCCTTAGGGAAGCACGACCTGATCGTCAGCTTCCTGAGGGGGGCGAGGAGACTGAATCCTCCTCGCTCTCCTCTCGTTCCCTCTTGGGACCTCGCAGTGGTTCTAACTGCTCTGCAGAGTGCTCCCTTTGAGCCTCTGCAATCAGTGGAGCTTTAGTTCCTGTCAATGAAGACAGCGCTCCTGGTTGCGTTGGTCTCTCTCAAGAGGGTCGGGGACCTGCACGCATTCTCCGTTGACGAAGCGTGCCTGGAATTCGGGCCAACTTACTCTCACGTGATCCTGAGACCCCGGCTTGGATATGTGCCCAAGGTTCCTACCACTCCCTTCCGGGACCAGGGGGTGAACCTGCAAGCGCTGCCCTTGGAGGAGGCAGACCCAGCCTTGGCACTGCTCTGTCCAGTACGCGCTCTCCACGCCTATGTAGACAGGACGCAGTGTTTCAGGACCTCAGACCAGCTCTTTGTCTGTTATCGTGGGAAGCTGAAGGGAAAGGCTCTCCCCAAGCAGAGGTTGTCTCACTGGATAGTGGACACCATTGCTTTGGCATACCAGCAGCAAGGTCGACCGTGCCCCCTTGGTGTGACTGCCAACTCCACCTGGAGTGTGGCATCCTCTTGGGCTCTAGCGCATGGCGCCTCGCTGACAGACATCTGCAGAGCTGCAGCCTGGGCGACACCGAACACATTCGCCAGATTCTACAATCTCCGAGTGGAGCCTGTGTCCTCTCATGTACTCGCTTCAACTAGCTAGTACCGGACTCGCTCAGGTGTCTTCGCTTGCTCGCCATTCCACTCCACGGACTGGATACGTGCGATATTCTCCTCAGGTGAGCTTCTCCGCAAGCCCTGAGTTCCTCCAGCATCCCTGATGCTAGCGTCAGTGTCTATTGCCTGGGCATCGGCTAGGTGCCTCCCGTGTGGATGGTCCCTCCCCGGAGCTACCCCCACACGTGTATTTCCACTGTAAGCCTCTCTGAGCATGTCTTTCCCTTGGCAAGCCACCTTGCCACCCCTGAGGTTGAAATATTCCACCTGCGGCTGGACACCTCAGTGTTCTCCATATGTTTCCTTCGGGTCATATGTGTATTCCCAAATCCCCCCCCCCCCCCTCTGGGTTGCTGTTAATTGCATATTTCCTCTAAACTATGGGATATGCTTCCCAGTGTACCTTGGTATTCCTGTGTTAAATAGGAGTCCTTCGTCCAAAGTCTCTCGAGGGCTCAGATTTACGCAGGGCACTTGAAGACAGCTGTGAAGGTGGCGTGATTAGACTGATAACCCCATTCGTCGTCATCCGACATAACTCGGAGTGACAACGAAAGGGAACGTCTCGGTTACGTATGTAACCCTCGTTCCCTGAGTAGGGAACGAAGACGTTACGTTTTCCTGCCACTTCCGCTGTACCGCGGGGATCGCCTGAGCTCAGTCTTGGCTCCTCAGCGAAGAAACATAACTGCATGTTGCCGGCGTCCTCCTTTTATACCCACGAGGTGGGGCGGAGTTACGTCATGCAAATTCCGCAGACCCATGGCATTCCTTTGCCATTGGCTCGTTTTTGTATACTCGAAGTCGATAGGTGTTCTAAGCGAAACCCCATTCGTCGTCATCCAACGTAATGTCTCCGTTCCCTACTCAGGGAACGAGGGTTACATACGTAACCGAGACGTTTTATATAGAAACCCATAGAACCTTTTTTTTCTGTGAGTGTAGTTTTACCATAGCGTTATATTTTTCCTATGTGGTGGAAATGAGCTTCCACACAAAAGAGCAGATCAATTTTGTTACCAGTTTAAAGTTGTGGCATCAGATCTGAATGAAGCTCTCATTGTCATTCGCTTGTATCTGTCCTATGCTGTTATACATACTGTGGATTAGAGGCACAGTCAGGCAAAGAAAAGGTTAGAGGGGTGCACAGGAAATGATCCTCAAGCATAAAAAGACAGCACACATTTCACCCTGCACAGCTGTTAAACCAACCCAGCGTCCTGCACTGGAAAATGCAAGCTCAGTAGATCAATGAGAGAACACTGACACAAAGCCAACCAGAAGGAGGCCTATATGTGTTCGTGAAAACATGGCAGATCTAACCCAAACAAACAGGAACTGTATGGGGAAAAACAATAAGAAGAGATATTGATTGCCTCCTTTTTTGCTATATCTTTTCAATACTGAACCTTCACAAAAAGGAATGTAAATTTAAGCTTATCAAAGTGTTTCTGGGCAAGATTTGTCTCCTAGGAGAGTGTTGCTCCACAACGATGTTAAGGAAATTCTCCGGCTCAGCATCTGTCGGGGCAATGGCATTAATCAGCCCACTAATAGTGCTCGCCCTGAATTGTTTGGTTGTTTAACTTTAGATGCGAAAGAAAAATCTCTCACGACTTGCTTACATTTGTGACTACACAAACTTTGGATCGCTAAACACTGATTTACTCTTGCATGTCATGTTAAGAGTATTTATTTCTGCGTTTCGACATTATTTACATCATTCCCTATATCTCTGCAGTTCAAAATAATTCACACGTTATTTGTAATAATGTCTTGAAAGAAATATCCCTTTGATTTTGATCAAAGTCTGATTATAATTTCTTTTAAAGTGAGAAGTGTTTGTTATCATACCACAACAGGAGATAATTATGAGTGTTGATTACTCCTAACATTGTTTACGTCGAAATCAATGCTGTTTCGCTCGGCAAAAGGCTTAAATAATTGTCTTTGCCCATCCACTTCACAAACATCCTATGTGTATTAGAGTAAAATGAACGGGAAAGCAAACAGAGCTATCAAAATCAGTATAAAAACAAACGAAAATGCACAAACAAACACGTGTTATCAAATTATAAACACAGACAGGGCTTCAGAAGGGGCATTCCTGTCGCCATAGATAAAGGCATGTGGGAGCTATCATGGCCCCCATCAGCTCTTAGGCATACTTAGCTCCTGCTGAGGATGGCACTGACTCAGACAGCCTTATGTCCGTTGCCAGCAGCGGCATCCTCATTTCCTCATCCTGAACCTGTTTTCTCTGCTTTGGACAGGAATTAGAAGAAGCTATGGTCTTGGTAGGGCTGTATTGGCACACATTTTACTATTCGATTTGATTTTGATTCACAAGCTTGCGATTGGATTCAATTCAGATTCTGATCCAATTCGATCCGAAAACAATTATTTGGGCCTATGTTACAGGTACAGAACATGGCAAAAAAAATTATCTCAACTAATGCTGAAAACTATGCAGTGATCCTAGTATGGAAGTAAAATAATGCCAAATGTTTTGGAAACAAAAAGCCTATTGAATTGCACTACTTGGGAAAAAATATGCATTGTATTAACAATGCTTGCATTTTAATGCATCGTATTTTTAGGACTTGCATTTTTTTATTGGCTCAAATTCAACATGGTTGAATTTTTAAGCTGTGAATATTTCAATTCAAAACATTTCAAACACATTTTCATGATTCAAATTTAAAAAATCCATATTCACCTTTAATATTTTACTTCCAAAATATTCAAACTGTTTAAAAATACAACCTATAATATTCAACAGGCAATTTTCGGTCCATTTTATTTCGCTTTACAAATTCGCTTCCACAAATTCAGTGGCTTGAATTCAACAGTAAATTCAACATTGACATCTAGGAGCTGCAGGAAAAGCAGTAGATTACCGAGCATAATCTCCATCTGCTGTTAGTCGACCTCACCAGCAGGGGATGTAAGCGCGTGTTGTTGACGAAGACCGAGCAACAGTTAGAGCAAGCATTCATAAAAACACATTTATAGAAATATAAGAGTATTTGTGATTTTTGTGAGGGCTGTTTTGCCTAGGCATACATGCATCTTTCTCTACCGTGAACGAGATTATAATGTTATTCCCCCAATGCTGATGTACAGATCAAATGTTAGGCCTACATTTGAGGTAGACATTTTTCTCTTGTTTGTTTAGTTGCCTTAACTACTAGGGTTTCCCTCAATAGGCTAGCCTACTTCAGGATTGCTTGACATATAAAACGCGTAACTTTTGAAACCACTTCTCACAGCACGGATGTACAAATAGACATAAAACATCTCCAGTTAACTAGCAGAGCATTAATTTCGTAAGAGGCGATCTAACGCTGAAATGTGTTGTTTATGAAATCAAGTGCTCGTTGCCACTGTAATCAGTGGCGCGGATACAGTATCTCTTGTGGCTCACGCACAGTCTTAACTCGGACGCGCGCTTCAACGGTTGCGGAGAATCTCTTCTCTATTCGTTGTGGTGAAATCACAAAACAAACTGCACACCAAATGTGCCTGCTTGATATACAGCCACTGATAAATATAATCGGTTTTGATGAGGGAAAAAAACTATACGAGCGCGGATTAGAAACCAGAACCTCGCTTGGCAAAAGTTCTGCCACTCGATCATTAAATCTCATTAAACACGAGAGATGAAACCCAATTAAATCGATTGCTGGACATTGAAATGTTATTGTATAGCCTACGTCTGATTTATGATTTAACATTGTATTAGCAACACACACACACACACACACACTCTAAAAAATGCTGGGTTGTTTCAACCCAACGTTGGGTCAAATATGGACAAACCCAACCATTGGGTTAAAAAATGTAAATAAAAAGCTTAACCCAATGATAAGCTTTGTCCATATTTGACCCAAATTTTGGTTGAAACAACCCAGCATTTTTTAGTGCACACACACACACACACACACACACACACACACACACACACACACACACACACACACACACACACACACACACACACACACACACACACACACACACACACACACACACACACACACACACACACACACACACACGCACACACACACAGTCACACACACACACACACGCACACGCACACGCACACACACACACACACACACACACACACACACACACACACACACACACACACACACACACACACACACACACACACACACACACACACACACACACACACACACACACACTCCCTCCCACATTATGCCACTAAGTATATCACAGGAAAATGCTGCATGAAACTTTGCACTTTAAGTTCATATTCTGAGTCCATCTGCTTGCCTGTAGCAATATAGCCGCAGCCTTCTCAATAAGGTGCAAGTTTGGTCTTTTATATCACTGTATTAGTACAGTAAGCTACGTTATGCGCTTTATATTCCAGCAATCCTGAAGTTTTGAGGGAAACCTCATTTTACTTCCATATTCCCAGGTACGTTACTATAATATTAAAGGTTAAAATTAACTAATTTATAGGCTACTTAAATTTTGTATAACACAATTATAATAATACCTCTTTAATGACATATTTATGTTTCTATTTGTTTTTTTTAAATATAAACATTTAAATGGTGGAAACATTTAAAACATGAATAACATGAAATATCAAAGAACAGGTTAAGTAAGAAATAGAATGAATATGCAATATAGTGCATACATTTAGTAAAATGCTCCTCTTTAGAGTTAATTTTTTCTAGACGACTAACAAATTCATAGACATTGAATGGCTTTTCTGTAACATTACATGATTGTAGCTGTTTTATTGCCATCTTTCTGCGGGTGAAACTCTGATAGAGCGATTACATGAGACATGGTATGGATTTCGATTCAAGTTGTACTTGTTCTTGCCTTCTGATGTTCATTAATTTTTTTTTTTCCCGTGCTGTAACTAGAAGAGTGAGAGATGATCCGTTCACATGAGCACCATGCTGCTGGTTTACGTAATCTACAGCGGTCTGTCACGCAACATTAAAGAGCACCGTCTCTGTATTTATTGTTCAAATTTCGTGATAAAATTGACAGAATTTGAAAGCTGAGACTTTGTTTTATTTCAAAAGTAACAAAACACAAAGCTTATTCTGATTTATTGGATCAACAAATCAATATTTGTTCATCTAAATTAAGAAAATCCAGAAATGTATATTTTTCACCAAGCCCTAATTCATGGACCTGCTGATGACCTCGGAGGCACCAAAATACACTTGGGATTCACTGATCTGCCACAATAAACTTAATAAATGACAGAATGCCTAAATTGCTAGCAAAATAAACTAACTAAAATATGAAACCTATGGTAATTCAAAAGTATTTGATAAATTTATTGGTACTGAACCATATTCATATACTATATTTAGTAAGTCAAATGTCACATAATACCATGTAGTTACCAATGCATGTCCAAACAGATGGTGTTAAATTGATGCATGTCCAAAAACATGGTAAAAGCAGCGTAGCTAAACATAATAATTGGAAGAATTATTAAAATCCATCCAAGCTGCGGTTCTAGAATTCCCAGAATTTATCAAGCAGCAATTTAATTCACATGCGCTGTTTTGCTTCACTAGCTTAGAATTCCTAGAATTATCCTCTGCATGGAACTTATTTTTTGGATTCTGATTTCCTTGGAGAAATCTAAAAGGAATACATGTTTCTATTTTGTTAGGGATTTAGGTCTATCTTTCAGCCCCATTTTAAGTTGTTCAAATTTTTCGCTAACAACTTTAGCTTATCATGCTAGTCCACAGGACAAAGCGTGTTTTATAATCATTCTATTTCATGTTCATTCCAGCATTGTAGAGCCAAGGCAAAGTGATTAATGTAAATTTTCCTCTTGATATTTTAATAAATGAGTCTTTCAGCTTTGCCAGAATTTCTGTCGTCTTGTTAGCGTAGATGGAGAAGAAACGGCTGTTACGGTGTACCGATCATTACTCAATCTTTCTGTGAGAGGAATAATTGGTTCTGACTTCAAGCCAAGGTAAAGCTGCACAAGCTCCACTGACTTATTGTCCAGGTTGACTATGTTGATGTAGACTTCTCCAAACATGGTCTCATTTCCTTGTCGTAAAGCCTTGGTCCGGTAAACCCACAGCTATGCTTAAGTCCATTACATATCACCTAATGTCTTGAGATGAACCTTGTGCTGTAAATGTCCAGTTCTTAATCTCTGCTAAATAAAATCATTGTTTGTTTTTGACAATCATCTATTTTTCAAAGCCTCAGCCAAAGTTTTCCGCAATCTCCTTGCAGTCTTTTAAGTCTGGTCAGAAAATGTATTTTAAGATTCAAAATGTTTTCTCTGTCCCCTTGAAGTACTTTTAGAAATTTATTTTGGTATTTGGTATTTTGGAATAAATTTTCAATTTGAAATATGTATTTCCTTCTTTAACCTACAGTTTACAACCTACATTTTTTTATATATTTGAAATATATTTTAATACAATTATAAGCAAATTTTGCACCAAATGAAATGAAAAATATTTTTTGCAAATATTTTTCCAAACACTTCCCATGTTCCATTTTTGAGCCAAACAGGTTTCACCTAAACTCATGATATTTGTTGAGCATTTGTCACTATGTCGGGCCCAAGAGGACTGGGTTTGGCTGATTAACAAAAGCTAGCATTAGCCCCCTGCTGGTAGGTGTCATAATTACCCCATTCTGATCCCAAAAAGCACATTTTGAAGACTGCGTCCACATGTATGATATACTGTAAACCTGTCACAGGAGTCACTGTTGATGAAATCCCTCCAACAAAATGTGTGGCCAGTGTAGGAATGTTAGCTTTGAGTTTGAACCCTTAGACTCAAACACCCTACTCTATTGGGGAACATGTGACCAGCCGTGGAATGCTTCGGCCATGAGTGAGCCATTTTAAGGGCGGCTGGGCAGGGGATTTGCCTGTAGTGCTAATCTCTATTTGGCAAGGCAGCCAGTGGACATTACATGAAAGGACTATTGAAAAATAGATTAATGAGAGGAGCAATAAAGAGAGAGTAAAAGAAAGAATGAAACCGATTCATCATTTGTCTCGCTCTACATCAGAGAGTAATTGCACTTGGATGGAACTCTTGAACCCCTAGAAAGGGCAGAGTTTAGACGACATCAATCTACTTAGTGTAATGTCAGTCAGACCTGTATACACTCCTGTTGGCCACATAGACAGACTCAGTCATCTTTTCTTCAGTCTATCACCTTCTGATCTGTGCAGATGTTGTTTCCATATTTATTTAATATCTATTCATCTTTCGCGGATTGCGTTGTGATGAATGATGTTATTACATTTGTTTGCACAAACATTCCTTTTCATTTTACTGTTTTATAAGCTTCCACATACTTTCGGTCAATGACGATTCAAAAGGTACATGTGTAGGCATATGAATTCCCACTCTAGTTTCAACCCGCCCATATTCACTGAATGCATAGTCACACTAGAGAGATTATTATTATTTTTTCCCAGCTTGTTTTTGTTCTATATAACCATTCAAAGGTTGGATTACTTAATCGCCTGCATTGAAGTGCAATAAAAGCTGCTGTCAGTCTATACAGCTCCACACAGCGCATAGTTGTACAGTGAAAAGGCAAATCTTTGTCATACTGTCCTTCGAGAAGCCTAGAATTAATGACAGTATCAGTTAGAGTGCTGATGGTAAAAGCACACACTATGCCCGGACTTGAAGGCGAGAGTAAATATTAGGACACGCGATGCAAAATGAGCAGGAAACATCGTGACATGCATAGAGGTGCGTAAATGTGGATTTGTGCGGGAGTGTGTTTTAGTGTATGGAAGCAGAAGAACCTCTCTGGCACCAATGTGTGTTTGTTTAGCTTCAGGCGGTTGTCGATTGAAGGAGTTTTCCTCAGTGAATGGATCCAGGGCTGATTAGTGGACTGTCAAAGCTGATGGAAAACATAGGCTAATGAAGGAAAAAGGCAGCTGGGTTATTCTACAAAACAGGTGAAATTTGTGGCCTTAATAGTTCATACATCCAGAACAACCTAATATAGGCAAAAATAAACAAAAACTTTATTTATATATTATATTATATTACATTATATTAGTAGAAATGTTGACATTCAATACCTTGAGTCACAATTGCGTATCTGGTCCTTGGGGATTACAATGGCTACCGTCACTTTTTGAGTCAACAAATATAAAGGCAACACAAAATTAATACCTGTGGCTCTTGACAATTCATTGAGGTTTTATGAAGCGAAATTGAGGATCTGTGCAAGAAACTGAAAAATATTTTCAACATTATTACCTGTAATCCACAGCCTCTGCCTCCATTTTGCTCCATAAGACCTCAGTGAATCACCAGGAGCTAATTTTGTTTTGCCTGTATGTTTTTTTTCTCCTCTCAAAGTGACAGAGGCCGCTGACTTGCATTAGCCTATATGAATCACCACGGTTTCAGCTAAAATGTTCTTTACTGTTCTACTGATGAAAAAAGACACCTACATCTTTGATGACCCGAAGGTGAGTAAATGAACAGCAAATTTTCATTTTTGGGTAAACTATTCCTTTAATACTTATTTGGCTAATAGAATGTTTAATAAAGTAAGTTATAAACAATACAATTAAACTGAAAAAGGCCCCATTTCATACAATGACCGGGTCTGCATTTCCCAAAGCATCTTAAGCCTGAGTTGATTGTAGAGACCATTGGTGGCAATCGTAAGATGGTTTTAGGAGATGCCCAGGCTTTTATAAGGAAAGACTAGACCTGAATGGCTTCCATGCCAAAGATGAGCTTCAATCATGTTTTAATGCTGTAGACATGATGCTCTCAACCGGCAACAAACATCTGATTCCTCTCTCTCTCTTCTTAAACTTTCAGAACAGCTGCTCTGTTTCTCTGACATTCTTTCATTCTTTTAGCGAGATGGATACCCCCCCCCCCCCCCCCCCCCAAACCCAAGTGGAAATTAAGATGGATCACCATATTTGTCATCAGTTACAGCTGTGTTATCCTGGTGAAGAAAATAAAGATTCATACTTCAAAATTACTCATCATATTGGGTTCTTCAAATGGCCAACTGGTTTTCATTTATCTTCTGTCTTGGGTTGAGATGTCATTGTTCTGAAAGCCCAACTGCTTACATCTTTATTCATATCCAGCCAAATAAACATGTCATTCATTCATTCATTCATTCATTCATTCATGATTCCAGTTTAGCATAATATTTAAAGTTTAGAATAGCCGCACAACATACAATCAAACTAATTTAATACTGTTTACATGTATCCCAGGATGCGTCTCATGAATTTGGTTAAGCTGTATAATTTCATTTTTTGATAATGTACCATAATTCCCAAACTTCTGTTCGTTATTTCATAGTTTTGATGACTTTACTTGTATTCTACATATTATTTAATTATTCTCTATTTATAAATATATAATACAGTTTGAAGTTTTTTTTTGGGGGGGGGGGGGGTTTCTTAAATGAAAAAAAAAATTGCAATAATAAAAAATGATGTGTGTATAGATTTTTAACCGGTAGTGTAGGTTGAGGAGCCAAACTAAGTGCTTTCTTTCATGCTGAACAGTGTGTTTGGGTTTCATTTCCAAACACTCAGCTGAGTCCTTACAAAAAAGACTTTACCATCAACCTTTTACAGTGTCTCCAAATATAGACGGAGACTGAACTGGAATGCAAATAATGATTATTACAGTCCAAGCAGAAGAGAGGAATGTTTGGGTGAGCCGTAGGGTGAAATCGAGGTGAAGTCAAAGGATTTGTGAGGGTTTTCTTAGAACATTAGATGGTCTTCCTTTTCATATTCAACTGATACAGTTCAGTCCTCTCAGGGGTTTAATGGGCTACAATCTGTGCTTATTAAGTGCCAGTTCACAGCTCTGAGTCTACAGTTAGTTCTCCCTCCAGATTTACCCACAGAGTTGTTTTAGCAGCCCAGGTGGAGGTTTAACACATTACTGTGCTATAATAAAAGACTGTAAATCAGGTTTCTGTCAGGTCTGGGTATGATATATGCAGCCTATGAATGGGGTCAGCTGCCCGAGATGTGATAGACTGCTCTCCCTGTCAAAACCCAGCTCTGCTCAAATGAACAGAAGATCGATGGATCCGCTAATGTATAAATCAAAGCTCACGCAGGGAACCTTCCCCAACAATAATAATTTACTGTGATAGATGAGTGGGGGGGGGGGGGGGTGCATGGCGTGTCCCTTAATTATAATATGAAAAATAAGTATATGACTGTTTAATGATATGTCAAAATGTTTTTTTGCTAGCGGAGAAGAATCAACCCTGATGGGACGAGCCACAATCAGACCGTTCTCAAGCACTTCGGCCAATACTGTAAGCAATCAGTTGTAATGAGTTTGACTGCTGCCATTTGCTCTCAGTCAGGTCTAAATACATGGAATTACCTCATCCATGCTGAAATATATGGAAGCAATTAACGGCAGAGCTACCTCTCACAGTCACTTGTGCTTTCAGTGGCAGGAGATAGATTGATGCGAACGTACATGTGTGTACGTTTTAATTTCACCCTAATCAAATGGAATCTGATGTTTTCCTTGCCTTGCAAAACGTTAAAAATGGATCGAGATTCCAAGGCAGCATGATTTATTTGCAGTGTCATTCGGATGTCAGAGGCTCCCGTACTTCCTGTACTGGAATTAAAATCTCATTTTTATGGTTTCTACATTTGCAGGTGCATCGCTGAACGTTTTACACTTATAATTATACCACATTAAGTTTATAAGGTAATGTCTGTGACCCAAAGACTTGTATTTCTGTCAGATTGTAATGGCACAATGAAATGCGAGTGAATTAAATGACCCATGATGTGACTAGGCCTTACTTTATTTTAATTAGCTTCAAATGCATTGTTCGTTCTGAAAAACGAATGGTTTTGTAAATTAATGAGTGTGCAAATTTGTTGCAAATCTAAGCAGTATTGCATCACTCAATTAGAGGCTGTGATAGTTTAGTATTTACTATTTAGTAACACAAATCAAACTGGACTTTGCACTCCAGCCAAGTTATTTGAAACCAAAGTCATCCTTAGGAAATTGGGAGATGGGAACAAAATGCTACAGTAGAGTGAACGGCTGAGGAATTTAATATGGCACATTTACAAGAGCCCTCTTCTGCCAGATTATCAGAGCACGCCCGGCTGTATATTAGATTAAAGAAAACAGCACAAATCCATCACACGCTGCGTTGACATGAGAAGATGTACCGCTGACCGCACTCCCTCTCAGCTGAGGTCAGATTCAAGCGCTAGTTCATCCAGTTCGTCGGATTATCTACGCTGATCTCTGGCCTGGCCGAACTGTGGCCACCGCATTGGCTCTGGAGCGGTAGACCAGACTAGTTTATGTTGGCTAGCAACAGTGTGTTAAGTATGTGTGTTCATAGTGGACAGCGGCCATAACATGATAAGCAAAATAATTTATTGGTTTGAAGCCTGTTTAAGAGCAGAGGACAGGGAAATGTGGGGAGTCTGTATGAGCAGCTGGCCTTGAAAATTACTCTCGGCAATCACAGGGTGCAACATAAGCCAAACGTGATTAAGTTCAATCCCGTTCTAATAAAGGCACACATATGGAACCCTAGCTGGGGTTGGCAGAGGCCCCAGTCAAACAGTGCCCATTTAAAAACGCTCCCAGGGTCGCCTCTCCTTTCCCCAGCCTCAGCTACTAAAACCCCTCACAGTGATTGTGCTGGTGTTTGTTGACTCCATTAATTAGTCAAACCTTTCTCTCCCATCTCGGTCGTTCAGATTTGCAGCAATTACAGAGACTCGTGTTGACTTTTCCCAAAGTGCTTAACTCCAGATTTTATACTGTAGAAACAGAATTCCATTACTGTATTAGTCTCCTTAGGTCAGTGTTATCCTATTTAGGAGCTATTGGGCTGGGACATACAACTGCCAATAGTTAATTACTTCAAAATTGTAACACTTTGTTTCTGGGCTGAATTTTTCAAAGCAATATTTTATTTTATTTTGTAATATTTTTTAATATATATATACAGTACTGTGCAAATGTCTTAGACACTTTAGTATTTTTCACACCCCAAAAATGGTTTTAGGCAAGTTATTTATATCTTTTTCTATAGTGTGTCAGTAGGAAATATCAGTTTACATTTCCAAACATTCCTTTTGCCATTAATTGTAATAATCCAGTGAGATTTTTGTCTGACAAAAGCCGGTGTGCTCCACACGGATATCTGATCTCACCATCATTGAGATTACATGAAGAAACTGAGACAGACTAAATCCAGAAGAACTGTGGCAACGTCTTCAAGATGCTTCAAGAAACCTTCCTCCGAAGCTACCGGAAAAACTACCCTTAAAACTGGACAAAAGCTGGTTTAAACAAAAAAGGGTTCACACCAAATATTAATTTGACTTAGTTAATAGAAGTTAATTGATAAATAAAATCTATTTATGACATTATTTCTGAAAGCATCCTCACTTTACAGCATTTTTACACAAGAACTGTAGCTTTGCAGTTAGGTTTTTTTCCTTTTTTTCCCCCATGTAATCACAGAAAGACTCAATTATGGTGAGATCAGATCTCCGTGTGGAGCACCGCCTGTTGTCAGACTCGATGTGCATACAAAAATCACATTGGATTATTACAATTAATGGCAAAAATAATGTTTGTAAATGTAAACTGATATTTCCTACTAACACACTACAGCAAAAGATATAAACAACTGGCTTAAAACCATTTTTTGGGTGGTGAAAATACTAACATGCCTAAGACTTTTGCACAGTAGTGTATATATTAGGGGTTTAGCGGATCGTTGTTGATCTGTGATCCGTATGGACCAGGCCCCACAATTCAGCATTTGGAAGTTGAACCATCTTAGAGTTAAGTATATCATTTGCAAATTTTTTTGTCATGTCAATTTACACATTCACACGATTTTTAACCATTCCAACGCAAGAAGAGGCAACAAGAACACGGTAGTCGTGTGTGTGTGTGTGTGTGTGTGTGTGTGTGTGTGTGTGTGTGTGTGTGTGTGTGTGTGTGTGTGTGTGTGTGTGTGTGTGTGTGTGTGTGTGTGTGTGTGTGTGTGTGTGTGTGTGTGCGCTGTGTGTGTGTGTGTGTGTGTGTGTGTGTGTGTGTGTGTGTGTGTGTGTGTGTGTGTGTGCTGTGCTGTGCTGTGCTGTGCTGTGCGTGTGTGTGTGTGTGTGTGTGTGTGTGTGTGTGTGTGTGTGTGTGGAGAGAGAGATGACAATTTTAACAGAATTTTTAAAGGGACAATTTTTATCCTCACATTGTAACATTAAAATTCTTTGCATAGTTACCTAATGTGTTTAACCTCAAAACCATTTCTAACAAAAATGTTGTCATGAGAAAACTCTGTAAATGTATAACTAAATTCAACAAACCAACAAATCACTGCTTTCAACAGACTCATTTGAGAGGTGCAGACTACAAAAGACCTTCTAGAATGGAAATACATTCTCAGACTCGATCAGGAATCTAGGATTCTTCAGCCTGGTTGTTCTCGGTTGCAAATCCATGGCCACTTTTAATGCCCCTCTAGCAGAGAGAATAGGGAAGGATGGGAATGCTTGCATCAACCTTCTCCATGGCAACATGCCTGAAGCCTGTCCTGAACAGCCTGAGGGTCACAATGATGACAAAAAAGTATTTAACTGAGCACACTGCTCCCACTATTTACAAAAGGGTTGGAGGCAGGGGAGAGAGCAGCTTCACAAAAGTCCATTTACAGTACGGGTCAGTACATCTCAATACCTTTACAATTTCAGTCAAATTCTTTGTGTCCCCCCCACTGACAATAAGTATCTAGCCCCACGCCACACACAAAAGGCCGACCGACGGTTTATGGTCTCCGCTGACATTAACCCAACAGATTTTGGCTCCTCTCCATTAAACTGCTCTTTCTTTTCTCTATCAAGCCATTAAACTTCTCCCTTTCTTTTTCCGTCACACGGGTCATTTCAAGTGTGAAGCAATCTGAGAGCGAGATGCGGCAACTTGCCTTTAACAATAATTAGTTCCTCTGTACGATGGAACAATCAGCCTTTTTCAGAGCACCAAAAGGATTCAACTGTTAAGGAGACATTAGCTGCCATAACAAAGGGGGTCCCGGCCTTTGGAGCCATTCGCCTCACATTAGCTCATAGTCCCGCTTCCGTTTCTGCCTGGCTTTAAGTCAGGACACAGCGATTGGAGAAATCTCCCTGTGAGTTTGAGCTGCATGCATTATGCTTTCATCCCAGCCTAATCCTGCTTTTACAGGGGTCAAAATGAGGTCAATCCTCAGAGCATCCACACAGGACATGATGCTGGGGTTAGTGCAATCATCTAAAGATGTGAAATCTCTCACAGGGACTTGCTTTTAAAGAGAAACTTGTGGAACTGACAGAATTTTACTGATCAACTAAAATTTCTATCTATCTGTCTATCTATCTATCTATCTATCTATCTATCTATCTATCTATCTATCTATCTATCTATCTATCTATCTATCTATCTGTCTATCTATCTGTCTATCTATCTGTCTGTCTGTCTGTCTGTCGGTCTATCTATCTATCTATGTATCTATCTATCATCTACTCTCTGTGCTATGTTGCATTGAGTGTTTTAGTATATTATCATATGCACACAAAGTTTAATATAGGTCCTAAGTTTAATATATGTCCTTTAAAAAGTATGAAGTATCCCCAATAATAAAATAAATGCTTGCCTTAGCAAACACTGTTAACAATATAGATTTATAATATCAGACGTTGTGTTGTCGGCAGCAGCATGGAAAATAATTACTTGCTATCAGTAACTGTCAAAATTTCTATTTCAGTTTTGTTCCCATTATACCTGTCCCATTATGATTAGTTGGCCATACTTTCCCCTCGTGACATGATGACCTTCACACTCCTTTAAAGGTGTGTGTGACAGGTATGGATACTGGCTGAGAGAGTGCGTGAGAAAAGGACGGCTGGACCTCCATGGTCTTTGTGTTTGCTGTCCTCTTTTAACGGGGTACCCGGTCATGCGTCTTCTCACTCATCGTTTGAGAGTCCCTGGTGTTGGTGATAGCTCAAGCCCCTTTGACAGAGAGAGGGCAGGGGTGACTAACACCCCAAACCCCCACCTCCAGCTGCCAGGATAGGGCACACAACTGACAGAGGCGTCCTTGAGTCTGTCGACAGAACTGGCTGTGGGCGCTGAAGTACCCCTCCCACCTGCACAAGATGGCTATTTCCTCTCTTTTCCCTACCTGCCCCCACAAACAGGCCCAAACTTAGACTTCTACATAGACATCCAATGCCAGCTCAACCCCATGACTGACTTTGTTTATGCTAACCCAGTATGTCATTTTGATTGGGCATGTGAACTTATAGTGGAAGATAAAGTCTGTTTGTTGCTTATTCTGGTCAAGAACTGCGCACTTAGACAGGAAGAGAACATCTCAAGGCTGGAATATACTATCACAACTTTTGCCCAAATTGTCACCCTGATTTGCAGTCTGGAGTAGTCAACACTAGTTGCAGAAATCAGATCCAATCTGTAGATATTGGGCTGTCGGAGTTGACATTTTTACAGAAAATCATGTAGTGGATAATGGCAAATACTCCATTTTCTTCACTTCAAATTATGAATACATCCAGTCGGAGAATATCAAACACATTTGATATTTTGAGCTGATTGTTTTTATTTGTCATTTACTTCATAGCAGTAAGGTGCATGTTTCTGAGTGAGTTAGTTTTAATTGGAAGGACTTGAAAGTCTGATATAATGGCATATTCCTCAGTCGTTAAGTGTATGATGCACAGTTTTTCTCAAACATTTACAGTCAGCAAGTGTATAATGCAGTCTTAGAAATCTGTTCAGATTTGAACAGTTCTGTAGTGTGTTCGAGCCTTAACTGATATGTAAAGTAATCAACGACAGCTATTTTATTTGAACGTGACATTTAGGGAAAGTTCTTTTGTGTTCATTATATAAGATTGTCAAATTGTCTTGTAAATTGTCTGAAGTTGTTAGTTAAATTTACAAGAATAAATGTAGACCCTGTAGCATAGACTCATTACTTGAAAACACTAATCTGTGTTGAAAGTCTGGTTCAACACTGATAGGGAGAACATTAAGTAATGAGCTTGCTGCTATTATCTGCAATTGTGTTTTGGGTCGTAATCGACTTGAAATGTGATGTACGAGCACGTTGCTTCCTTCTCAGCGGTCCCACTTTACAAATGATTTTCTGTTACAGGATTTTCCTCGGCATGTATGAAAACACTTGCGTTGTTCTTGGCCTGAGAGCAGACTCAGCATGAAAAACCTATATGAGTCCATGACAACAGCTTGGCTAGCTGACAAGGCAGAACTTTTCTGTATACGAACTGTGCACTTTCATCATTAAAATCGTATCATCAAAATACGTGCTAATCAACCGCACACTGATTTCTTGACTACCGCAAACAAACAAAACACTGTAAAACCTCCAAAATCTAACCGGCCTCCCTGTCTGGTGTTGCGTTGCGCTGTCTGCTTTCCTGGCTGAGTTAGCTCCATACAATCTTAAAATGTCAGTCAACATGGAGAACATGTGCTTGCCTGGTGGTGCTCATGACCTCAAAGTGTTAAAACAGAGCTAAAGCAAAGAGGCTTGTCTTAATGCTAACCCCTTAAAAATCTGTTCTGGTCATATAATGAGAAGCAATTTGAAAATAAGGAATTGAGCCTGAACTGTTTTCATGTAAGGTTCCAGTCCATCTACATCATCTCTGTTGTTGTAAAACCTGAATAAAACAACAGTCGTTCAGGCCCCTGAGTAATGGACAATTAAACGCTGGAAAGAGTTGAGCACATTTTGCCAAGCACCGAGGTTTTGCTAGCGCTAGCACTAGCATGTTGCCATTTATTGGGCTATGATGTCCAAACAAACACTTCCCTAGGGTTTTTGAGTTTGAGAGACCAGTTCTTGTGTGCTTTTAATCGGACCAATAACAAGTATGAGATGATTAATAGAAATGTCATGTGTAATTGTGCTAAATTGTTATTTGCTCAAGACAAGGAACTTAAATTAATGACAACTATGTTCAAACTTTGGATATAACGGTCAAGAAATACTTAGCCAGTGTGGTTTTGTTTTTGCAGTCAATCTTGCTCAACATGTCATGAAAGTCCTTGTGAATGAAAACAAAAAAGTGAGTCTTAGAGGTTTAAATGGTAAAGATTTTTAATTAGTTTATAAATATTTCTTTTTTTTAATTCAGCATACAAAAATGACAGTATGTACATCCACAGATAAGTGGTTCACGAAGGCCGTAATGGGTGACCCACATACTCTGTTCACATGCTCAGAGAGGTTTGGCATTTGAATGTCAGCATTTTTTTTATGTTGGGTAAAAATATAACAAAGCACAACACATATAGTCCAATGTCCTTGCTGATATACGTGGAATAAATACAGGTATTCTTCCTCTAGAATTGAAGTAAGCAACCAACAGATGGAAGCCATTGCAAAGTTCCTCATCCAAGAGCCGTATTTGAAGTTCCCTTTGTGTGTTCAGCACTTTCTTTATCTCGTCAGTCTCTTAAACAGTCTTAACTGGTGAAAGTAAAGTATCATTTGAGTTTTGAGGCCTGTATCCCTTAGAACTTGGAATGTGGAATCCTCTAGAACATCAAGCAATTCCGAAGGTTCTAAGAAGAGTGCTTAAAATCAATGCCTTGTAAAAAGTAGGAAAAATTTACCTTTTAAAAAAAAATTAAAAAAAGGGACCCGGGTACTGTGTAAGAAAATAGACTTAAAATCTGGATAAAGGAGCATATGCTTTTATGTTTAAAAAAAGAGGGAAAATCCTCTTGAGGACGGTGAGCTGGGTGTGAACCATTTTGTGCAGTAAAAAAATAAAGTCCAGCTTCTGAGTTGATATTTCTTAATAAAAGTTCATATAGCCAAAAATAAACCATGTCTTTTCAAAAGCATACAAGCTGGAAAAGCATAAGACAAAAGCAAGCCTCGTTGGTAACATGCTTTGGTTATCTGTGGCCGAGTATGTCAGGTAGACAAAGGTTATGCTCCACACCCAGGCTGAACATATCTAGAACAGAATCAAGTCTTGACATTTTCATCTTGTTCAACCACAATGTCTGGGAATTCAAATGAAAATTCAGTCCAGTTCTGTTAAAATGAGTAGAGCGCATTCCAGATCTCTTTAGATTAGTTTAGTTGAGAATAGGTACGTGTGATGGGGGTCAGCACAATTATCGGAGCAGACCGCAGAAATGGATAGCAGACTCATTTGCACACATATTTCTCCACAGTCCTCTCGCACTTTTTGCACGTGACGTAGCAGCACCAGTGGTATTTGCAGTGGCAGCGCTCCACCACTCTCTCTGAATAAGGGTTGTAGCCTCTGCCACAGCACATCAGATCACAGCTGTCACTGCCGCTGGAGGTCTTATTGCACTGCCTGCAGAACAAACAGACAAAAACAACTTTATAGTACAGACTGTACCAACCATTCAACTCTGAAACATTATAAAAACTAAGGCTATGCAAATAAAAAAAGAAACTAGACTAAGTAATGAGTTGACAACAACTAGTTAAAGTAGTTTAATTGCTCTGATTGGATGACTTTCTCAGGAGATTTTTACATAATACTTTAGGGACATTTTTAACAGGTAATCATAAAAGTGCAATGCTTTTAGCGAGACAAAGCAGACACATATTTGGGAGAAATATTTTTTTTTTATTGAAACGTCTATAGAAATATTTTCTATTTTTTAATTATTTGTAATTTTTTATTAGTCAATTTTAAATATTTGACAATATTTTTTATCAAGACTTCATATTGATGAATGATATTTTATAGAAAAATCAGCAGAATTATTTTCTATATTTATTTTCTAAATTTTTTATTTTTCTGATAAAATAGTACTTTATATTAGTTTCTCATAAAAAGTATTTTTAAAAACATATAAAGTTTAATATATAAGTACTAATTTTTAAAAATTATATGACTATTTTTTATCAACACACTTAAATATTAAGGAATATACATTTTTATTTAAAAAAAAATCTGGAAATATCTTCAAAATGTTTCTATTTTCACAGTTTATATTATTTATTATTTTAAACTATTTTTATCCAGACATTTTAATATTGAATGAATGATAAATTATAGAATTATTTTCAGATTTATTTCTTACATTTGTAAAATATAAAACAGCCAATTTGTCTCACTGATTAAAAATGTATCAATACTTTTTAAAAATGAACAGGGGGAAAAAAACACACTTAGATAAAACTTAGATAAATGTACTAACTGACTAGACAGTTGTTGTACAACTAACTCCTACCCAATCCAGGAAGAAGACTTCAAAAATACATTTACACAAATAGATGACCAAACATCTCTCTGTGACCATGAGAGCCATTACTAAACATAAGCGTCTTTTCAAAGCAAAGGTAAACATTTAGCTCAGCCACATATTAAACCAACAGCACTAAAACTTCTTATAGCTCATTTAAGAGCCAGTTGATTCGTACCCAAGGAACATTTCCTTCTCTTGCATTTAAATCTAGCAGGAGTGGATCTTGCAGACGCCCTCATATACTGAAGCCTGAGGCATTTGAGCAATGAATAGCCCTGTCATAAATCACACTCTATACACTAGGGGTCGGCCTGTGTGTAGCCCTCTCCGTGTAAGTGCATTGTTTTATAATTGTGTGGTGTTAATGCTCAGGGTGCTGAGAGACAGACAGAGGACATGGCTACTATGAGAAGGAGAGAGAAGTGAAGAATGCTGTTATTTAAAACTTAAGTAAAAGTCTCTCCCAGGTCAATGCTGAAAGGCAGGCAAATATGCTTTAGGACTCGATGAGTAGCATATATTCAAATGCTGACCTGCACCAACATGGAGTCAAAAGTCAAAACGTTTATAATAATTTATGAAGAATAGGGAAAAAAAGCCTAAATTTAGTAAACTTTCCTGATAATGTTCTTAAAGTGATCTGGTTTTACCATCAGTTTCACAATTTATCAGCTGTGAGCAGAACTTTAAATTTTACCTCAAAGTGAAAACACATTTTAAAACACATCATTTAAACAGCGCTCACAGATTGTTTCTTTAGCGATACAGATCATCTCTAAGCCTTTGGGATGTTGTTCTGTCTGAACTTCTAATGTGCCAATTTCATTAATCACAGTCTTGTGGCCCACAAAGCAGCACGGGGGAACACAGAGAGCAATGTAACTATAGATGAGAGAGATGAGATACGCTTGTCATTTGGTCTATACAGATCTCTCATCGCCAAATCAGATTAGAGAACCCAACTCTGTCTAGTTAGGGTAACACTTACGGCTCATTATCTTAAGACCTTCCAAATCACAAAGAGAGGATGTGCAATGATAGCAGCTTCCTGACTGCTTCCTGACTCCATGGGTGAATCTCACATTTCACCCCCAAAATCAAATAACTAATCAAAATAAAATTGTATTATTAATTGTTATAGTGCTGATATTATATATAGTGCTGATTTTCGTGTGGAATATGACCTGGTCTTGTTCTTCAAAGGTTTCATGAGACACACCCTTGTTTTATGGTATTATGCTAATTGGCCTTCAGTAGAACTGAAAGCAAAGCAAATCAATTAAATGTGAGGACAGGAGATGTTGCAGTCACATGTTTTAGAGACAGGTATAGGGTGATGGGTTCAACAGAGGAGCTGAACCCTCTACATACCAGAGACCACCATGGAAGCAACATGTGCAACACACACAGTTCCCTGTTGACGTTTTCTAATGATTACAAAATACACCAGTGTCTTGTGACCAAGTGCAAAGCACTAAATATATGAACAGAGAGCGCATGTGAGTGGTCTTATCAGGACTAAGGCTGAGGATGCATACTGTGTGTTGAGTGCACCTGACATACAGCATATCTCTAGGTTATTTGTGCACTGACCTATAATACCTATATGTAAAGCCTAAACGGTTCAAATGTTCAACTGAAAATATTAAGTTTAAGAATTATAAAACGTAAAGTTCCAACTCTAAATTCTGACTGGATGAGCCACTTTCAAAGACATTGTGATATAACTGACACCGAAGAATCTATGACAAATCTACTCACTGGGCATCTGGGTGACATCTAGGCAGATATTATTATGCAAACATTATTTAATGTTAAAATGTTATGTTCGAAGCATTATAAATATTTCTTCTGTTGCTCAAATCACGCAAAACACTAAGTAATAAGTAAAAGAAGTAAAATAATTGTATTATTACTATATATAATTAATATTACTATATATTAGTGGGCGAATTCCAATCGGAAGTGAGCATCCCCATGCCCTACTCACTACGAAGGGCAGAGCCCTTGAAGGGGGGACTTTGTAGGCAGTGGCGCACTTCTGTGTCATGAAGCCGTTTGGATCACACTTGCCAAAGGGAGAAATGAAAGACCAAGTAATTTCTTCATTAGCTTCACATGGAATGGAATGGAATTACCACGACAAAGCTCGGCAGCAACAACAGGAATATCTTATTATTGCTGTTAATATGATAAATGTACATTTATAATGACTTTTTTCAAATATGCTTTATGTGTGTGTGTGTGTGTGTGTGTGTGTGTGTGTGTTCTCAATCTGTTAAGCATTAAATACATTTCTTACCTATGAAACTTTATATCAAACGCAGATGGAAATGTGTGTAATATATCACAACAAAACAACTTGAATAAGTCTGTTCATACGTTAACTCCAACTCACCCTCCATATCTAGACTGAAAATGAATCGTGAGGACTTAACCATAAACGCATAAATTACTTCCTTGAAGTTACCATCGCATGTTCCCTTCGCTAATGGACTTGTGGAAGGGCCCTTCATGAAGATTAAGCTGTTCACTTTCGTTTGGATCGCCCCTACAAATGGTGTCCCCTTCCCAAAGTGCCCTTTAAGGGTGCAAAAACACTTGCCCAGTGTCTTTTATTTTTGTTACGGCCGTTTTTGGAGGTGTTTTTTCTTCTCTTCCCTATTGTGATGTATATCAAAGCGAAACAGCTTCTCAAACAAGAAAAAATGTAGGAAGGACAGGACTTGATTTTGTCAATCAGGAGTTGATTGGATGGTTGGATGTTTTTGGTTTGCTGTTGCTGTGATGTCATGTGAGTAACAGGTTGTCCTGCCCTCGCACCAGTAAACACATCATCAGAGAAGTTATTTTGATTATAAATTATGAGGGCACATGAATTTAAAAATAAGAATTGTCAATTTCACGGTGACTTTAAGACTGTGAATTGCACACGGTTGCTGAAAAATCATGTCATATGATCCAATAATCCCATGTATCTTAGCCAAAAACAACAGTACAGAGCACATTTAGATGCAAACATAACAAAAGCAAGGAAGCTGAGGTTACTCCATTCTTATCTAAATCAATACCTGAGTCTCCACTGATAAAGCAATAGGAAATAAGCAGGAAGAATTCATTGTCGTGCTAATCTGTGTGCAGTGCT
This sequence comes from Meda fulgida, assembly GCA_030578275.1. Classification (NCBI taxonomy): domain Eukaryota; kingdom Metazoa; phylum Chordata; class Actinopteri; order Cypriniformes; family Leuciscidae; genus Meda; species Meda fulgida. Next base: position 15,308,885 of record CM060625.1, on the reverse strand, counting down.
GGTATCAGCTGAGAGCTCTTAGCTCTGTGAATAGCTGCATTACTCACAGACTGACTCTGATAATGGTAAAGAGGACACAGTCACTAAGACACGTGTGGACACACACAGGCTGATTCTCTATGCTTTATCAGGGCTTTTTTAACAACAAAATTGCCACCAGAAAAGGAAGAGAAGAGACAGTAAAAGAGGGACAAACTGAACCTTATGAAATTACACACTAAAAAGTTGCATCCCATCTAATAACATGAGCAATGGGGTTTATAAACAACCTATTACAACCTAATTTAAGTTAAAATAGTTGAAATATAATGTAATAAAATGCTTTTCTGATCATCAACAAATCAGCAAATTAAAAATGAGGCCGTTAGAGTAAGTTAAATTTTATTCTAGTTTTGTCAGCTTTTTCTTGGCTTGACATGTTTGCACTTTAAGATTTTAATGATCAATCATTGCTGTCACATACTGAAGTACTTGTGTCCATTCCAACTAAAATGAAATAGAATTTTTAATAATATTTTTATTAATTTTATATAATAATATAATATTCATAATTTAAAAAAAATCTCAAATTCTTTGATATTAGAAATATAATTTTTGCTTTAGGGCCAGTGAAAATATTGGCGGGGCATTTATAAATTTGACTCTGAGCTATCAAATACCACATGAGCACATGTATGAGCACTGAAATCTGTTAATTAGTTAGTCTCACCTGTCCTGAGTACCAAAAGAGCCCATCTTGTCATTCCTCATGCAAAAGTCTGGTGAACTCTGAAGATAAACCAGCTCGTTCTCTCGGACTGGCCTGATATCGATGTCTTTGGGTACGAGTTGCTTGCGTGTGCCCATGGGCCGATGGACCACCTTAGTGGCTGACAAGTACTTGGTCTTCAGATCTATTGCAATGTCTTTCAGGTCCTGTAAGCCTCTCCAACAGGTCCGAATGGAGCAGGATCCAGAAACACCGTGGCATTTGCACTTCATGACCAGAGCGTCTTGCAAAGCCTGCGTAGGGGGGTTTGGGATGAATTCAGATGAAGTCAATTGTAAAATGACATTATGACAATCTACACAGGGAATGCAACATACTAGTTAATTTGGACAGCTTTTCTGCATTATGCATGCCATCATGTACACATTGTGTCCCAAGAAAAAAATCTACTTTGAAAACATGATCATACTCAAACGAATACCAAAAACCCCATTTTAATTAGGAACTTGGTTTGATTCAAGTTTATAATTCGAATCAGTTTCCTCGACCGATTGCCTGTCAGATTAGGGGTGTGGTCACATTAGCAGTATTTCAGTGAAATTTCTCAGCCAAAAAAGGTAGATTGTCAATAGTGTAGGATGTAGTAAGTACAGCTCACAGAAGTGACTGTCAAACCAAGCAGCTTTCTGTCGAAAAATGCAGCAAATACGTCTCACCAACTCAAACACGAGTGAAATCTCGTGGAAAACTTTTCACCCTGATGCAAAACTCCCATGTAAATTCTTGTTGGAATGTCCCGTGAAATTTTGCCAAGCAACAATACATATGAACGCACCTTAAAGGGTTAGTTCACCCAAAAATTTAAATGAATTTAGGCTTTTATTCACATTTAAACATTCATCAACTCACACATCAGTTGTGGTAAACGGAGGCTCAAGCATGTTCGCTTGACGTGCAAGAACCAATGAGGTTCATTCTTGAGTTACGCAGCACGTTTGAGCTTCAGCAAGAACCAATGAGGGTTGTTGAGATTTGAGATTCTGTTTATGTTCGCTGATTAATGTTTATATCTGAATAAAAAACGAAATTAAATCTGTTTATCATATAAACCGATCGAATTTTGGACTAAACCACTCAATTCATATGGATTAGTTTGCTATCTCTTAATGAACTTTTTGAAGTGTCAAAGTGGTTGTTGCGTAGCTGTCTATGGAGAGACAAAAAAAAATTAATTTGTGTTCCGAAGATGAATGAAAGTCTTATGGGTTTGGAAAGACATGAGGGAGAGTAATTAATGACAGAATTTTCATTTTTGGGTGAACTAACCCTTTAAGCCTTGTGTCTTTCATGGTGAATAATTGATTCATTGTGGTTTCTCTGAGGTACCGCTTACCTGTCTGCCCACTTCGCTATTGTGAAGATGCATCAGCTTGTTGGCATGCGTGCCAGACTTCTTCTTAAACTTCATAGGTGCATCAGAAAACTTGGAGCCCATAAGGAGACCGTAATGCAGGTTATCAGCACAGCCGCCCCACCTGTACCCAGGCTCTGGTATTTCACCTGGAATCGGACCACACGAGCACAACCTCAGGTCTCCGGAGGTGCACGCCCGTGCTATAGTGTGACTTATAGTGGCTGCAGAGAGAGCGTATACAAATGCAGATTCCCTCGTTCCTGAAGAAAAAAAAAAAAGATTACAATTATTTGCTAGTATAAAAAAAAAACAATAATTCTGAATCCTCATCACTGACTTTTTTCCCTTATAGAAAAGCAAAGCAACATGAGAAACCCGTCAGAATGCAGTATGAAAGGATAATGGCGGAGATTACTGAACTGTTCTCACAGTGCACATATGTCATGACAAGATAATAGGTGTAGAAACTGGAGAGGCTCAGCTTGACCCCGTACAAGGTACATCAAAGACCATCTACTTAGCGGTGCACTTATGAGAAGCAGGAGCGCTTTAACTCTTGACAAATGCGAACGGTCTACGGGGAAGGAGGGCAGTTCTCTAGAACTTCAATCAGATTTAGTTTGACCATCTCCAGCATTTGGATCATGCTAAAAGCTCTTAATAAATAAATAGGGAGAACAATTAAACCATCCGTCAAAGCGAAGCATGCATGTGTCAGCGCTGTGTGGAAATTCAAGACGTGACGCCACAACATTAATCCATGAAAAGCATGGAAAAGTGGACAACACGATATCCATTTCTTGACTCTTTCATTTAATTGATTTCATATTTCTTTAATTTGTTGACAGCTAAAAAATCACATCTGTGCTACAGGGGTCGGACACAGGGTAAAACTGTAGGATTTAAAAGACTGTGAAACTAGCACAAAAAAAGGCAATTCTCTGTCCATTACTGACTAACTCACTCAATAGCATCTCTCATTGAATAGAATGGATCCTATTGTTACTCCTCACAGTAAACGCTTCGCCTCCGTGAAGCCTCACATCAAACGGAGCAAAAGAAAGAAGAGCGATGTGCAAGAATTCCATGGGTCGGAGGTTTCCGGGTGAGCAGGGGTACGATTTCTTTTATCATGCAGCGAGGGACTTAGGCCCAATTGCAGCATTTAACTGGCATAGTCTTCGTTACCCGGAGCGAGAGTGTTTAAGGATCACCGTAGGCTGCTTTTTAAACCATTGCCCCCATAAAGTTTTTCCTCAACAATTAGATGGGTTCCTCAGACCTATTAAGGCCTGGATGGAAACCAGACTCGGGTATAAAGAGAGGTGTGTGGTCACTTAAGTTGCCTTGAAGGAACTGGCAATCGACGGACAGTGGCCCTTTCGCATATTTAAGGCTTACTGTGTCTAAACAAAACATCTGTGGATAGATTTCAGAAACTGCTCACACAAAATAGGCTTGACTTGGAAATAATCCTCTTTGGACATGATTTTCTTCTGTAACTCACCTCGTTCCAGGTCCGGGAGGAATTTTTGAGTATCAATCGAGGAACAGTTCCAGCGCATGTCTGCGAAGGTCTTTTGGCAGACCTTTTTAACCTCTCGTGCTGCTTGGATGATGGTTTGCATGAGTTCCAGGTTACTCCTACAGAGCTGAGCCTGAGAGGAGACGAGGCCTGGCAAAGTCTTGCAGTGCTGGGTCTTGTTGATGTGTTGTGTGGTCTGTGATAGTGCCCTGGATGAGGAAAGGCACATGTTTCAGTGAACACTTGATGTCTGTAAACTCTATTTGTTCATTTAAATGTCTTTTGAGGTGAAGATGTTTAATCAAATTTTATATCACAAGTTAAACAGAATTCAAATGTTTGGTGGTGTGAAAAGTGATCAAAATATTTGTGGCAAGTCTTGAGTTTAAACTCAAACTCAAATAAGCATGGTTAAAGCCAACTCTAAAATATTAAGAGCAACATCAACGCTTGCGAAAGCATTCTCGCACGCATATAAGCTGCGGGCTAAAATTGTTCAGTGTCTCGCTTGCAAAGGCATGCAAACAACAACCCATTCCCAGAGATAATCAATCAAGATTAGACCAAATGGAAGAAGATTATTTCTGCATCAATTGGAAGTAAGAAAGGAACCAAAAAAAGCCACTGCCAATGGAAAAAATATGTTGTTTATCCGCAAGATGATTTGTTCATTGTTAAAACTTTAGAGAATGTACCAGGGTAAAGCTGCTGTCATACAATACTAGAAGAATTTTTGCAAGGTTAAGTCATAGTATAAAACGCAAGTCATAGATGTAATCTTAGAAAATGATCTAATAGGTTGAAAGTTTTCAGTTACAAAAAATGATTGCAAAACATCTGTGACCAAAATCATTAAAGATAAACAATATTAATTTCAGTAAGACTTTGTAGTGAAACCTGTTGAATTCAAGCGTTGTTTTAATGATTCCTGTTCTATTTTACTAAAACACACACATGTATTACTATTCGTGAGAACCAACCAATGCCCGCTTTACCTATGCCTGTTTCAGATTAGGGGCCACCACTTTATGTTCCATGATATGCTGTGACTGACAGACCCCTGTCTTAACCTCCGCACTCACACACATACACACACATACACCCTCTGTCTTTGTTATCCAGGGAACACAGGTGTTTATGGCGGCATCTGTTTTGTATTTCTTGCCATGCAATATCAAGACTTTGGAAACCTCTACCAGCATCATGTGCATGCGAAATGGCCTCTTCACATCCAAATTTATCCACCGTCATGTTTTCCACTCCAATGTTTCAATTATGTGAATACAAAACATTATGCAGAAATTACAAGTTACCAGGAAATTTGTGTTGAACTGGATTTACTTTTGACTTTATAGAATTATGATCAAATTCTTTGAAGCAACTTTTTAGATATTTTCCTAATTAAAAGCCATTGTTCCACTGTCAAGAAAAGGCTGATTCCAAGGTTCCAAAATTAAAACAAAAAATCAAGTTACACATAGCTTGACTAATCAACTTAAAAAAAACATCTTGAATGCGTTTGAAACAGTTTCAGTATATATATATAGAGAAAGGAGCAACTCACAGCCATTTGATTCCTGTGCACTGCTGAGACAGGAGCAGGAATGTGAGAAGACAGAGCGGGAGTGAAGGGAAGGTTCGCTTCATGCTGTACAATAAGATCCAGCTCGATCAGAAGACACTGATGCAGGTGCTCGCTGACCCCACTGCTTCTTGACACAATTATAATTAAAAGCCAAAAGCCATGACACTTGTTCCGTCTTTCTGTCCCTCTCCTGCTTTAAAAAAAAGAAGAAGATTCAATTACATCGATCACACACATCTGATGGTTGCTATGCAATGTGCACTTGACATACTTGACAATATTTTTTAAAACATAAAAAAACAGCTTTTACACACCGCTTTCCTATTGCTCCAAATAGTAATTTTGTATTTTAAGGCAGTATTGTTATTATATTAGCCAATTCTATTGCATTCCCGTATTCTCTTTTTGTACGGGTTTAATTTAAAAAATATATACATTTTAGTTTTTGTATCTCCTTGTAAGAAGCAGTTAAGAAAACACTAATTACAAAGCAAAACTCTATTTTTTAATAGTACCTTCCAATATTTTTTGTGTTTTAAAATTGCAATATGTTTTCTAATACTCTGCAAGCAAATTTCGGAAATATGGGTGTGGCAATTTTTGGAATGTTATCAAATGTTTTCAGATTATTCCATTCGCTGGAACAGGAGGGCAATAAACAGATACTACCTCCCAGTGGACATGCTGTCTGGCCTCAGGCATGATGCTTTCACATACAGACAGTGATTGTCCAGATAGCAGAGTTGTTGTTTTTCCCCCTCCTGGCTATAGAGCCAGACAACTATACATTAAAAGTGCTATTACAGATGTACCTAATGTATCAAAATGATAGTACTTGTTATATATTACCCTTAAAATGTTTTCTGCGGTTGAACTTATACTTATAATTTATACGGTTTCATTTATGTATTAGTGCTTTTATCAACAACAAATTTCAAAGTGGAGATTGTGACTTGGACACAACTTTGATTTTACTAACAAATTTACGGCAGCAATTTAGCTTTTTAAAACAATACAAGTGTAGTTTATATCCCATGCATTATCTATAATCTATATCACATTAGGACAGATAATAGCTACGCTGATATGTGGTTTAGAGATTTTAATATTTATCAGAGCTCATATAGCCTACAGCCTACATAATTAAACAAACCTCATTTATGATATAGATAACGCCTATTTAAAGATATGAGCGATAAGATTATATTGTAGGCTATGTAGCAATAAATAGCCTACGCAAAAGCAATAAAACAGCTGTTTTACTCTTGCAGGCTGCGCTTTCGCAAATATTGCACTTTATCTTTAATCTCCTGTATTTTCACCTGGGGGGAACCGAAGTAAACTTAAAATGTAATTAGTTCACTGGGTGGTCTACAATTTAGGCACTATTGCAGGTTATTGCCCTGTCAATTGACTTTAATTTGCACAAGGGATATTTAAAAACTACGACATCTTTGTGAATAAGAGACGTAATCAAGCGTAAAAATGTTGTGCACAATAAAACGGAATGCACTTTCATCCTCACCTTTATCAAACAGAGGCTGGCGTCAAAAAAATGCCGATTGTGCAAAGTAATCCAAAAGTGCGTTTTATTTAAATCCAGCCAAACTTAAGTTAATCCGTTTCTGTGAAGTCCGAGTGAGAAAGCATCATGCAACAGTCCAGTGATAAAGAGAAGTGTTTTGATTTTGCTGTGCTGTGCTGCTCGCGCGCTGGAATCTGCTGGACTGACGGTGCACACGGAGGTCGAGACTATATGAGTCCTCGCGCCACTTTGATCTCGCGCTGATGTCAGGGGCCATTAGCATAACAAAGTGGTTAAGGTTACGAAGCCAAAGAAAACGTTGAAAATATGATCTGTGACGCTCAGACATTCGCTACTTTTGATACGGAATGTCAGCGTTTTTTTTTCCCCAAGACTATTTGCATTGTGGGTCATTCCTCGAAAAAGGTCCGTTTTGTGTCCCTCATGAATATGTGTGTAAACTAAGACTTTAACAATGAAAATCTTACACAACATTTTATTATATGATACTGAAGGCAAATATTTTATTGTATTTTATTTTAATTTCCTCTTTTGTTTCCAAATTATTCTTAATTATCCAAATAGCCTATCCTTTACACATTTTGATGGAAACAAATAGGCTATTGTATTTATTCTCTCCAGCCTGTATATAATTTAGTTCAAAACTGCTTTATTAAAATGGTTTACAATTCCATACAAAAACCGTCATGATGACATCAGCAGCCGAGTATGATGAAATACTCAAGTAGAGGTGTGATTAATCATCCCTTTATCTTGTTATTTTGTCAGGGCATGATTTTAAATAGGCTAGCTAGTCCATCCTGTCACCATTTTTATTTACAGTAGCCTAATGCTTATTGAAAACGGAATAGCCTATTTGTTGAAATATCAGCATTAGGCTACATTTCCTTCTAATAAACCACACATAATATCATGCAATTGGCTAGCATATATTTTAAAAACTGATACTTTGGGAAAGACACCCTATTTTATGCACTGCAATCCATGAGAAGTAAATTACGTGAGAAATCATGGGAGCATCAATTTCGGGAAATAAAAACACAGAATTCGCTACAAAGTTGGAAATATGGCAATTCTAGTGTTTGCATGGTCATAAAAGTATAGGCTATGTGGCTGTAAGCCAGAGTTTCCACACTCATGCCATTTACAGTGCTGTACACGGCCCATATTGGCCACTCCAAAACCGGCAAAGGCAATTTTCCAAGCACGCTAATAATGATTTCCACGTGATGAATACATCCCGATGCTCGTTTCAGCCACTATATGACAAAGGTTCTTCTACATTTCACACAATAAATGATTTAACCTTCAGAAATACTCCCAGTAGCCCAATGAAGTCCACATCTGAGCAAAGATATTTCCTAATTTATTATAATGAGCTATTAAGTTCTCTTGTTATTTTTGCTCTATCAAGAAGTATAAAAGAGTCCATTAAAGGATTCATTATCCTTACAGATTGCTAATAATAAATATAAATGTGTTGAGAAAATATTTTTATAGAATAAAAAATAGTCCACTACGTGTATACATTTATTACAGTTCCCACCACACACAACGGCCAAGTTAATATTTTAACAATCTAAGGTAACTGTCATTTTAAAAGTGTCTATGGTGTAATGAATGTCAAGATGTTCTCTAGCCATATGCTTCTCTTATTAACCTGCATTGCTCTCTGGTCTAAAAACGCCTCCTGCAGTGAATTCCGTAACGCTCACAAGATTCCCCTGTAAAACACACCACACAACCCAATTTTCAAATAACGACGCAATTAAAATACGACCATTAAGAGTTTTTCCACTGTTAACAGTAGCCTATCTGTTTTATATAAAGCAGGCAATTCCACTGATTTTGTGGTTAAGTGTGTGAACGTAGGGCTGTGAGTATGAATTTGAGACAAATGAGCAAGAAAGAAAAAAAACAAGAAAAACAAACATCAAAGCTACAGTGCAAAATAAAAAAAGCAAGGTATATACTGCATATGAAAAGATTAACATGACATTTAGGGAAAATTACTGTAAAGTAGCCTACTACATAACAATACAGCATTACAATAGGTCAATACAAATACTTAAATGAACAATAAAGACTCTGCTCATTTATTAAATAATACCCTTTTTCATACCAAAATACATTTCTGCAAATGTTTGAATTTTGATACCTCTCAAAATCAAAAGAAACTGAGTGGATGTTTCTCGTCTATTAAGTTGAATGTAACTGCGCAGATCCCTTTTGTTCGAGGTCTTACGTGTGTCTGAGTAAATGTCTGCCGCTACTTATTATCTTGAACTGTATTTTGTTATGTGCAGTAAATCATGCACTATAACCTTGATTGAACCCCTGAATGTCTTTCCTTGCACGTCTTATTTCATAATAGGGCATACATATGGGCTGTCAGGAAGAACCAAATGTCACACAGACTTATATCATTCACTCCTACAAGGCATGCGAGATGGGCATGGAATTGGAAACTTTAGGTACAACTATTTTAGTTTAATTGATTTAAGAAATAATCTAATGAAGTAATCCTTCTCTCACAGCTGAAACCAAAGCAGCGAAGAGCAGAAAAGAGGGCAGCGTGTATATTTAGAGCTAATCTGATACTCTTAAGAGGTACCACCGCCAATTGCCGAAGCATGACATTTTCATTTACTGCCAAGCTGCACCATTTCAGCTCAATATAACGTGAAATGCCCGTGGAGCTCTAATCTCGACCCAAAGCAATGGGAAAGCAAATATATGTGTCGTTTTACTAAACTCACCCACAGCAAATTATATGCGGGAATGGGAATTAGCCAAGCTGAGTTGGACGTGCCGGAGATAATAGACTTTGGACATGAATAAAAACCACAGACCTTACATTTCAGAGATCCAGTGCATTCTGAACATTGTGAATAGATGGTAGCCATCAATAAATGCTACTTATTTTAACGATAAAACCAACTGATTTATGATATGTTGTAAAGTAACCAAAAATATGCATACACATCTTTCAAAGAGCTTATTTTCAGGCAGTGTGGAGACATAAGTGTGTGTTTATGGAGACTTACACCCTTTTCATGACGGACGTGAAAAGCATCTAGTAGCAGTGAGATGTGAATGGGCATGAACTCTTAATATCAGGTTAAACCAGACTGAAGACTGACTAACAGAGCTGTGACCTCCCTAGAGTGTCTCTGTTTGAGGTTTTAACAGGCAGATTCTCAATTCCTCCCCATACCAGGATCAACACCACAGACACTTTGATCTTCAAGCCGAGAGTCTTACATAGCCTTAGGCTGGTTCATAGAGGGCAAGAAAGCGACTTCGGTTTATATAACTGAAATTATGCATGGGGCAGAAAAGTACATGTGCTTTGAATGAGAAAATGTATTTTTTTTTTTTTTTTTTTGTGGGGATCCATGTGTGAAGTTTAATGCCGTTACGGATACTAATGATTTAAGGTTTGCATAATGAATCATTTGCGGCAGCTGTGCCAGCTGGTCCACGCTATTTGTCTTCTATCTGAGACATCATCAGACACATAGTGCATTTACCCTGACACATTTTCTGATCATTCATTCTGAGCTTGTTGAAGTACAGAGACACAGTGCCCCCCGTCCCCTGACGTCTCGGGTCTCTGCCCTGATAACAGCTGTCTCTTGTCTCAGCGACTGTCAGCGGCGCAGAGCTAGAACTGCACGGATAGATCTGAGCGGCACGTCTCAGTAAAGATGTAGAGTTACGAATAAACTTCAATTGAAAGCGAACATATCTGTCTTAATGCGTCTTAGTTTAGAAAAATGCCTGAATATTGTCAACAACAGTGATGAGGTTTTATTGTCTTTTGATGCTAATTCTATTATACAACTTTGGAGATTTAATTTTGTTTGACAACTTTATTCAATATCTTTTTCATCTTTTGCTTTGAGTTGATCTAAGTGCAACAAGATTTAAAACAAATTGAAATGCTTATCTTGCTCTAAAATTGATATCACAAATAACTGAATGTGTCTGTGTGTGTATAAACAAATTAAAAATGTATAATTATATATAGATATTATATATAGATAGATCGATATAGATAATTATATGCAGATGTTAATTTACTAACATATACATATCTATTTTATTGTTATATTTCATTGTATTATATAGTCTACACATATTACATATAATATAAAATATCAATAACACTTTTCAGTAAGGTTCATTAGTTAACATTAGTTAATGTATTAACTAACATGAACTCAATGAACAATACATTTGTTACAGTATTTATTAATGTTTGTTAATGTATAAAAATACAGCTGTTCGTTGTTTGTTCATGTTAGATCACATTGCATTAACTAATGTTAACTAATGCAACCTTTGATTTCAATAATGTATTAGTAAATGTTGAAATTAATATTAACTAAGATTAATACATACTTCTGTAATACATACTTCTGTAGAAGTATTATTCATTCTTAGTTCATGTTAACTAAGGTAGTTAACTAATGTTAACTAATGAACCCTATTGTAAAGTGTTACCAAAATATCTTCATGAATGCAAAAATATCTATCTATGTTGATTATCTACTGGTAGACCACCACAAATAATATTGAAATAATACAAAATTATCATAGCTTCTTGTTTTGGTTAGCAATAGCTATATATTGACTTTTAGACAAAGTCAAACTTGTTATTGAAAAATTGAGACACATTGCTCTGCATGAATACATGGTGCCAGCAACAAATGGGTGGAATTGTTACCCATTTGAGGGAAAACATCTACACAGTCCAAACAGAACACAGCAACAATGTTGATTTGAAACATTGTTCAGCAGCTCTGCGTCTCCAACAAATAAGAAATCCATTTGTTTGAGACACAAGTAAGGCGGCAGCGTCTGTTTGGTGCTGTCTGGTGCTCTGTGATGGAGAGTCTGTCATTGACTGGCTGTTTAAACTAAGAGGAAATGCATCATTTTGGCTGCAGCACTGTGTCCAATCAGTTTATTTAAGCTAAGGTGGGAGAAGCTTTGTTTTGGCTGTTCTTTTGAAACCTGTTTTAATTAGGCAATCTCATAAAAACAAATCATGATTTAATAGGCTGAACGAAGAGAGACCTGACAAACAGCTTATGTCGGCATGCCAGTATCCTGAGGTTTTGTTTCTATTGCAAGCATGGTGGTGCTAAAGTTCAAATGGCTTGAATGTAAACAAATTACTGTTTAGGAGAACATTTTAGGAAGTTTACATACACTAAACATCAAGAATGAGAACTTAAAAACCGATCCTCGCAATTAAGATTCCTATGCAGAAACTTGTCAGAATTACTTCATTTTTAAAATCCACACACACTTGTTTTCAGTTCACAAAAAAAGCGCAGAACATGCTTTTGTGTCCGGGTGTGTGTGTTCTCAGGTGCTTTTTGCTGTAAAAACACTGGGACAGTGACACTCAGCAGGAGAACCCAGAGAGAAAACGGTCAACGTCCAATTCAGACTGTTTAGAGAGCTTGGACCTGTTCTTCAGAAAGGGACCATTTGTTTAGGACTGGCCCTCTCTCCCCTCTTTGAAGGCGATGGCCCCTTTCATGTACCAGATGGGAGGTGCTTTCAAAAACACAAGTGACTTGTCTCACTGTATGGGAACATGCACCCGTTTGTTTTGTGCTATTGGAGTCTGGTAACATTTGCTACTTCAAAAGAAGTCTCTCAGATATGGTTATATGCAAAGTGATTGGGAAAATGACAAAACTTGCTACAAGGAGGTCAACCTTTCATGAAAGCAAATTGTATAATCATTAACAAACATGCAGGGAACTCGATGCTCTGTGGCTTGTCACTGCAGTGTTGTAGCTGTGTGGGGTTTGAACTCTCCACTTGTAAATGATAAAATAGGTGGGAAAGACAAGGAAGTGAAGGGGAGGAACAATGAACGCTTGTTCACAAGCCAGCATGAAACATGGAAGGAGAATTAAGCTATGGCTACAAACAGCAGAAGCATGAAAGGCCTTACAGACATCGCCTTGTGTGCATCCATGTTATCCTGTCCACATTTGAGAGCGTTATTTTTCCCTCAGCACAAGATCAAAGTCTTAACCCATCTCCCAAGGAGAATGCTGGGACAGGCGATAGAGATGAGATAAAATCAGCTACTTTATCGGTCAGAAGAGACACTCTTGTGGTAAGAGCATTTTCTGCTCAAAACAAGATCAAAAGAAGCTGCTCATCAACCAAAGCGAGCGAGTTATGGAGGTTTATACAGATGAGATATAACCACTGTCATTGGAAATGAGACGGCAGGCGGAATAAACTGTTCCAGCATTCCTAGCAAAAGCGAGACCAAAAGCAACTGTGCAACAAGATTTAGAGGAATACAGTTGGCCTTAAACCAATACACAATAATCATAGTTGTATTTCACATATGCCTATAAAATAGCATTTCACGTATAGTGCTCACTTCTATTTCAGAAGTGTTTTATCTATTTAAGACGTTGACAAAGCCAGCTTTTGGGATTGACAACAGGTGTGTGACTCTTGTTGGATCAAATAGGAATATTGGATCCAGTTTCTTTACTAAATCCCATCAGAAGATATCCATTTTTTTTCTTCTGTTATCCAAAACCAGTCAGCCTGTTTTGTCCGTTTTGTCATCCAAAACTTTATTAACTAAAAATCTTCTAGCCTGAGAAGCTGACAGAAGAATCCAGGGAAGAGAAGAAAGCAGGAGACAAAGTGATGTTGAGAATAATGAGCAGGGTTTATGTTCAGATTTGACAATGTTCCATCTGACCAGCACAAATCCAACAGGTGTTTTTGTAACAAACTTCACAACAACATCCCATAAAACCTCTTATCTCTCATTCGTGATCATACGTGATCAACAATTAGCATCGAGGAAGAGCAAGGATAATATGTAATATAAAATATAGAAATATAATAAAAATTCTATAAATAAATAAATGATTGAATGATAAATGGTATAAATTATTAATTTATAAATAATTTAAATGATAAAATAAAATGAAGGAAATAAAGAAAAAAACAACAAGAAAGATGTGTGGGTTCTCTCTTGAAGCTGCACACCACACATAGGCTGTCCTAGGGTGCCAACACCAATAACAGGCCTAAATATGCAACTCTATTATGGAAATAAACCATAAAAAAAACTTGCAACTGCCCAAATCTGTAAGCGACTTTAAAAATAATAATAATCCAAAGTCACTTATAATAAGCGGACTCGGCAACTCTACTAACAACCGCATTCTGCTGCTGTGAACATGGCCTATTATAATAGCCTTTCACCTGATTTGCAGATTTTGTCCTGTATATCTGTTTCTGAAGAATTTGATCCAAATGAAAGAATGGATTGAGCTGTCTGGGTGGTAAGGGCACAGACTTGGCAAAAGTTTTGGGTCTAGATGAACACTGATCTACTAAGGCGGCAGAGATTAACAGGGCAGAAAGAGGTAACAAGTAGAACAATAGATAAACTGTACGGACACATCTGTTTTTGATCAATAGCTTGCTGTAGGATTAAAGCAAAAAGAAACCAGAGTACCGGGTCGGTTATAAGAACTATAGACACTCCGATCTGAAAGCAAAGTAGTTGCGAGAAAAGGCTGCCAGAGCGGTAACCTAATCACTCCAAATCACAAGGTAATCCTACTTGCCCTCCACTCTTACAGCAGGGCATTATTCATATGGGCAGGCACTCAGACCTCAAACTCTCATAAGCAAATTAATCAGTGACACACATTCCTAATACTCTTGATTTAGAAAGCCAAAAAGCACACAGTTATTTCAAGAATTCTAATAGCCATATTAATGTCAAAGATATGCCCATTTTACTTACAAAACACTCAGGTTCAGTTAAGAGTATGGGGGGGAGAAAGCCGAAACACTAAAACTGCTTAAAAACTCACAGGTTAATCCATGGCATTTAAATACATGAAAGATCTGATATTAAGGTCTAGATTTACATGCATAATACACAGAACAAAAAAAAAAAAAAAAAGTGTTTACGGATCTGACCAACATATTTGACATTGGAAAAACTCAAAACAAATGCGTTATTTGTTGGTGGTTCTGAGATTTTGGCTAGGTATTGCCGGCATGGAAACCTTGAAATAAAATCCTTTTAAGCCTTCTGCCTCTCTCTCAGGAGTATAGTTAAAACCATGCTGTGCATGGACATGATTATGCACCGGTACAGGTCCTACGGCATGGCCCAGTCTTGACTTCCAGCAGGAAACAAGCTCAGGAGTTCAATTAGGGCAATTCTCAGTTTGGCCAGGAGATTAGCAAGCAATGTAATATAATCAAACTGAGAGTGATTAAATATGTAAAAAAATAAATAAAAAAAATTCAGCCATTTGAAAGATTACATCTGATTTTACAACATATTATAAGATTATGCAAAACTTAGATAAAGGAATTAAAAATGTTTGAAGTAAAATGGTTATGACAAAAGCGGATGGTGGGAGAGTCTGAGAGCTAGAAGACCAGACGTAATCCTGTCTGCAAACAGTGCTGCTGGGCTGCCCAGTCTACAGATCCGTTTGCTCTGTGGATGATCAGGGAAACACGAAGAGATAGTTCTTTCACACCGGGCTGAGCAGACACAATCAGACCCTTGTTCTGAGAGGAGGGAGAGGGCAGCTCTGTTTCGGCCTATAGACAGAGAATACATGAGCCCTCTTCAGTGATCAGAGTGGAGGATGCTCCAGATGAACACACAGAGTGAAACAACGTTCAGACTGAGTGCTTTTGGAGGAGAGAGAGAGGAAATGTACTAATCCCAGATAGCAGATCACAAGAGAAAAGGTATCTTGGCATTTCAGCTGCGGCTAATGGCTCCAGGGGTTTTAAGGCTCATGTTCTTAGACTGGAAAAGGCTGACAAAGGAACAAGAATTCAGTCCTTAAAGATAGGCTAGATGTTCATTGCTTATAATGAATAGTCACAAAATAATCTGCAAACATAAGAGCAACAGTGTCTTCGGATCAACAGTGTTAAGAGGTCTATTCCATGGCAGGAAAAATAATATACAAATTCACCTGACTGATGTTCACCTGAACTCTTTGGGGGTTTCTAAAGATGAGAAAGAAGTTGAACATCTAAATGTAGCATATAACTTTGCATTTGAGTAAAATGAATATCACAAAGCATTCACAACAATCTGGCTAGATCATCACACAAATAATAAGTGGAAAAATGTGGAGAAAATCAAAACCACAATGGTATGCGAAACGCATTGGTCGATGAAGACGGACAAGGACTTGGCTTGTCAGCACACCATCCAAGGGCACATAAAAAAAAAGATCTGCTTTGAACTGACCAAACAAGCAATTGTTTTCAGGATAGATACATTTTGCACACTATTTTCAAACCATGCTTTCCTAATTAACAAGAGAGTAGAATAAGAGTATGAATGTATTTAAATGCTTTGATGAAATTGATCATTTAAAAAATCCTGCATTTGTCTTGATACAAACTTAAATCACTTAAGCTCTTGGCAAAAACTTGGTAATCCTACCCAAGAAGGAGGGAGAAAAGAAAGAAAAATATATACATTCTTTGGAAATGTCTTCATTGGTCTCAGAACCGCTACTCTCCTACTTTCTCTTGACTGCAAGTCATAGATTCAGTCTGACACAATAAAGTAATGAACCAGGCCTTGATTGATTTGTAGTTGCAATTACTGTGACGTTGTCTTGTTAATAGCTTTATTTTCTTGCCTTTCCAACCATGTATACTGCCGCTCTCACATGACCTTAAAAGGTTAAAGACTCAAGCCCCCAAGGGTGAATCATAGGTCCAAGGTTACATGGAAATGGGAGACTGATTGCTTCTCAACGACATCTCAAAATCTACTCCTGAAAACAATATTCTATGATGGATCTGCAGTCTATGAACCGAAAGACTAAAGAATGGCTGCAAATCATCAATAGGCTACAGGGGGCCAAAGCTACTTTGTGAAAAGCCTGAACTCAGAGAAAACAGCATTAAAAAGTGAAGACATTAATCATTAACTACCTTTGACTCAGTGGGACAGTAGAGGACACTGACAGGAAGTGGTAAGCAGAAGGAGGATTCTTTTCCTTAGCTTTAAAAAAAAGGGGGAAAAAAAGAAACTCTAAAGACTAAGTATTAATATGACTTGAGCAATTAAAACAAGGGACTAAATACATATTTGAACAGACTGCACAACCAGATAATGACATCAACTGTTAACTGCCACCACAATACTGCACCAATAACAAACTTCATTAATATTGCATAAATGTATTACATATTTTTTTTTATTGCAATTGTATATTACTGGCAAATTATTCAAATCATTAAAAAATATATAGATAAATTACTTTCTATGATGCATGAAAAATCATGCAGGAAAAAAGTCTTAGGGCAAAAAGCTAAACAAAAAGAATACAGGACTGAAATGCTTACCCATAAGTAGTCCCCAAACTTTGAAAGGTGTACACTGCCATCTTGTGGACAGCTTTAAATGTTTTGACTGAATTGAGCAGAGATTCAGATAAAACACTACTTCTTTTCAATGATTTTATTTACTTTAGTCAAATATATATGAATGCTTCCTTCATGAGGAGGGCTTCTGGGAGAAATGTTTACAGAAAAATCCATTCATCTAAATAAAACTGCAAACAAATCAACATTTGTAACACGCATAATGATACAGGGACAGACCATTTTTAGTTTGTGCCGTGGGATGACATTTTGACAGTATTACACAACCATCATAATTTATTGTGATAAAACATGATTTTCTTAGCCCCCCAATGCATCTAAGGGGATTTACATGATTTGAAGTCTTTAAAAGTTCCTGAAGATATTAGGAAATTTCCAGAAAGTCTGGTCTGAATGCGTCCATCCAGACTTTTTGTCTGTGATTCAGAGTTATGTAGGGTATTTGCATAAAGGCACAAAGCAGTAAGGCCCCCCCCCCCCCCAGGGCATCCTATTCTCATTTTTTTGGCAAGAGATTGGTCCCAATAGGCAGTCCTCTTTTTCCATGCCACTTACGTAAAAGGAAAATAAAAAAGACAAAACATCAATAAAACCATTATGTGATTATACTTAAAGTGTACAAATCTAATTCATAATTATTAAGTAATAAAATAAACATACTGAAACCTACAATCAGATGTGATCTACAGTTTAGAGAATACAGAGGGACATTCTGAAGTTTCAGCAGTGTATGACAACCTAATGGAGAGCTTGTTTGGGGGATGTTTAGTCAAACCTACTACAGAGGGTACAGCTCAGATTTCATTTTTCCCTGTCTGAAGCTACTGTGCATGCTGGAGAAGGGCAGGACTGCCAGGAGCCTAAGGATGGTTGAAATGTTGGGAAATAACTGGATGTCAGAAACTTTGAGAGTTCCAAGAACAGTTTCGGGTAGGTGTTGATGAGTGGCAGAAGGATCTTGCCACCTGTCCCTCCACCTCTGCAACTCAGTGTGGAAGGAGTGTAGGTCAGGTAAGTCATC
This sequence comes from Meda fulgida, assembly GCA_030578275.1. Lineage (NCBI taxonomy): Eukaryota > Metazoa > Chordata > Actinopteri > Cypriniformes > Leuciscidae > Meda > Meda fulgida. The sequence continues at coordinate 15,290,630 of CM060625.1, read as the reverse complement.
TTGAAACACCTTGACAAACTCAATGTCCTTGCAGCATCCCTCCACGTTTGACATGACATAAGGCACAACCTGCAAGCAGCGAAGAGCAGACAGAACATCCTGGGAGATCCCTTCCACCTCAGCAATATAGTGCTCAATGGCCCCTTTACTGAGGTCCTCTCTGTAGTGCACATTTAGGGGTGGTTGTAGTGACGGTATCTGCAGCCTAGAAGCTAGTGCAACTGCCTCTTGAAACCAGGTTTGATGGTGCATGTCAATACTGTTCTTCGTTTCACTGAGATAGGGCAGGAGATCAGACAGGCGGTTTACAGCTTGATAAACGTCATAGGAATTTCCCTGAAGACTCAGACTTAGGTTTTTGGTGAGGCTCAAGATGTTTTTCATAATTACAACTGTCAATATGAAATCAAAGTTTTGGAGAGCAGAAAGGAAGCTCTGGGCCTTTGCTGTAGTTGCCTCATCTTGGTTTCCTTTCATCTCATTCAAGCAAAGGACGATGGCCTCTAGAATGTCTGTAGTAATTTCCAGAACCTCATGACTCAATGCCAATTGACTGCTGCTGATCTTGGCTTTCAGCTCACTGGCTTTCCTTTCGTCCTTCTGGAACAAATGTGCAACAGCATCCTCTAGTCTTACCCGTCGTTGAACATCCTCAGAGAACCAAATAAACAGCTGCTCTAAGCACTCAAAACTGTGAGTTATCTCTCTCAGGGAGGAAAAACTGGCTAGCAAAGACTTCAGAGTTACAGGGTTTGGGAAACTGAAAACATGAGGGAGTCTCTGGGAAAGCAAAGCTGAAGCCTGTGTCATCTGAGAAAGTGAGGCACCTGTTCTTGCCAAGGTTTGACTTCTACAGAGTGCCAAGTTCAAACCCCACTTCTCAGAGAGGACAATGGTGAGAGTATCCACAAATGAAGCAATATTTGTGGAAAGGGGGATAAATGCTAATATAGTTTCACTCTGAATGTCTTGTTTGTCAAGGTAGTGTATTCCTACAGGGATGTACAAATGGCCATCAATTGCAAACTCTTCCTCAGTGACTATGGAAAAGAATTTTATGTTACATAGTTCTTTGTGTAATTCCTCTCGAGCATCAGCATTGTAGGGGGTAAAAACATTTTTTTCAGGTCCAGTGCCATCCAGGCTAATTACTTGGTCTGCACCATCATGAGCCTTTACTTCAGACTGGTCTGTGCCTTCTGATTCTGCTGCTATGGGATGATCAGTAATATCTTCAGGGGAAACAGGTGTGCAGCAGTCAGTAACACTCTGAGTTATTGCAGAGGGGTGATAAAGGCAAACGTGTACTGCCGCAGTTTCTTGGTCAGAGCCATCTGGAGCCACTGAATTGAACTGATTTGTGCCACCTTCTGCAGCTACTTTAGGCTGGTCAGGGCCAAACTGATCAATTTCACTTTGATTCCCTGGTACTATCTGGTCAGTTCCAATTTGACTAAGTTCCACAGACTGATCTGGTACACCTTGATTCAATGCAGTTGCAAGAACAGTTCCACCTTGAGCTTCTGCTACAGACTGATTATTTCCACAGGGTACATCTACCACAAGCTGATCAGTTCCACTTTGTTCCCTGGATGCTACCTGCCAAGTTCCAACATTTTCTGCTAACCCAGACCCACTTTGATCTTCTACTATAGGCTGATGAGTTGCATCCTCCACAAATGTATCAGTTACAGTTTGATCTGCTGATGACCGTCCAGTTCTACTTTGATCTGCTGTTACAGACTGATCATTTCCAGACTGATCATTTCCAGACTCAACTACCATGAGCTGATCAGAGCCACATTGTTCCCCCAAAACTAGCTGACTAGTTCCAACTTCATTTGGTAATGTAGACTGACCAGTTTCACCTTGATCTGCTATTACAGACTGATCCTTTCCAGAGTCAACTACCATGAACTGCATTGATCTACATTGATCCCCCAAAATTAACTGACTAGTTCCAACTTCATTTGGAAATACAGTTTCTGTCTGACCGGCTTCACTTTTGCCATCAACTATAGACTGATCTGACTCAACTTGACCAACTGCTATGAACTGATCAGGTACACTTTGATCTTCTGTTACTGACTGACAGGTTACATCTTGATCTTCAGTTCCAGACTGATCATTTCCAGAGTCATCATCTACCATGAGCTGATCAGATCTACTTTGATCTCCTGATACTAACTGACTAGTTTCACCTTCACTTGGAAAGCCATTTTCTGTCTGAGCAGTGTCATCTTGACCCTCTATTAAAGAATGATAATTTTCAACTTGACCGACTATCATGAACTGTTCAGTTACACTTGGATCTACCATTTCTGACTGACCAGTTACACTTTGATCTGCTGTTAAGGACTGATCATTTCCAGAGTCAACTACCATGAGCTGATCGGATCCACTTTGATCTACTAATGCTAACTGACTAGTTTCACCTTCACTTGGAAACCTGGTTTCTATCTGAGCAGTGTCATCTTGACCCTCTACTACGGAATGATCATTTTCAACTTGACTAACTACCATGAACTGTTGAGTTACACTTGGACCTGCTATTTCTGACTGACCAGTTACACTTTGATCTGCTGTTAAGGAGTGTTCATTTCCAGATTCAACTACCATGAGCTGATTAGATTCACTTTGATCCCCTGGTATAAACTCACCTTCATTTGCTATCCCAGTTTCCTTCTGACCAGCCTCATCTTGACTTTCTACTACAGACAGATCCATTTCGAATTGGCCATCTGACATGAACTGATAATTTGCAGTCTGATCTTTGGTTACTGACTGATCAGTTTCACCCTGACCTGATGCTGCAGAATGTTCATCTCGAGAGCAATCAACAGCCTCCAATTCATGAGATTCAATTTGATCTCCTGGTACCAACTGACCAGTTTTACCCTCATTGTCTATCTCTGTAACTATCTGACAAGCTTCATCCTGACCTTTTACTGTAGACTGATCAGTTTCAACTGAACTAACGGTCAACTGCTCAACTACAGGTTGTTCCCCTGTTGCTGTCCGGTCATTTCCAACTTGATCTTCAACTGCACATGTATCATTTCCACTCTCATCAATTTCCATGACTTGATCAGTTTCACTTAGATCTACTGACACCAACTGATCATTTACCCTGTAATCAACTGCAATGAGCTGAACAGATTCAGTCTGATCCTCGGATATTAACTGACCATCTGCTAACCCTGTTACTGTGTGACAACCTTCATCTTGAGCATTTATATTTGAATCACTTTGTTTCTCTGTTGCTGGCTTGTCTGTTTCAATTGGGTCTGTTGCTACAAACTGATCAACTTCCATGGGTTGCTCAGTTTCACTTTGGTCAACTGATACTAACTGAACAATGCTAACTGGCAGTTCTTCATTAGACTGCTCAGTTACACCTTGATTAGTTACAATTTGATCTCCTGTTACTAGCAGACCAATTCCACACTGATCAGTTACTTCAGACCTATCATTTACATCTTGAACAAGTGCGATCAGTTGATCACTTCTATCATGTTCTACTGTTGTGGTTTGCATAGAGGCATCTTGGACAGATTCTGTTGGTTGGTCAGTTGTGCTGGTCGGCAGGGAGCTGCAAGCAGGGATGACTTGAGCTGCAGTTGTGGTTTTGTCTGAACTGATGAGCATTAAAGATGATGGCTGGTCAGGTGTACTTGTGATGTGTATTTCTTCAGCCCTTTCTATTTCACTGGTTTCTACTGGAATTTCCTCAGGAGCAACAGTTTTAACATCTAAACAAAAGAGACATGATTGGGTAAGAAAAAACCGAGATGATTTACAATCATGTACCTAGTTTTCAGTAATACTTCTCATTTAGTATTACTGACCAATTTCAGCATCCTTTGCCTCTTGTGGATAACCAGAACCATTTGTATCCACAGCCATCTCCTGTGGAGCCATGGCAATCACCTCTGAGAAAGGACAGGAAAGAGCGTGTCAGAATAAAAACACAACAGCTTATTACAACACTTTGAGCGCCCATTTTAGCTACTCAAAAAACACCTGTTCAACTACCATATAAATAATAAATTTTTCTACTTGCATATATTTTTTTAAGAGTAATTAGTTTTACTTACCGCCTTCCATTCTCAGGTGATTAACTCTTGCTTTTACCTACATGTATAAATATAATCGGGGAAAAAAACAGAACAGGGTTTTCAGGAACATTACTTATTTATCAGTTTATAAGATACTAATAATAGCGTACAGCAAAACACACTGAATACAATGAATTATAACAGTATAAAGACTAAGATATTTACCATACCTGAGCAAGAAATTGATGACTTTCTGGATCACCATCCATGCATTTCTCAATCACCTCCTCCAGGCTCTGCAGTGTCTGGCGATGCATAAGAAGCATGACTGCATCAGTCTTGCTGCCTCTGCTGAAGATACCATCTCTAAGTAAGGTCCTCAAGGCATTTAGTGTTGTCTTCATTAGATCGCACTCCATGCTAATGCTAGGCAACACAGCCACAAGCTTAAGAAGGGTAGCAATGTTTGGAAGGTTTTTGGCTTCATTATGGAGCAGAGTCTCAGAGATGGAGGTGGGAGGACAAACATCTTGATATTTCTCCATCCATACTGTGGCCCAGGTGTTGATGTCTTCTTCAACCGTTTCTGGCTCAGGGAGATCACTCAGGTATATTGTGTGCAGTTTATCTGTGGATTCTGGGAGAATGGGAAGAGGGTTGCACGTTGGCAGAAGGGACAACACTTTCAGGGCTTTTAGGTGATTCTCTGAGAAGTTAAACTTCATTTCTTCAATCAAACCATTTAAAACTGGTAAGCTAACTGCTTCCATGTAGAACGCTTCGGGTGACTCATAGCTATTAAATGATTCCGCATATGACAGAAATCCTGTAACCTTAGTTGAAAGCTCCACAGCCTCCTCAAACCAGGCAGAATGCACTGCACTCACATTGTCCAACATTTTGCTAAGAGAATCTATTATTGGCATAATCTTCTCAAGCTCACAAATAATGTCAGCAGGGTTTCCGCAGCGAAACACAGTGCTGCAGTTCCTCAAGGGAGCGCAGGCGTTCTTCAAGATCACCAAGGGAATGACAAAATCGACCTGTCTAATAGCTGTGCACAAGGTCTGAGAATGCAGTGACATGCTACTACTCCATGATCCACTGGAGTTGGTGCTCACAGAATCTAAGCAGTTCAGAGCTCCTTCTAGCATGTCCACCAGAATATCGAAAAAGTCTTCTCTCTTTTTCCATCTAGACAAGCAGGTCTCTGGGATCTCTGCAAGTGCTTCCCGTGGGGTATTCAGAAGCCCATCCATGGTTTTGGCAAGCTCATTCTCTAATTTGGGTGACTGGTCAAAAAACTGTAGCAGATCCTCAGCTGTCTCTAAAACCTTTGTAATGTAGGCATTCTGTAGGCTTAAAGCCAGCCAGTAGGCAAGTCCACAAGACTCACTGGGAGTGTTCACAGCTAATGGATAGCTCTCTAAAAAGCCCAAAGCCATCTTCCTGAGACTTTGGCTCTCCGTACCAATGCACATGATGGACTGGCCACGACAATAGCCCATCTGAAGTCCCCACTCATCCTCAAGTGTGGTTGAAAGAGCTTTAGCTTGCAAATCCAGATCAGAGCTTTCATCAAAGGGCAGAAAACCTATAAGCTCCACTTTAGGAATGCAATAATTTACATATCTAACAAAGAGTGGTAGGAACTTTGCCGCGCCAACTGAGATTGCTCTATCAGTGATGATGGAAAAGAAAGGAGAATCCTGAACTTCAGTGAGGATCGTTTCTCGTATGGCCTTCACAATACTTAGTAGCATTTCCCCTTCTGAAAATGATGTACCTTCCTTCTGTACCCAATGACATGAGGCAAGTTTCTGTACAACAGCATCTTGCTCTGGTTTGTTAAGGTCGATCCACGAGCAGTTTCTCCTTGCAAGTATGGCTGCCTGTTTGAAGACTTCTTCGCAGTTCCTTATGTTATTATCTGTTGGTTCATCAGAACGTCCATTTTCATCCACAACCTGCTCCACATCTTTAACCTTTACATGCTGGTCCACAGCAACTACTTCTATGTTTTCAGACTGCTGCTGAGTTTCTATGCTCTCTGCTCCCTCTTTTTGGATATCTGCTTCTAGAAGGCAGTGTAAACATTATTTTAGACAATGTAGAAGTTTAAATGAAACAAATATTACATTCATGACTCAAACACATCAAGGATTCAAATGAAAAGCCACTCCCAAAAATTACAAACCACTACCTGTTATCTCAGAATTCACCACTAGTGTTCTGGACTCTTTGTCCTGTGAAAAGAAGTACTTGTGAATAAAGCAGTAAACTAATAACCAGAGATCGACCGATATATCGTTTTCCAGATATTTAAGCATTCCCCATAATTGGGTATCGGTTTTGTAATATCAGATTCACCGATAAATTCGCCACCATCTTGTGGCTGTTTTGAGAATTGCGCGCAAGACCACCATCACAGCACAGTGTCTGAGGGGAGACGAGCCAACAGCGGTGTTCAAAGGTAAAATAACTTGGATCCCTTAATTAATAAACTTTATTTAACATAACAGCCATTAATGATTACATAAATGCTTGTCATGTAGTTTAAACTTGGATTACGTGAGTCTGTCTATTTTTTTAGTGCCGTCAAGTAATGTCCCAATAAAGACAAAACTTAATTTAAAACAGCCATGAATGAGTGGATTTTGGAAATAAAAGTGCTGAATTTAATTCTCTTTCTCCGTTCTTTATTAGTCTCGTGAAGTCGCGTTCATAGTGCCATTCACTCACTGGGTTGATGCTCAGGAAATGCTTTAGTATGAAAAAACGTCAGCAGCTTTTAACAAAATCCACTCATTTAAAACACCTTAAATTATATTAACGTCTACAATATAACATTTATTTAGCTAATAAACATGTAAATAATTGCAGCTCTGTGGAAATTAAATATCTCCACGAGAGACGTTCTGTAAGCACAGATAAAAACAGCGCTCTGTGTCAGCAGGTAGACCATTTCGTAATCTAGGCCGACAAAAAAATTAATAATAATTCTGATAACATGCCAGATGAGATGGACTCAGTAATTGCGATTATGTATTAGCTGTTTTGTTTATTTTTCTGACTATGTTTGTGTATTCCAGTGAATATTCCAGCATATTACATTCTCTTCACACTTTAGCCTATCAAACAACAGATAAACCGTTTAAAACGAATGCTTATATTTATGGTGAGTTGATAGACTCCCTTGTTATTTATTTATGTTCTCCATTTGAAAACATTAGACTTTGTAAATTTATTTTGCCTGTTGTTAATATGCTGTTATAAATAAAAAGTAATTCCGAATTATTTTTACATGCTCTATTCATTACCTGTTTGTTTACCTTATCAAATATTTTATTTAAAAAAAAAGACACTTTAGTGATAGTGCACTGCATTTTTTTTTAATTATTATTTATTTAATTTGCACTCAGTTGTTCTGTATGTGAGGGAGTGAAATTGCAAAAATTACAGTATTTAAAAACTGTTAAATGAAACAGTTTGTTTAGTTCAGTGCTGTGCTGTTGTTATAATTGTCACAAACAGAAATAAAACAAATAAATACCATTTCTATATATCTGTTATCAGGCACAAAAACATGCAAATAATTGGTATCGGTTATAAATAAAAATCAATATCGGTCGATCTCTACAAATAACATGATATGAAGCAACAGTTTACTCAAAGTTCAAAACGATTTTTAACTAGATCACCAATCTAAACTTTTCTCTAAACCCACTTAAAATATGAGATGATATACTACATAATCATTAATGCAACTTTACAAACCTGCAGAGTGTCCCTGTTCTCTACTTCATCCATGTGGATGTCATCTGCAATATTGGCAAAGTGGGCATTAAAGTTGGCATGAACTGAAAATTCACCCTATTTTCTTAATGCATGTTATTGATCATCACACACACACTACCCAAAAGAGAGAGAAAAAACATTTATATAGAGTCTTTAAAAAAAAAGAAGAAGAAAGCATTAAAAATAACCATAGATTACATACCTTCTGATTTTATTTCAGCAGTCCTTCCTAGGGTTTTGGATTCTTTGTCCTGTGGAGCACAACGGACATTACAAACACATCTGGAAAGCAAATGAAACATTTTACACAAGCAAATAATTTTTACAAAACTGATCCTTACCAGGCAAATGCCCTCCAGCGTCTTAGGAGTAAGCTTTATGCACTGAGCAACCATTCTGTCTAGGTCTCTGTTAAAGTCAGTGCCGATCTGAAGCATGGCTAAACAGGGCAATCTATCCATGGGTGAGGTGCTGCTCAAGTAGTTTTGATACATTTTATGCCGCTTCACCTCACCACAATATTCCAAAGCTGTGCTTGGCAACACACACATAATCTTCAGCAACGTATTGATGTTTGCAAAGTACTGCATAAGGGGTAGACGCAGAGTCTGAAAAATGGTCTCTGGTATGGTTACACTAACCACTTTCGTTTTCCACTTCACTTTCCAGCAGCTCAGCTCCGCGAAGAAATTGTCAGGATCTGGAAGGTCACCAATGTACAATGGAGGTTTTGACTTAAGCGTTTCAAAAACATAGCTCATTGTCACAGAGCATGGGACCAAGGACAACAAGTTGAGAGCCTCCTTGTGGTCATCAGAGAAATAATCTTTCACCATGTTTATCAGGTGGTCAACTAAAGGGACACTCATTGCATCTTTGTAGTATGAACCTGGTTTCAATAGGCTGTCCCTTGGAACAATCACACTATCAGGCACTTTAACCTGCACACCCAGAGTCTGAGCAAAACAACAAGCTTCATCATACCAGTTCTGATGGAAAACCTTAATGTTGGTCTTCACTCGGTTAAGTGTGGCCACAATACCACTGATCTGGCTGAGCTGAGAGGCAGCACTAAAATGGTCTTTCTGTAGCGCTGCACTCAGTTCTCTGGTGAAGGATGAGGCATTCTTTAACGCAACAATTGCCACAATGAAGTCAAAGTCCCGAATTAACTGAAGTAGTCTTTTGGCTCTGTTGGATACTGCCAAACTCCATCTTTGTGGTTGACAGTTGTCAATATTTTCAAGCCAATCTGCCAGAGGCTCCAGAATCTGAGCGAAGACTTCGTAAGAGTCATGCTTCTCAAGCCAGGAAGAGCAGAATTTTCCTTGAAGCTCATGGATTTTTTCATAGCTCTCTCTTAGGCCTATGGCTAAGACTTGATCTAACTGTTTCTCAAGGGCAGGCATGCTGTGAAAAAAAGACACTATCTCCTCCAATGTGTCTATGGCTCTGATGACTGCAGCTACTGGAACTGACCTTGACCACCAGGTATTGAAAGAGTAACATGAGCAATGTGTGCATATAGCAAGAGGATACTTCTCCTGTATTTTACATGCAAAAGCCTTGAGCTTGTAGGACACTTCACCAGAGCCAAGGTAAGCTTGACCTCTGCAGTAGCTTAAATCCAGACTCCACTCATTGGTGACAACATCATAAAGTCGTTCGCAAATGGCCTCAGTGTCAAGAGTAACCTCGACAAATCCCATAAGCTCAAGGCGCATGACATCGAAACTGTCAACAAATCTGAGGAAGATGGGTAAGTAGTCAGTCTCTCCAAATCTGACAACTCTGTCGATAAACAGGGAGAAGAATGAATTTCTGACCTCTGAAAGAATCCTATCCCTAACAACATCCTCACACACTTTAAGGACTTCATTCATCTCAGATTTGGTCACATATTCTACTTCTTGATCTTGATCACCATGAGTGTGTCTGCTTTGCCTGCTATATGCTGCAGTGACAGCAGCCTGTAATGCAGATTTTAATGCCTCTTTATCAGTTTCAGCACACTCGGGTGTTTTCGGTCTCTCAACATCCATATTTAAAGTCATCTCTCTTTGTTCTTCCGTATCTTCTTTAGAAGCATCATTTGTACTGGTTTCTGGAACTGTATAGGGGTTGAAAGAAAGAAAAATCAACAACTGCATCTAATATAAATTTCAATTTAATCTTGTCTGAGCTATGAAAACAAGACAAAGTTAACATAAAAATAAATAAAGTCAGAACTAAGAAGTTTTACCTGATGGTTGCACTTCCATTACATCATCCTAAAAACACACACACACAAAAATGGTGAACAGCAGGTTAAAAACTTATTTGAGTTTGTTTTTCCCCATTTCCCAAATGTAAATATAAAATTAACACAAGTAAAAAAAAAAAAAAAAAAAAAAAAAACATTTTTAAATTAGTCAATAAAAATATGTTTACCTCCTGTAACAGCTGCATGATTTCTGGATATTTCTTTACATATGCCTCAACCATTTCCTCAATGCTAAAGTGGACATCTTGATTGACATAAACAAAGGCCATATTGCTCAGTCTTTTTTCCACTGGTACTTCTTTCATGTAGGTGTGATACCGGTCCAGCACCATGTCGTACTGCCCATACACATCTGAATCTGCGTGGACACAAGGGATGGTGCCCAGAACTCTCAACAGGCTCTGTACATTTGGGTAAAAGCCTATATCTGGGATCTTGAGGGTCGCAAACACACTAGTGGGAAGAATCCTTCGCTTGCTAGCATGCCTCCATTTCACTTCCCAACATCCCAGCTCATCATAAAAAGAGTCAGGACGAGCCAAGTTATTTAGGTTTGCATCAGCAACTTTGTCTTTGCGGATGCTAAAATTGTGGTCAGCCATATATGAGGGCACCAATGACAACCATCTGAGGATTCTTGCCATTTCAGTGCCAAGGACTCTTTTGACTTCATCAACAAGGTATTGCAAAACCTTCTTGCTCAATGCTTCCCTGTAGTAATCCTCCAATGATGCTTGTGGTTTCTCCGTGCCGTCACCATTTGTCACCATCTCCACTGGCAAATTGACAGACACCCCCAACTTCTTGGCTCTGCCCAATGCATCGGAGAACCACTTCCTGTGAAAAATGTCAATCTCCTGCATGTGTTTGGTGAGAAGCTTTAAGGCGTTTGAGATGGTGTACTGTAAAGTGCTGCTGATGCTGATTATTCCCCTGAGGCTGGGGTTCAGGATGCTTACACAACACAGAGTGTTTTTTAAGACCACAAGAGTAATGATGAAATTAAAGTTCTTCAGTTTCTCTTTCAGCTTCAGAAGCACTTCGACAGTGTCTGCGTCCACATCTGAAAGGGCACTGGTGCACATCTCTCCAATGCTGCTCAAAAGCGGCTCCAAGATATCAAGCATTGTCTGGAAAGCATCGGTGCCATATTCCCAATGGTTCTGGCAAGAATCCTTGACTCGGTCCACCTCACCTTTGATGTGGCTGTATGAAGCGGTGATCTTGGAATCAAGTTTCTTCGCCAGAGTTTCTGATTGCCTAATAACGGCAGCGACCTGCTCTACAGTATCAACAACATCTTGAATTGGAAGGATAGGCATGGAGCGAATCAACCACATGTTGAAGGCGTAGGGCTCACTGGGGGACAAAACTACCTGTGGAAAATCCCGCAACATCCTGCAGGCGAGATCCTTCAGCTTCTGACACATGCTACCTGATGACAGGTAGGTGAAGCCACGGCAGTGCTCCATCCGAAGCCCCCACTTGTTGCGGATCTCGGATATAAGCATTATGAACAGACTGTCAGAGTCGACATCACAGGGAAGAAATCCCATGAGGTGTTTCTGTGGGAAGCCTTCACCTGTGACAGAGCGGATAAACAAAGGAATCTGATCCTTGCCCTCAATGTTTATTTTGTCTTGGAGAAGTATGGAAAAGAAGCGTGCAAGGCGAAGGCTATTGCGGATCTCCTCACGCATCACATCTTCACCTAAGTTGAGCACTTCGTTTTGGTCGATCTTCTCTGCACATATGGTATTGACTAAAAGCGGCCCAGCTGGGTCATTCCCCAAAGGCTTAACAGAGTTAAGAGATGCATTGTTGGTGATGCTGAAACCAGTGAAGGCTAACGTCTCTTTGAAGTAGTCTTTCAAAGTTTCCTTCGCTTTGGAAATAGCAGGATCCTCCTCTGATTCATCATGTGCAGGAGGATTTTGAGCTTCAATGTTCTCTGCGGAGTCACCCTCAACTTTAACTTCCACCTCTGTCACAGAGGAGTTTGAGTTATCAGTGGCACCTTCACAAAAAAAAAAAAAGGAGGGAGAAAAACAAAATAGCAGAGAATCCCCGGTAATTAGTTTGTGTAATTACAAAAAGAGGAGATAATTAAAAGATGCTGACATGGAAATTCATTATCTACCTTTAGTTTTCTTTGTGACAATCGGCCTATCTCCTGTCTGCAAAAGAAAATAAAACAAAAAAATGTATCAGTATGTGCTATACTGTTTGAGGTCAACACTACAATGTGTAGATAACACATTGTAGACATGACAAATAAAAACAATGAATAATAACAAAAAGCTAATGCATTTCTTTACTGATAGCTACAAATTATAAAATGCTTGTTGGGTAAGGGACCATTGAGAACTATTACAAGCATGAAATTGAATATATATGAAATGGTGGAATCACATTTACATTCAAATAATAATTAATCTACACAGAACTCAATCCCTAAAGTGTCTGTGTACCTTGTCATTGCATATTTGCTTTATGATGCTTTATGAGCATTAACTTTATATAAAAAAAGAGAGTAGTTTGCTCCATTATTTTATGTTGCTTCATATAAGTCTATATTGTGTAAGATTATGCTGAAAATTAGTCTTATGCAGAGTTCAGTACGCAATTCACGCAAAACTGTTAGCTCAGAAACTCCACTTGATGCTACTATGTGCTGGGTTCACAGTAGCACTCTTTACAAAGAAACTCTTTAAAACCTGTCCGATGCAGAAATGTTCACATCATCTTTAAGCTTACCAGATTTTGGTGGGTCCTTCTTTTCAGGAGTTGCTAGAGACCATGCAATACTGATTTACTAATAAGATGCTTAAGTGTAAATCAGAGACTTACTTTCTCCCTTGTCCTTTTTCTGTTGCTAGTTTGTGCATTGTCCTGGTTAGATGCAAAATCAAATATAGTAGGAATGGCATCATCCTTCAACACAGACTTAAGATCGCTCTGGAAAAAAAGAAAAGAGTTTTATACATTTCACCAGACAGGTGTATACTGACATGGGATTGGGGCAGGGACAGGGATTTATTTTTTTAAATAAAATGTGAACAAAAAAAAACTGCAATTTTAAAAAAAAAATGGGGGGGAGACAGACACATGTCAGCCCACTGGTCTACACTACACTTGTCAATACTAGACAACAAATTAATTTGACTAGTTTTGTTCTCTTACATCAAGCAGATAATGCCAGATACGAAGAAACAGAAAATGCTCACTTACTTGACATATCAATGCAGTCTCAAAATGTTTTGAGCACAATTTGAAGTTCCTGTGTAAATCTTCAGCTGTTTTGGTCTCCAGATCTGGTCTGTGGCAGTTACCCACCCATTGTTTACATCTAGAGATATGAGGTAAGGTTACTGCAGTTGTGCAAAAAATGACGTTTTAACATTAAAAAAAAACCTCAACTAAAACAAAGCATTTTTGTTTAATGAATGTCACAAAATACCAAATACCACAAAAAGAAACCAGCAAAGCACAAATAAAGCCATAAACAGAATAACGTATTCTGAGGGAATTAAATTCCTGCCATTTTGGGAAGGGCCTGATGATGGCGAACGTGCACAGGACTCGTTTGCTTACAGTAACCCCATAAAAGTTGAAGAAATCACTTTGAAGAAACACGAAAGGTAATTTCATAACTGCCAGCTACAAAATAAACCTTCGCAAAAAATAAATAAATCACTGCATAAAGATGAATGACAGCAACATGATAAGCCTAGACTGAAAATACGGGTTTGCATTCAATGAATCATTGCAAAGGGGGGCAGAAGCTAACCAGCTAACAAATAAAGCTAATTTGCTCATTCTGTACTTAAACACAAATATACATAGGGGAAAAAATGAACATTGATTAAATTGCGACTGCATTTACGCACAAAAGGCTGCACTCACCGATCAGGATCCAGCGGGAAACTAAAGAAGGAAACGTTGGACTGGTCCGCACTCTGCTTGCAGTTTGCTGCGGCACAGCATTCGGGCATTTTGGACTTAATCATAATGAATATTGCATTGCATGGATCCTCCAGCGCAAAATGAGATGAGTTGACAGTAAAAAGAGTGCGCGCGCTTCTACATAGATTTCACGCTATCGGGCGATTTTTCCAATCGTCGCATGCATTCTACTGGAACTTGCTCATGGCCGAAATGTTGCTACTTTCACATAGGAATCAACAACCAGGAAGAACACCTATGTAGAACGGAAATGGACTAAACTGAGGACGGATCCCCCCCAAAATAAATCTATCGTCGTCATTCGTTCCCCTTCTCGCGTGCATTTACAAAATATGTATAAAAAAATGCAGCACAAATGATTAAAAAATACAATGTAAGTGATAACTCAAATACAAATTGTTTCCCGTCTCCACGAGGCGCCAAAGCGGGGGGGTTTTGTAACCAACGTGAACATTCGAGGTCACACCCATTTAATAACACTTAATATTTAAGTCATAACTATTTTATAGGTATAAGTATGCATGCAACAATTACTTTAACCCATTTAATCCCACCGGTAACCATTTGAAGGATAAAATAAAAGTTGTTGATGTAAACTACACAGAGTTGTCAACAATAAAACAGGTTCCAACTGTCTTGATTTCATGTTAACAACATTTCATATTATGGCTACAGATTTTTAATTTCGGTTTGATCTTCTAAAATAAATAAATAAATAAATATATAAAAATATTTATTCTAATTTTAAATTATATTAATATTTAAATCGATTTATATGAATTATGTTTGGTAGTTATTGTTTCCTATTTTACTATTCTACTTTGGAGTGTTGTAATTAAGTGATTTAATGTTTTTGAAACCTTTTTAGAAAAGGCATGTGGTTTGTTTAGTAAAAGGATTTGAACTAGTTTTTCTAGGAGTATAACATGCTTTACTTAGCTGAACTTAAATGTGTGAATAAATAAATTATTTAATATGGCATCTTGAAGCTGTAATCAAAGGTCTCAGGATTAATAATGTACCAATAAAATAACCAAGCTTTGTGATATGACAATATAAATCTTTAGTAAATGCAATATGCATACAAAATAAATGTTTATGTGCATGAGATAATAATTGAAAATTCAATACATAACCGTTAAATCTGTAATGCATATTTCTAAATTATCTATAGAAATATATAAATAATATTAAATGTAATAATACAGTGTCTAAAGGAAATCACAATTTATCTGACAGTCCAAATTGATTTAATATAAAATTATACCAAAGATGAAGAACAGAAAACATAAGATATTTATATTTTTGCAGAAATGTTTTTAATTCTGAAAACCACATAGGACAATTTCAAGACACATTCACGCAGCTGGACAGGAAAATATATTTTTAATGTTTTCAAATCAATTGGGAGTACATGTATATTTACAATGTTAAATGAAACAGTAGGACAATAAGAAAAGGATTGAGTCCTGGTAATCTTGGCTGACTGTACATGAAAAGCAAAAGTAACAAAATTATAGCTGCAAAATTACAAACTGCTGATTGACAAGCAGAGTCATCATACTGCCATAAATAAGACTGTACTGCTCCATGTAATCAATCATGTTTCTCCGATGGCTCACTATCTGGATACATTTTCAAGTATGTCTCCACCATGTTGTCCAAATCATGCTTAATGGTAGAGTTAATATAGAACAGGGCCATACTCTTGTTTCTGTGATGCACGGGTGTATCTTCCAGGTATATTGTCAGTCGTTGTTTCGCCGTGCTGCAATTCTCATTTGTCAGAGCAAAGACCGGCAGATTGTACAGGACTTTCAGGAGAGCACACACATTGGGGAAGAACTTCACATCGGACAGCTGAAGTGTCTCGTAGATGGTCGATGGCAATACAACATCTTTACCTCCATGCTTCCATTTGATCTTCCAGCAGTGCAACTCGGCAGGAAAGGTGTCCGGGTTCAGCAGGTCATCTTTATAAATGTCTGCACTGGTCTCCTCTGTGGTGTTGAACTTCAACTGTCCCATGATGGCAGGGACAAGTGACAAGGACTTCAAGGCCTTCAGATGATTTTCAGAGAAAAGGTCAGCGAGCTCCTTAATCACATGGGTGACCACAGGAAGGGTGACTTGCTCTTTATAATAGATTTCAGGTTGGATTTCCTCACCAGACGTTGGTCGTTTTCTGAAGTACAGCCTGGGAACTTTCACCGGGATTTCAAGGGCTGCAGCCAGGTTGACAGCCTCCTCGAACCAGAACTCATGGTAGACCTCAATATTATCGTAAACCTCATTCAGAGAATGCAGAACAGCAGTTAGACTGTTAGATGCGAAGAAGACCTCATTCGTTTGCCCTTGCAGATTCTTACCAAAGGCTCTGGAGAAAGAAAGGGCGTTTTTCAGCACCACTAACGTCATGACGAATTCAAAATCGGCCAATGCCTCGGATATGATGAAGGCGCTGTGCGCCACTTCATCGTTCCATTTGTGATCTTCGTTGTCATGGACGCTATCCATGCAAAGCAGGAGAGACTCCAGGAGGTCAACAGCTACTTCAAATGTATCGTGCTGCTCGGTCCACTTCGAGGAACACGCCTCCTTGAGGACACTGGCTTTCTCTTCATTTCCCTGGTAGTAGATCGAAATAGCACTTTCCAGCTGATTTTGCAACAAGGGCGATTTACTGAAAAATGCATCCAGCTTTTTCAGGGTAGACATGACGAGATGCACTCCTGTGAACGTCATTGTGTTCGCCAGGCAGATGTTCAAGGAGCAATTGGAGCTAGGGGTGAGAACGGCTAATGGGTGTAGCTCAGCTATTCTGGCCACCACTGCTTTGACCTTTGTAGCGGACACACCAGAACACAAATACGCCTGTCCTCTGCAATACTGCATGTCCAGGCCACATTTCTCAGTCACTTCAGCAACAAGCCTCTCGGTGATAATCTCCACATCACCTTCGAACAGCAGGAACCCGACGAATTCCTCCCGGAGGCTGTTGGTTTTGTCCACAAAACGTACGAACAATGGGAGATGGCTCTCTCTGCCTATCTCAACCAGGTTGTCTACAACCAAAGAGAAGAAGCGTCCTTCTTTAACATCAGCCAAAAGCTCTTCACGAATGCACTTTTCCATCACTTCCAGCATCTGCTGCAATTGAGTGGAGGAGCAGTACTCGAGGTTTACAGGCGACCCCTCAAACTTCTTTCTGAGGAATTCGTCACCTGCGTTGATCCGGTACTCCAACAGTGCCTGGAAGTTGCTGGGAGTGAAGCTTTTGCTTCTGGGTTCTTTGTCAGAGTGCCCATGCAGAGGGATGTTCTGTGTGCCCATCATCACAACAACATCAAACAGAGACTTGAGATACTCTTTATTCAGCATTTCCTCATCAATGACCTGAGGGCTGCAGTCAACCCCATCACCATTTTTGCTCGCACTGATCTCTTTGGTTGTTGTCTCACTATTATCTTTAGTTTCCTCACTTTGGGAGTCTGCTGAAAATGTAAAAACAATATTTGTGTAAATTTAGTAATTATTTTGTATTGTGGAATACATGTACATATAAACATGTAAATATGTGAGAAAAATTATATTGCAGTGCCTAGATAGTTCTGAATCATAAAACAAAGACACAAACAAAACACAAAAGCAACTCACATTTATTCTTCTTCGCTTCAGGGGCATCCTTATTTTCAGTCTGTTAAAGAATTTGGTATGTTTTGAATAAATCACTCACATTCAGTATTTAGACATAATTGAATTTCAAGAGACAAGCATAATACAGTAAACCATCAACATAGGTTAAAACATACTGAGCAAATATTACCTCATTATTTGACCGTTTGAAGGAAGGATTGTCAAATATGGTTGGTACCGCAGTATCCTTCAGCACAGTCCTGAAAGGGCTCTGGGTAATAATCACAATAATGTACAATGCAATATGTTAGTAATCGCATGCAATTTACTGATGGGAAGTCATCATGTCAAGCTGTAGCGTCCAATAGTTGTACATGCTATACTAATCTATACAGCAATTTCTAATATTTGTATAATTACTATAGATGCATTTTTTGGAATTTTAGATTTTGAAAAATATTACATTTAAGTGTAACAGCACCTAAAACATACCCTTTCCATTATACATAAATTTATGTAATTTTAAAGGTTTTCCAACTAATTTAATAACTTTAAAGTATAATTTTAAGTACCTTAGAAAACTACCAATTCATAACTTACAGTTTTGGTGATCAAGTTAGGTTCAAAGTGCCTTGCACACAGTCTGTGATATTTGTTCAGATGGTCAGGTGTTTTGTCTTTCAGGTCTGAGCGACTGCAGTTTTCCACCCACTTCTTACATCTAGGGAAGAAATATGATATGAACGGAGCATCATAGCAGTTATTAAGTACAATGATGTAAACATGTAAGATTGTATCTGTGTAATACAATCTATATAGTGCCTATTTTTGTTTTTACTGTATTACACAACTGAGATCAATAAAGTTCATATACAGTAAATGACAGATGAGTACATTCAATATGTGTTGTAACAGCCAGTTGGGCTAACATAATAGACATCCCTATCCAATGTGAACAATATAAATGCTGAGTAAAACTGGGCTGTCTGGTGAATAACTCCCAGTTCTGTAATAATACTTTGTGTAAGTTAGCTGTAGTAAGTTATATAAACACTATTTGATATATGACAGACTTCCATCTGATCTTTAAGCAAGCTAACTAGCTCAGGAGAGCTCTGCATAGTCTTTACTGGCAAATAAATAAAGTTAATTGAAAGTTAAACGCGAAATCCCATCGTCTCGCAAACAAAGAGTAAGATAGATGAGGAAAACGTGTGTAAAACCTCTCAGGGTCCCGTGGAAACCTGAAGAACGCCAGCACCGAGTGAGTGCTGTTCCTGTAGCAGTTCAGCGCCGCGCAGAAATTAGGCATCGTGCGTTCACTCTGAGTCGAATCTTAATAGCGAATCCAGTTCATTTGACTCACTGTTATGATATTCCGCTCAGAAAGTTCTAAAATTTTAGTTTTAGAGACTAATAAAGCGGTAAATTGATCTGCACTCTAGTGCTTTGTGTGGCCTGGAGGAGAAGCGCGTTGGAGTTAGTCTCCGTCCCACAATGCTTTGCTCTCGCAACGCGAGTTCAAATTCCCAGCCAATCAGCGTGCGCTTACAGGAGAAATTCGCGGCATTTAGGGAGGAACCTGAATAGATAAGAAAAAAAATACTTGAATGAGCAATTTATAAAGTACCGCTCTCCCAAAATGAAAAAAAAAAAAAAAAAAACTTCACTTTCAAAAGAAAAAGTCCAGTCACCATTTAATTTCCTTGCATCTCTTATATAATAAACATGAATGGAAACTGTCATTCTGCACATCTCTATTTGTAATTTACAGAAACCAACAAGACAGTGAATAAACTACATTTGTCATTTTGAACAAATAAACCATTTAGTAAGTGCATGAGAGATAAAAATCCAATACTTCTAGTATGTTAATAATGACACTGAGGACTTTTTTTTTTACAATGAAATATTCTTTATTCTTCAGAGTGGTTAAAACAGCTCAATACAATGCTCATCTTGTCTTTAAAAAGACATGGTCAGTGTGGGTTGAATTAAATCTTCATTTGAACAAAGCTTAGGTTTATTAAAATGATAATGACTACTGTACGTTCAAAAAACAAATACACATTTAAAAGTGAGAAAATGAACAAATAACATTTGCAGCATCTTAAACATCTTACAAAGAGAAATTACATAAGTGGAAGGCAACATTCTTTGGTTTGATAATTTTTTGATACTGCCCAAGACCAGACCAACAACAAAACAAATCCTACTTTTTACAACCGTGTCAATTCTCTCCCCAACAAAAGGAGCGGAGTCAAAATGCAACAAAATACAGAAATAGCTCTTTATATATATATACACACACTGCATGAGCCTTATGTTAGCATAGCATTTTTTTTTACAATAGTGCCTATAAATCAAATTATTGTCCTTAAACTTAAGAAGCCATTGCAGTTAATAGATTACTCCATGTAGCAGCCAAATGCAACAAACACTTATTTCTTAAAATATTAAAATAAAGCATTTTTAATAGTGTTACATTGAATACTTCAAATGTAGGTGTTATGTGTGCTATAAATGTCCCATTTGAAAGTGACACTAGTGTTTTATCAGCTTATATTGTTTAACTGCATACTTTTGCAAAGTCTACAGGCTGATCAGGAAGGTCTTCGAGGAGGGCTGGGTTTTTTCTGTAGATGTAAGCACTCGCATCTGCATCATCCATCTGCACCAGCTCAGCCAATGAGGAGACACAAGTGTCATGGTCGTTCAGCATACCTGGCAGACGAGAGGACTTGCGCTGGATTCGTGTTGATCGTCGCACAGGTGTCAGAAACTTTAGGTCTTTGATTGTGCTTTTACGTCGCGAGCCACTGGCGGGTGCGGTTTCGCAATCGATTCTCTTTTTCACACTGAAAGTGCATGAAGAGAAAACTAAATTAATATTTAAACATCATAAGGCCCGTCCACACCTAGGACAATAACTATAACAATAATTCTAAAGTTTTAATAATCATTCTAATTACCCCAAACTCACCTTTGCAGATATGGAGTCGTTTTCACATTGTATTTCACAATGGAAGCCCCTTCCATCTCTGGAGTGGCACTCCTCATCTCATCATCACTGTCAAATGCCTTTTTCTCCTTAGGTTCCTGATCATCATCCTCAATCTTTATGCCAGCCTTCTTAGTGTCTTCTGTAATGTCGCTCTCTGACCTTTCCTCATATCTCAGTTCGTCCTCTTCCAGAATTTCAAATACTTTATCCATTTCGTGCTCCTCCACTTGTCCTTCCATACTTTCCTCTGCCAATGCATCAGCTCTGTCAGCATTTATGCCTGTCAAGAAAGGGCAAAAACATGAGCAATTTATGAAAATCACATCACCACTACAAATTGGTTTACTCTAGTAATACTATACTAGAATTAATTTTCAATTACTGCATAAAGAATACACATGAGACTCACCATCTTCACAGGATGAGGGTGTCTCCATTGCCTCTAGTTTATCACACAAGTTTATCACCAACTACAAAACAGAAATAAGTTATAAAATGACTATACACATGATCGAGTGCATGTATATGTATGACAAATAAGACTTGTAGTTCTTACCGACTCCATCCTTATCTCTGGGTCGACCGGCAGATCCATGTCACTGTTGTCCAGAAAGTCTAGTGTGGTATTCATAATATTGCTTGCTCCGCAAGAATACACTAGTTTATTGTCGGGGACTTTAATATTATCAGTTTGGTTGTTGGTCTGCAATGCAGGGGTTGGTTTTACAGCCTCAGTTTGGATGACAGGATTAGACTTGGCACCAATTGGGGCTTTGGCTCTAGTTTTAGGCTGTGGAGCTGGTTTTTGTGAAAAGATTGCTGACTTTTCTGAGACCGGAGGCCTCTTCAGAGTCTTTCCCTTAGATGCCAGCCACTCTGCAAGCTTTGCTCTGAAAGCAGAATATAAATGAAACATTAGGCAACCACATTAATATATCCTCTGCTATCAGTGCACTGTCACACTTGTCTATCTATAATTGATGAGGTTTTGCATGCAGGATATGACTGAAGTTTCTAAAATAAACAACAATTCAAAAGTTTGGTATAATGTTTTTTTTTTTTTTTTAAGTCTCTTATGCACACCAAGGCAACATCTACATTTATTTGATAAAAAATAATTACAAATTAAAATAACATTTCAATACATTTTACAAACTAATTTATCCCTATGATAGCTAAGATTCATTCAGGGTAACATGACCCTCCAGAAATCATTTGAATAAGCACATTTTCTTATTATCACCATTTAAAACAGTGCTGCTTGATATTTTTTCTGGAAACCATGATATATTTTTATCCAGGTTTATTTGCAATTTTTATATTACTGTCACTTATGATTCATTTAATGCATCCTTGCTATATAAAAGTATTAGTTTCTTTGTCTTTTTAATTATAATAATCTTATCTTCTTAACTTTTTAATGGCAGTGTATACAACTTACCTTCTCTCTTCAGCGGTATTCATTTGCACTTTGTATTGGCTGATAGTACTAGTAACAGGCCTGCGGACATTCTGTTCAAAGGTGGCTGGTTTGGGTTTCGCCATCTCTTGCTTATGTGAAGCGGTGGGTCTGATGGCCGAGCGGCCTGTAGCCAGAGGGGCTGGCCTGGGGGGAACACAAACCCGCGGGGCACCTGCTTGAGAGATGGAGCCTGGGACCTTCTGAAGTATTCGATTATGGGAAACTGACTTCTGGACTGGTTTTCCTGTGGCATTTAGCTGGACATCAGAAACAGATTTCGGTCTAGATACGTTGACTCTGGGTTTAGTGGACGCCGGCAGGGAAGTAACAGACTTGGACCGGACTTTAGGCAATTCAGGTTTTGGAATCACTTTCTTTTCTGTGGTCTTCGCATCACCACTGGGTTTTCTGAAACAGTCTATTTTAGACTGTACCACACGGCCCTTATATACACCAGGTTTGGATTTCTGAATGGCAGAGGCAGTAGAAGGTGGTTTTTGAACTTCTTCCACAAGCTTCCTGTGTCTTACAGTCTGCTGCGTACGGAAGGCCTGGCTTAGTGTGTTGCGCTTAGTAGGATCAGCATCATTAGTTTTGGTCTTCGGTCTAACATCCTTTTCTCTCTCTGTTTTTCCAGAGTTATCCTCCTTAAGATCATTCTTTGACTGAAGAGGTGCAGATTTATTTATCACTCTTTGTTTTGATACAATACTGCAGACTTGTTTTTTTGGGCCACAAACTGGTTTATTGTTCTCCTTGTTATTCTAAATAGAAGTAATAAAAGAGCAAAATTGACCAAACTACATTTCATGCATACTTAGACATATTTTACACATGTACACATGAGAAATAAATGTTCTAAATCTATGAAAGAGCTGGTCTGCTTCACAAAATGCAATGTTACCTTTCTCGTCACCACCGACTCCATTCTGTGTATCAGGGAAAGGACAGTTCTTCAAAGATGATGATCTTCCCTGCTGAACATCACATTGTTATAATGGTCAAACAAGCAAAACAAGAAAAGATGTCTCAAGGTTACCTGCCCAACGTTCCACTTGTACCCCTCCCCCTCTAAGTGTATTAGATTGAAATACTAATAAAGTATTTATTAATATTTTAAATTAGCTTTTATTTTTTATTTTATTTTAAGTTTTAGACATTTTGTTGTTCTTGATTTCTCTTTTATTAATAGTTATAAAATACATGATTAATTGGGACTTTTTATAACTGCATATTAGTAGCCGACAGACAATAGTAGCCGACAGACAATACCTCACAAGGTTCCTGCGTTTAATAAAATAGGCAAAATATGCAATACAATCTCAATTAATTCATTATTGAAGTGAATGCTAGATCTGTCAATATTTATGACAAATATTTGACATGACAGATATATTTTTCTATCTGATGACACTAGATGCTAGGTAAGAGTAAACCATACTTTGTTAGAAAATGGAAACATGTGGTGGTTGCACTCAGACATATATGATACCTATAAACATGTTGAACATATTAACTAAAAAAAATAATCAGCGGGTTTATACCAGTAACGTTAACTTACTAAAGAATCAGTAAGGAGTCCCTATTATTCTAACACGCTTCAAAAAGATCATGGCAATACTCACAAATCAATGCTAACGGTTGACAAAACATCATCTACTTACGTTATCTGAGGCTTCTTCAATCAGTCAGGCAAGACAAGTATCGGTATCTCAGATTAAAAAGTGAATTTGAAGAGCATTTATCCTAACATTCAAATACAGAGCACGCTATTTCAAACAGAGATTTGAGTTCAGCGCGGCGAACTGTCGGATTGGCGATGACCGTTTGTGAGTCACTCTGGCCGACGAAATGTATTGGCTGCTTCTGATCACGTGATAAAAATAAAATCGGCCCCACCCCTAACTGGGTGCTGCCTGTTTTGAACCTAAATAAAATTCCTCTAACTGCTCAATGTTTGGGCGAACGAACCCACTTGACCTAAACTCCAGTCTAATCACATTAATGTTTAATGAAATGTTTAAAAAGATGAGAGGTAAATTGTGTACAAGGTTCTTGCTAGGCAAATAGCACACGCGCAAGGACAATGACGTATCCAACATGGTGGATGTAGAGTGTCTTTGAATATATTTATAAATACTACACACCTGCATCATAACCTACCTACAAATACAGTCAAAAGTTTGGACGCATTCGCAGTTCGTCTACTTGTCCACATGGGACATACAAAATCACATTCAGCCACAAGATGGCAGAAGATTCAACAATCTTGATGTCCTTGGCTTAACCAGCTCTACGATATTAGAAACCCATTAACAGTATGACTGTAAAATGTGCCTTCATTTCAGTGTGTGATAATGAGTAAATAAGGAGCTTATATGTCTCCAACTGTGACCTCAAATTGCTTCCCTCGAGGTTTCCACTTTAATTAATGCAATATATAATTCATGAGACATTCTGCAGACTGCATGGTTATTTGAGGTCTGCCACATATGGTCATTTATGCCCTTTATTCATTTTAAATAAAGAAGGGCAACTAATTTACCATGTATGTAATTGTGTGTCTGGACTCATTTCGATACCAAAAAGAAGGTTGGATAACCAAGCAAGCATGATCAACATTTTGGTTATTCTGTTTAGGTGGACATGGGCCTCGAAAAGCATTGTTTTCAGTTATGCACAATAAGATTGAAAATAGACATGGACCTACTTATTCGCTAAAATTTACTTTTTATATATATATATATATATATATATATATATATATTTAAATGTTATTCAGTCCTGATGTTACAAGAAGGGGAAAAACTATAATGAAACGGGGTTTATAGTTGCTCACCTTTAAAAATGGAAACATCTTTATGTAGCCCTTCAAACTTCACATATGACTCTAAAAACATCAAAAACAAAAATCAACCATTCCCTGTTTTGTATTTAATCTACACTAACACTAAACCTTGTCACATACTATCAGACAACTTCTGTGAGGGATAATATAATTGCTACCTTTTTGTCACACTGCAGACTTGCTCTCTTTTTTTTTTTCAAATGAAATGCATCTTGAGTCTTAAAGTCACCATGAAATCAAAATTGACCATTCTTTCTTTTTTTTTTTTATGGAATATTGCAGAATTTGTTAAATAATATTATCATGCTATTATTGAATATATTATATGTGCATATCATTACTTTTTTCCCTTTTTTCTTGTTTGAGAAACCGTTTGTGGCGAGCAGGACGAGGTCGAGGGACGTGAGAGAACGGTGCGAGGCCGGTGGCGTGATTGATAAGGAGTGACACCTGTGCGACGCACTGGTCTCGTATCTCTCATGGAGGAGCGAAGCATAAAAAGGAGGAGCGACGGCAGAGAAGATCGAGAGAGGAACAGGCCTGATTTTATGTTATGTTTCGTATCTGTTCTGTCTGGCCAGCAGTCGTCCGTGAGGGGCTGCTGGCTTATACTTTCGTTTTTGTATTGGTTTATTTTATTATTAAAAGTTGTTCGCCAGTTCCCGCCTCCTTTTTCCCATAACATCTAAGTTAACCTCGTTACACCCAATGATCTACACTCACCTAAAGGATTATTAGGAACACCATACTAATACTGTGTTTGACCCCCTTTCGCCTTCAGAACTGCCTTAATTCTACGTGGCATTGATTCAACAAGGTGCTGAAAGCATTCTTTAGAAATGCTGGCCCATATTGATAGGATAGCATCTTGCAGTTGATGGAGATTTGTGGGATGCACATCCAGGGCACGAAGCTCCCGTTCCACCACATCCCAAAGATGCTCTATTGGGTTGAGATCTGGTGACTGTGGGGGCCATTTTAGTACAGTGAACTCATTGTCATGTTCAAGAAACCAATTTGAAATGATTCGAGCTTTGTGACATGGTGCATTATCCTGCTGGAAGTAGCCATCATAGGATGGGTACATGGTGGCCATAAAGGGATGGACATGGTCAGAAACAATGCTCAGGTAGGCCGTGGCATTTAAACAATGCCCAATTGGCACTATAAGGGGCCTTAAGTGTGCCAAGAAAACATCCCCCACACCTTTACACCACCACCACCAGCCTGCACAGTGGTAACAAGGCATGATGGATCCATGTTCTCATTCTGTTTACGCCAAATTCTGACTCTACCATCTGAATGTTTCAACAGAAATCGAGACACATCAGACCAGGCAACATTTTTCCAGTCTTCAACTGTCCAATTTTGGTGAGCTCTTGCCAATAGTAGCCCCTTTTTCCTATTTGTAGTGGAGATGAGTGGTAATCGGTGGGGTCTTCTGCTGTTTTAGCCCATCCGCCTCAAGGTTGTGCGTGTTGTGGCTTCACAAATGCTTTCCTGCATACCTCGGTTGTAAAGAGTAGTTATTTCAGTCAAAGTTGCTCTTCTATCAGCTTGAATGAGTCTGCCCATTCTCCTCTGACCTCTAGCATCAACAAGGCATTTTCGCATGCCACAGGACTGCCGCATACTGGATGTTTTTCCCTTTTCACACCATTCTTTGTAAACCCTAGAAATGGTTGTGCGTGAAAATCTCAGTAACTGAGCAGATTGTAAAATACTCCAAAACCAAAACCATGACACGCTCAAAATTGCTTAAATCACCTTTCTTTCCCATTCTGACATTCAGTTTGGAGTTCAGGAGATTGTCTTGACCAGGAGCACACCCCTAAATGCATTGAAGCAACTGCCATGTGATTGGTTGATTAGATAATTGCATTAATGAGAAATTGAACAGGTGTTCCTAATAATCCTAGGTGAGTGTATATAGAATGACTATTCTATAGAATGTATAACTCTACAGAATGTCATTCTATATAGATCAGTGGTTAGACGTTTCACTCAGATATACATCACAATAGGGAAGAAAATACATTTTTTTAATGTCGACTTTAAGACTGAAAAACAAAACATGGCTTTTGCCCTGAATTACAGGTGATGCTAGTTGCCGAAAATAGCTAGCTGCTGATATGATATGGTAGATGTTGGAGTTGACAGATTTCGTAAAATAGTGTATGGGCATTGGGCACAGAATCCGATTCTTTAGTTTCAGACTATGAATACTATGACTATGAAGACTTACAAGCATCGCCAAGCAACAAAGGCACATGTTTCTGCATGAGTTTGTGTCCAGAAAAAACTTGAATGTCTGGTATAGTGTGTGATCCTCAGTCATTTAGTGTATGTTGCCTACTGTCTACTATGTTTAAAATATGAACAGATTTTAAGTGTATTCCAGCCTTCCAGTTATAGATTGTTGTGAAATGACCTCAGATAAGTTCATCATTTCTATTCAGATCCATTCACACTAAGAACGATAATAAAGATACTAGATTGATAACTATTAGTGTCCACATGATAACGCTCTGCTTATTATAGTTTTATCATCGGCTGCTTTAAATGCTTGCGCTCCTCAAAGTTGAAAGGATTCAGATTGGCGTCAGATTGCGATACCACACAAGTCTAAAACAGTGTTGTGAATATGAAATTTCTGGCCAAAGGCATTTGGCCATCTTATTCAAAGACATACCTGATTCGAGGCAATACAGGTGTAGGAGCAATGGGACATGGACCATAGTGAGAGTAAAGTGTCCAACAAAACTATTGAGGTAAGAAGAAATCACAGAGCAGTGATAAGATGAGTTAAATACATATAGACAGCTTGTTTTCCCTGAAGTCAGCCAGATTCTGCTTGTCTTTGCTGAACAAAGTGATACATTTGTCAAAACTCCACCATGTGTGACATTGATTTTCGGTTGCCTCACATTCACTGCAGCTCTCCACCATTGGCCTGTTCTTCTCACTGACAGGTTTAGCTTAATCAAGGAGGAAACTGTCTGAACCTTTCCTTCAATCAGTCAAGTGTTAAACCAGGGGGAGGTTTGATGAAATGCTGTGATTATCAATAACAGTTAATCTTATTCAGGCAGGCATATGCATTCCTAAAACAACAGCTGACTGCAGTGTGTGACGGTTTGCTGATGGTGCTAAATGGGAACAGCAGATCGTCAATAACTTCTGATCAGCCTTTACATCTTCCTGAGGTGTGGATCCCTGCAGTTTCACATTCCAGCGGAGAATTCTCCAGCACTGCATCTCCCTGTCGGAAATTAACACTAGGCAATCCATCATTCGAAAAGAGACAGATACATGCAGGTTAAAAATACACAGATCATGCAGATAAGAAATAAGTCTATGTTTAAGGTTAAAATAAAAGGCATTAAAAACACAAATGCACTAACATGAATGATTATGCTCAACAACTGAGTTTAAATCACAGTATTTATTTACAAGTGAAATATAATGGACATTTATGCATGTGATATATAAAAGTTGTAAATAACAGACAAATATATCAGACAATATATTGACAAACATACAATTGGCAAATACAGTCTGTTTGAGATGTAGATTGTTGCAGTGGAGACATTTAAGTCAATAACAGGACATGATTGAATGCATAATATAGAATAGGTTAATTTTAATATCACAATGTACTAAAATACAACAACTTAAGCCACCAAGAATACTGTTCTAACACAAACACAACAGATAAATGATTGTAATACAGTAAGTCAATTTCGACTAAAAAGGTCAAAAGTCAATAGGTCATTTGACATTTCTTTTTGATCCCTTCAAATGCAAAAGAGTCCAATGCAGGTCACAGAAAAAATCTCAAGAGGGAACTGCTGTGGAAAGGTCAACGTTCAGTCATGTCTCCTTGTATATGATAAGTGTTAGGGAAGCGGACTGGATGTACAAGCTGTCTGAATCGGAGAATGATAGTCATGCCTATATATGTGGTGTTCATAGTTTCCTCTACTGTTGTTTTGTCTTCCACATGTTTAGTAAGGGTAGTGTTTCTGTTTCTTCCCTGCGAAACATGCCATCCACGTGCACAACAGCATGGCCAGCACAGCCCCAGCCCCGGTGCAATAATAAGCCCATCCGATCTCACAAGAACCTGGAACAAAAATAAACCACATATTCAAAAGTTGGCCAACCTATTTTTAAACAAAAATAAAATGTTTTCATGTATTTTAATATATATATAATGTGCAAAATCTAATTTTGAAATTTATCAAAAATACAGTAAAAACAGTAATATTGTCAAAAGGTATTACAATTTAAAATAACTGTTTTCTATTTGAATATATTGTTTAATGTGATTTATTTCTGTGATCAAAGCTGAATTTTCAGCATCATTACTCAAGTCTTCAGTGTCACATGATCCTTCTGAAATCATTTGAATATGAGGATTTGGTGCTCAAGAAACATTATAAATGTCTTACTGTCACTTTTGATCAATTTAATGAATTCTTGCTGAATAAAAGTATTAAGTTCTTAAAAAAAATCTTACTGATGCCAAACTTTTAAATGGTAGAGTATATAAATTAATAAGTCTCATATAATGTAGATTTATATCTAATATTTTAAATTTGAATATTGGTACACCCCTACTTTGCCTTATAGGCCTAAATTATAATGTGAAATTTTGTGTCTCAATATATATATACCAACGTACCAAGATCGAACTGGTCAGAACTGTTGCTGCAAGTCTGTCTGACCTCTTCACTGTCCCATCCTAAAGGATACAGGGCACATCCAGATCCGATCAGCAGCCCTGCGGAGAAAAAAAACACACTCTGAATACAAAGAGACCCAAACATAAACAAGAAGTAGAACTTTAAGACATGACTAAGAGAGCTCACATAGTTCCCCGCTATGAGAAGAGCGTGATATCTCCTGAAAAATAGATGATAGCTATGAAAGCCATGATAGCTTAACGCATTTTGTCATCGGTCTGAAAAGCTATTATTTGCTTTACTCCAAACAACGCAGGATCATTAGCTTGTTTTTTCCCATTTGACACAGATACTCTATCACACGCAAATGCAAACACACACCTCCGCAGAGACAATAAAGCACAAATCTTGTTTTCATCTGGGCTCAAGATCCAAAAAGCCATGAAAATATGATAATGAATGCAGCAAGTAGCTTATTTATAAACGAGCTTCTTGGGAATTATCTCATATTTCCCCTTTTATGTTCTTACCAATTCAGCAAAAATAAACAGGCATGTAATTCCCACCAGAAATATATAAAACTGTAGTTTCACTGTGGCTCCTCCTCTCTAGTGATCTCTAAATCCTTACCAGAATGTTTCCTAATAAAATAAAAAAAACAGCAAACCATGTGCCTTCATCTATTTCAATGCCAGGCTCTTTTTCTCAGTGATACAATATATATATATATATATATATATATATATATATAGAGAGAGAGAGAGAGAGAGAGAGAGAGAGAGAGAGAGAGAGAGAGAGAGAGAGAGAGAGAGAGAGAGAGAGAGAGAGAGAGAGAGAGAGATTACATGAAAATAATAGATATACAGTGACTTAGCCTTGTCTAACCGTGTGCATGGAACATATTTAGCAGTTAGAGCTGTTGTGTGCATACTATGTGTGCCGTGTAATGTTTGGTTCTCTTTGTGTCTGCTTTCAAATGATGGGTGTGTGATCATCTCAAGTTGTCTGTGCAGAGTAGTTTTGGTCTGAGATAATGAAAGGACAGAGGACTGAACACAAAGACCACTTCCACACTGCCGTGCAAGCTAAATCCTAGTAACAAAGATTATTCTTTGGAATGAAGCACTTTCATTTGAACGTATACTTTGATGTAATGGATATTCTTTGATATAAAATAAGTCTAGATTCCGACATTATTATTCAAGTTCTATAGGAATCGCTCCTTGTTATACGTTTCAAAACTCGTCTTTGTCTTTAAAATTCTTCAAATGTCTTCTTTTCCCTGCATCCATTCAAGCAGGCCTGAACATCCATTACACTGAGTCAGGCACTTATAAAAATGACATTCTACTTCAGAGTTCAAAATGACAAAGGAATAAAGAGAGAAGGGAAATTGCCTTTTACGTGCTTCACTTCCCAGTATCCTGCAAACAGAGAAGTTATAAACGAGTAATCGATAAGTCGATATTGGGCAAGTTTATTATTATGTGGATGTGAGAGCATGAAAAGAATGCCAACTTATGCAGAAATTAACTTTATGGATTGCAGCGGCATACTCATTTCACCCGCTGGCACGTAGTTGAACACGTATGGTAAGGTTGCGAGTACAGCAGTTCTCCTTGACAAAACCAAGACAAAAATGGACTGTTGCAGTGAAGCGAGGAGGTCCTTTGGTCACAGAAAAGGTGAGGAAAAATTGACAGTGATAAAGTGAATAAAAGGGACGGAGAGCTGCACACTCAGAATATGAAAAAAGCAGCTTATTGGCCTGCAATGGGCTTCTGCTTGCACTGTGTTTTCAAAGTCATAATTACCACTAGCATTGGGAAAGTTCTTAAATAGTTATACATGCCCGAAGCTGAATACCTCATCCGGAAAAGCACAGAAATTGAATAGCACATTCTACGGAGCCCCTAAAAGGACATGGTTTGGCTTGTGAAGGTAGGTTACATTACATTTATTGCCCAGAGGATTTGATGCGCAACAGGTCTTATTTGGATTTTAAGGGTGCGCAACAGATAATATATTTGTCAGCATCACTGACAAATATATTATCTTGTAAAATGTGTGGTCAGAACAGCTGCTTCCTATTCACTGAGTACGTGATCGCGAATTTGAAATCAAAAGTGAAAAGCGTGCGCACATTCCAAAGCGATTCCGGTAACACTTTATTTGAATGTGTCCCTGTTACAGTGTACTTATACATTCAAGTACTGAGTAATGGTAATTAACTACGTGTACATACTATATGGTTAGGGTAGGATTAGGGTTTGGTTTAGGGTTGGTTGAATACAATTATGCCTAATTTATGGTTATTACTACAGTAAATACATGTAATGTGTAACAAGGACACAGTAAAATAAAGGGTTACCGCAATTTCAATACCTAGCATATATTGGTTACGACTCCGATGCCTGCAAATTATATACAATACAATATAAATATTTCCTCAATCTCATATTTTTCCATTACCACGTCCCTTTAGGGGTTCCGTAGAATGTGTTATTTCCTTTCCGAATTTTGTATTCGGCTTCAGGCACACCCTTAGTGCATACTTACAAAAGTTAATTTTAATCGAAGTGTGTGCACTAGGTAGAATTCACTAGAAAAATGTACTACACAACTAGACTAAACCAGACACTATGCATTACAAATGTAGCATAATAATAAGTAGAATGCGTAACAAAAATAGTATGCATTGCACTAGAAAGTCTACATTACAAAAAAAAACTATGCATAAAATCACTTGGTAGAGTGCATGAAATTGTGCGCAAAGCTGACTAGTTGCAGTTGTGCATGTGAGTAATGTATGCTGGATCTGAACTGATGTAGCACACAATTTTTTTTATCTAAACAAAGTGAAGAAAACATTGGAGAGTTTGAATTATTAGATAATGATCTCATGAAATGGCATGTGTGTGTTTACTTCATATGTGTTTGAATAACAGGATGAAAAGGAAAACCATTATGTGTACTGGGCAAAGTCTCTTATCTGTAGCTGCTATACATTTGGAGGAAATCAAGTATAAAGATGCATGTGAGAGAGAGGCAAAGGAGAACAGAATCGAGTATACGAGACACTACTTCTGAGCATCTCGTCTCTAAGGATTCTCATGTTGCTCACATATAAAGATCAAGCTCTAACCTGAAACCCATAATCCTGTTTTAAACCCTCATCTAAACACAATTCTCAGCCTGCATAGAGAGTTGCAGGGTTTTGATTTTTCATTCAGTCCACAAAAACAGTGATCAACTTCAATCTTCTAACTCTTGTGTCACATGCGTTGCCAATACGTGGGCTTTCAGAACCCTGAAATAGAATGAGTATATAGGTTTATATCAAGTGGATTAGTATTAGTCAATGTTTGTCTTGTAGGAAATATGGGTTTACCTCATCCTTTTTATTTGAGAGAAAATCTTTTAATATCTTTTAATAACTGATGCAGAATGTATATATTTATTAGAAATAATAATAATATTTTTGAATATATTTCTAAAAGTCTAAATAGATCACCACAGATCCATTTTTAAATAAAAACCTTTTAAGATTTTAATTAAGTTTTCCATAAGTTATGTTTCCATCCAAAGTTGTGAATTTAACTTGTGCGCAAAATTGGAATTTCGCATAAACCATTTGTGAATAAAGCACATTTGTATCCCATGTACTATTCAAGAGAACAAAATCTTCACTTCTTGGGAAACTGTGCAAAATATCTGTAATAAAAATGGAACTTGTTAATGATTAAGATAAGATAAGATAAGATATGATTAATGATGTAAGATAATTAATGATTTGCGTCTCA
Organism: Meda fulgida; assembly: GCA_030578275.1. Taxonomy (NCBI): domain Eukaryota; kingdom Metazoa; phylum Chordata; class Actinopteri; order Cypriniformes; family Leuciscidae; genus Meda; species Meda fulgida. The sequence goes on along the minus strand of CM060625.1, from coordinate 15,257,104 downwards.
GAGCACTCAGATGAAACATAATAAACACTGTCTTGTTATATTGCGTTCGGATGCTTGGTGTTTGTGAACGCAATCATTTGAGACACTTCTTAGACATTATACCAAATCATTCTGATGAAAGACTTTGGCTCAAGCATTTCAGAATGAACAAACCCAAATTTGAGATGCTGTGAAATTTTAATTGGTACGCTGGTTGATAGTCCAGATATCCAATCACATTCTCTGTTTAGGCAAAGTTTTTTGTTGTGTATTGAGGGATTTATATGGTGAATGCGTTTCAATCTTAGTTTGTCTTCTTATCAGATAAAAAAAAATGTATCCGCCTCAACTGAGAGCCAACATTTTATATAAGCATTTTTAGAATTTATGCTCATCTTGGCATTTCCATACATGCTTTTTTATGCAATATTCCAAAATGCACAGAAAAATAGGTGGATGGAAAATAGGTACATAGCTACTGATAAAGAGTGTAGAAATGTATTAGAGAATAACAATAAACAAATATATAACACATTTTTTAAATTTAGAAATGTATTATAAACCACAATAACAATCTATAAAACGAACTAAGAAAAGATATACACAGATATTTCATAGCATAGCAAAATTCTAAAAATAACTTGCACCCCTGCTTGAGGAAACCTATGGAATAGGTTGTTTTCTAGAGGTGATAAGTAATAATTGTAGGTTTTGTGTAACACACACGGCAGATGGTCTATTGTCAACTCTACAGTGCTCACACACCCTGACAACACCTCAGGAAATGAGAGCGCCAACACAGGGACAGCTGAGACTGTCTTATCACTAAGAGCAACACCTCTGATTGCTACTTACGCAAGCTCTCTTAGTGAGTGCGCAGAGATAGGACCTTCATACAGTATCTGTACCAAATGTTTTCCACCAGGAACAAGACATGCTGTGGAGGAAGGGACAGCTTAATCTAAAAGGAATGACTTGAACTTTTCACATTTCATTTACAATCCCGAAGATCTGCTGTCAGGAACGCGTGGGTATCAGTCATTCATGGATTCAGTAAACACTCCAACACACAATGATAAGACGCATTTCTTATCCTGACAGCAGACAACAGTATCAAAACATTCCACTTTCATCTCCACTGCAATCACTCACCCCATCCTCTCTGTCGATTCAAAGACTTTAGTAAAAAAAAGAGAGAGGATATCACATCAAAGAAATATGGAAATTTGGCAGATTTGGCATTTTCTGTTGCCATGTTAATTTTTCATGACCCTTCCTGAGACGACAGAAGGAAATACAGGGAAAATCCCTTTATAAAAAGTAAATCTCATGATTTTAAGAACCAAATAACAATAATAATTATATTACATTATATAAAATTAAATTATATACAATTAATTTTTTCAACCCTGTGGCCTTGCTAATCAAACCATGACCCTTAGCGCAAAACAAAAATCCTATTTCAAAAGTCCATTTCATAATTAAAAAGCCCACTAATCAATCAATCAATCAAACATTCAATCAGCTAATATTAATTATAATGAATAATGTTATTTTTACTTTTGAATTATTTAATATTTTAATTTAAAGGTCTACTTTGAAACTTTTTTCTTCAAAAGTCAATACATCATCAATCCTTCTTCCAAACGTGTTTTTGTCTTACCATGATTCACTGTGAGTGTGGTAAGCCTATTATAAGTGTTTTTATTTTAGACAAGATGGGATGGTTTTTGCTAGAAATTGCTCACATACGCCACTCTCATGAGCGTGTCTCGTCATATCCATAAATAGAGAAAAGTTGTTTTGATGCATGTATACAGTGGAAGTGCCATAGGTTAGTTGTCACAATGACTGAGAAAGGTTGACATGGACATGCTAATTCTTGAACCTCCAGGGAATCGCCTGTTTAAAAAAATAGGCCGAACAGAGGAGAGTCTGCTCGCAAAAAGAGAATGTGACAAAGCTCGTAATAAAACAAGAATCAACATTGGATTGCCTTTTTGGAGATGGCGAGACCTGATGGTTTTTAAATGTTGCAATAGCGACACGGAAATGCTGTTTTTATTAGTCAACAGGTGAGTAAGTTATGTTATTGAACAGATAAATTGCCATATGTAGCTCTGTAATAGAGTTCATCAAAAGGCATCATCTATTGTGAAGGGTCATATTCATCCCCACAGTCACATAGAGCCTAAGAACAACCAAAACAACAAACAAGCAAAATGCATGCGGTTTTGTTTTTTAACCGCTAGAGGTCCAAAAGTTACATAGTGGACTTTTAAGAAATATGCTTCATTTTTCTTTAGTTTGTAACCAGTGTGAAGTTATAAAGTCCATTATAAAGGCAATCTTTCTAAAACAAAAATACTTATTTAGTCAAATTTTGCCGCATGGTAGCCAAGGTTAAAAATCTCTGTAGAACTTGTGACCTTGCCAGTCATCTGCAAATCTAAGATTTGTGTGAAGTGTCTTCAGAAGAACTCAGTCTTCAAATGTTTGATAATACCACTATCATAGATCCTTTCCATACAGTTTGGCACCGGGTAGACGAACAATGTCAGACATTAAGCATCTCCCTTTGATGTCTGCATAAATCTGGTCCTCTTTATTAAAAAGCCTTGGCAGGCTGCGACCGCTTCGATTGAGAACAAAACCCAGCCGGTCCTCATTCTAACGCTGAAACCCATTCCTCAGAACTGGAGTGCGCTGTCCTGACATAACCATCATTTTCGAGGAACCATCATTCATACAGTGCTGGTGGGTCTTATAGGCTTTGGGATATTTTATCATAGCTCTTTCATGAACTGGATGTCTGGCTCCATGCCTGTCCTGCACTCTTGCTCTCTCCTGCCCACCCACTTACATTCCCTCTGCTTCTCAGAAAAATAAGCATCTCCAAGACCGGGGAGGAAGAAGAATTGTGTTATGCTGGCTTAAAGATGAGCCTTTCTGCCTCATCATTTGTTAAGTGCTCAGATATACTTTGGACTGTATACTGGACTAGACAATCCTCTTCCATATTGATAAGTATCTCTGCTGACTTAAAGATGCAGCCTTTTCCTGTAGCTAATGCAAGCATCACGTTTACAACTGCTTATACTTTGGGTTAGTGGTTCGAACCGCTAATTATTATTATTATTAACACTAAGTGTTATTTTAGTATTATTACGTATATAATATTATAGAATTTATTCATATTTGTGTTCATATTCATATAATTAATAATATTAATATAATTAAAATTATATCTAGGTTTCCTTTTGTAATTTTATGTGTTTTTGGCATTTTTATTAGTATTTTGTTTTTTAAATATTTAGCTTTAATTTACATTTTAGTACTTAAACTTATTTCAGTTAGTTTAATTTCTAATTAAGTTTAAGTTTTTCATCTAACATTTTATTTTATTTTAGCTTCAACTAATGAAAACTATTTAATAATAACACTGGTTAATAGTAACACAGTAACCAAAGTATTACATTTCAACAACATACTGAATGATTATAATAATTGAAAATTCGATTAATGAAATTAATCTGCAGTCACATGTGCGAAAATAGCCCATGTACAAAAGTTTGCAAAAAAAAACCTCTCAATCTGATCCATTCCTCTTAGACAACATTTTTCTCATCAATTGTTTTATTACAAATATTTGTATTATTGTCTAATTATTGTCTAAACTCTAATCTTGTTATTACAATAGGTAATTGGTCAGTATAACACAGTTATTTCAGAAGACTTTAATGACTGCTGAAGGGTTCAAACTCAGCAGCTGCAAAAGCAGCCTGACGTTTAGCAATGCTACTGTTGCCTCTATCAGGAAAGAGTGTCAAGTCAAAGATGAAAGGCCATGACAAACGGGTCAACATGAGGTCTGCAAGTTTAGACAAAGTCCACTAATGTTCTCATGAGCAAGCACTTCTGAGGGATGATGCGGCTCCAGGCCGGGTGCCACATTAATCAGCAGAGCCTACTGAGGAACACATAGAACATTTCAATTGTTTTTGCCTATGTAATGAAAGTCAGCGGGGTCCAAAACAACTTTAAACCCCAGTGACTTTCATTGTAAGGACAAAAAAGAGACATTTTCCAAAATATCTTCTTTCATGTTGTCATACAGGTTTGGCATAACAGAATTCTCATTCCTGCATGCTATCCATTGAATGACCAAATAAAAAAGCAATCACATTGCAATGATGTCTACATTTATTTTGCCACAAATCATTAGGAATAATAATTTGGTGGACTAACAACTCTCCCTGGCTAATGAAACCTATAACAGACCTATAACAAAGACCTATAACAGAGGCAGTTCTTGGCTATAGTGTCACTCATTTAGATGAAAAACTCATGAAAATGGAGCCCTGAAGGCTTCATATGACCAACCTTGGTCTCCCATGTCCATGCATCCACTCCTGTCACTGTTAACATCAGTGACAGTGTGTGACATCTTGGCTGGAAGATCTAATCACAGATGGCTCCATTACAGCATATGGCGGATGATCATATCCACACAGACCAAAGCCAATTCAAATCTGAAATTAAGAGCCTTTTGAGAATGACACATTTCTATTCCGCACCATCTTCCTGTTAAATATTACAGAACGAGTTTTCTTTTCAAGTTTGGTCAGTCCAATCGAGCTGCTCCTTCCACTGATTATTTGCTTTGAACTAAAAATTCTGTCATCATCTTTCTTTTGACTTTAAACCAATCAATCTCCTCAAACCCTAAACGAAATAATTTTTTGCTCATATTTGCTTCAGAAAATATGCATTTTGATTATTCTACCAAGTATTTTCTGACGGCAGAGGACTTTCCCAGACCACCCATAAACTCTTGAACAGGATTTAGGATTGAGGATTAAATAGGGAAAACGAAGGCATTGTTGTCCTAACCCGCACACTAACTGTGTGTTTTGAGACAAGAAAGCAGAAAGTCTTTCATAAACAGGTTACGATCTGAAGTGCTCCTAGAGTCTTGCTTTCAACACCCCAATGATTTCACTAGTTTCAACATAACGTTCTTGCAGATGTTGAGTGTTGCTTTTTTTTTTAACCCTAGAGAGAATGGAAAGTTTGTTGAGTTTGGTTGAAGTCAACATTGGAAACATCTGGATGCAGTTACAACACAGTGCATTCCCACACAGAGGAGAAGACGTCATTCAGGAATCAGCAGGAGAGAGTTGAGAAAAAGAACCGATGGGAGGAACCTTCCCAAAAGACCCACAACTTCTATCAATACCAGATGTTAAATGACAGTCGCAAGGTTCTCAGAAAAAGAACAAGAGTTCCATTGTTCAAGAAGAAACTCTTAGAAGTGAATAAATAAATAAACAAATAGATAAACTGGAAACAAATAAACTTCACTCAAGACCCATGAAGCTGGTATGTTAAAGGAATAGTTCACCCAAAAAGGTTCTGGAATCATTTACTGAATGTATTTGTATTGTTACAAACTTGTAATGTTCAAATGTTGAAACAATATAAGATATTGTTAATAAAAATAATAATAAAATAATGTTTTTGTCCATACAATGAAAGTCAAGGGGATCCAAAACAACTTTGGACCCCATCGACTTTTAACACACACCGTAGGACAACCTGTAATGGATGATTTTTACCACACACACACACACACACACACACACACACACACACACACACACACACACACACACACACACACACACACACACACACACACACACACACACAAATAATGATGGAATTAAATGTTTTGGGTTAACTATCCCTTTTGAAGCTAATAAACTCATTTGAACATTATTAGGCTCAAATTACAAACAGAATTGCAAAGAAATAATGACTGTTTCCAAACAGGTTTCACCCATCTATTATTGGTCAGCCAAACAGATAGCTCCACCCCAAACTCATGCCATTGATTGAGTCAACGTTTCTGTTGTCGGGCAGGTTGGACAGCATAAACAAACAATGCAATGTTTTGAATTTGCCAGTTCACACTTTTATTGTGGGAATCGACCTACACATCTCTACATATCAAGATGGTATTTTAATACTGTTTTAATACCTTAAATGCAAGTTAATTCAAATCTAATTCAGTACACTTTAAATGTTCCCTGCCTTTTAGTTTCTTAAAATGGGATTTTAATAGCTCACATGTAAGGTTTCTGCCATGCAAAAAAAGTCTGGACCCTTTTAATATCTTCTCCCTTTCAAGATGTGATTTAAAATAGAAAAAGAGCTTTGATCATGGAAGGGCAGTGGAGCAGGAATCTGAAGGGTAAAAAGAGAAGGGAACGATCGAATGACATCAAAGAGTTATGGAAAACATGTAAAGGTGGATAGAACGTGTGAAAAATCACTCCCAGTATCATACTAATGAAAAATGCCAGCATGAAGTGAGGTCCCACATTAGGAAGGAGAACAGTAATTTACTCTTCATCACAACCAGTTATGTACCTACTAAAAGTAGAGAAAAGGAGAATTCAAGGTGACTGCCTAGGAGACATGCATCACAAGTAAAGTCATCATCAGCTTGGATGTGGGAAAGAAAATCCCAGTTAAGCTCAGGGGAAATGGATTGCAATGGGATGATATCAAGATACCCTAATACAATTTCGCTTTCTCTTTCCCCATTGTAATATTCAAGGCTTGATACTCTGCCATAATAATAATAATGAAAAAATATCTCACCTATATAGCAATAGAGGGTGAATTGGATTTCTTTTGTCCCTCAGTTGACAACAAAAACAGTGATATTTTTGTCAAATGAAATCAGGAAATAATAACATGCAAAGCTATAGTGAAACAAACAGACCCAGAGGTTTCAATCAGAAACATTAGTGAAGATGTGAACATTGACTTCAAAGATACGCCAAATGATGATACGCTTGATGAGACGAATAGAGAGGAAAATAAAATTATTTTTTAAGGGAAACATAGATGATGATATTAAAATTAGATTTATTGGGGAAGGGGAGTTTGACAAGGAGTGTCACGTATTATTTTGAAGGATAAAGGTCTTCAGAATAAATGATCAACTAGATTCTTACATTTTCGGAAGGTATTATTCATAGTTACTCTATTGGTTTTTTAGCACGTTGCTAAGTGGATGCTAGGGTGTTCTGGTTGGTTACAAAACAAAACAAAATGTACAAATTTATTAATAAAATAATAATTTTAATTAAATTTTTTATTAAAGCAGCATGATTTGAAGTATCACAAAATAGGTATTAGTTATGTGCCAAAGTTGAATGCTTATGGTTAAGGGTTTGTTAAAATCCCTAACCCTGACTATGAGCAATATGTCCAAGCAAGCACCACTAAAATGATGCAAAATGCCTACACTCCTACTGACAGAAAACTCTGGTTACAAATCATGGATAGACTGCCAACTAGAAAATTAAATCTCTAGTTTATAGTCCACTGCTCATGTGAAGAATTGGTGTGTGTGTGTGTGTGTGTGTGTGTGTGTGTGTGTGTGTGTGTGTGTGTGTGTGTGTGTGTGTGTGTGTGTGTGTGTGTGTGTGTGTGTGTGTGTGTGTGTGTGCGTGTGTGTGCGTGTGTGTGTAGTAAAAATCATCCATTACAGGTTGTCCTACGGTGTCATACTAGGTTGTCACATTGTGCTGTGACAGCTGTACCAGGAGTTCAAAGAACAGACTATGACTTGTCGTCCCCCCCGGGACTATGATACCTTTCCTGCTCTAGAACACACAAAATAAATCAAACAAACAAAACCTCTCCTTACTAAGTCTCTATACATTTTTATCAGCACAAAGAACCATGGATGCCCTCTTACAGGTCACAGAGGCACTGGGGTCAAGAGTGATTATCTTCCTATTGATCTGTGTCCCGTCTTGATCAATACTGTGTCCTTTTCTTCAGCTTGAGAAGGTGACCGTGACTCTTAATGAGCTAAAACCAGACAGAAAAAAACAGTGGAACTATTAAAATAGGCTCTCAAACAAGTAAGTAAAATAGGCTCTTTAACCATTGGTGAAGACAGAAAGTTAAACACTGTCTTGTCTTAAAAAGCACAATGCTTTGATGCAAGATGCTGAAAAAACAGTGAGACGTCCCAATTATTTCATGTTTAGGCTGCACAAAACATTAAAAACCACATCCTGAGCATCTCCTAGAACTGCCTTCTCCTTCCGTAGCTCTAATAGAAAAGCAAAAAAGTCTTATCAACCTTGTGAGTGGAGCTGATCTATAAATCAGATCTTCAATTCCCGTGCTATATGCATTTTTAAAGGGGTCATGAATTGAGGAATCAAATTTTCCTTGATCTTTTGACATGAAAGAGGTCATTATACTTTAAAAACATCCTCCAAGGTTTAGAACGCAAAACTTAATCGTTAGTCCAAAAACACCTTTTAATGAAACCAAGCACTGAAAATGACTAATTTCGGATTTTGTCACATTATTATGTAATAGTGCAACGAAAGACCGCCTCTGCAGAATCAGATCAATGCCTACTGGAGAAGGAGAGAAGAGCGATACAGGATCACTGGACTAAAAATAACATTACCTTATGATCCTAATGCTAGGAGAGTGCTTATTTATTGTGAATTTCTCAGGAGAGCATTATTTGTTTGTTCAGTACATTTCACTGTGGATTCTTTGGTAAATCAGTCTCAATTTCAGCAAAAAGACTTTTACTGTAAGATATGGACCCGACAGTAATGCCACAACATACAACTAACCGTTTTAATTCTAATGCCTGATCTTTGACCAGTGATTTCTGAGAAGTAAAGATTCATGTACAGACAGACGTTTTTTGTATCAAAAAAGTTTATTGCTGTTTATGTGTCAGTAAATCAAGCCAGTGACTAAACTGGCAACTTCACATTGTTTCTCCGAGTAGCATGAAAATAATCTGTTATTTAAATCGTGATTACATTATATAGAAAGCGATCAGAGTCCTCCCTTTATAATCGCAGGAGCTGTCAATCAAACAGCGCTACAGGGACAACACAAACAGATATTAGTACTTCAATAGGTTGGTATATTAACATTATATCAGTTATATTATCATTATATCATGTTTGTTTTTTTTACTATAAATTTTAGGTTAAAACCTTAAATGTTGATACTGTATTATTTTTACAATAAATATCTGGCAACTGACTTTTTTTACTGTAAATTTCACTGTTTTTTTTGTTTTGTTTTTTTACAGTGTATTCAAACACTGATTAAGTCATCAACATTGTGCAATTTCTATAAAAGAAAGTATCTAAATGTGTTCTATTACTCTAAAACTAGTTCTACTAGTGTTTTAGTGTCAGAGTCAGTGGCTTTGAATATACTGAATAAACAACGTCCTCTTACTCTGTGGGGTTGAGCATAAACTGGCTTGTCCATTCAGCTCCACACAGTCCTTCATAAGCAACAAAAAAGAACTTCTAAATATGTTAAACCGCTGGCCCTTGTTTCACACTGAAGAATGTTATATTTCTGATTACTCTCTACCACTCCTGTCCGTCTTCTACTTCTCTCCAAAAGAAATCAATGTAAGTATTGCATTACCGATGCAGTCTGTCTTTTGCAGAGATTCAAATCCAATATCACTTCACGCGGTTGAAGGAAAACTGAGGTGGGATGTTTTTTGCATTTACTTTCTAAAAATATAATTAAAGCACATTTACAAAATGAAAAAAAATCAATAGCTTTCAAATGACGCAACAACAACAAGCCTTCTGTTATAAAGCTTGGCAAGAATTTGACTGCGGCAGTGTATTAGAAGATACAGAAACTAGAACTACAAGAATAGACAATAAAAAAAAAACATGAATAAAAGTATTTGTACGTCTAAGGGTGTGTATTAAACAAGAAACTGGAAATACAATTTTTAGGTCGAGGACAAAATCAAGTTAAAGAAAATAGCCATATAGATACCAGAATATCAGTGGGCACGTTTGACTCTGGTTATTAAATAACCCAGCAACCATCCCAAACCCCATAGCAACCATATTACAAATGCCCTAGCAACCGTCCAGAACCCTCTAGTTCAATGGTGTGTGTTAAAGTGACAAGGGAAGCACAATATATTGGTTATCTTCTGATATTAGTTTTGTCTTGTATAAATTAAACAATATCAACCACTATCAAATTTTATTTTATATATTTTTGGTAACGTTATTTCATTGAACATGCTCATTTACTCTATTTTTACATTTAGATAACACTCACTTAAAGTTAATCAATGTAATCCATTGATGTAATCAAAATGAATATCCATTTTTTATACGGTACAATACTATTGTGATGCCTAAACTCACTGTAGTAGAGTTTAAAATAATTGGTTTTAATCTTTCATTTTTTTGCTTAAACAAATAGTGCAGAAATTTAATATCAGTAATTTATCACGTATTAGCCAAAACATAATTATTTGCAAGAATTGGTTTTTACCCCAGTTAAAAGAGTAAAATCACTGTTTTTTAATTTTTTGTAATTCGTTGCTTTATATGAAGACTTTGCAAAAACAGTGAAAACTAATCAAACCATTTGTCAATAGTAAAGAAAGTAAATGCTTGTGGAGTGCAATGTTTGTAAAGCTGTTTATAAAGGAGGAAGTTCTAGCACATAAATAAGCTTGTCTTCTCCTCATCTGACTTTCACCAACAAGCACTTTCCAATCTATATATAACTGCACTAGGCATATTACATCTCAATTACCAGAGCACAATCTGTGAAGTGTTCTGCCAGGGATGAAGGGTTATCGCTGCCAGGGCTAGTCATGTCATTGTTGACTTCATTGTTGCCAAGTCAACTGGTCAGAACGTAGACAAAGTTCCACAACTCACATACTTACAATCTGGAACTCTTCATAGCAATTACAACCATTTCTAAAAATTCAGACATCCTGTGTTATCTATATGTGAGTTGGCAAGTGGATGTTTATGTGCAGTCCTGTCTTATCACAACCCAACACTGTGAAAACAGAGACAGACCTGCACCGGCTCGGACCTGCTGTTACAGATGGAATTTTCCATGGATGACTGGCTTTTTTTGGCAGCTTTCGTGACGAATTAGCTGCTGTTTGTTAAAGTCTGCATGAGAATGTGCCAGCAAAGCGAGGACACAAAAGGGACCTGTAAAATAAAATGGTGAAGTAAATTTGAGGACAAACCAAGGCTGCTAATTTAGAGTGTTCTTGCGCCACTGTAAAAACAAACCTGACCTGACAAGATTTCCTTTGAACACAGAGGTGAGTCCCTCTCGAAAGCCTCTTCTGACTTGCTCTTCTGAAATTCTTTTACCAAAAGGCCGACAAAGCATGACTAAAATACCATGGCAGTAACGTGTGAGAAGGCAATAAAGGGTCAACGATCTCCAGACGACCCTTTCACTCCTGCTGACCCCCGACAGGGATCGTCTTTAGGTTTAACCTTTGAGCTAGACCAACAAGGAACATTAGACTAAAATAACAAGACACTACAAAACCATTATTCCACCAACTGGTTTGAGCTTTTAAAATTCTGTTAAACATCTTTTGTGTTCCACATAAGAAAAAAAGTTTTAAAGGTTTGGAAAGACAGTTAATTAACACAGAATCTAAATTTTTGGGTGAAATATCCCTTTAATAAAGTAGTTGGGGCGAGCAGCTACACCAAAGTGTCCAAACGTAGTTCCATCATAAAGCTTTGCATTCAATCCCTAGACGTGACTGACAGACCTGAGCTCAGCTCAAGCGAGCGGCCAGCCACTGCTATCAGCCTCGTGCACATGATGTAAAGCCGCACTGTCATCACACACCATTATAGACCACCACAGACTTACACGGACCATAACTCTTATTTCAATCAGCCAGAGATTGAGGAAGGCATGAAATGGTGAGAGAAAAGAACACAGAGATAAAAAAGGGCCACTGCTGTGTCCTAAACTAAGCTCATGAATTCATTTACCATCATAACAGCCAACAGCTGGGAATGTTTTCAAGAAAATAAATGCAGACTTATTCCAAAAGCCTGTTACTTTTAAAATCACACTGCAGAAAAAACTGTACAATGTCGGTGTGAGGCAGGGAATGAATTAAGAATGCTGGAGTTCTGTTTAGAGGAACCTAATATCTTAGCTATTTAAAATCATAGGAGCCAAGTTCCCTTTTAAAGGAATAGTTCTCTCAAACATTACAATTCTTTTATTATTTACTCACCCTTTGTTCACCTGTATGACTTTCTTTCTTCTTTATAACACAGTCAGTACTTTTTTTATTTTATGGTTTTGAAAGAGGAAAATTTCAGTACTCCAGTCTTCAGAAATCTTTCTAAATGCTGATTTGGTGCTCAAGAAACATTTCCCATTGTTAATGTTGAAAATTGCTTAAAATTTTTCTGGATTTTATTTTGTCAGGATTCTTTCTATAGAAAGTTTAAAATAACAGCATTTATTTGAAATAAACATATTTTGTAACATTAAAATACATGTATTTTCTGTCACTTTCGATCAATTGAATGCATCCTTGCTAAATGAAAGTATTAAATTCTTTAAAAAAAAAATGTTGTTTGAATATCCTTGTCTCTATTCGTCTCTTCTACAATTAGACAAAAACACACCATAAAAGTATGATAAAGGTGGTCCATATATGCTAAAGTCTTTATAATAGTTTAGTTTTTGAGAAGACAAAAATTGTATTCATTATTTACTGAAATTACATTCATGAATTGTTCTTCTGAGTCAATAAATCAGTTGATCCAGTTCACAAAAGCAGAGTGAATGATCTGTTCACAAATCAGATTCAGATCTAAAGTTCAACTCACTCTCAATGTGAACTCAATGATTCGGTCGCAAGACTCAAGAAGAGATCAAGTCTTATTTTTATTTTGTTTTGTTCATAACACAAAGATATCGTATGGCTTCTGAAAACTTGCAGTATATAGTAAATAAGTCATATGGAGCACTTTTATGATATATTTATGATGTGTTTTGGTGCTTCTCTGTCCTCTTTGAAGCTTGAAGGCTGCAGTCCTTCACTGTAACTGCATAAAAAAGTGAGCAGACACATTCTTTGTTCTTCTTCTACGCAAGAAAGATCATCTTGAGGGTGAGTAAATGACATAATTTTCACTACATAAGCTTCAACAGGAACTGCAGGTTACAGTGCTATGGAAAAAAAACGAAAAAAAATATTCAAACTCAAGAAAGCAGTAAACAGACTGAAAAAACCCCCCATCAAGGCTCTAATGCTTCCTCAGAGATAACACATTCAGGTTGCGAAAGATGAAAACCCTTGTCTGCTGAGCTTCCTTCAAACGTGCATGTGCCATCTGTGTGAATCCAAGCCTTTCTTCTCTTCTGCTTCATCCTCAAAAAAATCTTCCTCTGCCACGCTTTTTCTCTCTGAGTTAGGAGAGAAAACCATTTATTTCCTCTTTTACTGTAGCCAAAGAATGTCTCTGCTGCCACAGTCGTGGACCTTAGAGGACCATCTGGAAGCCTGGAACATTCCAGTATGATTGCCCTAAGGAGAATGCAGACCTGCATTCCAATCTGAGGGAGGGAGCCGGGCTGGAGAGGGCCCACGCAGTGCTGGAAGTGGACTGAGCCAAGTCCGACATGGAACTTCTCAAAGTTCTTGAACACAGAGGATCCTTTGTTCACTTATCCATAGAAAGTTGGCTTTGTTCAAATGTGAGTGTGCGAATTTGTGAAAAGTTAATAACATCTAGCTCTTGTCCTTCTGGATCAGAAAAAAACTTTGTGATAAGAAATTAAAGCGATATTTCACCGAAAAATAAAAATTCTGTCATCTTTACTCACCCTCATGTAGTTCCAAACCTTGGAAAAATGCCATTGTTTCAACTCAACGGCAAACCAAACCATAAATATCTCAATTATTTTACAAAAAAGCAGGTTGTAACCATGAATTAAAGATTGGAGGTGATCAAATATAAAAGTTTAAGAAATGGTTTGATTCAGATCTTTTCAGTTGATTTTGGATGAATCGGTTGATCCATTTCACAAAAAATGTCTGAATCGTGTTCAAGAGTCTCAAATCAACTCACTGACTCAATGATCCAGTCAAAGCGGATAACAGCTCACTGGAGGAGATGATTATTACTGAATAATGATGTTGATTTCAGTCAAAAGCTATTATACAACATGGCATTAACTACTTTATTTTATTTTATTTTTTGAAGCTTGAAAACCTTAGTCCTCATTGATTGAAACTGATTAGAATCGAACAATCCTTATTTTTTTAGTGTGTTCTGTGGAAGTCATACGTGTTTGAAACAACATGAGGGTAAGGAAATGATGAATTTTCATTTTTTGTGAACTATTCCGTTACTTGGAACAAAAGATCCATGTCTCATATTGCTCATAGTTTTGTCAGATGAAGGAGGAAGGAGTGCTAGATACTATTTTCAAGGGATGCTGAAGCAGAACAGGGACATGGTAGACAGGCAAATATGAAAAAGTATCAGGACGCTTTTTCACTCACCCACATGCTCACATATGCTATTCTGAGCATCTGAGGATTTGAACATCCCCGCTCTCATGTGAATCACTGCCTTTCTCAATTATATGAGCTGGTTTCAAGATTTATGCCTCAAAGCTAAAATATCAAACTGGATTTGAAGACAGAATTTTTTTTTCAATGAATAATTCATGAATGAAAGCTCTCCTTCCAGCACGTGTCCGCCTGACTCGTTTATCTGGCCACACACACCCTCACACAGATGCTCAAAACAATGGGAACACAAAGCTCTTTATATTCAACAAATCCATAGCAAACTCATTCTGAGTCTCGTCGTCCAAACAATATACACTATACTATTCTCATGTCACTTTGTCTGTATTTTGTGAAATACTTTACATCATATTTAGTGGTTAAAATGACGGAATATCAATAAACTGACAAAAAAAAAGATGAAAAAAAAGTGTCACAAAAGGCAAAACCCCCCAAAATGTATTTGATCTCAACCCCAAGTTTCTTTGCATTTTGTCCTTGACCAACGAGCAAAGTGAGCAAAGATAGCACCAATAATTCCAGACTAGAGCAAAGCAAAGGCAAAGATTTTGTGGAGCTGAAAATGAAGTCATGCAGCACACCGCTTTTCTTCAAGAATGTAAACATGCGAAAACCAGTCAAAGCCATGACCTACATATCCTTACAGCTATGTACAGTTTTGTCAAGCAGGGCCAATGCTGTGGCCTGATGGAATGGTTTCAGAGGCATTTCCTTATGGAGTCACGGAGGAATCATTTCTTGTAAACCGTGTGGGTTTCTTTATAAAAGTTTAGATTGGCCAACTGATGGTGCCCTGCTGCTCTCACATTGTTTTCTCTGGAATCTGGAGAGATGCTATCATCATCTCTCCCAAATATGCCTCAAATTATGTGTGGGACTCAAATAACAAGAAAGAATAGTAAATGGCGAGTGGAACTTGCACATCCACTTGCAATGGAACTTGCACATCCAAGTGGAACTTGCACAGCAAGATATTGCACATCTTGTATAATGACCCATTTTTATTTTCCAAATAAAAAAATATCCCTATATTTGCAAATTGCAATGGGAAAGTACAGGCCAGCATTGGGACAAGTAACGTAAAAAAAAATGCATCTTGATATCCAGTGTTGCGGAAAGTTACTTTTAAAAGTAATACTTTGCAATATTGTGTTACTCCCTAAAAGTAACTTAGTTGATTTTTTATAGTGATGCGTTACATTACTTTTGCATTACTTTTTCTCACCTTGGATTGCTTTTTTTTTTTTTTTAACAATACAATAACAACAAAAGTTCTATCTTTGCCATATGTAAAAGCCCTTTACATTAGAGGGTGCAGCTCAAACAAACCTTTCAGCTGTGCTGCTATTCTTTATTGTAGAAGTATAGGACGTAGAAGAAGAAAGTCGAACACTTCATATATAAAATAAAAACAAAAAGATGGTTCATCTAAAGTCATTTTTGCTTATTGGTATGGTTGAACTGGACCATTAAAGATCAGCAGCAAAGATATTAGTTAATAAAGTAATATTAAATACAGATTAAAGTATATTTGTGTAACATTTAATTATAGCATGTTTGCATAATAGTTTGCATTTTACTATGCGTTACTTGAAAAAAGTAATCTGATTACTTAACTCGCGTTACTCTCAACACTGTTGATATCAAGTTGTAATGCTAGCATCTAGGTAAATTCAAATAAAATTCTTTAAAAAAAATGTTAAAATAACGGTTAAATTCATACATTTTTAAAGACGCTGTGGTAGTTTCTGCCTTTTATTTTTTCCTTATGGCATTGACTTCAATAAAAAAAGTTGTAAGGGAATAATAACAAACATCTCTTTCATAGAAAAAAGGGTTGCAAGCAATATTAGCACGCATGGATGCACATTAGTATCATAAGGCATCTTCTGGAATTTTGTTTTCTATAACGTACTATAATTCGGAAGGCACTACGGTAAATCTAACCAAATCTGTCAAGAAAAAGTCACTACAGAAATCAAAAGAAATAAATAAGAACATTTTGGATATAAAAAATAAATTATTTACATTTTCATTTTTTATATTATTTTTCATGACAATTAAGTACAACTTCGATTTTTTTCAGTATAAATAAGAATTTTTTTTTCACATTTTAATCAGTATGTGCAAAAAAATATATAGTTTTTGTTTTTCTACCTGCAATTTATGCATCCTCCATCTCACGTCGAACTGGTTTCATTGTCCTTTATTTGAAATATAATTTATTTTTGATTTTTGGAAACATGGCTGGCCTCGTGAAATTTCTAATCTTACGTATCATTTAGAAAGGAGGAAATGTGGATTGAAATTCATCCTGCATTTATAATGGGTTACACCCATTGGTGTCAAGTTTACAAGACAATATCTCTTGCAACTGTCATTGATTTCTGTGAAGGACAGAAACAGATTTTCTTTGCCTCTGCCCCGTTCAGTTCACTAAGTGTCACTCTCTCAGACTTATTTTCTCCTATTTTCCAGCAACATTCCAAATACATTCCAATGAGTCTACGGAATTTTCAGACGGATAGACAGACAGTGGAGAAACTGACAGTGAGACATAGTGAGAGATGTGCACCAGTCTTCTCGTCATACTGGAGCCAGTAAGTCTCCTCCTGCTGCTGCAGCTGTCTCCATCAGCTGGATCCTGCCTGTCTTTCCCATTCACACCACCCTACGCCCTCTCATCTCTCCATCCGTCTCTTTCCAAGCGCCCAGGGGTCGGCACGGGTCAGCTAAAACCAGCGTTTACACCCTCAGCTAGGCCTGTTCCCACACAACTACAAATACACACGGCACGTCGCTCAAGCGCACACACACTTCCATTCACCCACACGAATGTACACGAAAATCAGCAGTTCTCAACACCCGGTCGTATCCCCAATTAGAAACATTCCAGCGTGACTAATTAAATATTGCCAATCTAGATTTAAACGAGAGAAATTTACACAGCACACAAACGTGACATATTTGACATCTGAGCAAACAGAGGGAAATCAAGAGGCAAACCCTGCAGTCCAATGTGACCGGACGTAAAGTCAAGGACAACTCTGGAAAAGTTAATGATTATTTTCATACTTATCCTGCTTAATTACTTAAAGATAAGAGTAAAAGACCATATTGTTGTGCTGTTTTTAAACTCTGAGAAAATTGAACATTAAACATTGAAAGACAACATACATGTTTTCCAAGTTGCATTGACTCTCTGTTGGTATTCGTCGAAAGTTTACAGTTCAAGAAGTGAAAGATTACAGTAAGACAACTGCTGCCGCCTGGATTACTGAACCGTCACGTCTCAAAGCTCACTTGAGCACTTGTACACAGAGTTTTTTGCCACCTGACTTATTTGTGTTTTCTTCAGGGTAAGGTTGTATAAGATTTCCCCACTGTAAATACAATGGCGTGATATATCGAGTGAAGGGGCCACAAAAACAGAACGATTGTGATATTCTGAGTCACAGCTGGACATGAGTTTGCATCATTTCTGTTACTTGAACTGAATGTGAGGAATTCACAATTATATTATAGAGGACATATATAGGTTTGTAAGATTTATTTGAAAGACTCTTATGCTCAACAACAAGGATGCAATTATTTGTTCAAAAATACAGTAAAAAATGTAACATTGTGAAATATTATTACAAATAAAAAATAAAAATAAATAAAGTAATTTATCCATGTGATGGCAAAGCTGAATTTTCAGCATCATTACTCTGTCTTCAATTCCTCTTTTTATATATATATTTTTTATGTTAAACACTTTTAGAGTCTTGCCTGCAACCACTGCAGAAAATGAAGTGGGGAAAAAAGTTATACCGACTCTAGTGGGCATAGATATGGTTCAATGAATGCATTCTTTTTCATCTTCTACTGTGAAATGCATACAGTGCAGAAAATACTTCAACAGTTAAGAGTTATTTAAAGATAATTAAATAAAGGTAATTTAAAGATAATTTGAGAAAAAAAGACATTTGATAGAGACAGTAAGGCATCATGCATTAGGGAGGAAAAGCATGGGAGAAAAAGCATGGGAGAAATTCAAAAAATGTTTGAATCCGCAAAATGTAACAAACTCATCAGGCATTGTCTTTACAGCAAAGTGTGAAACATCTCCCAGGAACTGGTTGTTCTGAAAGGCTATGTCCTCAGTATTTCACTAATATGATAAGAAGACAATAAAGAGTAATTGAGAAAACACCCAGACCAATATCGGCAGATCTCTCAAGCGAATAAGACTCATTTCAAGGTCTTGTGTTCTTATTGGACAGGATCCTGACAGTATTTAGACGGAACCCATAAATCCTTTGATAAATTCAGTGTATAAAACATGACTGAGCCAACGGTCTTTTAGGAGGGTGTGCGTGACGTATGCAAACATGCAACGGGTGCTGTGAAGCGAGACATGGGTGTGAGAGGAAATCCAACATGATTCAGGAACGTTCAACAATAGACTTCACAAGTTTGACCTATTAATGAATAATATTCCCACCTGAAAAAGGGCAAACTTAAGATGTTACACCAATATGGCATCTGGCATCTGTCCCAGAATTAGCAAGTCTCTATCGCCCTTACTGTATCAAGTGATAAAAAAGCAAAGCCACAACTTTCTATGATAAGGAAAAACAGGAAATATTTAGTTGCCCATGAATAAAACATCACAAAGCAAGCTGGTGTACGTATCAAAGTGTGTGTGTGGAAAAGTAAAGAGAGCACAAAGGAGAAAGGGATATGAAAGGTATATGAAAGAGAGAACAGTTGCCTACGGTCCCTCAAAGAGAGGTCACGTATAATCAACCTTCATTATTTCCCATCTCACTGAAATGGAGCAAAGTCATTGCTCTGAGGCAAGTCAAAAGAAGAAAGGGTGATGTAAGTCATAAGGGCCCGTCTCTCCTCATATACTTCTCATTACAAGGCCAATCGCAAAAGCAGATCTGTTACTGCCTCACATATATATATAAAGATCTCGTAAAAAGGACAGTTACAAAAGCCAATTTATGCTGTGTAACCTGCTCTTTTTCTGCCTGTGTGTGTGAGCAAGATTGCATTTGCAAGGCACATCCATTTTCTTGACCATTAAAAGCTTATTTGGCCTTTGGCCATATTTGACTAGTTTTCCCCAAGGAGGTCAGGTAAATTTGTGCTTCACAGACGTTTGAACAAGTCTGCCCCCCCCCCCCCTCATATAACCTCTGTATAAATTACTGAGCAATTTAAGTTACTTAGCTAACGCTGGGGTCCTGTCAGAAATCGAATACCATCCGGAGAGGAATGTGTGCGACTGCGGTATATTATTTTTCACAACGCTTCTCCTCATTTTCTTTGACCTTTGGTGAATGCCATAACTAAAGCTTACATTTCTCGTTTCACTGCCCGGTGAGTCTTCATGATGGATTTAGACCTTTCGGCTGACTTCAGCTTGCCATCTGGGTAAAATAACAGTTGGCGGTTCAAGTACTGCTGGTATTGCATTCGATATAAAGAGAAAAGCAATACAGAAAGTCCAAGCACAAACTGATCAGAAACGCCACTAAAATCAGGTATGATTCTTACTTTAATGACTTCCTTTTCTTAAAGGGACAGTTCACCAAACAAATGTAAATTCTATTAACGTTTACTCATCCTCATGTCGGCCCAAACCTGAAGGATGTTTATTTCATAAAATGAAAGTCTATGGACATGATTGTATGGACAAAATAAAGAACACTACAACATAAGATATATATATATCTTGTGAGTAGGTGAGTAAATGATGAGAGAATTATTTTTTTTGGATGAACTATGCTTTTAATTATACACATAACTTATATAACTTATTTTATCATTTTACCATATATTTTATAATATACCAATACCCCATCCGAAATCAGTACATGAAATCATAAGACATTCTGTGTTAACAATTGTAACTTAATTGTCGTTTGGCAAACCGATCCTGTTTAAACAGTTCTAAAGACATGAAAGGAAACTCTTGTTTGCTTTTCACCATTTTTTCGGTTAACAAACAAACAAACTCAAACTGATTTTCACCAGGATGTAAGTTTGGTGTCTTTGCCCAAATCAGCAAGAGGTCACAGGATCCTCTCTTCACAGGATGACACGAATCGTAGCAACCGAATGTCAAAACAAGCACACCGAGTTTCACTAAGAGGATGCGGTCGTCGTCATGTGTTCCCGCTAAGGAGTTGCTAAGTACTTGCGTCTAGGAAGACAGCAAATGGAAGTGTGTGTTTGCAAAGTTGCAGTGTTTCATCTGACTATCCATTTATCAAAATATTCATTAATTATACTGACAACCCATCTATGCATCCAACCAATAAATGCACAGAAAACTAGTAGCCGACTAATGCCGATACCAACTAACCAGAAATCTGATATTGGTATAATATCTGAATTTAGACAATTTTTCTATAATCATTATATTATATTATATTATATAAGAAAATGTTAGGCTATTTTTTATTTCATTACATTTTATTTATATTACAGGACGATAAACTCAAAATAAATATCATCAAATAAAGTTATCATCATGGCCAGTATGTCAATCTATAACCACTTAATATGACAGTTGTCCATTGAATTATTCATCTAGCTGTCTAACAATATTTTCATCTCTCAATTCAGTCTCATTCAGCCAACTATACATCCATTCATCCAACCATTTATCCATTTACCCATCCATTGAATCTCCAGTCAAGGTCCTTGTAATTGGACTCACCTCCCACGAACTGTATCCCTCCTGCCACTCGTCCGATGGTGCGAGAGATTAGATCCGTAACACAGCATCCCATCATTGCTGTGAGAGCCACCAGGAGAAGCAGTCCGCAGCCTGTCCCCGTCACCACCGTGCAGATCCTCCACTCCAGACTGGGAATGCCCTGGAAGGAGGCATAGCGCCCACATTGCTCCAACATAACTGTCCCACCACGAGCTTCATCCCTTACGGGGTAGGAACAGCGCCGGAATGTTCCAAATGACACTGGCTTACCCATCTGAGACCCAAGTAGCCAGTATGGCATGAAGAAGCCTACGCAAGAAGTGGCTGCACAAAGGAAGGACAACAGGGCCCATACCACACCTGCACATGTAAGACTGGATGCCATCACGCTCCGCTGAAACTAAAAGCTTTCAGATGCAAAAGACTCTGGATTTTAGGTTGTGCACATGCAGAACTCCTAAGCCCACCGGCCCAGATCCTCCCAATGTCTTCCTGCCCGGTTACACCTGGGAAAATAGTAAAAAGTGTGGAAACATCAGTAATAAGTCATAAATCCAAGGTGACAACTAAGCTCTTCAAATTGCATAAAGGTTACTGTAACCTGTTCACTTTCATATGTGCATTAAACATAAATTAACATAAAAAAACTTGTTTCTCACCCAAATATTTTGATCAATGGACCCTTTTCAGAGACTGTGATGATGCATTTTCACAGTTATCAATATCGCAACTGTAGTAAAGTATTTCATGTTTTAATTTTAACATGCATTTTTAACAATATGCTTTGTATTAAATTACCCCAACAGTAAATTACAAAAAACGAATTAACGCTGCTGCTAGGGTGCTTCTACAGTAGCTCAGGGAGTATAATGGCAAATTTTACATCATTTTCTCTGTTCAGACTGCTGTAATCAATCTCAAATTTTTCTATCTTTTGGAGTCGTGGAAACACTATCATGGATTTTTTCATTTGCTATTGAAGCAAATGGGAATAAAAAAAAATACATTTGCTGTCATCCCCCGTTTACCATTATAGAAGTTTACCCAGCTATGATGACTTCCACTTCTGAGAACCCAGGAAATTATAGATTTTTGATTGACTTTTCCAGTCATGCATGATTACTACTCATTACTAAAATGTCTGAGGTAGTTTTCTACATAAGAGACCAATGAACAAACTTAAACTATTAAATGCATTATTGAATAAAATGTCACCAATAAGACAAAAATACAATATCCAGGCAAAAAAATACTTAAGACTTAAAACTCTGGATTATAGTATTTAAATAGAATGAAGAGTGTGTTTACAATTTACATTTTCACACATAATAATATTTATACACATAGTTGCTGACATTAAATATTTTTAGGATGTTGACATAGTGTAACATTCTGTACTCCATCTAAAATAATTTTAAACAGAATTTTGCTCATTTTATTAGCATTATACATTTTATGACTTCATATTAATAGAGAGACTACATGTGATATTCGTAGTTTTAAAATGTCACACTTCAGGGGCATTTAAAATTACTTTAAAAAATGAGCGTAAGTAATAGGACACTTTCCTCATGCGTTGATATACATTTTGACCTAAAATCTTGATGTTGATAAAAGAAAAGTTAATGGACACATTAGGCTATGAGTCATCTATCCATAACCATGTGGGATGTAAACATAAAGAAAAACATTATGTCGAGTTGTCATGTAGAACCAAAAGTGAGTCAGAAACTGATTTAAGCATGCAATATCTTACATGTCTGTGTCGTTCACGGCTTCCAATTCCACTTGTTAGCCTATACAAAAACTAAAGGGCATAAAACACGAATAAAATGTGGCGAATGCTGTCTGTTTGCTTCTATCCTGTCCTGGGTCGAGCGTCCCTTTAACTCTGGCGTCTACATTCCACTTACTGCCCGAGCACATGCACGTCTCCGCCCGGGACTAAACCGAGTGTGTTAAAACGGAGTGGGAAAGCGCAAGCAGAGGCATCCACCTCCAGATCCTCCGCCCAGGGGCTGGTCTGACAGTATGCTGTGTTTCCCAAGACTCCGCCTAACTGCCGCGCGCTCTCTCTCAAATCCCTTGTCAAAGTCAAAGCAGTTATTTATTGTTATTTCGGGTTTCTGTGCGAGAGTAGAAACGTGTCTCCAGCAGCAATGGCGAAATATCAGGTTACAAATTTTTTCAAGACAATACGTTATTTATACCCTATATGGGGGTGGGCTTAATTTCTCAAAATACAAATTAACAATCATTTATGAAATTAAGTATATGACGATTTTAATCACAAAATTAAAAAGCAACAAGCCTATAGCCTACAATTTCCAGTTTACATAAAATGCATAATTTAGATAAAATATGCAACATTATGTCTGCTGTGCCACATGCCTTGTCAAATAGCCTACCAATGTGCGATTGAAGAACGAATCGTTCTTTTGAGTCGGAAATTTTGAATTACTTTAAGTAGTAAACAATGAGGTGCGTAGCCTACTCGTGCAGCTGCAGCACGTTTGAGCTTCCTCGAGAACCAATGAGGTTTTATTCTCATGTTACGCAGCGCGTCTGAGCTTTTGCAAGAACCAATGAGGTTTGTTTTTGGCTTCAAGTATCGGTTGAGTTTCTGTTTATGTTAGCTGATCATGTTTAAATGTGAATAAAAGACTAAATTAAATCTCTTCATCATATAAAGCAATCGAGTCTCTTTTGGACTGGTCTCTTATGGATTAGTTTTACAATCTCTTTATGAACTTTTTGAAGTGTCAAAGTTTCAGTTGTGTAGCTGTCTATGGAGGGATAGAAATCTCTCAGATTTCATCAAAAAGATCTTCATTTGCGTTCCGAAGATAAACTAAAGTCTTATGGGTTTGGAAGGACGTGACAGAGGGTGAGTAATTAATGACAGAATTCTCATTTTTGGGTGAACTAACCTTTTAATTTGAGAAACATTTAAACAAACTGCTGAGTTATATGGATCACATCAATCACAAGTATGTCTATGCTGTCACAATGCATGGGACATAAAAACTGATGTTGCATATCAAAATGGGTCTGAGGGCAGCAATGACCTCCAGGAACCGACAGAGGAGAGGGTACACTGTCAGCACCTCTTCTTGATCCATTATTATAATTTCCATCCCGCAGTGTTATTTCTCATCAGCAGTGTCTCTCTGGTGGCATTGGCTAATGTGGCTGTAATGATGTTTTAGTATTCAATATCTTCACTGCTGTTTCATGCATTTTATTATGAACCAAAAGCAACATCAGAGATTTGCTGCATGTTAAAGCAGTTCTGACCCTGATGAGAAATGCAAATTGGGGGAGCCCATCTCGACTTCTTTCCCTTGTGTAAAGCAATGCAGCCATAAGCAATCCTGCAGAATTTAAGTGCCTTTTGCGCATGAAATATCCAGACTGAAAGACTACATTATTTGATATACTGTGATATAGCCTAGTGTTTAAAGATCTGGGCTGCAAGTGTCTGTCCAATTATTAGTTTTGGGGTACTTTTGATTTCTTCTATAGTGGGATGTATTTCCTACTCATTTCACCCAGAACTTGCCTTTGAATGGAAATCTCTCAATCAAACATTAGAGAGAGCACAATTTGAGCAGTCTTTAGAGAATCCTCGGATCTCATTCAGTTTGTTCAACTCAGGTCTGTTTGAATCTCTGCATAAAGCCTTTTAGATAGACGGGCCATTTAGGTTCTCAATGGACCATGGTCCTACAGAAAAACACCACACTAATTTCTGTAAAACTCTTTTGCATCTGGCTCTGCGTTCAGATCATTGAAGTGTTTGTGACCATATGTTTGCTTGATGTTTTTCCCCACTGAATAATGTTACTCACACACACTTTGTGATGCTGCTCCTATTGGAGGTTGCACCAACACAAAGAAAAAGGTGCAATATTTCACTTACAGTACAACCGTCACAGTATGATATTATTCTGTTTAGCATATTAAATAAATTAAAATATTTATGCAAAAATATCCATCTGTATTCGATTATTATTATTTCACGAGTTCACACTTACATACAATTAGAGGGGGTAAAGTATTTTGCGTGCAGTTCGGCCCGAACCCAGTACTCCCCCTGTATGTAAGTAGTTAGGACTAGAAGTGTGGAGAAGGGGCGGTGGAGGGGTGCTGCTAAACTGTCAATGGATTGAGGTGAGACTGCTGAGTCTATATATACACCTCTTAGGATTGTTGAGTGCTCTCCACCCGTGTTAATTATCTGAATGTGCTCCTCCCGAACTTTGTTAATAAAACATAATTTGAACTGCATATGCCCAGCCTATGTTCAATTTACAATGAAAACAATTTCAACATTACATTGCCTCCTAAAATCTTAATTTTATTAATAATTAACTAACTATATTTTATAATAAATTAATAATAAAACAATGAATAAACAATAATAACAATAATACAATTATAGATATATTAATAATGTTTCAATAAATACCCCACATGACTCACTTTTGCTATATTAGTAATGGGGTGCTGTGTAGGAAACACAATAAAATGCATTTACCAGCTAATACATTTAAAGAACTTTAATTTATGATATTTGTGTCCTTCTAGAGTTATTGCTTCATTAGCTCTTATGATTAATTGAGCACCAAAGTAATTTGCAGAAGCCATATTGCCTTCCACCTGACTGATCTCAGCTCAATATTCAGTAAACCCAGATGTCTATTAAAAGTGTAAGGAGATGCCAGATGTGTGATCAGTTCAATAGAATTCACCTGCATGTCACAGATGTATATGATAGTAGTTCATTTAGTGCCAGGCTGACATTTACCATCCTCATAAATGACATCATCTGGATTGTGTTGGCGTGAACTGAGACCTTGTTGCCCTATCAATATGGTGCATATGACTGATGGGAACCTGGGAGAGCAAAGACACTCATCAAAACCCGACCATTATAATTATTCCCTCTCCCAAGCCACGTACAAGTGGTTATGAGCTGTCAAAACTTCATAAGAATGTTAAATAGTCTGTCTTTGTGTGGTGTAGTTGCACCATGTTGCTTAAACTGTCAAATGTGATCCCCAGAGACACCATAACTGTTACCTGCTAATGATGAAGAATCTCATCTGAGAAGTTAATGAGATCTCACAGTTACGCACACATTTACCTCATTACTGTGAATACTTGAGGACAATACAGTCTCCCTGTAAGAAATTCGTCATTTGAGGCTGACAACGAAAGTCACTTTATAGTGGTTGCCATTGTCCTGCCCTTCTTCACTGAATTGAGCCCAGATTAAGAAGAAAGCCTTTATGCTGCATGTGTTGTAAATGCTCTCCAAGTCACATTCAATACCAATTCGATCATTCAAAGCACCTCAGGAGGCCTCATATGTTAATTGTTACCCTTCCCAAATGGAACAATGTCAACATATGTATTTGGGAGCACAAAATAAAATGTGGCACATAACAACTGTTGAATTTAATATTGCAATCGTAAAAGGAATTTGGGCTACCTGATGTTTTTAGTTCATATGGGCTACATCAAGTGCGGAAGCGCATTTATTTGGCCAAGTGTAAATACACACCCAATCAGATTTGTGAAATCACAAATGACACACAGAAGGAGTCATGGAGAACAAAGGATGATGATACATTATTAAGCAAGATTAGGAGTAGAGGGGTGGAGATGATGAAAAGGGCAACATAGAGTGAGTGAATGAATCAGAGAAAGAGGACGACAGCTGGTTCTGTTATTCACCCTCCAGAAGTCTCAGCCATGAACCTCACAACACAAATGATAGACGCAAACGCAGCACTCTGTGAAGGAGAAAGGGACAGAAAACCCATAACACACAGCGCTCAAATTGACTTTCACACTTTAACACCCTATTCTTCTCTCTGTAGTCTCTTTTTTAGCTTATAGACAACTTCTGTCTGCTTTCTAATTAAATGTCAGTGATGAATGTAATGAATATAGATAACAATTTTCTTTTATCCCTCTCCTTTTTAATTATCATACTTCATTCAACTATAAGTGTGTAACTTCTGTGACACTATAGCACCATCCTGCACAATGATGCATTTAATTACTCAGCCTTATGCCGTTCCAAAACCGTTCATCTTCGGAACATAAATTAACATAAATTTTCCCCCAAAACCTGATCCTCAGTGCAGTTTGGGTTACATCTCTGACACGTCTAGAAAGAAAACAGTTTAGAACTGACAAAATGTATGACCTATATGTTCTTGCATTTTAATTGTTCAGAAGTTTTTCCACTTCTCATCAGACCAAACAAAGAGCATATGTTGTTTTTTCAAAGAGAGAGGCTAAAAAAAACACACCACCTGACGATAAATCTCAAGGTGGCTACTTACTTGGCTTAGCCATAAACAAGCCTATACAATTAGTAGATGGCAACCATGTCATTTTGCCACCCCATTCATTAGATCAAAAAGTCAGTCATTG
The DNA here is from genome assembly GCA_030578275.1 of Meda fulgida. Classification (NCBI taxonomy): domain Eukaryota; kingdom Metazoa; phylum Chordata; class Actinopteri; order Cypriniformes; family Leuciscidae; genus Meda; species Meda fulgida. The sequence continues at coordinate 15,229,505 of CM060625.1, read as the reverse complement.
TGCTCTTGCTTGGGAAGTTCCTGATTTTTCTCCAGAGTGATTCATTTGATGTCACTTTGGAAGCTGCATTTTAGGGGTTTTGTTACTTTATTGCATTTTTTCTTAATTAAAATGATTTTTTTACGTCTTGCAGAAGTTTACTGAGGCCCCCTTGTGGGCCATTGCTGTAAAGATTGGGAGCCAGTGTGGCATCAAGTCGTTACACAACTCCATATCAAAATTCTCTACCGCACAAAAGTAAACAAAAAATCCTTGCTGAAAAACTGAAGAGTCTGAACAGACCCAGAAGTTGAAACCCATTAATCTTAAGAATAGAAAAATGTGATATTCTAAATTTTAACATAATAAAATATAATGCCCCTCACAATATATTAATTATACTGTATATTAATATTTAATGTAGAATGTTGTAATACTAGTTCAGGCCTAGTAAAAGATTAAATTGATTAAAAACATTACAGCTAAAGACCATTTAAACCAAGAGCGCCAAGATCTCAAAGATTCTCATAAAAAGCTTCACCAGATGAATAAAGTTAATATTGAATCATGTTAAATTAGCATCATAAATTCCAGTGTTGAAATAACAGCATTTCTTATTCTTTTCATGCTCACTACTTCAAAGTAGTATAAAAATAGATGGGCCAACCAGCCTCATTCTTCTTCCTTGTCCGTAGGCCTACAGGTATCCCACGGATAAATGAAAAGGTTCACTTGAAAACATCAAGCCTTTTAGGGAGGTAAACATGCAGCTGGGCAGACGGTTTTATTGCTTGACGTAGGCTACGTTCCATCCAGGAAATGGCCTTCGTAGAATTCATGCTTTTTGATGCACATCCAGCTCCATGTTTCCTCAAATCACCCCTGCGCTCATGCCTGTGCTACTGCCGTTGCCACTGAAATATATAAAACAAGATCCTGACATAAACAATTTTATTTCAGCTAAAGCGAGACACACAATACTTATACTACAGTATAAGTGGCAGCAAAATGACAAAAATGTGTTTGCTTTGAGCAAACAGGCATGAGTTGATTCATTCTGTCATCATGATTTTGTAATTTAGTTTAAACTCATCCAGCCATTATCCCCTTGCTCTTGCCACTTTACTTCTCTGTCGAGTCGACAGCCGCAAGCAAGCAGCAATAAAACCTTTCTCGGTTGCATCAAATATAACTCAATAAATGAAGTCTCCAGCTGGGCCCCCTGCTATATCATTTTCTACCTACACTAAATATATCTATTTATTACCCTGTGTGGGGTGAGTTATGTTATTCTATTAGGCCTATAGCTATTCTCTGAAAAGTGATGGTCTCGATCGTGGTATATTAGCCTACTTATGCAAAAATCCATGTGCGTGTTGACAAAGAAGAACCTTGCTGGCGTCAACAACAAAAAAATCTGCTAAAATGGCTACTAAACAGAGAATGTATACCCAGTCCTCTAGAGGGAGATCTTCAGCATTAATTCATTATAAACAGAGGCAAGTTTTTCTCTTGAACCCCAGTAGGTGTCGCTGTGGGACTTGTTATAAACCCTGTCTGTCAGAGTAGCATGGAATAGCGCATTATAATACTTCCTCTGCAGTGTATTGTATTATGCGTTACACAGTATGCTAATTTGGTTAAATAAATCTAGTATACAAGCTGTGAAGAAATAAAATGAGCTCTATTTGGGTATATTGTCCTTTTATTTCTTTTAGATTCGTTTTTCAGTTTTAAAATTGCAATTGAAATTGTCTTGGATGTGCATATATTTTTTGTCTTTCAGCATAAAATCTGAGGACACTGTGTGGAATACTGTGTGTATCCCACAATACAATTTGCTATTGACCTTTGATTTCCTGTGACAAATGATCATCTGTAGATTTGAACAATCCTTCTTTGACTCATTGTTTGATCAGACTGCCAATATTGCATTAAATATTGAATATAATATACATCCATCATCAGTTATGGAGATGTAGTTGAAGCTAAAGGGTGCTAAGGGTCTCTTCAACACAAACTGTTATTTAAAACACTTCTGAACTAACTGTGTACAATTTATTACATCATTTCAGAGGCATCTCTATGAGTTTCAACTGCGAAGAGAATTAGAGAAAGACGTGTTTGAATGTAAAAATCTAATTAAAAGAGCTTGACGTTCACTGTCTTTTCATTTTCACTTATAACACAATGTTTGTTAGAATTATTATTTTTTAAATCACTATACAGTCAGACCTTAACTGATTTCAGACAGACTTCTTTGGCAGTGTAACGGTTTAGGGATCTACAGCTAGAGAGAGCTTTGGTGATAGCTTAGCGAATATTTAATTACTTCAATAGCAATTTCTTGCTAGACATGACATTAATAGTGGAAAACTGACCACCAATCAACAACTAGGGCCTATATATATATATTACTATATAGTATGCAAAAAAAAAAGAGTAGGCCTATGTCCGAATACATTGGCTTTTATGAGTACTATGAATTCGGACATACTTCTTTTGTCACCTACTATTTTTTGCCTATATAATTGCAATTTCGGATGCAGCCATAGTATTCGAAAAACAGTATGCGAAAAGTCCTACTTCCACAGAGATTCTGAAGTGCACATTTGATGGACACTTTACTATCCTGTGAAGCCACAAGAGGGGATTTATGAATCGAAGTAAAGCGACGCAACTGACGCTGGTAGGTCATGTGACAGTAACAACATGGCGGATGTAGTGCCAGAGATGTGCTGTGTCCCAATTTCGTTTAGGCATAGACACCGGCAGCCTTGACTTCAGTGTTTATGTCCTAAAAGTATGTACTATTTTTGTGAAGAAAAAGTAAATACTTTTGAGTGTGTACGAAAAGAGTAGGCAAGCTTTGGAACATACGTTATAATTGCACAGCTCTGTCGCTTAGTTAGCATGTGTATCTTGTCACCATTTAAACTGCCCTGTCAATCATACTGTCACAGTTAAAATCCTCCACATTAAATAAAATGTAATTTCTTACCATTTTAGAGAAAAATATAGTAGCACGTTGATCTGGCAGTCATGGGGAGAATGAGTTTGCAATTTGCACAATGACGCATTTAAACGTTAATGACCAAACGTATCTGTATAAAGTTCACAATGCTGTTGCAGATTAAATATAGTGTGGATAACATTGAATACATATCTTTTTGTCAGGTTATTGATAATTAATCACTCAAACACCTTCATCTAAACCTCTCTACTTAACCGTCGGACTTGCACGTCTGCCGTTTGTAGTTTTTGAAACACTTTTTATTCATGTTTGTAGTTCTAATAGAGAATCCTCATCCAACACGCAATTGGTTGTGGGCCAAAACCCATTGCGTGTTGGATGAGGATTCTCTAATAGAACTACAAACATGAATAAAAAGTGTTGTGTGGGTAATATTAGCTCTTAGAGTGTGCATCGATCTGCACTTCGGATTATAACCATAAAGCCTCTCCTCCATTGACATCCTTTAAAAAAAACAGCTTCTTGTCTCCTTCCTTCCGTACCGAAGCGTTTGCTTTTTTCGGCCAAGGTTGCTGGCTTGCCTTCAAGTGGCATTGGTAGTACGTCCGAATTTCATTCATACTACCCATACTGATACCATGAAAATGCATCCACCTAAGGCAGCCATTTTAAGTTTTCAGACGCAGCCAACCTATTAAAACAGGAAGTTTAGGTGGACATCTAAGGAAGTCAATGATCCTACTGTTCACCACAGTCATGAAATGTAACATGCTACTTGCTAGTTGGTTGCAAGTACTGTTTTCGTAGAAGTGACGTTCTCATTCTAAAGAGCATTTGATTGGACAAAAATCTGTGTAGTGTGGGATGAGTCATCAGCATTTTTGCATATACTGAAGGGTAGCTTTTTCCACTTGTTAACATTTTTTAACTAGGTGTACACTTGCATATACAGGTCCTTCTCAAAAAATTAGCATATTGTGATAAAGTTCATTATTTTCCATAATGTAATGATAAAAAATAAACTTTCATATATTTTAGATTCATTGCACACCAACTGAAATATTTCAGGTCTTTTACTGTTTTAATACTGATGATTTTGGCATACAGCTCATGAAAACCCAAAATTCCTGTCTCAAAAAATTAGCATATCATGAAAAGGTTCTCTAAACGAGCTATTAACCTAATCATCTGAATCAACTAATTAACTCTAAACACCTGCAAAAGATTCCTGAGGCTTTTAAAAACTCCCAGCCTGTTTCATTACTCAAAACCGCAATCATGGGTAAGACTGCTGACCTGACTGCTGTCCAGAAGGCCATCATTGACACCCTCAAGAAAGAGGGTAAGACACAGAAAGAAATTTCTGAACAAATAGGCTGTTCCCAGAGTGCTGTATCAAGGCATCTCAGTGGGAAGTCTGTAGGAAGGAAAAAGTGTGGCACAAAACGCTGCACAACAAGAAGAGGTGACCGGACCCTGAGGAAGATTGTGGATAAGGACCGATTCCAGACCTTGAGGGACCTGCGGAAGCAGTGGACTGAGTCTGGAGTAGAAACATCCAGAGCCACCGTGCACAGGCGATAGGTGCCGCATTCACCGTGCACAGGCTAAAGCTAACATATGTGGACTAAAAGCCAATTTTGATGGGGTCTTTAAAATGTTGCCATATTTGGCAATGGACAGTGCTGCAAATGTAGAGCGCTTTTATCTCCTGTCACGCTACACTCTTTAATTGGCCAAAAGAGCCTGCCAGACTTAATTTGCCTGCAATTAAAGAGAGAAGTAGGACAGAAAAATCACTTGCTGAGCTTCAAAATTGATGCTTCATTTTGTGCTGCAGACCTCACACTGAGATGGATGGGATATTGCTTATCTAGTGCACTTTTGAAGACAAACAAGAGTCATATGACTTATTTCAACAAGGTGGCAGGCAATTTTTTTCTGAGTTCTGTTAGCATGGTTTGTTCAATTGGCCATACAATTGACCCCTAATTGACCATGCTTTTGATTCCCTCAAAAGCAAGGCCTCAGTTCAGAGAAAAAACACTCTGGAACCTACTCTTCAGATGGCCCATGATCTGTCAAACCAGCTTGAGAATTATAAAGGGGAATTCACATAGTCAAAGGGAACCTCCCTTAGTTCCATCTCTTCTGAAACATGCTGACAAGCTGAAAAGAATATGTCAGACGTGTGCCTGTTGGCCACATTTGATTTTTAACAGCTATGTAAATCACACAATTTGTGCTGTTATAAAGCCACTTCACAAGTTTCAAGCCCAGACACTTCAACCAACCTAACCTAAATTTACATTTTTTTCCCCTTTTTGACATAAAGTTCTTCAAATAAAGTGTCTGTCTGTGAATATTATACACAGTCTGTATTTCTTGGGAGGAAAAAAAGTTACATATGTTTAAAATTTGTTTCTCAGTTAACTGATGACACGTAGTACAGAAGAGCGCGTTAGACATGGTTGCAGTTTAGTCCTCATCTATTTAAACCTATATTTGTTAGGCTTTTAGATGGATTTAGCTGGAACGAAGAGATGGAAATCAAATATTGAGTTGCTTTTAAAAGCTGTCAGTAAAGTTGGTTTTTATTATCAGCAAAGCTACAATGTTCCCTATGGGTTTAAGAAAATGACATTTACGAGACAACGTCGCCATGAAATCTCTGCGAGACAGTCCTGTGATCTGTTTTAGGTTTCTTTTTTTTTTTTAATTCCTCAACTTTGTCTCATTTCATAGCATGGCTTTCTGGAATACTTGATTCTGATTGGTCAGTGAAGGAATTTAGCAGTCAGATATTTCACTAGATTTCCCATGGTCAATCAATGGAAAACTGTTTATCACACAGCATTTTGCATCTCAGTAACCGAGAGTATTGAAAATCATCAGAGGTAATCATTTCAGCATTAATATTATTGCACACTATATAAAAAAAGATGTAATTTTTACAGAACAAGAAACATATTCAAACAAGGCTGACGATAATCCCAGCAAACCCACAACTCTAAACACAGCAGCTTTACAAGGAGTAGATAAAGACTATGACCAACAACAGACTGAAACACAGGTATATATACACAAGATAACAAGAGGCTAAACGAGGCACAGGTGAAGGTCATGTATCGCTATGGCAACAAACAAGGGTAACTATGGTAGCAAACATGGTAGCAATGGAAACAATGACAAACAGGCAGTAAACACAGGACGTGAAACAGCAGAACAATAGAAAAAGAAAATGCATACCAAAACAGAAGTCCATTAACACAAAACAGGGTAAACAAAGAAATTAGTTTTAAACTGGTAATTCAAACAGCCCTTTTCTGCTGAATTAGCAAGGTCACACTGCTAAAATTCGTATAATACCTCCATGACAACCACCAAAATAACACAGGGGGTAAAGAGAGAGAGAAAAAAGTTGTGGTAAATAATATCTAAATACCTAATACATAGAAGGTGCACACAGTGTCATACAAAATAACTCCATCACATGACACTAAAATAATGCCAAAAAACATAAATTTAAAACAAAATGTAACATAAAACCCTAATGTATATAACTAATAGCAAAAAAATAAGAACACAATTATTAAAATGAAAAACCATAAAATATGAAGTATCACACAGGATTTCGGGGACTTTTACTATAAATAATAGGATGATTTGTTCTTTTTAGGCCTAAACTTCCAAAATCGATACATTCATCAGTACACAATTATTATTATTTTTTTACAGTGCAGAGTTCCTCTTGTATTAGTGCCAATTGTTTTGTACATTGTGATAGACGATTTTTTTCTTAGTGGAAGCTCTAAGATGTTGAAAGCGCTATAATTGCAGTCCAATATAATATGGAAGATTATAAAATCATTTAAACTAAAATCAATATTTCAATTCATTTGTGAATAGCAGTGAATAGCAGCGCTGCATTGGAAGCTCTGCCGCGAGCTTTCCTGAATAATGACAGATTTAGAGAGACTGCACTGTAAAATTAAACGATCAATAAGTTATGAAAACATGATTTTACATTACTTTAACTCATCATAATAAGTTAAGCAATTTTCAACTTTTTTATAAGTTATACAAGATTAAACTCATTGCTAAGTCAGTTTAATCTAATTTAAGTTGACATGACTTAAACATCGAAGTTGATTGTACTTAAAAAGCAACTTTTTTTTACAGTGCGGATCTTTAGTTTGGCCCATTACACTTGCCAGTCTTCCCATATTTGTGTGAAGCTTGGTGCACATGATGTGTTTCAGGTATTCTCTTACACACACCCAGGCCCACACCAAGTAAAACAGAGCCACATGCCAAAGAAAGCTGGTGTTTGGGTCTTTTAATAATACTGCGCTGGGACACATCTTCAGTGATATTCCTGAGGTCATCATGTGCACTGAAAAAATGGCAATGGGGAGATTGTTGAATTTGCCTAAATGCATTTCGTATTTCCTACATGATTATTTTATGTTTCTCATCTAAACATATTTTACTCTTGTGCCATTCATTTAATGTTGAAGGATGTTCAACCTTTTAAAATGAATCATGTTGAAATGAAATACATTAGTTGTTTTCTCTGGAAACTCCGCCCCCACGGGAACACGCAAAGAAAATTCAGTTAACCGCTCTGTTCGACACTCGCCCGTCCGCCATTTTCTCTCTCGCTTTGGAAGTGGAAGCTGCAAGTTATCGTGGTGGAAAGCTACAGTCTGAAGGTAATTAACATCTTGAACTAAAATGGCATTGAGTAACAGTTGGTAGTCCTTTTGAACTTATTTTCACTGAGGGAACGTTTTTAATGAAAGTTACCTTACTGATTTGAGGGATAGGCAAAAGTTAGGCCTAGTTCAAATGTAGGTAACGTTAACGTTAAGTTAGTTAACGGTAATAGTATCCCGTTTAATATAATGACTTGCATTAACGTTTTTCAAATTGTGTACAGTCATTAAGACATATTTATTCGTATTTGTTCTGTGTATGACAACTAATTCGCGTTAGGGAGTGAGTGGCGCCATACCTTTTTAAATTTGATCACAAAGAACATAACGTTACTTGTTATTCTGCGTTTATTGCGAATTCTCTTTCAAAGAAAGTAATTTCACTCTGCAGCCTGCAACGAATGGGAAAATCCTGTCAGGGAGTGAGTTGCGCCGACGTGGGTGGGGGAGGGGATGTTGCAGAACTTAATGTCTAACGTTAATCGACTTAATTTCCCTGATTGGAAAATCCTGAAATCTCATAAAATGCTTGCCACACTCAAATTTTACTGACATATTTCAGATCCGCACCAGTCTTACATGGTCTTAACTGAAATAAAGTAAAATGTAAAAATAAAAGCCCAGCTAAATATACTGCGCGACTCTGTACAGCCGAAACGGTTTCTATGGCAACTGACGCCTCTAGCTCCAGTTGCAGTGACATGCTTGGCTCTCTAATGCTAATGATCTTCACGTGCTATCGGAATTATCATTTAGTCTATCCAAGTAATGGCTCGACAGCGCAACCATTTCACTCGCATTTGCGACTAAAAATAGATGTGTGCGAACTGTAAAATGTATTTTGGAGCACGAATAAAAAAGTCACTGTGGATCAGTTTTCTTAAATGTAATAAAGTCTTCAATAGGCTACAAAAGGCTACCTTAAATGGTATAACAAACGATCATTTTAAGGCATCTTATATTTTGGGGATGAAAAAATATAAATCGCGATACTGCCTAATGTGATTATTAACCTTCAAAAGACTATGATTTCATTAACCCTTGTGCATCAATAAAAAAAAAGTTACACAGGTTTATTATGGACAAAAATGTCCATGTCCAAAAACCGTCATAAAAATATTATAGATTTATATATTTTTTCCAATTTCACTGACATCATTTTTTAACCAGCATCAGCTCTAATCATAATGACCAAACATTTATTAATGTTCAGAATTGTAACCCTTTAAATGCTTGTTTGTTTACATAAAGTCACTGTTGTTGCTTTTTATGAAAAAAAAAGAAAAATAGTAATTACTTTCTAATTAATAAATGCAAAAAAAAAAAAAGGATTTTCAATACAGAAATGTCGGCCCTCTGAAAAGTAGAATCATGCATATGTATATAGTTATATATACTAAATATATTAGTTAACTTTCACCTTTTAATTTGAATTACTGAAATACATGAAGTTTTGCACAATATTCAAATTTTTCGAGTTTCACCTGTATATATATATATATATATATATATAAACTTTATGTTTATTTTAATATATAAAATAACGATTAATCGTGCAGCTGTAATTAAGACATTTGCCAAAATATACAATTTAATAAATTGTAGCTTTTGTTGTTGAAGGGGTTTTCAACCTATGGCATGCATGCTAAGGAGGGATAACCATTGGCCCGTGTTAATAGCTGAAGTGGTGTATGTATTTCATTTAAATACAGTCCCTTGAAATGGACATATGTTTTGAGGTAATCATTCCACAGTCACATAGCATGTTTTATTAAGTTAGGTGCAACAGATACTAATAAAGTAATAGTTTAACCTGCGCTAGAGCACAGATACTACAAACCATTCTGTGATTATCCCTCTGCTTGCCATAAGGTTGCCGACCATTGCACAATTGGATATGTTGGCTCGAAAATTGTAGGACTACCATCCACAATCCTAGAACTGAGGTCTAACAGTAATCAGTCATCTGTCTGTCTTGGTCTTGTCTGGTTCTCATTATATACAAGTTCACATGTTTCATGATATCTACATCATTAAATGATTGAAATTACATTTGTTATAATTTTCCCAGAGCAGTGCCTGATGTTCTGTAGAATCTCATTTTGTCTGTGCATTCTCCAGGCTGGTGACGAAGCCTTCATTCAAAATTCCACAGAGGAGACCACAGTGGGAATCTACGTTCTCAAATGCCATGACAGATCTGACGACATTGGGATTGTCCTTGAAGGCCAGAACATCCTGCAAGGGTTGGATAACTTTGCATTAGCTACAGCAATGCTTTTTGGTCTAATGTATGCCTTAAATCTCAACTACCCACCTGAAATGAAAAGTACCTTTGAGGTACTGCAGAAGATAGTCATGGAGCTGGAAGGCTGCACTCTATCCAAGAAAGCTCAAGTTCTCAGAAACAGACTCAATAAGTGAGCTGTTTCCATGGTATGGCAGGCGGACATAAGGTTTCCTACCTCTTGGAATAAGGACCATTTCTTTTTTAGTTCACACACTCACAATGAACTTGCTTTATTCAAAAATGAACTCTGTTTGATACGAGCAGGTTGACCACTGTTTTTTTTCTTTTGTGGTTGTTTTAACATGTGTATAGTTTTTTTTGGTTAAAGCTATTGGTTAAAAGGACACTCCACCCAGAAATGAAAGCTAAACAAAAACGCCAGGGGAAGCTTTTGGACTACTTAATACTCGTCATTACTTTTCACCTTTTCAGAGTATAGTGATATGAGTTTAGTGATGTGAGTAGTAGAGTGATGTGAGTGAGTAGTAGAGTGATGTGAGTGAGTAGTAGAGTGAGTAGTAGAGTGATGTGAGTGAGTAGTAGAGTGATGTGAGTGAGTAGTAGAGTGAGTGTAGAGTGAGTAGTAGAGTGATGTGAGTGAGTAGTAGAGTGATGTGAGTGAGTAGTAGAGTGATGTGAGTGAGTAGTAGAGTGATGTGAGTGAGTAGTAGAGTGATGTGAGTGAGTAGTAGAGTGATGTGAGTGAGTAGTAGAGTGATGTGAGTAGTAGAGTGAGTTCATGGAGTTTAAGCAATTTTTAACAAGCAGTGAAGGCTTACTTCAGCACTTACTAGTGATATGAGTAGAAGAGTGATGTGAGAAGAAGAGTGATGTGAGTAGAAGAGTGATGTGAGTAGAAGAGTGATGTGAGTAGAAGAGTGATGTGAGTAGAAGAGTGATGTGAGTAGAAGAGTGATGTGAGTAGTAGAGTGATGTGAGTAGTAGAGTGATGTGAGTAGTAGAGTGATGTGAGTAGTAGAGTGATGTGAGTAGTAGAGTGATGTGAGTAGTAGAGTGATGTGAGTAGTAGAGTGATGTGAGTAGAAGAGTGATGTGAGAAGTAGAGTGATATGAGTAGAAGAGTGATCCGAGTAGAAGAGTGATATGAGTAGTAGAGTGATATGAAGAGTGATATGAGAAGTAGAGTGATATGAGTAGTAGTGATATAAGTAGAGTGATATGAGTAGAAGAGTGATATAAGTAATAGAGTGATGTGAGAAGTAGAGTGATGTGAGTAGTAGAGTGATGTGAGTAGTAGAGTGATGTGAGTAGTAGAGTGATGTGAGTATGTGAGTAGTAGAGTGATGTGAGTAGTAGAGTGATGTGAGTAGTAGAGTGATGTGAGAAGAAGAGTGATGTGAGTAGAAGAGTGATGTGAGTAGAAGAGTGATGTGAGTAGAAGAGTGATGTGAGTAGAAGAGTGATGTGAGTAGTAGAGTGATGTGAGTAGTAGAGTGATGTGAGAAGTAGAGTGATGTGAGTAGTAGAGTGATGTGAGTAGTAGAGTGATGTGAGTAGTAGAGTGATGTGAGTAGTAGAGTGATGTGAGTAGTAGAGTGATGTGAGTAGTAGAGTGATGTGTGATGTGAGTAGTAGAGTGATGTGAGAAATAGAGTGATGTGAGTAGAAGAGTGATGTGAGAAGTAGAGTGATATGAGTAGAAGAGTGATATGAGTAGTAGAGTGATATAAGTAGAGTGATATGAGTAAAAGAGTGATGTGAGTAGAAGAGTGATATAAGTAGTAGAGTGATGTGAGAAGTAGAGTTATATGAGTAGTAGAGTGATGTGAGTAGTAGAGTGATGTGAGAAGTAGAGTGATGTGAGAAGTAGAGTGATGTGAGTAGTAGAGTGATGTGAGTAGTAGAGTGATGTGAGTAGTAGAGTGATGTGAGAAATAGAGTGATGTGAGTAGTAGAGTGATGTGAGTAGAAGAGTGATATAAGTAGTAGAGTGATGTGAGAAGTAGAGTTATATGAGTAGTAGAGTGATGTGAGTAGTAGAGTGATGTGAGTAGTAGAGTGATGTGAGAAATAGAGTGATGTGAGTAGTAGAGTGATGTGAGAAGTAGAGTGATGTGAGAAGTAGAGTGATGTGAGAAGTAGAGTGATGTGAGTAGTAGAGTGATGTGAGTAGTAGAGTGATGTGAGAAATAGAGTGATGTGAGTAGAAGAGTGATGTGAGAAGTAGAGTGATGTGAGAAGTAGAGTGATGTGAGAAGTAGAGTGATTTGAGTAGTAGAGTGATGTGAGTAGTAGAGTGATGTGAGTAGTAGAGTGATGTGAGTAGTAGAGTGATGTGAGAAATAGAGTGATGTGAGTAGTAGAGTGATGTGAGTAGTAGAGTGATGTGAGTAGTAGAGTGATGTGAGTAGTAAAGTGATGTGAGAAGTAGAGTGATGTGAGAAATAGAGTGATGTGAGTAGTAGAGTGATGTGAGTAGTAGAGTGATGTGAGAAATAGAGTGATGTGAGAAATAGAGTGATGTGAGTAGTAGAGTGATGTGAGTAGTAGAGTGATGTGAGTAGTAGAGTGATGTGAGAAATAGAGTGATGTGAGTAGAAGAGTGATGTGAGTAGAAGAGTGATGTGAGAAGTAGAGTGATGTGAGTAGTAGAGTGATGTGAGTAGTAGAGTGATGTGAGTAGTAGAGTGATGTGAGTAGTAGAGTGATGTGAGAAGTAGAGTGATGTGAGAAGTAGAGTGATGTGAGTAGTAGAGTGATGTGAGTAGTAGAGTGATGTGAGTAGTAGAGTGATGTGAGAAGTAGAGTGATGTGAGAAGTAGAGTGATGTGAGTAGTAGAGTGATGTGAGTAGTAGAGTGATGTGAGTAGTAGAGTGATGTGAGTAGTAGAGTGATGTGAGTAGTAGAGTGATGTGAGAAATAGAGTGATGTGAGTAGAAGAGTGATGTGAGTAGTAGAGTGATGTGAGTAGTAGAGTGATGTGAGTAGTAGAGTGATGTGAGTAGTAGAGTGATGTGAGTAGTAGAGTGATGTGAGTAGTATAGTGATGTGAGTAGTAGAGTGATGTGAGTAGAAGAGTGATGTGAGAAGTAGAGTGATGTGAGAAGTAGAGTGATGTGAGAAGTAGAGTGATTTGAGTAAAACTGATATGCTGTCATTGTTCATTGACATTTGTTCATGGAGTTTAAGCAATTTTTAACAAGCAGAGAAGGCTTACTACTTTAGCACTTACTGTGGAAAATTTGTTGTACTGTTAAAAAAAAAATCAATTTGTCTAATGCTTTTAAAAATCGAAAACAAAAATGTCAAGGGAAGCTTTGGACTACTTGATACTCATTACTGTTCTGTTGTTTTTTTACTGTATCTGAATGGTCATTACTGTTCACCTTTTCCACAACATCTTTTGACTGTGTCTTGTCTTTTACTTCAAATGAAATGAGTATAACTGATATGCTGTCATTGTTCATGGAATTTAAACTATTTTTAACACAGAAAAACATGCTTCTGTAGAACTTACTGTGAGACAATTGTATTGTAACAACGATTTGATTCAAGAAATGTGTTTGCTTGTCCTACTGCTTTTTAAACTGTACAGTAATTTAGTTAATGTACTTAGATAAAGCTGACTTTAATCACATTTAACTAATCAGGTTAGTTTAATTGAAGCCACAGCATATATAAATGGAAAAACACTAAAATCATGTTTGTTTAAGAAGCACAAATTATGTAGCTTTAACATATATAAATCATGTTTTTTAACAAACATAAATCATGTAGCATTAACATATATAAATCATGTTTATTTAACAAACATAAATTATGTAGCATTAACATATATAAATCATGTTTATTTAACAAACATAAATTATGTAGCTTTAATATATATAAATCATGTTGCATAAACCTAACTTTATTATGTGCAACCAATATACATATTTTTTTTAATGTAAATCCAACAGGTTATTTTTTGCAGTGTGTTTCGGGTCTTTCAACATCTTACACACTCTCTCAGGTGACCCAGCCAGGATTGATCAGGCCCTGGCTTGTGTCCCAGCAGCACTGGCCCACCAATCACTCCTCTGGATCCACAGCCACTCTGCAGCCTTTATTTGGTGCATTTTAAAATCATTTGTGCAAAATAGGATTTGGTGGTAGGGTTAATGTTAATTCCACTGAAATATGATTATGGGTCAGATTATTTTCAGCAGCAGAAAGAGACACTCTTCAGTGGCGAGACCCCCGTCTGAAATCATATTTTCGTCAACCTTAATCGAATTTAAGTTGCGGTGCTTAAGCTAAAAGCGTCTCTCCAGAAAGTTTATAAGGGAGCTTTCTGTTTTACACAGCTCCGTTCTGCTCCATTACTAAACACCACATGCATGCTTCATGCTGTGGACCTGTCTGCAGTGTCTCCCATCAACCCCAGTGAAATAAATTGAGTCAACAACTCACGATTCGAGTCACTGTATTATTATGGCCAATTAGGCCATTTGGTTAATTGGTGAATGGAGCTGCGGCTACAGTTCTACTAAAGTGAAAGAATCTAGAAGCAAAAAGAGTTTTGAAGCCTGCAGAGATAACTTTTTTAGGTTTCAAGCCAAGACAAATACAATCAGAGTTATATAAAAAAATGTCCTGGCCTGGTTTATAATGGCAGTGAATGGGAGGCCAAAATTTGAAGCCCAAAAAAGTGCATCCATCCATTGTAAAAGTAATCCACTCGCCTCCAGGGGGTTAATAAAGGCCTTCTGAAGCGATGCGTTTGTGTAAGAAAAGTATCCATATTTAAAACATTATCAACTAAAATAACTAGCTTCTTTGTGATGACCAAATGCAAGCAAGTATAATTCACTACTAAAGGCTGTTGACTTATCCAATATTCAGCCATATAATTAGTTATATGCATGGCTTATTCTTTTATTGGAACATGTTATGTTTCAAAAAATACAAATATTTATATGGTATTAGATACCAACCCCCTGGCAGTAAGACTACGGCCCATGGACCACTGGTTCAGAAACAAGAATTTTGAGAATCTGAGCTGGATTTTTTCTTGCAATTAAAATAAAGTTTCCAATTAGATACAAAAAAAAACATTTTTACAGCCTAAATTTACAGAAAAAAATATAATTGTACTTATTTAGAAACCTGCTAAGAGGCAAACACTATTCATATAAACTTTGTCTTATAGTCTTCTTTATTTTGTCTTACAGTTGATTTGTGGAATGAATATTTGAATGAGAATAGATAGAGCTACACAAATGACCACATCTTTTGAGAATAAAAAGTCTTTAAGTGGAGTCAGAGGTCAACAGTTTACTGAGAAAAGCCTTTGGTTCAATGCAACACCATAATTAAATGCATAAAACCTACACAGAACTACACATTCACCGTTACAAACACATCTTCTAAAATACAGGATTCATCTCATCATTTAGCTGAAATGAATCTGATTTGGCACTTTAAACTCTTTTCTGGGGCATCTTGAAAGCTTGTTGCCCATGGTTTCACAACCTGGTTGCAGTAGTGAGGAATTGAGGAGCATCTTTGATAGCCAATATTAAATTGAGAAAAGCATTAAAGCCTAAATTTGATTAGGTGAGCCATAATCGAATCAAAATGAGCTTGTGAGAGTTGGCCTTGCGTCACAGATTCAACACAATTTCCTGGAGAGTGAAGGGATAGACAGCAGTCAACGGAATATGATCAGACAAAACACACCACAACAGACAGACTGAGACACGGCAGAGAACACGCAGAGGATCCTTTCACGTCTCCGTCAGCGCAAATGTCAACTTTCTTTCCAGAGAGCTCAAGGCCCCAAAGTTTTGTAGTTGTGTGTTCACTTCTGAATCATAACTTTCAGATAATACTTTGAGTGCAAAAGAGAAAGACATCTGAAAATAACCTTCATAATGTCCATCTTCCAAAGAGTCTGAACACCACATCAAAGCCATTTTGGTAATTTCTCTGAGTAACGTTAACTATTACGACACCGCATGATGCCATTATCTCCGCCTTCCACACAGGAATATTAACCATTGTGCAACAGCTTTATTACATCGGCTGTACACTTTTTTCAGATGGCCTTAGATTCAAATAATATCTCTTGCTTTTCATAAAGACCAAATTACACTCTGAAGAGATGAACCGGGCTGTAGGTCTGCATGAGCTAAAACTAGCCCACTAATAAAGATTGACCTTTAACTAGCACAGCATTTTAGGGTTGTGAAAAAACCCTCATGATTAGTCCTTTTATTCTTGTTCACACTTTCAATGGCACACTCTTATCCCCATGTTTCCCACTTTGTATCTTTTAACAGACAGAGCAATTATTGGCCTTTCCATTAGAGCAGGCTCAGCTTAATTCACTCTCCGTCCAGCAGTGCTTTTGTACAGACACGTTTTGTTCTCAGGAAAGAAAAAAAAGTGGAGAGCCGGAGACAGACAGACATGAGAAATCATCATATCACAGCATCTGAAGTGCTACATCCACCCACCTACTTTCCAAGTGAACGCAACAAGTACTCATACATAAGAACCTTTTAGTGGTGAGTGTTCTTCTTCAGGTAGATCCGCTAGTCTTATAATATACACCCCGGGGTCCAATGTCCGAGACCATTAGTGATTATGCTCCTAATTTTCATTTATCAATCTAATTTAATACAAATTATGTTATCAACATAACAATTTGGATAAAAAGTTGAAATAATGTTTTTATATATACATTTATTAGTATTCTTTTTGTTCTTCTTTTACTTTAAATGACTTAAATGCTGAATATAGACAATTTGCTTAGTTGATTAACAATGTCTTTTAGAATTCAGGTTTAATGAATTCACTTTTGGGCATCACAGCAAGACATAGCCAACATTTGTGCAAAAGGTGTAAAAGTATATTATTTTACATTTTTTTTAAATGTATTTTGGGACATTTAGTAATAATTTAACATACTGCAAGGTTTATTTTTAACATTAATGTTATCAAACTAATAATAATTATAATATTATTAATTTGTTACATTTATATAGTGCTTTTCTAGGTACACTCAAAGTGCTTTACATAAGGTAAATATTTTCACTGCATTTATATTAACAGAAATACAGTACATATTTTATTTTCATTTTAAAAATGCATTAGGGACAAATAGAAGCTATGATAAAAAATTACAATAAGGTTTAATTTTATTACAGCATTTAAATGATATTATATTATATTATTTGTTCATTGTTAATTTATTTGTTCATAATAAATGAGTAAAATAAGTAGAAATTAACATTAACTAAAATTAATAAATGCGGTGAAATAATTCATTGTTAGTTCCTGACAATACCTAATGCAATAGACCTTTCTCATACAATGTTAATGCAAACCTTGGCAAAAGACCCACTGCACATCTTCTAAGGACCAGCACCACCACCCTCAACCTTGTCAACAGCAAACACCTTACAAACCCCAAGAGATGGACGTATGATACTCGTTACTTTGTCCCAGGTCTGAAGTAGGCCTGTCTGGGCCTGTCTGAGAGGGGTGAGATCTCTTACCACTGGTAGTACCTTCTCATCTGGGTGTAATCCACAGCTCAAGTAAGGTAATTAGGTGGTGTCTCGCAGCTGGTGCTTAATCCCTCTGTAGAGCACAATATACAATGAACATGTTACATAGAGTATCTATTTGTGCGAGTCTCATCTTTTACAGCATTACAGCAAGCGCAACCCCTAATTAAAACTTGTTGTTCTTATTCAATAATTCTCACTTCCCTGCGGGTAACTCATTCTCCGTGCGCTTGGATTCCCTGATTCACTGAGAAACTATGCATGTTTTAAAAACTGTTGCATTTAACATGTCTGATGGTTTATGACAAAGTCAGTTCACTTGAGTGCACACACTCACAAAACAGTAATGTTAGAATGTTGCAATGATATGATTGTTAGTGTTTAAACAATAGCTATACACTATCGTTCAAACGCTTGAGTTGGTACGATTTTTAATGTTTTTGAAAGAAGTATATTATGCCCATCAAGGCCTGTATTTGATCGAAAATACAGTAAAATATAAAAATAATGTTGTTAAATAATATTACAATTTAAAAGAACTGTTTCTATTTTAACATAGCAGAATTTTCAGCATCATTACTACAGTCTTCAGTGTCATGATCCTTCAGAAATCACTCTAATATGCTGATTTGGGGCTCAAGAAACATTTATTGTCATCATCAATGCTGAAAAAGGTTGTGCTGTTTCATATTTTTGTGGAAACTGAGAGATCAAAGTAAAAAAAAAAGAATGAAACCCTGCAAAACTGTCAGTTTTAATCAGTCCTTTCTAAAAAAAAAAAAAAAAAAAGAAAAGAAAAGAAATATAATACCAAACCTTTGAACGGTAGTGTGTGTGTGTGTGTGTGTGTGTGTGTGTGTGTGTGTGTGTGTTATGTGGTTGCTAGCGTGTTTTGGGTTACTGCTTATTTTCTCAGGTTAAAAGATACGATGTTCTTGATTTGATCAAATATGATACATAGCCTACTCTCTCTGATATTCTGATTTTTGGATATGTCCTGAGTCTCTTTCAATGTACTTCATCTGACTGGCAGGTATAAAAGCGTGTTAATGATTGCTTAGAAAAGCAATAACACACCTCTCCTCAACAAAACCTATTATCTTAGGCATACTTCATGTCTTTTATGAGTTATGCTCCAAATTGTAATATTTACTGTTAGTGGTTTGTTCCCTAATCCTAAATATGAGAAGCAGTATTAGTGATACTTGTCATAGCAAGCAATACTGATCATTATTAATCCCATTGTCATTAATCACAGCAGGTTTTCTTTTGCAACCCTGTAGCAGAACAAACAGAAAACGTTCTAGCATATGCATTCAGTTGCTGATTGCATTTTAATTTAGTCTTACATGCGTGAGAGTTTTCTGTATATGATCTATTGTTTCTCATAGTGATTCCGCTATACAGGTTTTCTTGTTCCTTAAACCGAGCTGGAGCTGCAGGGTGTGGGAGTGCTTGTGTGTTATGTTGTTACCATGGCAACATATGATGATTAAAAGTTAAACATGAGAGCTCCTATGGGACAGACAGCAGAATCCCATCAGCCCATTAAGACAGTGAAGCAATCAGAAAAGCCTGTGGCATATTTGTTCAACCTGTCGGTATAGTTTACTCTAGACACTGTGAGAAACTTGTCCACTTTATCTCTGCAACTTACCCTCTCAATTTATACAAAAAATGTATTCGATAAAAACAGTTTAGATTATAGTTGCTGATAATGTTAAAAATGTGATTTGCACTCATAACAGTGTTGTTTTTAAACTAAAACTATTCTAATTTTTTTTCGTTAATTGAAATAAAGTTGAAATAAAATAAAATATTAGATGGAAAAACTAACAACAACAAAAATTAGAAATGTTGCCTTGACAATTAAATAAACTAAACTAAACTAAAGTAAATAAATCATGCTTATTTGTAAGTGCCAAAATTATTAAAACTGAAATGAAAATAAATGTACTCTATTAACATTTAAATATATATATATATATATATATATATATATATTTATATAGGCCTATATATATATATATATATATATATATATATATATATATATACACAAAATGACAAAACCACATAACAAAGCTTAAACTAAAATGAAAACTGAAAACATACATCTAAAATATTAATAAATACAATAAATAATGCTAAAATAACACCAGATCTCGCAGCTGGTATTGAATGCTATGCTATCTATTCTGCGGAAGAGTTGGTCTATCAACAAATTACAGTACAATGTCATTGCGATATATAGACAAGACAAGACTATTGTGTATAAATGTGTTTGTGTGATATAGTATTTCTATGTATAAAGTGTATTTACTATATACAGTAAAAAGCATGTGTAATATGCTACTGTAAGTGTAAAAATGCTACTGCTGCACCTTTCGACCAACCTAGATATGTTTAGGGGTACGAATATTCAACAGGGAGCCAGTATAATACATTCTGAGCAACATGGCTGTGGCGAGGGGGCCATCGCCACAATGGCATTAACAATTGATAATATATCAGACAATATTTCTGTGCATAATCAATTGCATGAATGTAACAAAGCATTTGCAACTTGTTTGCTTTGATGATGTGAAGGTTGAACAAGCAGTTTTGCAAATTTCAGATGTGATCTGAGAAATGTATCAAAGCAACTGCGAAAAACTTTAAAGAAGATTAGTTTTGCTGTTTTATGAATAAGGTCTTTTCCTGGCATATTTATATAGCAGTGCTAACTTCACATGTTTTAGAAAAGTTACCAATTTGCATGTTGAGAACAAACAAACAAAGTTGGCCGCTTGACAGGGCGAGATTTCCGTCAGAACTGTCCAGGAACCAGAACCAAGCTCATAATGTAATATAAAACATAGCAGATCAGACAAGAGGTCAACACATGCAACTGTGTGCAATAGTAAATGTGAGAGCAAATGAGACGGAGAAGAAAATGAAAAACCTCTTAACAGGACTATAATTAAGTCTGTGAATGGAGGAGATGGAGAAGGAAGGTGGTAAGTATAATTGACAGGGGACTTTACAGGTAATGCATGCCAGTATAATGATTACAAGTCTGTCCCAGCATATGCTGTAAATTAGTATACACATCCTCAAAGACACACAGACACACATCAGTGATAAAAGACACAGATGATCCTGGTCTGTGACATGACGGCAACATATGAAAAGCTACACATCATTGAAGGCAGTCTGATATTCCATATTCCGTTCTGCGAAGGATTTCAAAAGGTCTAATAATACTTACACAAAGGTACTCTAAATTATTTATAAAAAAAAATATTTTGAACTTTGTATTCATCTATAAATCCTGAAAAAACGTATCACAGTTTCCACCAAAAATATTAAAAAGGACATCCGTTTTCAGTTTGAGGAAGAAATGTATCTTGGGCACCAAATCTACATATGATTCTGAAGGATCATGTGACACTGAAGAATCGAGTAATGATGCTTAAAATTCAGCTTTGACATCACAGCAATAAATTACATTTAAAAATATATTAAAATAGAAAACAGTTAATAATATTTCACAAAGATGTTTTTACTGTATTTTTGATCAAACAAATGCAGTCTTGGTGAGCATAAGAGACTTCTTTCAAAAACATTACAAAATCTCACCAACACCAAACTTTTGAAAGGTATATGCATGAGAGTGTGTGTAACCTTTTTTTTAAATAAACATATCAATAAACCAAGGCGTTAAAACAATACGAATATCAAGACAACAATGCCTGATACATACTAATGTACCACATCCCCATGCTGTTGCGAATCACCAGTCGGAGATCGATCCATGTGCAGCGTAAGTTTATTAATAGCACAGTCAACAACACACTGAGACAATTTAAGGGCATTAACGAAGTCAGATACCAGGCAGAGAGTCGGGGCAGGCAGATAGCAGACAGAGTCGAAGTTCCAGGCAAAAGGTCAGGACAGGCGGATTACAGGCAGAGTCGGAGTTCCAGGTAAAGGATCGGGGCAGGCAGAAAACAGGCTTGGTCAGGGGCAAACAGGTTGGTCAACAGACGGGCTTTCCGGGGTATATAATGCTCGGTAGTGCTCACAAGTGAAAACAAAACTTCGCACTGAAGGCAGTTCGAAGTGCGGTTAAATAGTGTGGGTGATTGACAACAGCCGGGCGAGGTAACGAGAGTAATCTGGGCTGCAGCTGAGAGTGATCGGGGAAAACCTGAGAAATGTAGTGCGAGGTGAGGATCAGTACTCAGGCGAAAGCGATCTCGGGTGGCCGGCGAGAGAAGCTGTAGAACCTGAGACCGTAACACATGCATTATATTTTTAATTTTCAAAATATGTCAAATCAAATTGAATCCTTGTCCAAAGCCAAAGCATTAATTTCTGGCACAACAATCTCATCTTATCATCTTGCCATGTTTCCCGGTTGAGCTCGTCCTAAATCAACATCCTTTTGTCATTGCTGGGCCACAGTAACAACAGCACAGACATTCCAATGGAGCGTCACTCTTAGTTAGATCACTGCTGAAACTTAGGAATCAGGCTCTCTGGACTCATTAACTAGTGTATTTTGGCTAAACTACAGTGTGAGATCACACACACATATATGCATATGTGGTTTACGGTGTCTCTCCATAGGCGTAATGTTTTTATACTGTACAAACTGTATATTCTATACCCTTACACTAACCCTACCCATCACAGAAAACATTCTGCATTTTTACATAAAAAAAACATCACTTATGATTTACAAGCTGGTTTCCTCAAAGGGATAAACACACACACACACACACACACACACACACACACACACACACACAGACACACACAGACACAGACACAGACACACACACACGCGTACGCACACACACACACACACACACACACACACACACACACACACACACACACACACACACACACACACACACACACACACACAAATAACTCCCAATTCACCACTTTCTTTCCAATTAAAAATTCAAAGCACATTTTCGGAGTCTCTCTATCCATTCCTCTGTCTGTGTGTAAGTGCTGTTTAGTACTGTGTACTGTTATATTGGAGGCATTCACATAAACAATTTTATATATATTATAGAAATGATACAAATCAAATATTTTATAATTATCCTGTGTAAACTGCAATATTACAATGTGCAGGACTAAACAGCAGTTTATTTATATCTATCACATTTAAAAGATACAGACTGACAGATAGACAGACAGACAGATAGATAGATAGATAGATAGATAGATAGATAGATAGATAGATAGATAGATAGATAGATAGATAGATAGATAGATAGATAATTAGAGACTTTCTTCTTTCAAAACATCATAATTTCTTGCTTCCGTCAGCAGAGTCAGTGTCTGAAAGTGGAAGTTCATGTCTGCACACACTGCTTTCTCCATTAGAGAGGGGCCATCAGGAAAACCAGATTAATTCCCATAAGCTGTACCACAGGCGGGCGCCAACATTTCTCCTGGGCCTCTCTCTCACCACGCTGCCCAGTTAGATCATGGGGAGAGACAGCGGGAGGCTGAGGGACACAGGGTGGAGGCCTGGCTCTCACCTGCGGTGACTGACATCAACAGTGGGCCATGTGGGATACATATGCATACATACACACTCAAACACAAACACACACTGCATGACGCCAGTCCAGGAGGTGTCATTGGGCCTTATCATGTGATTAAAGAGCAGGAAGCGATGAGAGGGTGGTGACAGCGAG
The DNA here is from genome assembly GCA_030578275.1 of Meda fulgida. Lineage (NCBI taxonomy): Eukaryota > Metazoa > Chordata > Actinopteri > Cypriniformes > Leuciscidae > Meda > Meda fulgida. Next base: position 15,206,318 of record CM060625.1, on the reverse strand, counting down.
CTGGACTGATGCACAGGAGGTGGCCAATTTTAATAATAATATTCTCTCTAACCACATACACAGGAGATAATACCAGATCAACAAGAAACACAATGCTCTCTCTCTCTCTCTCTCTCTCTCTCTAAAAATCGATAATTTTGACCCATATGTAGCCTATTGTTGGTTTTTGCCACAAATATACCTGTGCTACTTGTGACTGGTTTTGTGATACAGGGTCACATTATGGAAAGCATTTTTTGCAGTGTAAGTGTAAGTGTCATTGATAACATTTACAAAAACATATCTAGACAAAAATCACAAATGTGAAACTATTCTCAGACCACCTACCATAAAGAATAAAGATTTTATGCATATTCATCCAATAAAGGACTTCATTCTCTTCAGTGCTCCAATAACAAGGACAGCTAATGAGCCGAATATTGCTAAGCAATTTTCTTTGGATTTATGAGGTGGAATAGCACGACTGGGACACTTGTTTTGTGCTTATGCTGTTTGCAGCCTTTTAGTGCAGTGCGGGGTCCTGTCATTTTTGGCCTGTTCTGTGTTTTTTCAGCTGTGCATTGCTCTGTCTGTCATTAAGCCTCAACGTGTGATGGAAAGGTGTCTCATCAGCATTAAAAGGACCGTGGATCAAATCAAAGTCTGTTCAAATAAACAGTTCATCCAAAAATGAAAAGTCTGTCATCATTTACTTGCCCATGTGTCGTTTACAACCTGCATGACCATCTTTTTTCTTTGGAATACAAGAAAAGTTCTGTTGGCCCTTTTAATGCCTTTCCATCACATATTGCAGTTTAGTGACAGGCACAACAATTCACATTTCATTTTTGGATGAACTATGCCTTTAAGCATTTAAAATGACGACTAAAAGGATGCATACCACATATTGGGCAGAACAGAGTTTGTATGGTAAGATCAAATTATCATAAACAGACATTTTTGCTGGGAAATTGGTATTTGTGATCTTTTGATGACAGGTGGGAAAATTGAAGCAGAATAAAACTGAGTGCTGAAAAGAAAATGACATTTAGAAAATTACAGGTTCAATCAGAATTTCCCAGCACTAAAAAATGACTCAATTAAATGACATTTGATAAGTGTTGCATCAAAGACAATTTATGATGTAGATAAATCCACTGTGAATAAAAACTTCTGAGCTGTGCACACGCACCAAGGTGAATTCACTCTATATAGGCTTTCCATTACATCGCCTTTACAACCTCACAATGCGTTAACAATCTACAAAAAAATGCACTGTGTTTTAGGGTCAAAGGTCTGTAAAAATCAAAGCTTTTTACTTAAGCATTCGCTCAAGTAACATGCATACCATGAAACGCAGATTTATAAAACGTTCAGAATTCCTACTATGCAATGCACCGTTTAAATGCACTGATGTCCTTTTAACATCCTAACAAGTGCGTCGTGTCAAGCTGTGTACTGACTTCGGCTCCTGTCAAGTGCCCTCCCCTCATACACGCTGAACTCTTGTTCAACCAGGCCACCGAACAATAAACTGCAAGGTCCCCTCTGTGTGCTGCAACCTATAGGGAACAGGAACTAATTAAGTGAATTTATTGTGTGATACCCCGCTGTCTGCTGTGTTAAACGGCTCTGTGTTCGTCTGGGTGACTAGTCAGAATCAAAAGGCTGGAATACACTACACAACAATCTGAACAGATTTTAAAACGCATGGCATCATACGCTTGCCTATTTGGTTACAGAAAATACTGTGCATAATAACCCAATGACTGATGATCACTACCAGATTTTCAAGTCCTTCTGAACACATGATAGATGAAAATAATGTGCTCTAAAATCAATTCAAAATATAAAATATCCTCCAAATGGATGGAATCATAGTCTGAAGTGTACTCTGATTCACAAACAGATAGATAGATAGATAGATAGATAGATAGATAGATAGATAGATAGATAGATAGATAGATATTTTAATTAAGTACATTAGAATGATTCATATAAACATTAATAGCCAATTATTTTTGTAATGTACCAAGTTAGAAGTTTGTCTGTTATTTGAAATATTAGATTTTTTTTCATGAGCAAAATTAACAAAAAATGTATATATCTGATTTATATCCAAATGAATTTGAATTGAAAAATCAATATAGAGGCTTAACATAACCCTCTGAATGACTAGTATTGTACTAAATAATAATAATCCCTTAGCTTTGAAATCAGCTGTAATTTACATATTATGCTAAAATTCTATCTAATTATTTCTGTACTGTTCTGACCGATTCTGTATCTGTACGCTCCAAACGACAGGATGTCAGCTGGTTGTCTCCAATCACCATGGTTACTACTCACATTTAAAAGCAGACTTTAGCCTTTAGTCATTGTACATGTACTTTCCATGACATCATCAGCAAAGTCCAAAAGTCTGCTAAACAAACCAAGTTAGCAAGTGGTGCTGTGGTTCACAGAAAAAGAAAACATCTTTAAACTCAAAATAACTGGATGCAATGAATCCACAGCCAAACGAAGATGAGGGAATCGTTTAGTTTTTAGTGTATATATATATATATGCTTCAAATATATTGTAGTTGTTACAGCTGCCAGTTAAATGAATGGATCAACCACCAGCATCTCATAACGAATTAACCAAAAGGGCAACAAGGGCAACAGCAATATCACTATCATATCCACTGCACAGCCAAGCAACCCTAATGAACTCACAGCAGAGATGGATCTAAGATACAGCCTAATAATCATATTTGCGCCTCTCACAACTAAACTGCTCTCAGCTCTCTTTATATTTTCCATGTATCAAAGCTGTCAGAACTTGCTGCGAGTTTTCTTCCACTTTCACAGCTTGACAAGACTTTCTTACAGTGCCAGAGGGCCACAAACAGTTGCTCTGAGGAGAACCAGACCCAAAAAACAGATTGCATCGCTCATCAGCGCAAGTAAAATCCAAACTGAGAAAGAGAGAGTGAGAATGAGTGTGTGAAAGAGAAAAAGTGAAAGACGAAGAGTAAAATGAGAGGCAGCGCTAATGAAAGCCAGAGCTCAGAGCTTTAATGTGCTTTTCTCGTATTTAACGTTTCTGTAGAACATTTCAATTTTTGGTTTGTTTAAATTTCAGCCCAGAATAACAATGAAACTCCTGATTTAAAGTTTATGTGCCACATGGTTGCAATAAACAAATGATGGAAGATATACTTTATACAGGCACAACGTTTTCTAAATTCTATCTATCTATGGAATACAAGCATTTTCATGGTGCTTTGTTGGTGATAGAATTAAAAAAAAGTTTTTATTTCAATTCTTCCTTTAACTGTGAAACGAGAAGAGACTCACCATTTAAAAAAAAACTTCCAAAATAATGTGTTTTTTAAAAGCACCAAAAAACCTTTTAAATCAGGGTTTTAACACACTGTCATTCATTTTTTCTGAATGAATTCTAATTCTTTCCATACTGTAGGGTCTCTACCTGACCCAGCATTAGTGTGTGCTTCATGCTGACACACTTGTGCTGAACTTAATGAACTTCAGCTGAAGTTTCGACGGGGTTCTATTTTGGCAGCTGAGAGTTTGCCTGGCGGTTTCTGGCTGAGGAGAGGCACACAGTCTCACTTCCTTCTTGAACTATCCGTGGCTTGAGCCTCACCTGGACACTTTAAAATGGGGAAGAAGGGGAAACAAGAAATGTTTACACAAACCAAGTCTTTGTGTCTTGAAGAAATTGTCTATGCGCATGTAGAAATGCAGGTGTGTATATGCGGTGGATGCTTTAAAAAAAAAATAGCCTGTGCTACACATAGAAGTTAACTTGACTTGTGACAGAAACAGGTTGCAACTGAATTAAATAGTTTTTATACTCACTTGCCATACATACTACTTGTCACTTGCACAGTGTGATAAATTTCCTGCAGGTGCAGGTGTGTACTTACAATATCCCAAAAGTTCCCAAAGATTTTTAATTTCAGAGAATTTCCAATTTTAAATAATGGCTCGTCCATGTTCACTTGTCGCCTGTCAATGATGTAATATACGCGTTATCCCTGGTTTCCGCTCGTACTACCATAGTAACCATGGCTACAGACATTTCGGACTATAGCAGGCAGACTTTGGGACAAAAGGAGAACTAAAACGATCAATAGCAGCGTGGTGTTTTCGAGATGCAGAGAGCTCCACGTCCGTATCAAACTTCGACTTGACAGAAATACTTTATTAAACAGGTGAGCAAACATAAAACCAATCAATGTTATATAGCTCAACATGATGAAATGTTAGAATATGATTAGTAATGTCTAAAATCTAGCTTACTGCTAGTCTCATACAGAAAAACGAACACATAGAATAACATTATAACTTTCAACACTCAAATGCAGTTTAGTGTGGTAGTGTAGACAGCGTGTGGAAAGTGAAATAGCGCTGATATATGTCTCTCATTAGCAATCGCGACCTGCTTCATACCACAGTCATGTTAAAAACATCAATGTATTCACTCATCCAAAAACCTTATTAGATCCATCAGCATGACGACAAGTTCCATAATTCCGCTTATGCGTCATCAACCTACGCCTTTGTTATTGTAAGAGGTTAGCGACCATTAGAAGCGGAAAAAAAAATACACATTGTAGCTTTAACTAACTTTTAACTTTGACTTTTGCCTCAATAAACTCCTAATTACTGCTTATTAATAGTTAGTAAGGTAGTTGTTAAGCTTAGGTTTTGGGTACGATTAAGGGATGTAGAATAAGGTCATGCAGAATAAGGCATTAATGTGTGCTTTTTAAGTACTAATAAACAGCCAATGTCCTAGTAATATGCATGCTAATAAGCAAGTTAATATTGAGAATTGGACCCTAAACTAAAGTGTTACCAAAACTATTTATATGAATTTAAAATATTTTATTTAGTCATTTTGTGTTTTTAGATGTTTTACAAACAGACACTAAAAGTGGAAAACTGTATGTCCTTTTGAATTTTTTTACTGCTAACGAAGGAATATATTGAATAAACAAATTCCAGTGGAATTCTCATAAAATGTCCATGTGACCACTTCGATGCATCTTCAAAGGACTAAAAGAGCTCAGTGTGGTTTCTCTGTCCAAAAACAAATGAAGAAACCTGATTGTTGGCACAAAAAAAAAAAAACTAAAATACAGTGGTGCTTTTTTTTTAAAATAGAAACTCCCTCTAAAGCAGAGGAACACACACATTGACAAGAAGACACTAAAATGTGTTTCGTGCTACAATAAACCCCTACAGCTTAGAAGAAGTTACAGAGATTCCTATCTGACAGCAGGAAAGTGAGGTCTTTGAGTTCATTGCTTGGTGTGTCCCACAAAATGAACTCATGTCCTAAAGTGTTCTAGTGTCCTAATGTGGCCTCTTTTCTTCTCTTTCTTCCTAATCCCTGTCTGCAGATCCATCAGGAGAAACATATGGGGAGCATATGTGTCTAGTCACATTCTTCAGCAGACCTGACCCACCACAGACCCAAGCTACAACTGCCCTGTCCCAACAAGAGGGGACAACGTGCTCCCCTTTCACTTAACCAGAGTTGTCAGCCAGTGAATTTTAAGAGTTAGTTCACCCGAAAATGAAAATTCTGCCATTGTTTACTCACCCTCATGAATGCCGTTTCAGCTTGTACGACTTTTCTCCTTATTTTAAATAATCTCCGTTTGAGTTTTGTGACAATAACAATGAATGGGTGGGCCTACTGGATATTTCGCGCATCAAATATTGGGTTCAAATGAAGTCGAAGTTCCGACACAAAAGAACGATTCAGTCACGCATTTCATTTATGTAATATTAATATAACAACCTGTCTGTTATACAGGTCCTTCTAAAAAAATTAGCATATTGTGATAAAGTTCATTATTTTCCATAATGTAATGATAAAAATTTCACTTTCACATGTTTTAGATTCATTGCCCACCAACTGAAATATTTCAGGTGTTTTATTGTTTTAATACTGATGATTTTGGCATACAGCTCATGAAAACCCAAAATTCCTGTCTCAAACAATTAGCATATCATGAAAAGGTTCTCTAAACAAGCTATTAACCTAATCATCTAAATCAACTAATTAACTCTAATCACCTGCAAAAGATTCCTGAGGCTTTTAAAAACTCCCAGCCTGTTTCATTAGTCAAAACCGCAATCATGGGTAAGACTGCCGACCTGACTGCTGTCCAAAAGGCCATCATTGACACCCTCAAGCAAGAGGGTAAGACACAGAAAGAAATTTCTGAACAAATAGGCTGTTCCCAGAGTGCTGTATCAAGGCACCTCAGTGGGAAGTCTGTGGGAAGGAAAAAGTGTGGCAAAAAACGCTGCACAACGAGAAGAGGTGACCGGACCCTGAGGAAGATTGTGGAGAAGGACCGATTCCTGGTCATTCCTGGCACTGGAGATTTACGGATGGATGGAAAGTGAACGCTGGCGTGACTGTCGCCGCTACTCACTGGTAGAACTTTGGCATACATTTTGACAATACCAGCGAATTTTCAGACAGATAGTGCTTCAATCTGATCAAATTGAATCATTATATCGCCTGTACAACATTGGTTGCTACTTATGACCAGTAACTGTTGGATTAACGCTCTTCTGTGATCCCGACTGCGTTCTAACATCTATACCGCTACTGCTTAGCTGAGGATCTGCTTACCTGAGGATGACGTGGATTTGCCGGTCGGTTTTCTGGTTCGTGCTTGGCTGGCTTCTGGTGTCTCTTGCCCACCTGCAAGTTGACGCTCTGTTCCAGTACTCTGTTGCTGAGCTTTTGAAGCTCCAACGCCATGTTGATGTCCTCCAGCCCCCATCTGGTTGTTCCATTCCATCGGACATCTTTTTCCAGCCGAACCGGAGATATATTCACCGTGGACCGCGCGGTAAGCGCTTTTATAAGAACTCTTATTCTTCCATTCCAACTTGGTTTTCCACACGCCGTCGTTCTCGCAACGCCAGCCGAGGTGCTAATCACAGTAGTCTGGCTAGTCTCCTTTAAGTGGCTAACTCTGCCTGTAAAAGTTGCTCTGCCACCGTGAACTTTGGTCTCTTGAACATTCGCTCTCTCAACAGCAAGGGTCCACTAATCAGAGATGTCATTATGGACTATAATCTTGACTTTTTATGTTTGACGGAGACCTGGCAGCCGACTAATAATTGTATTCCCCGTAACATGTCTGCCCCGCCGGGCTTTGTTTACAATTACCAGCCCCGTGCGAGACCTGGAAAGTTTTGCCGATTCCTGTTTCTCCTCTATTTTCATCGTTTGAGTACTCTGCCCCACTGTTGCCCGGACCCTCGCCCACAGTCGTGGTCACTGTTTACCTTCCCCCAAAATATAACAAAGATTTTCTAAATGACTTTTCTCAGCTTTTCATTCATCTTTCAACTCTATCTCATAACTTAATCATCCTGGGTGATTTTAATATTCATATGGATAATATCAGTTCTCCGCTCTCCAGAGAATTTTTATCTTGCCTGGAAAGCCTCGGTCTGCTTTTATATATCGACTCTCCAACTCATTGTGGGGAGGCATATACTAGATTTAGTCTGTTGTTCCGGTGTCATCCCCTCTGCCTGTAAAACTCACTCTGTTGCCTTTTCCGACCATATGCTTATTACTTTTAAGATCACCCTTCCGCTATCTAAACTGACCCTTCCTCGCACTATTTCTTTCAGGAATATCAAGGACATTAGCACTGTCACCTTTGCATCTGATATCAATAATTTTCCAAGTGTACCTGCCTGCTGTTCACCTGATGAATTAGTTTCCTACTATAACAAACATCTTCACACTCTCTTGGACACTCATGCTCCTATGAGATTCAGATCAGTCTCCTTCAACCGTTCAGCACCCTGGTTCACTCCCGCCCTACGCCTTCTGAAATCCCAGGGCCGTCAGCTGGAGCGTCTTGCTAACAGAACTGGACTCACCATTCATAAAAATATGTACATGGAACATGTCAATTTGTATAAGGATTCCCTCTCTTCAGCTAAATCTGCTTATTACTCACACTTAATCCACTCTAATCATCATAATTCTAAAACTCTGAATTATCTCCCTCCTCACATCCATTACAAAACCTCCTGACTCTCTTCCCTACCATATGCAATCTCAAGACTTTTGCAATAAACTTATGTCCTTTTTTGTTTCCAAAATTACAGACATCCATAAACACCTGACCTCATCTGGAGCTGCTGCTTCTGGAGGCAGCTTCAGCACCCCTTATCCATTCCCAACTACTACTTTTTCAAGTTTCAACCTACCCTCTGTTCAAGCCATTTCGGACATTATTCATAAATCTAAACCCTGCACATGTCAGCTCGACCCACTTCCCTCCAGCCTGGTTAAATCCTGCTGCTCTTCACTTGCCCCTCTCATCACTGAGATTATTCACTCCTCACTAAGCTCCGGTTCAGTCCCCCCTTCACTCAAAATTGCCTCGGTCACACCCATTCTGAAAAAACCTGGTCTGGACCCCACTAATTTTAGCAATCTCCATCCCATACCTAACTTACCCTTCATATCCAAAATCCTGGAAAAAACAGTCGCTTCTCAACTTCATACTCACCTCATGTCGAATAGCATCTACGAGCAGTTTCAATCTGGCTTCGGTCCCCTTCACAGCACTGAAACCACACTCATCAAAATTTCAGATGACCTTATTATGGCTTCTGATTCTGGGTTACTTTCAATTCTCATTCTTCTCGACCTCACAGCAGCTTTTGATACCATTTCTCATCCCACCCTTCATACAACTAAAAACCCCGAAATCCGTTACCTTCCCCGCCTCCGCTGGAGTGCCCCAAGGCTCTGTATTGGGGCCTCTCCTTTTTATCATATACATCCTCCCTCTTGGTCACATCCTCCGTAAACATAACATTAAATTTCATTGCTAAGCAGACGACACCCAGCTCTACCTCTCTACTAAACCATCTTCTTTACTCCCGCCAACCTCTCTTACCCTCTGTCTCCAAGAAGTTCACTCTTGGTTTTCATCCAACTTTCTCAAACTGAACAGTTCAAAAACCGAAATCCTCCTGGTGGGCACACCTCATACCCTCTCTAAAGCTAATAAAGTTTCCATTACCATTGATAACTCAACTATCATTCCCTCCCCTCAGGTTAAGAGTCTGGGTGTCGTCCTTGATAGTATTTTATCATTAACAGCATCACCCGGTCAGCCTATTTCCACCTGCGTAACATTTCCCGCCTCCGTTCCTCTCTTACTCCAAAAACCACCGCCATCCTGGTTCACAGTCTCATCACATCTCGGTTAGAATACTGCAACTCACTCCTGTTTGGACTCCCTAATAAGTCGCTCCAGAAGCTCCAGCTCCTACAGAACTCTGCTGCACGCCTAATTACTCAGACCCCCATTTTTCATCATATCACTCCCACCTTGCAACAACTTCACTGGCTTCCTGTTAAACAGAGGATCATCTTTAAAATACTTCTCATTACTTACAAAGCAGTTCATAACATGGCTCCTCCATATATCTCAGATCTTCTCCACTTAAACATCCCTACTCGTTCACTCCGATCATCTCACACCTGCCAGCTTTCTGTTCCCCCTGCTCGTCTTGTCACAATGGGGAACAGGACGTTTAGTCGCTCTGCTCCCCATCTTTGGAATTCCCTCGCTCCAGATCTTCATACCATCGACTCATTTAATCTTTTCAAATCCAAACTCAAAACTAACTTGTTTAGACAATCATATTCCGCCTGACCCATATCACCTCAATGTTGTCTTACCAATTTTATTGTTTACTGTTTTAATGGTTTTTATCTGTTTTGTACAGTGTCCTTGGGTGTCCTGATAAGGCGCTTTAAATAAAATGTATTATTATTATTATTATTCCAGACCTTGGGGGACCTGCGGAAGCAGTGGACTGATTCTGGAGTAGAAACATCCAGAGCCACCGTGCACAAAAGTGTGCAGGAAATGGGCTACAGGTGCCGCATTCCCCAGGTCAAGCCACTTTTGAACCAGAAACAGCGGCAGAAGCGCCTGACCTGGGCTACAGAGAAGCAGCACTGGACTGTTGCTCAGTGGTTGCATGTCATTCGGAAATCAAGGTGCCAGAGTCTGGAGGAAGACTGGGGAGAAGGAAATGCCAAAATGCCTGAAGTCCAGTGTCAAGTACCCACAGTCAGTGATGGTCTGGGGTGCCATGTCAGCTGCTGGTGTTGGTCCACTGTTTTATCAAGGGCAGGGTCAATGCAGCTAGCTATCAGGAGATTTTGGAGCACTTCATGCTTCCATCTGCTGAAAAGCTTTACGGGGATGACGATTTCATTTTTCAGCACGACCTGGCACCTGCTCACAGTGCCAAAACAACTGGTAAATGGTTTACTGACCATGGTATTACTGTGCTCAATTGGCCTGCCAACTCTCCTGACCTGAACCCCATAGAGAATCTGTGGGATATTGTGAAGAGAAAGTTGAGAGACGCAAGACCCAACACTCTGGATGAGCCTAAGGCCACTATCGAAGCATCCTGGGCCTCCATAACACCTCAGCAGTGCCACAGGCTGATTGCCTCCATGCCACGCCGCATTGAAGCAGTCATTTCTGCAAAAGGATTCCCGACCAAGTATTGAGTGCATAACTGAACATAATTATTTGAAGGTTTACTCTTTTTTTGTATTAAAAACACTTCTTTTATTGGTCGGATGAAATATGCTAATTTTTTGAGACAGGAATTTTGGGTTTTCATGAGCTGTATGCCAAAATCATCAGTATTAAAACAATAAAAGACCTGAAATATTTCAGTTGGTGTGCAATGAATCTAAAATATATATAAAAGTTGAATTTTTATCATTACATTATGGAAAATAATGAACTTTATCACAATATGCTATTTTTTTAGAAGGACCGGTAGTACACTAATAAAAATGCCAAGAATTTACAGGATTAAAGAGTATTAGGCCTAACTATTTTACATAAATTACTGTAGTAAGCATGTGACATTACTGGATGGGGGTCATTTTCATACAAATTATTGTTAATCAAGAGCAGAATGATGCTAACATCACAGTAATGTACTACTTTCTTGTTTTACTGTGAATTCAAATGATAAAGTTGTCTTTAATCAGTCCACTGTAAGAAATGTAATTTACCACTGTGAATTTTGTAATGGTGATTGCTGTTCCATTTGCTCGGAATCTTGGAACTTTTATATATTTCTAATCTAGCAAAGTCAGAAGGTGACAAATGCAAACATTTGTTAAAAAGATGACAACATAAAATATGATAATTGGCTGATTTTAAGTTAGTCAATATATTCTTAGCATGGATAAGAATATATTTTACATTAGCTTTATTTAAGCATGAAGACTTACCAATAACTTTCAGATTTCAAATAAATCTCTTTTTGTAGATGGATCTTTCAGCAACTGCTGTGGATATCAACTCTGAACAAAATATACCAACAACACAAACTGCTAAAAGTGAGCCAAAAATAATTTCCGCAGCAACAGATAAAACCAACAAGTATAAAAAAACTCTACAGCCTAATCTACTCATGGTGCATTGCATGCGGTTTACCCTCATACGGAGGCTATGCAATACAGTATGATGTTATTTGGTAACATTTTTTTATATATTTTTTTACAATACTGTAAACTGACAGTAAAACCAAGTCTTTTTACAGTACAATTGTAAAAACTTGACAAAAATTGCCAGTACCTAAATTGTTGGTTAAATTGGTTAAAGTGTACCTAAAACTTTGCTATGCCTTGAAAGCACTGATACTGTTAACATACATCTAGATTTACAGACGCAGATTAGCCATTAGCCCATTAGAGGACACTATCACAATGAATTACTATCAGACACACTTATACACACTCAAACTCATACTAAACATAGTAATTCACAATACACACACACACACAAAAAAAAAACAGATTCTTAATGATTTTTTTCATATTCATACCTTTATATACAATTATGGCTTCATATAACAGCTGCAATTTTCCTTTTGTTAACTGAAAATCAATTCTTCGTCGCTGTTTAATTACATTACAATGTGATCAGGCACTTCCTCCATGTAGAACTAGTCTAAAAAAAGCATGTGGTTCTGACAAGGACTCTACGATGAGTGTACTGTATGTTTCTAATGTACAATCGGCTACAGTGGGAACACATCTCCCCATCTCAATTAGGTCACGTCAGACAACAACATTAGAATCAGCAAATACAAAAAACCTTCACTAACACATTTGAGACAAATTCATAATAAGAAATTAGAGTCAAAACAAATGACATTTGTGATTATTAAATAAGACAAAGTTAAAGCTATTTACGTGTCAAAAGATCCAAGCAAAGACCAAAAAAAAAACAACCTCAATGTCAGTGATACTTTAAAAAACATATACAGGGATGATCAAATAAAGACACAAACAAACAAAAGCATACTTTTAACACTTAAAGTAAATAAAAAATGCTATAAAATGCAGATAGTTGTTTTATATCTGTTAAAAATATATGTCTACAATATTCTTTACAAACCTTCATGGTACACATCACTGTTTGGATAGAAAATCTCTCATGTTGAAAATCTCAAAGCATTAAATATTTTGTAGATGTACACAGTTACATAGAATGTGTGTATGTACGACACAAGAACACAAACAAGTCTTAAATTGACATTAAATTATTATAGAAGTTCTGTCAAATACATAAGTTGAGAAACATTTTAAGGAGGCCTTTAGCCTGACACCCTCAGACAGACACAAAATTAGTCTAAATTAAATGTGACCTCTGGTAACCGTCACTGAGGATTCTAGAATCTTAGCATAGCTAATTTTAGATTTGTTCAATTTTGCCATTATGATGAACAAGTCAATGATAAATATACAAATAAATATCCAAGATGATAAAAAAAATGAAAATAATAATCTTGTGCCAAGAAATGTCAATTTCAATGTTCCATTCCAAAGTTCAAGGATTTGTTTACTCTATATATATCCAAAAAAGTAGAAACTTAATTATTATAAGAAAAATGTTTTCAAACACATGTTAAAAATTATTAATTTACCATACAAATTTTTTAATCATGAATATCATGAGATTTTCTTGGGGTTATACTTTAGTTTCCATGTCATAAAAAAAAATCAATGGCCATTTTTTAAAATGTGTATTATATATGATTTTAAATTCAGAAATTAAGGAAAAATCATCACATACCTGTCCTAAAAGCCAGTTTGTAAGAGGGGAAGGCACAAAGCACAAATTATTTTATACAATGAAAGAATTCATCCAGCAGTTTGAGAAAAACGAGATTATATAAACAGCAACCAAGGCCACAATAAAGAAACGTTTTTTTTTTTTTTTTTTTTTTTTTACATTTAAAGGCTGGGAGGGGTCTTCGAAGAGCATTTAAATTGACCAGTAAGAAGCTTAAAAGTGTACAAATATAAACATTTCATTTACCATCCCAATGGTACAACAAAAATATACATCTCTGTACAAAACGCATTTATTCAGCACCCTGAAATGACAATGATAACTGTAATGTGCACTATACCAGACATTACACAGAACTCCAGTTGACATGACAAACTTCTGCCCTGAATTCATTTTAGTGATCTGCATTGCCAAACTGAGACCAACTAGACAAAAATATACAAAAAAGCCAAGTGAATCTGTGAGTGTTTGATGTGACCATTTATGATTAGCCAGCTTCAGTATTTAAACTGACTAACCAAAATTAAAAAAGCAGGTTATGATGATTCTCGACATTCATGGAGTCTACTGAAACAATGTACTGTAAATCAGTAAATAGTGACCATGCACTGGCCTCTGCTGATAGGCTGCAGAAGTTCTGGCTGAGGTAAACGGTTCATGAGGTGTATGCACACTTCAGAGAGAGAATATGGGAATAATGACTAAAAATGACATGTCAATCATTTTTTTCTCTTTTATGAGATATATAAAGTTGCAATTCTGAGAAATAAATGCAGAATTTTGGAGAAATAAAGTTGCAATTTTAAATTGGGAGAAATAAAATCAGAACTGCAATATGTTTAGATGCAGTTATGAGAAATAAATTCAGAATTGGGAGAAATAAAATCGGAATTGTGACATATTGAATCACAACTAAGAGAAATTAGGTTGCATTTGTGAGAAATAAAGTCACAATAGCAAAATAGTCGCAATTACCGGAAATAAAATCGTGCTAAGATGGGATCCCATAGGTTTATGCTTAAAAAAGTGATTAAAAAATAATCTGTTTTTAATTGCTACTTTCATATTATTTTTACTTGTAATTATTTTATTTTACACTTTCAATTATTAAGTCATTGCAGATGGAAAGGGAAAAAAAGTTCTAAATCTCTCTTGTACAGAATTCAGTCTGCTTTAGTCAACTGTCAATTGACCTGCTATATGTCTATGACATATTTACACACATATTCACACACATTTGCTATGATTCATTCATATTATAACTCAAAAACAGCTAATGTGTATGTGTTTGAATGAATGAACACGTTTATCCAGAAACCCAGCTATGCGTGTTGGTCTTGACCCCATGCTGGAAATTCTGTTGACACATGGGGTCAAAGTTGAAGTCCAGAGCATCGCCGTCCATGAGCGTGTCATGAAGGACGGTTTCTACGTCACACTCCAGCTGTTCGATCGACATGTCGTCCAAGTCACTGGGTAGCCGCTCTGGGTGGTTGTGATGGTGGTGATGAACCGGTCCGAGCCTGTGAAAACCGTTGCCGTTGGTGTAACTCGGCATCCCAACCTCACCTCCGCCTCTTCCCAGCTGAACGTGATGAGGCAGGTGTGGTTGAGGCTTCATGTTACCGAGGCGAAGAGGATGACCGTGGGGCAACAGGGCACAGCCGTTAATGCCCATTGTTGGCGAGGGCAACTGGTGAAGCGATCGTGGGTGCGCGTGCAGGTGAGGATGTGCATTCATTTTGCCCTGTCCCATTTGTCCCTGACTAGCATAGCTGGGTAGCACCCGTCGTCCTTCACCAGAAACCACTGACTCTAAAGACTGCATCAGGTTCCCTCTCGGGTCGGCATCTGCGGTCAGCAGCTCTTTGAGCATCCCTGCAGCACAGGTGTACTGACTAACAAAGGGTCCGTAGCCTCCTGGTTTACTGTCTGATAAAGTCGGTATGGCGATGGGACTCAGTCCGCCCACCCCGCCCTGTCCGTACAGGCACTTCCGGTAATCCTGCTGGACTTGGGGCTGAGGACCCATATTGGGGGAGTTGTAGGAAGGGTACCCAGGGCTTCCCTGCATCATGGGCGAGGACAGCGCAGTTTGGGCATCTTGGCTGCCCTGGGTGTTATTTTTGGGTGAGATGAGGTTGAGGTTGTCTAAGAGATCGTTCATCATAACGTTGTCAGAACCGTGGTGACCCGCTACTTCGGACAGGCTGGGGAGAGGCCCACCCAGTTTGGTCCCTGGGTACCCGATGTGGACCTCGCCGGGTTCGTCCTCCTCAGGTAGGAAGGTAGGCGAGCGACGCCCGCTGAGCGTGCTGGCGTCAGAGCTTGCGCGAGTACGAAAGGTGGTCCAGGGTTCAAAGTCATCATTGCTGTGGGAGTTGGGGCTGCCGAGCCATTTTGGGTACTGAGAACCAGGACTGTTAGAGCCACCATCCAGACCACCCTGCAATGACATCTACAGACGCAAAACAAGAAACTATGAAAACCAACTATCACATTGCTGCACAGATATACATTACTAAAAAGTTACTCTTTCGCTGTGTCTACACTGGAAGTGGAACAACTATTTATCATCTCAAAGTGTTCACCAGCACAAAATTTGAGTTTGAGGCCACACATTATTAAAACTGAATTTGATTAGATACAATTGAGTTTTAAATGTATGGGAATAGTAATGTAGTAAAGTATCTAATAAAGGCATGTACCACAATGGACATTTCCAGAGTTGACCGTTTCATTGATTAAAATGTGAACAATTCAGTTAAGGCATTGCAAAGTGACCCTCACAACCAGTGAAGACAAAATCAAGAGTTTAAAAGAGTTAAAATCAAAGACAAGACTTTTTTTATTTGAGAATATAAACTGTACAAACATCTGAACATCAGAAATGTTATGTTTAGTTATGCATGCAGTAGTTTAAACCAGCACATTCATATTTTAGCACACAGAGAATCTGCACTGAGTGAGTGAGCAGAGATTGTTTTCTCCTCAACTGACCTTTTTCTTGGCAGCTCGTCCACGGCTCTTGGTGAACTTGCTGTTGTTGTCCATGGAAGTGGCCCTCCGGCGTGGAGACTTGCCACTCTTTCCCCCCTCAGGGTTCAGCATCCACCATGAGCTCTTCCCTGTTCCTTCATTCTGGACGCGAACGAAACGACTGTGCAGGGACAGATTGTGTCTGATTGAGTTCTGTCAGGGGGAGAGAGAGAACGAGATGGGAACGTGAAAATCTTGAGTATAGATGTCTGACTGAAAACCAATCAAAATAAGTAGAAATGACCTGCTATCAACCAATGTCATTAAATCTTGCTTTGTCTTTTAAGACACAATGAAACGGATTAAACCAGTCCGAAGTCTGATAATTTGCAGTTCAGGCCTAATAAAGCCAATCTAAGCTTATTGGAAAAAAAAAAAAACTTGCCTCTACTCTACCTACATTTTTGCAAAACTCCAAAAATATACATTTTGTTAAGACTATTGGTTCGGTTTAGGGTAGGGTTTAGTATGGTACGTTATTTTTTTTTTACCACAATAGAGCATTAACCCTATTGGTCAGCTTTTATGACCCATTGCGATGGAATAAGATGGATCTTCCCAAACATCCAAAACAATGCTGTGTGCTAGGATAAATGTGCTCGTTGTATGTGCGTAGCCTACACGTGATAGTATTTTGACCAGCTGAGAACTCATGAAGAGCATATAAAATGTGTAAAGGAGTCAAAACAGCATCAGGAATCACTCCATCACACACACAACTAAAGATTTGCTGCGAGAAGACGTGGTTCTGAAGCCTGTACCGCTGGGCAACATCACCACTATGACAAGAAAAACAGGTATGCATAAGCATTTTGTCCTTTTTAGGGTCTCATCTTCCTGTTCTTGTTTACTTAACATGTCTTTGGTCCATGTTACATTCATATTTCAGTTGAACCGCACCAGAGTTCGTTTGGAAGCGGAACGAGTCCCATCTTTTCAGGGGTCTTTGTTCTCTTGTTTGGTGCGCACCAGGTTTCGGGTGGCAGCGTTCACACTTATTCAAATGAACCACACTAACAGAGCGGTCACACCAGGGTTCATTTTAATATAAGCAAACATGCCAAGTGTGAAGTCTGTGAACACACCCATACCATGCAACATAATATTATTTTGCAGAAATGTCACCACAGGCACATTTTTCCAATAAACCTCAGCTGAATAAATATTACAAATTTGAATAATTATAAATGGCTATAATTACTCAATTTATCCTTCCAAATAGAACAAATAAGTACACTTAATAGAGGTATTTGCGTCATGGTACTTGGTATCGAATCTAAAAGTAAATACGTGCTATCATCTATCATAAGGACTACACGGTTCTACATGTAAAAACGTTTAGGATCTTTCAAAGAGAAAGAGTTTCTGACTATATTCTTATTGATTATGTGTCTCTAAAACATTCAAAGGGACTAAGTCTTTGTGGAAAGATCAATACTTAACAGTTGAAGCAGTTTGACTGTACTGGTCCATGCGAAGTAGATTGTTATTATACCTGTTATTATATTGTAATTATACCTATTATTGAAGAATGTCCTACAGGAAGTGACCAAATCAAGTTGCACTTTACTGGCGGGATCAACAGTCCCGTTTCCTGTGTAGCAGGAAGTAGATTGGTAGGAAGAGGGAAAGCAGAGGCTCAAGCCACAGAGGGAGGTCAGCAGGAGGTCACCTCCAACCTTTGATCCTGAAGGTCATGACCTTAGAGGTCAAGTTAAGGGAAACGCAGCTTCCACATCACAGAATCTGAGAAGAGGGTGGACTGCATGGATTTGAACAGAGTGAATGAAAAACACAGTCTGGATCTTCTGTCTGGGTCATGAACACTCAAGTAATTACTAGAGGTCAACTCTCCAGTTTAACTGGTCTTGCAAGGAAGAGGGGGAGAAAAAAAGAGTTGCGGAAAGGATGCTGAGTGAGAGGAAAAGGAAGAGCTGGAGGAATAGAGATAAAATGAGAAAGAGGTACCACTACCAGTATGGAAAGTAAAGGGGTTGAGACTTAGGCAGGAGGTAGGGATTGAGTCAGGAGGAGTGTGTTGAGGTAGAGGCGGGGGCAGCAGGAATTTTTTCCTGCTGAGAGGGATGGGGTCGATGAGTTTGCTGTGTGTGTCTGTGGACAGGCTCTCCAGTAGTGCTGAGAGACCCTTGCATACAGACACAGTGAGAGTAATAACGTATGGGGCTGTCTGGCGTCTGTCTATACTGTAACAGAACCCCCACGGCACAGCCTCGCTCGAACGGAGACTGAGAGAGAGAGGGAGAGAAAGACTGACAGACACAGGAAAAATAGGGACCTATGGATGTTAAAATTTAGTCTGATACTGATAATTATGTTCAGGCTGATAATCATTAAAAGGGCCGATATAAAAAATTATATTAAATTACTTTTTCTCTTAAATAAAAAAATAAATAAAACACTACTAACTTAAATAAATGTTAAAGGATTAGTTCACTTTAAAAAAAAAAGTCCAGACGATGAAAAGGTACTTATCTAGCGAAACGATCGGTCATTTCAAAAATAAATAAAAAAGTTTGCGTTTTATAAGCACAAATGCTCACCTTTCTCTGTTCTGTGATGCGCGTTCGTGACGTCACGTAATATGCAATTACGTTGATAAGGTCACGCTTTTCCTCTGTGTATTCCGGTTAAAAAAGGTAGGGCAGGGCGAAAAACTCCATCTCATCTTCTCCTCTAAGTTCAAAATCGTCCGACATCGTTGTTTTACTTTTTAACTTCCTTTTTTTGGTAAACGGCGTTTGACTTTGTTTGCACGTTCAACTTGTAAACACTGACTCGGTACTTCCACATACGTCAAGAAGCGTGACCTTTTCAACGTAATTGCGTATTACTTGACGTCACGAACGCACATCACAGAACAGAGCAAGGCGAGCGTTTGTGCTTATAAAACTTTAACTTTTTTATTTATTTTTTAATTGACCGATCATTTCGCTAGATAAGACCCTTATTCATCGTCTTGTATCGTTTAAAGCCCTTTGAAGCTGCACTAAAACTGTCATTTGGACCTTGAACCGTTTGGGTCCCATTGAAGTCCATTATATGGAGAAAAATCCTGGAATGTTTTCATCAAAAACCTTAATTTCTTTTCGACTGAAGAAAGAAAGACATGGACATCTTGGATGACATGGGGATGAGTAAATTATCAGCAAAAGTTTTTTTAAAAGTGAACTAATCCTTTAAATGCTTTCTAAACATTTAAACACTATAATGTACAGTATGAAATAGGAATACTCCTTTTGAGATTTGTTTAGATTACATTAAACAGTGTTATTAAATTATTAGTGATTTTAAAAAGCTTTTAAGAACTTTAAATTGGCTCCGATAGCCACGCAGCGCACCGACATATAGAGCCGTCATGCTTCGGGTGACCCGAGTTCTAGTCCCGGCTCACGGACCTTTCCCGAGATTAATTTTAAGTTAGTGTTAGATGAGGGCAAAATAAATTGAAATGTAAAATATCTGCAGATAACCAATATATACAATTATATCACGCATCCCTAAGAAAAACAACAAGAAAGAAAGATAATTGCACCCTAATACATAAGTATTTTTCACACAGACTCTAATTTGAATAAAATGTAACAATTAAAAAATATATATATTATAAGAGATAAGATTATAAATATGCATGTTTTACAAATTTAAAACAAGCGTTCTAAATACATTTTTTATTTATTTTCATTCTTTCAGGGTTCCAGATTACCGAGTTTGCTGTAGGCTACTCAAATAATAAGTACTCAAATGTTTTCTCTTTAAACTCTATACTTCATACACTCCTCCAAAGATAGATAGATAGATAGATAGATAGAAAGAAAGAAAGAGAGAAAGAGAGAGAGAAAGAAAGAAAGAGAGAAAGAGAGAGAGAAAGAGAGAGAAAGAAAGAAAAAGAAAGAAAGAGCGAAAGAAAGAGAGAAAGAAAGAAAAAGAAAGAAAGAAAGAAAGAAAGAAAAAGAAAGAGAAAGAAAAGAAAAAGAAAGAAAGAGAGAAGAAAGAAAAAGAGAGAAAGAAGAGAAAGAAAAAAAAAGAAAGAGAGAAAGAAAGAGAAAAAGAAAGAAAAAGAAAGAGAAAGAAAGAGAGAAAGAAAGAAAAAAAAAGAAAGAGAGAAAGAAAGAAAGAAAGAGAAAGAAAGAGAGAAAAAGAAAGAAAGAAAGAGAGAAAGGAAGAGAGAAAGAAAGAAAAATAAAGAAAGAAAGAAAGAAAGAAAGAAAGAAAGAAAGAAAGAAAAAAAAAGAAAGAGAGAAAGAAAGAAAGAAAGAAAGAAAGAGAAAGAAAGAAAGAAAGAGAACGAAAGAAAGAAAAGAAGAAAGAAGAGAGAAAGAAAGAGAGAAAGAAAGAAAGAAAAAGAAAGAAAAAGAAAGAGAGAAAGAAAGAGAAAGAAAGAAAGAAAAAGAAAGAGAGAAAGAAAGAAAGAGAGAAAGAAAGAAAGAGAAAGAAAGAGAAAGAAAGAAAGAAAGAAAAAAAAAAGAAAGAAAGAAAGAATGAATTTTGTGCATTTTCCAGTGTACTCATGCATAAATTCATCAAGTCATTTTAGCAGATCTCATTCAAAGCACATGTGCACACACTTAGCACATGCACCCCAGGCCAGGCGGCAGGATGTGAGTCACTACAGGAATGCTACGAAGAAGGTGTCAAAGTTTTCTAATCAAACTGGAGATCACTTGTTCAAAAATAACAAAATGACGCTGATGCCCGAACAGTAACGGGTTCAGGAATGGTTGTTTATTTGCTCAATTCTCTTAAGATAGATTCAAGCCTGCAGTTAGTCTTTGACTACTGAGGTCCGCTTTATACTGTAAATGGACAATACAGGAAATGAGTAATAGCCAGATCTGCATGATATCTGCTCCCCCAGAAACCAGAAAAAGGCTCTTTAGATTTCTACAAACATTCAAAAACAGACACATTAATGTGTCAAAGACTAGGATGTGAATCCTGTTTAAATGCTCACAAATGCAAATTATATTTGAGAGTTAAGGCGAATTATCAAAAATGAATTTCATTTAATTTTGTTCCCCACACAGATCTACTTTATAGCTTAAAAGATTTGAAAAATAGAGCAAGTCATATGGATTACTGTTGGAATAATGAAAGAATTGTAATTTTGGGTGAATTAAACATTTTTCTAAAGAGGTATCAAATTTCCCCTAACATAGCAGTTTTTGTGGTGCCTAGCTCTAGTCTGGGACCAGCACATGTGACTTCTATATGTGGTGTGGGGCCTTCACCTCTCTCTATCCCTCTTATCACAGGTATGCAAGCTATTTGAAGGCTACACGATGACCTTTGGACTCAGATCTGGGATATCCCCAACTCATCTGAGACCATAAAGAAAAGTGTGCATTAAAATCCCCTTTAGGTAAGATTTGAGTCAACTGATGTGCGAGATAAAAAAACGTGGACCAATGCACCAATTTCTACACAGATGGGTGGGAAGTGTGCTCAGGTTTGTGCAAACTGAAACTCATCTTATTTCAGGCTGTTACAGGTTTGTCAGGCAGAATGAATTCCATGATGAATAAATGAAATCAGTATCGAAGCATCGCCATGAAATGCAGCCATCAGCAGGAAAAATTTGCATTGGCAAATGCCACTCAAATTATATTGTGATAAAGTTATTTCTTATTAAAATAAAAATATTAAATATTTATATTTAAATACACTAAACATTTAATTTTTTTAATCTGTAAATATTTATACATTTTAAATAAAATTAATTTAATTAAAAACTACGACACATTAATTAAATATCATTAAGATGAAAAATAATTATAATTAAACCGATAATTAATATTAATGAATTAATAAAAATATAAATTGAGTTAGCCATTGAAAACCATTATCAGGGGAAAAAATGCAACGGTCAAATTACATTGTTTTATAGCTATATATAGTCATTTTTAATGAAACTATAAAAATTACATATACGCCAAAATTTTAAGAATAATAATAATAAATATTTAATAAATGAATTGTTATTTATTTATGTATTAAATTATAAATATAAACTAAATCCAGAACATCAAATCTGAATTCAATCCACTTTTCTAGCCATTATCAGATAAAATAAATAAATAAATACATTTTCTGGCACATTCAGTAATGCCATTTCAAAGAGAGGGAATTCTTTGCAGGCCAGTATATGACAAATTGGTAAACAGAAGCAAATTTGCTTGTAGTAGCAGGTGCAGTGGCAAATAAGTATGTGTGATACTGTAATGGTGTGCGTGTGTGTGTAAGCGCGCACACATGTGTGAAAAACACATTTCTATTCTATCCCTCAGAGATATTTCTGAAGTGATAGGTGCCAATAAGCCTTGCTTAAGTGGTCACTGTGTTTGAGTGTGTGTGTCTGTGTGTGCACGTCAGATCTCCTGAGGGATTTATAAACAAGTCCGAGATACCCCATCTGCATCCTGTCTGACACCCCAGACAGCACACACACCGACTGCCACTCAATAACAAGCAGACATTATTAATCAGCCATCGTTCACAACATAACCAAACCAACTCACTCTCACGTGTTCAAAGATTTCTGATCACTTCATTAGAAACCACTTAAGTAATTAATTAAATAAAAACCAATGAATTTCTGCCTAGGAGCAAAAAATGAAATGGTTAATTGTGAGATAAAGCTTATAATAAGGAAATCAAATTGAGGAATATGAAGTCAACCTGCTCACAATTACGAGATGTAAAGTCTCAACTGTGAGATATAAAGTCACATTGTGAGATATCAAGTCATTATTATGAAAAAGTCACAACTATGCGATTTTAAATAACTATCTCTATTCCTCTAGCAGATAAATGGCCAGATTTACTAACAGCTTGCGCCAGCACAAACCCTCTTTTGGCGTAAAAAAAAACTATTGTCAGGATCTACTAAAGACACGCAGTGAAAAATTAGCACTGAAAAGGCGTGTTATTTTTGCAGCTGACCTTCTGCATTTGTTGGAGTTTCCCTTTTAGACAAAATGTATGGGAGGAGATTATTTAAATGAATCACGCAAGGTAATTTACTAAGGTCTGTGCTAGTCAATTTAGAGATACTGGCTCCATTATTTACCGCCCAAAATAAGCATGTCTTAAAACAGATGCTGATTTGCTCTGCTTTTGGTAGATTGCGTTGGTCATTATGGAAATGATCTGGCTGCATCAGTGTTCTTTAATTAGCGTGTCGTCAGTAGATCACACGCAGGGGTACGTTTCCCAAAAGCATTGTTGGCCAACTATGATCGCAATTTCCATTGAATTCTATTGGTAACGACGGAACTTGCGACCATAGTTGGCTTTGGGAAACGCACCCCAGAACTTTCCACTCCCATCTGCATTTTTTTGGAATTGCGCTCTCATGCTAATTTGCCACGTTTAGTATATCAGGCCCAAAGTCACAACTATTAGATATTAAACCACATTGTGAGACATTAGCTGTGTCCCAATTCAGAGGTTACGCCCTCGAAGGCCGTGAAGTTTGGACTAGCCTACGGAGGATTGTTCTCGTCGCCATACCGTTGACGAGTGGAAGTAAAGTTTGTACTGGACTTTTCTGAAAGTTACATTCAACTGTCTGACAACAAAAACACGGTTCACAAGTCACAAAATGTCTAAATATGTTCACCGTGGTTCATTACTGTACATAATAAAAAGTCAACTATTTTTTAAAATGTAAACTATTTAAAAATGCATTAAGATGTAATTTGACATTTGAACTACCTCTATATAATAGTGTACATGCAGCCTCTGAATTGAGACGCAACTATTAAGTCACTGTGAGCTATAAAGTTGCAACTATGATATATTAAATAACACTGTGAGACTTAAAGTCATAATTAAGAAAAATAATGCCCCAATTGTAAGAGATGAAGTTGCCTGTGTGAAATATAAAGAATGTCTTGATTTTGAGATATAGATATGGACACTTTTTCCCTAAATATTTGGGTCTGAATAGACACAATACTCGCTCACAATACGTTATGCATTTGCTTTATGTTAATAACAGGAAAGCTCTAGCTCGGGCAATGCACTTGCAGTGTAGACATGGTGTAAAATGCTCTACTGAGAACACATTCAAACAGTGGCGCCAGTGGATTGGACAACCCCTGCACAGCTGTTTGACTGCAGCCAGTCAGGCATGACATCTTGACAACGAACGCCAGTCCAAGTAAACAAGCAGCGTTTCCAAAGACCAGGTGCGATCTGACAGACGAGTGCCTGGTGTTCACAAACAAACATAATACTACACCTCCCTCCTATCCATATGCACACAAAGCAGTAAACAGACAGTTTGAAAGGAATATCATTTTACTTTTTCAATTGAGAAAAGAAATTATTTGAGGGAAGAGATGAGGTGGGATCAGCACAAGATGCAGGCCGGACTCAAACCTGCAGGTTCCAAGTGTGCACCAAGGCTCATTATGTCTGGTATCTAGGCATTAGTCAAAAACAAATCTAGATAAAATAGTCATCCAACAACTAATAAGGCCAACTAGTTTATCTAGATTTTTCTTTTTTTCTCGAATGCCTATTATATGTGACAAAGTGCTTTTTCCAAGTTCTGATCTGGACAAGAGTGTCAGTGGGCGAGATTTCAGTGGGAGGAGATAAACACAAGTGGAATGCACAAGTTCAACAGAGAATGGCGAGAGGTCCTCAGAGATAAGCCGTGACAAGAGACTTCAATGAGCTAACCACTTCCTCCAGCGCACATCCGCTTTATCTCTCTCTTCTTCATTGTAAATATTTAGCACTGAAGTGAAAAAGAAGAGAATAAATACATTTGCGTGTCAGTGAACCTGTTATGAATGAAAAACTCAAGGTTAGTTCTTTTACTCTCCTATTTACGCAAATAAACACAGACATTTGTGTACTGTGCATGCATGCAGCATTGCTCTCAGAGTTTGTAGAATAGGAATAAAATGATCTTGGTGAACTTTATTGACTTTTCATAAATCTGTTCGATATTAAACTATGACGTGTAACATGCCTTTTACAGTTTATGCTACAGACATAATTGGTGCCTCAAATCATGCAGGTTTTTGAGGGGAGGTGACTTACATTGAAGGAAGGACCTGGGAGGTGATCTCTTTGACTTGGACCTAGCAACCACATAGAAACCATACAGTACTACTAAAAACCAATTGAAGCAACCACATGCTGTAGGCAACAACCCACCATACCATAGGTGGTGTTTTGCATGGGTGAATACCACTCAAATGTTCTTCAAAAACAGGCAAAAATCTAGTTACATTGGCCCTCATTTATCAAAAGTGCGTACACCAAATTTCCAGCGTACACCCAAAACTACGGTGACTTTGAGATTTATCAATATGGACGTTGGCGTACGGCACGCTCAAATCCTACGCCAGCTCAGGAGGTGGTGTACGCACGTTTTGAGTTAGTGCGGAAATGCGCAGTAAAACAATTCCTAACTCCACAAAACGCACTGACAAACTAAAAGATATGATATATTATAACCCACTGTAAAAAAACAACGACAAAGTAATTATAAACTTCAGTGTTTATTTTTGTGCAACATGGACTTCAATGTTTAATTTGTGTGACTTTACCAAAGCATTTGATTTGTAGCCATATGTATTCCTTCAGTTGCGAGCCTGTGCGCTTTAACTGACGTTTCAGGGTTAGGTCCGGCAGGTGCGCACGGACTGGGTTCAGTAATGAAAGTAATGAAAGACCAAAAAATAATTCAGACTGACAAAATAATAAAAATGACATTCTTCTTCTAAATAACAATAAGCATTATTGATAATAAAAATCATAATAATAAGATTATTACAAATTGTCATGCAATTATTAATGTGAATGAATGGTCCTCCACATCACATCATCATCACTATTGTACACCCCCAATACAAGTGACATGATACGAAATTAAATGCTAATTGTTTCAAAACACGCGCTGTAAAAAAAACGCATTGCGATAGGTCATTTCGGCTCCACGTCGGAGAAGTTTCTATTCTTTGCCGTCTTCCGTGTGTCCATGGCGTAAAATGAGGGCGTGGGGGAAGCGGAGACTTGAATATATAGGGGCGTGTTATTCTAATGACGATCGTTTTCAGCCGCGGCATTTATCAAGGGCAGGTATTGCGTACACCTGGATTTCAAAGGTACGCACAGCTTCATAAATCAGGCGGTGAGAGGAGTGTAGGCATAATCTTACGCCAACATATACGCCCGTTTCTACGCAAGAATGATAAATGAGGGCCAATGTGTTTTAGTTTTAGTTAAAATACAATTTCAATAATAAAATATTTAAATACTATAAAAGTATAAATATAAAACTATATATTAAAGACTATATGTAGCTATTTATATATTTAAAATGATTTATATCTAATGAAAAACTACAACAGATTGATTGTAGTTAAGAATATAAAATACTAATTATAAATAAAGTGATTAATTAATTAATTAAACTATAAACAAAATGTATCCAATATCAGACCGCAAACAGATTTCAGACCTTTCAGTGAGTGACGATTAAGTATTTTCACAATACTACAGAAAAACAGTAGCTCTGTAATCTAGAGTATATTCTCACTGAAGTAACAAAAGCACATGCACTTCTAAAGAAATCTTCAGCTACATTAAACACGCAGGGCTGCACTTTACCTTCATTTCATGTGGTTGCAGAGAGAAGGGGCAGGAAAAGACGAGATGATGAACACAATGAGATACATGTGAACACACACATACACGTTGTTCCTTTGCGTGCTGAGAACTGTAATCTGCCTGATACTGTAAAGAATAGCACAATACTGCTCATGCTTAACGTTAGGGATAAACACATAAACTGCAAAGAGCCCTAATCTTGCTTGTTCAAAGTCTGTTTTCTTTTCTTTATTTTCTTTTTGGTTAGTAGTCAGAAAACATGCAAAGGCGAGTGTAAATGTTTGTATTAGTATGCATACTGGCAACTGGGTTATTTTGAGGGAGTGAAACAGAGATGGGGAGGGAGAAGGGGACAAAGAGAAAAACTTGAAGTCCCACATGTGCAGTTAGAGAGAGGGCCCGTCACCCTCCTTGGCCCATCCGTTCAGGAAAAGCTGCGTGAAGCTGATAGGAGCCCCGTCTGCCCTCTCGCTCTGCCAGACCACAGGGCTCCGCACGGGCACTGACCAGACCCAAACAGGGGCCGCCAACGGGACCTTTGGGGAGTAAAATGCCCTTATAAATGATACAAAGACCTGCCCTATGATGGACCGATGAGACTCAGGGCCAAACAGGAAGTTACCTTTGATAAGAGGAACCGCTTCTTTGTGTTATCTGACATGTGAAGAGAATCCCTGATTGCAGTGTTTATCAATCAGTCACTGTAATGAGTAAATGAAGTTTTTGCAGCTATAAGCAACAATTCTATTTCGTCTGATTGTGAAAAATGACTGATTAACTGTAGTTTCAAATAAAACTAAGATGTTTAGGACTTTGAACCCTTTAATCTTGCCCAAAGAAACTTTTTATTACTTAGAGGTTGTATTTTTACAGACTTGGAGTTATCAGTTATGACAGTATCAGCTTTGTCTCGGATTATTCTCCGAAATATTTGTGTTTAATGAATGTCTTTGAAAGAAGTCTCTGAAGCTCACCAAGGCTGTATTTATTTGATACAAAATAAGGTAAAAGCAGTAACATTGTGAAATATTATAGCAATTTAAAATAACTGTTGAATTATTTGCATATATTTTAAAATGTTATTTATTTACGTGATGGGAAAGCTGAATTTTCAGGTTTCAGGCTTAATATTTTTGTTGCAACCATGAGAATTTTTTTTTTAGGGTCATTTGATGAACAAAAAGTTAAAAAGTATAGCCTAGTTCTGGCATGAAACTCTAGATGGTGGAGGCTGATAGGTCTTTACCTTATTTGGTAGCAATCATGTAATTATCTACATATCACAGCTGATTGGTTGCTGTTGCAGCGGCCAATGAGCTTGCTTGCAATCAAATACTTGTCATTGTTTGCAGTTATCAGTCTGCAGCACAGAACCTAGCTCCACCTGTATAGATGTGCTACGGGTGATTCATGTATGTGCAGCAGCAGCACCATGTCTCACATGCTTCCAGCAGTGTCTATGAATGTATATGCAGTAGCAAGTCTCTTGCTCTACAGCAGCGTAGCAGATCTATTCAGCCAAGACCAAATAAATTAACATTGCCATATCCCTGCCAGCGCCAATCTCTATTACCATACCAATCTCCCGAGAGTTGCTATGACAGAACAGTTTTTATTTTAAATGGAAATCTTTTGTAACATTATACATGCCTTTACTGTCAATTTAATGCATCTTTGCTGAAAGTATTAATTTCTTTAAAAAACAAACAAAAAAACAAACAAAAAAAAACAGCAAACCTTTGAACAGTAGTGTATAGTAACTAATTTGGACAGTCTGTTTTGGATGCTGGCTTCTTATCTAGCGTAACTAGAAATACTTCCTAGGTCAACCACCAGATTTACCAGATAATCTTGGCATACTTGATTAGCAATGTTCGAATCTCTGACTTTTGATTGCAATAGATTTTTCTAAAGTGAAGAGTCAAAAGTCTCCCTTCGCTCTCCAGGAGAATCAACTGAGGAGAGGAGAAACAACTGAAATATCTCATTTGTGATTTTACCTGCCAGTGAGGTGTTTCACATCCCACCAACATGTTCGCACACATGTATACAGCATCAAAGAGGGTAGGAGGTCACAGTCATCTCGACACCCGCTGAGGTTTATCATGCTTTTCTAACCGCTTTCCACACCCCACCCAACTAATCCAGTCCCACCTTTACGAACTAAATCTGACACACAAGCGTGTCTCGCACAAGAACTCAGATCTGTCGTTTTATCATTTCATGTGGTCGCTCCAGGGAGGGGCAGGAAAGGCAGGGACAACTAAAAAGCATGTAAGAGAAAATAATGAAATGAAAAAATCTCTCTCTCTCTCTCTCTCTCTCTCTCTCTCTCTCTCTCTCTCTCTCTCTCTCTCTCTCTCTCTCTCTCTCTCTCTCTCTCTCTCTCTCTCTCTCTCTCTCTCTCTCTCTCTCTCTCTCTCTCTCTCTCTCTCTCTCTCTCTCTCTCTCTCTCTCTCTCTCTCTCTCTCTCTCTCTCTCTCTCTCTCTCTCTCTCTCTCTCTCTCTCTCTCTCTCTCTCTCTCTCTCTCTCTCTCTCTCTCTCTCTCTCTCTCTCTCTCTCTCTCTCTCTCTCTCTCTCTCTCTCTCTCTCTCTCTCTCTCTCTCTCTATGATTGGCTGATTGGTTTACAAATGCCACCTTTTCATTTTCTATTATAGATCACACTGTGACATTTCAAATTAATTATATGCGCCTTTGAAAGAATGTGTGTGTGTTTTGAGGGCCATGAAACCAGAGCAACCTGCTGCGGAGTCTTTTTTCATTCTGCTCTAATAACAGGCTGACCCGACATGAACTCTGTCACTCTGTAAATGAGCTTGCCTGTTCATTTCGGCCTTTCAAGTCTTTTCCATTTCTTTTACTTTCTCTCACCTTTGGCTCTGGATTAAATGGAAAGACTGAGTCTACAAAGAGGTTTGGCATATTGTCCTTAAAACATGCACAGAAACAAAGATGGTTTGTACTAGTCAAGGTACTAAAGGTCTGAGATCTACAGTACTTGTTCATCCTAAAATGTCATCTGTGTGACTTTCTTAGTTTTTTAGAAATTGGAGAATGTTCATGCAGCTCTTTTCTGCACACCAAAATAGAGATGCATCAGTCGACTGGCCATAATTCGATATCGATCAGGTTTTGCTTGTTTTATTTTGGCCAATCTCTATTCTGGACTTGTGCACAAACTGCACTGCAATCATTTCCCAAAATGCCATTTGGAAATATTACAAAGTCTGTAAACAGGACGTTAACATACTGTTGGTCAGAGATGGAACACACCGAAGACAGACGCAAAGAGGAGAGCAGACACGCTAACAGATACTGAACAAGCTCATTGACATATATATGTCGAAGACATATACATATTGAATTTAGGGTGGGGGTTTATGTTACTGTATCTCTGAAGGGAACTGACTGTCTTCAGAAAAGTTTCAATGTCATTTTGTTTTCCTCTTACCCCTTATAATGTCTAATAAAGTAGTGTTCAGCGCAGTGAGGCTTTGTGTACAGCGGTAAACAAGGAAACGATATTGCTGGTGTTCCATAAGCGCCACCTACTGCTAGAGAGTACATTTGTATTTTCATGCAGTCTTTCTGCTGTTTTTGCTTTCTGCGTGTCTTATGTAGCATCATTTTACACATCTAAAGTCACACCATTCTGTGTTTTCTTTAAATCTTGATATTATACAATCTATAAAATATATGCTTGAATGCACAGTTAAGATAAGTGAGCAATTGTGCTACTTTAATGGATCTTTGCTGATATTTTTTGTAGCTCAACAGTCCTAATATCCATTTACTTTCATTGTATGGAAAAAGAGCACATGGGCATTCTGGAAAACAACTCCTTTTGTGCTCCACTGAAGAAAGAAAGTCATGCGAATTTAAAATATCAAGGCTAAGAATATGAATTTTCATTTTTGAGTAAACAATCCATTTAAATGTCTTGTTCACCAGCTTTAATATAGCTTCCAGGCATACATTGGGGCCCATGGAGGAATAACTACAGTAAACCATACTTAACGTAATACAATGAGCCAGCATGCTTCAGATACCAGTGTCACACGCACGCACGCACGCACGCACACACACGAGACCCCCTGCACTGTACCACACCAAGTCAAAACACACGCACACACACATACTCGGGACCGCTGGCTGGCTGGTCCCCACAATGTAGGTTATCTCAGGTTTTACATACACACGCACACACACACGTACGTTTACTTAGCTATCTAAATGGAGACATTTATACTATACAAACTATTTTTTAATCCCCTTTGACTAACCCTACCCCTAACCCTACCCATCACAGAAAACTTTCAGCATTTTTACATTTAAAAAAAAAAAAACTTTAATTACTTTATTTTTTATACCAGATTTACAAATGAGGACGTCCCTAAAAATATTTTTTTGGAGATTTTGGTCACTTCTGGGAACAAATTTGTTCTCAAAATATATAGTTAAGTATGTACACACAATGCTTAATTACTGTAGCCTGGGAAAACCCAGACAACTTCCGGCAAATTTAGATTTGCTCTGAAAGTTAGTCTGGCAAAGAGCTCATTCAAGCCCATTTCCAATCCGTCGAAATCGAGGCACCAATCTGAAACGTTGGGGCGGGCTTTTACACGATGACAAAGATGGAAGCCGCAGTCGAACATCACTCGTTCGAATCAGCTAATCGCATCTGTTTTAAGCGATTTGAGCGTTTCCTTTTTGTTAAAAACCGAGCAAAGAACAATATTCTTTATTGTACATTAAGAAACATAAGATGTTTCTCCACCGCTCTGCATACGTCATCTCCTTCATCGCTCTAATTGGTTTTAGGTCTACCCGCGACGTCCGTTGGTGACGCCCCTCTGGAAATGATTTGTCTATGACGCTTTGCCAGACCATAACTCAGTTACAACTGAGAATGGTCTGGTTTTAACCAGGCTATAATTACTGTAGTCTTTCTGCTAAAATATATATATACACAGGTCTATCTCAAGAAATTAGCATATTGTGATAAAGTTCATTATTTTCCATAATGTAATGATAAAAATTAAACTTTCATATATTTTAGATTCATTGCACACCAACTTAAATATTTCAGGTCTTTTATTGTTTTAATACTGATGATTTTTGCATACAGCTCATGAAAACCCAAAATTCCGATCTAAAAAAAATTGCATATTTCATAGGACCAATAAAATAAGTGTTTTTAATACAAAAAAAGTCAACCTTCAAATAATTATGTTCAGTTATGCACTCAATACTTGGTCGGGAATCCTTTTGCAGAAATGATTGCTTCAATGCGGCGTGGCATGGAGGCAATCAGCCTGTGGCACTGCTGAGGTGTTATGGAGGCCCAGGATGCTTTGATAGCGGCCTTAAGCTCATCCAGAGTGTTGGGTCTTGCGTCTCTCAACTTTCTCTTCACAATATCCCACAGATTCTCTATGGGGTTCAGGTCAGGAGAGTTGGCAGGCCAATTGAGCACAGTAATACCATGGTCAGTAAACCATTTACCAGTTGTTTTGGCACTGTGAGCAGGTGCCAGGTCGTGCTGAAAAATGAAATCTTCATCTCCATAAAGCTTTTCAGCAGGTGGAAGCATGAAGTGCTCCAAAATCTCCTGATAGCTAGCTGCATTGACCCTGCCCTTGATAAAACAGTGGACCAACACCAGCAGCTGACAAAGCACCCCAGACCATCACTGACTGTGGGTACTTGACACTGGACTTCAGGCATTTTGGCATTTCCTTCTCCCCAGTCTTCCTCCAGACTATGGCACCTTGTTTTCCGAATGACATGCAACCACTGAGCAACAGTCCAGTGCTGCTTCTCTGTAGCCCAGGTCAGGCGCTTCTGCTGCTGTTTCTGGTTCAAAAGTGGCTTGACCTGGGGAATGCGGCACCTGTAGCCCATTTCCTGCACACGCCTGTGCACGGTGGCTCTGGATGTTTCTACTCCAGACTCAGTCCACTGCTTCCGTTTTCCTTCCCACAGACTTTCCACTGAGGTGCCTTGATACAGCACTCTGGGAACAGCCTATTTGTTCTGAAATTTCTTTCTGTGTCTTACCCTCTTGCTTGAGGGTGTCAATGATGGCCTTCTGGACAGCAGTCAGGTCGGCAGTCTTACCCATGATTGCGGTTTTGAGTAATGAAACAGGCTGGGAGTTTTTAAAAGCCTCAGGAATCTTTTGCAGGTGTTTAGAGTTAATTCGTTGATTTAGATGATTAGGTTAATAGCTCGTTTAGAGAACCTTTTCATGATATGCTAATTTTTTGTGACAGGAATTTTGGGTTTTCATGAGCTGTATGCCAAAATCATCAGTATTAAAACAATAAAACACCTGAAATACTTCAGTTGGTGTGCAATGAATCTAAAATATATGAAAGTTTAATTTTTATCATTACATTATGGAAAATAATGACCTTTATCACAATATGCTAATTTTTTTAGAAGGACCTGTATACACTTACATTTAAAAGGACAGTTTACTCTAATAAAACTTGTGCCATAATTTATTCACCCTCATGTCATTCTAAACCTGTATGACTTGTTTTTTCGTGGAACATTAAAGATTATATTTTTAAAGAATGTCTCAAATGTTTTGTTCGGCAGTTTTAATTTTGGGGTGAACGATCACTTTACATTCTCTTTGCTTATGCATATTTGGGGTCTACTCTGATTTTTAATGTGTTTTGATTGTAGTAACAATAACTTGCTCAAATACTAAACTACATTTCAAAAGAGTCGGTAAGATTCTTTAAAAGAAGTCTCTTGTGCTAACCAAGGCTTGATAAAAATACAGTAAAAATTTAATATTTTTTTTAAATGTAATTTATTCAAAACTTTTGAAATGTAGTACAAGTGTGTGTGTAGGCAACAACTCAAAAAAAATCTTTAAGCCAAGGATACTTACAGGAAGTGACATCACATCTTTGTAGAGGAAGAGGAATGGACATACACAGTCAGGCCAAGGTCATGTGAGCATGCCTTATCTACACTCTTTTCATCTGGCTTTTTTCCCGCAAACAGAAAAAGAGTGCTCAAACACACTCTCTCACACACATTCATCTCTTTATCACGGCTTTCCCACATCAACAAATGTCCACTTACTTCCTCTAACCCTCACGGTGAATGAAAAATGCTTTTGAGAAATTCGGATGTAGGCTTATTCTGCCACTCAATGGTATGTCAATCTTGAGAAAGGAGATGTAAGTTAAGCCAGTTGGCATACTGCACGTGTGGTAACGCTTCATGTCACAAGCCACTGAGAAAAACACATACTTCCAGTAAGGCTCTAAGCATTATGGGTCTTTCTGCCCACCGGTATCCACTCCTGAGAGAGAAAGAAAGCGAGAAACGGAGCACAGGGACCCCCTTCTGAGGGAACACGCTCTGAAGACAAGCACCTGGCCTTTGTGTGCATTAATATGGGAGCAAAAGTGCCTTTGTGGGTGTGTGCGTTTGTGTTTATGTTATGAGTCCGCTTTTGCACGTGTACATGTGTGTGTTACAGGATGCGGACCCCCCCCCCCATCAAATGGCCCCCAGAGGCCTGCAGGGGCGTGTGTGTTATTTTAAGACGGTGTAAAGAATAACACTCCTCCTGTCCCTCTGTCTATAGTTCTCCTCCCCAATACCAAACACATTTTGTGTAAAGACAACTTGAAATATAAAGTTTTTAAAGAGCTTCTACGAATGATCAGGTAAGGACTTTTACAGATATGATTACCAATCTTTGTTTTTCCATTCCCCTTTTTTTGTGATGTCCCAGATTTCAAATTAATTTGATAACTACATTTTTCAATTATTTAGTTTCCCGGGTACTTAAAACAACTTCACTTTTCTGCTGCGGTGACCAAGTGGGTAATAACCAATAATATCGCTGCCTAACATTCATGATTTAATCAAATCCCATGGATAAATCAAGTCTGGTCCTACATTACCTAAAGAAGAACATTGCTTCTCTCAGAAAAATAACCACAGAACAGCACATGCACATCATTCACAAAAATCTACTCATCCTCCATCTCTTCTCTTCATTTAGTAAATATTGTAGGTACTCTGATAACGCAACCAATAAGTGTGTATGACTCTCTGCTCAATCAGTGCAAAAAAGCAAAGAAGAAAGCACACACAAATCTGTGCAGGCCTACGCATTGACCATTAAAAACATGACGTTCAACCTAATTTTGTTCCAGACTCATTTTTGAGTTTTAGAAAATTTGACAGTTAGCATTATCATTAATTCCCATGTGCTTTTAAAGGACGGCAAAACTGCTTCATACTGTACAGCAGAGTCAAGTCTGTATTCTGGAATAGACTAGATAGACTGACGACAAGTTCTGATGTCAAACTCTGGTGCCCCCCGTCTCCCTGGCCAGGGTGAGAGTGTGTGTGTGTGTGTGTGTGTGTGTGTGTGTGTGTGTGTGTGTGTGTGTCTTTTTCAGGGGAGGGAATGTCGCTATTTTACAGCCACTCAGCAGGAAACGCATCATCACTCATTGTGGTAGACGTGTGCACTGTTTTTACAGGAAAGTGCAAAAATAACCTGAAGCCAAAGGTTCCAAAAGAGCCACTGGCCTCAACATGACAAAGCTTCAGCTTAAGGATATCACTGCTCTCACAGAGGGAAGAGAAAGGGGTCATGTTTGATTTAGCCATGGTTTTAATGAGATCCCTAAGGGGCAGGTATGATATGATAGTAGACGGGATCCAGAATGTGTGTGTGTATATATATATACACAGTATTTACACATCCTTAACAATTCTTACTGCCGATACACTTGTATTTTGCATTACTTATTAAAATATATTATTTTAAATATATAATATATATAATTTCAAATAATATATGCATAATGAGAAAGATTTTTAAAAAATGCCACAAGATGCTCAAGTCACAACAGATATTTCTACTAATAATTCCCCATTTATGAAAATGGAAACAAGAGGAAAAGGAGAAGAGAGTGTGCAGGCATTCTCTGAACATGAATTACATACACAGGAAGGACATGGACTCAGAAGTCTAATCAATGCTGAGAATGATTAGTGGTAGAAAATAAAACGGGGGAAGTCATTCATCAGTGTTTTCTCCGAGAGAGCGGCTTTCAAGATACTGCATCTCTGTAACAGTGAGACACGGATCCAGCAGCACTGGACAACTCTTAGAGAAATTCTTAGGTCAGTGACCCTTATTAAGAGGAGCGGGATGAGGAGCGTTTCGAGTCATAGAAAATAATGCTTTTAAAATATTTTTAGGTTAGAAAAATGATCATCATTTACTCATCATTTAACCTTAAGTCATTTCAAAGCCATTTGATTTTCTTCTATGAAACACAATAGGAAACATTCTGAATAATCACACCCATGATCCAATCAAATCTTTAAGGATAAAATCAAGTCCTGCTAAATCATTGAATTAGTTTCAATATCAGCAATCAATGTTGAATCAACGATGTCACATTCTTTCTGATGTTGTCTTAGTGCTTTTAAAATTGAAACACACAGGGACAGAGGGGGAAAAAGTTCCAAAAATGACTGTTAAGCATGACAACATGGATGTTTGGTATCAGAAACATGGCACAATGTTGATGTTAAAAATACAAACAAGAAAATGAAGAGGTTCAAGCCAACTTCACTGATGTCCCTCTGTAAACACATGGAATGCAAAGGAAATGCTTTAAGAAACACGCGAAGATGGAAATGAGCACAGTGCTCAGGAATGGAGGATGTTTGACGCTTTTCCCTACTAACCCCCTTCCCCTTCTATTCCTCCTCCTCCTTCTCTCCTCTCTCTCTCCACAATACTGGAGAGTTGTTGTCACCTCCTGTGATTGTGCAGTAAGGCTGGAGTACAGTGGGGCCTACAAAATACCCTCAGCTGCCCTTAAGTGACCCTACATGCCTCTGAACTCTCTTGGATTTAGGGAGAGTCTATGTGTGAGAATTTTTAGACAGAAATGGGAACACAGAGAATATTTATTCTCTGGAGGGTATAGCTGTGCTTTAACAACAATTCAGACCTCCCATGGTACCTCCAACACTATAGACATGGCGCCAATAAGTTGCATTCTTCTATATGACTGACAGGAGCTGACAACAAGATGTGGAGATTTACCACCGTCTGGATGTTGTTGACCTTTTGAAGACACACACTTTGAATGACTACACAGCTGTACTGAACAATCTAAACATGGTACACTATCTTTGCACAGTGTTTTGTATATATGTGTCTATAATAAATTAAAATTAAAATTAAAAAAAGAACATTACACACACACACTGATGTGTGTGTGTGTGTGTGTGTGTGTGTCTGTGTGTGAGGGTACAAGTGTGTGTGTGTATAAGAATATAACAGTTTTCTATTTTAATATTTTAAAATGTAATTTATTCCTGTGATGGCAACGCTGAATTTTCAGCATCATTACAGTCTTCAATGTCACACAATCCTTCAGAAATCATTCTAATATGCTGATTTGCTGCTCAATTATGTTCAATTATTGGACCTCAATTATTAATAATGGTCCTCATTTTTATCAATGTTGAAAACAGTTTTTGCTACTTAATATTTTTTTGGAAACTGTGATGCACTACCATTCAAAAGTTTGGGGCAAGTAAGATTTAAAGATTTATAATGCTTTTATTTAGCAATTAAACTGATCAAACGTGACAGTAAAGACATTTATAATGTTACAAAATATATCTATTTATGTGACTCTGAAGACTGGATGATGCTGAAAATTCAGCTTTGTCATCACAGGAATAAATTACATTTTTAAATAGAATATAATAGAAAACAGGTCTGTTAAATTGTAATGATATTCCACAAAATTACTGATTTTACTGCACTTTGATCAAATAAATGCAACCTTGGTCAGCTTAAGAGACTTCTTTCAAAAACACAAAAATATAAATTATTATTTTAAACTTTTGTTAAATAAATAAAACAAGAATAAAATATTAAAGTACAATGTGTCAAGACGAAATGGAAATATAAACTAACTTTTCATATAGAAATGATCTCTGAACTCATTCTCCGAATGAATTAATTCCTTTCCAAAAAACAAAACTAATAATAATTCATCCTAGGCTCTATCTATATATAAAATGTACAGATCATTGTAATATTTTTAACTCATTAAATGGGCCAAAAAAGAGGTTGAGAGACATGTTTGGTCTTTTGTGGTAAGAAAAAGCACAGTGAGAGGTCTTGGGTGTGATTTCTTGTGGTATGGCTCTGACATAACACAAATGCCTTATTGTCTTGCTTTCTAGAATAATTATCGAAAGTTGGCATGACTTCAGCTCAGATAAGTCCAGGGAATGCTTCCAGCTAAAATGCATATGTCTTTCTGTAGCAAGTGCAAACAAGTTTTTTTTTAGGAATGTCTCTGGCAAGCTAAAGGGTAAATTCCTGTCTATCTCATACCTATTTCTGTGTCTTCATCACAAAGGACGCTCTAGGCTTCCATGCTTCTTTCTTACCTGCAGGAATGCTACACCTCAGTGCAATTCAATGAAAATCAATTCAATTCAGACTCAGTTTTCCGCTACAAATCTGATCTCACCTACGGAAACCCATTCAAATAAATCAGCTTAATTTCACCTAAAAGTCCCTTAATTTCAACTTTACCAATACATTTGTCCAATGCTACTCCAATACAACAATTCTGTAAATTAATTAAATCCCCCATTATTCATTATTCTTTTTGGTGCCAACAATAAAAGTACAGAAATAAAAATAACTTTTCGTGTGAATTATTCAAGGTGACTGAATAGCTCACTTTTTCTGCATCACACCTTTAGCGCAGACATCCGGTTGTCGTCATTTGACATTTCAGTTTGGGGACTTTTTTCCTGATATCTGATGAGTTCAGAGGGTTTTCACATGTAACTTTTTTGTCACGCTACTGTCCCATGCATGCACACGGATGTAGCTCTAGATTAAAAGCCACATACCAATAGAGCCAAAGTCTGCACCAAGCCACAGCGATGACGTCTTTCATGCGTCTGTGGTACAAGCAGCGTTGCATGTGCTTTCATTTCATTTTGAACCCTTTCCACCCTTTCCTTTCTCTCTTTCAATTTGAGTGTGTGTAAAAAAAGAGCAGAATGTCCCTCAATTTTGCTGCACCATGCACAATGCTAATTACGCTCTACCCATATTATGTAGAGCAGGTATCATCTACAAACCACAAACTTCAACCTCTGCACACTTCACCTGTAAGTACTGACATTTATCTATCAGATCAATTCTAAGAATCTGCCCCAGAGTTTCAAACTGTAGAACTGAAATGTAAAATTCTTGAATTTTGATTTTAAAACTAGCTAATGCACACTTCGAATCCACAAACAGGTCAAAAGTGACTACCGTAGTTTTGGAAAATCAATGGCTAGTAAACCTACAGTCAAAACTTACTGACTGACAAACGAGAATAGAAATTAGTATCTGCTCAAGATAAGCTTGAACAAATATTGTGTATGCCTTGAAATGGCCTGAAAACACTATCGTACAAATGTATAGCTTGCATGTTTGTGCATGCGTGTGTGTGTGTGTTAGTGGGAGAGGTGAAAGACCTATGGTAAACTTCAAAGGATGTTAGAGGTAACTGGGTTCGTGTGCTGTAAATAGGGCTCAGAGTTAAACAATTTTAAAAGCCTGAGAAAGAGGGGGAAGTGAGAAAGCTTTTTTTTTAATAAAATAACTTAATGAAAACCACATGAGTTCATTTATTAATTTGGGCGAGTAACTCTTAGACTTGTTAATGAAATTATGAATGGAATTAAATGGTAAAAATGACAAGTGAAAGAAAAATGATATGAATGGTAAAGCATGTTTTCAATTACAAAAAGACGAGCTACAGTAGGTCTGCACACAAGATAGTATCACTATACCACAGACACATAAATACATCTCTAGCTCTGGGTGCAGACTGCTAG
Organism: Meda fulgida; assembly: GCA_030578275.1. Taxonomy (NCBI): domain Eukaryota; kingdom Metazoa; phylum Chordata; class Actinopteri; order Cypriniformes; family Leuciscidae; genus Meda; species Meda fulgida. Next base: position 15,166,509 of record CM060625.1, on the reverse strand, counting down.
GGCTGCGAAATAGAAAGTACATGCCATTTTTAAAGTAATGGTGGTTATGAGGGCACTTGGGAGTAACAAAACTGACCCACATTGAATTCTAGCTGTATGTGCGTGTGCATTTGACTACTTAAGGCGTTTAAAACAATGGTGTGCATATTTAAAGCCACGAGAGTTAAGAAACAGCATACCGTACTGTGTGCCAGAACCTCATGAGTCTAAACTCTATTCTCATTATTTCATGTTGACTGAGGGAATAAACATGGACTCCCATGACATGCTCCACAAATTTGGTGGCATGACCTTTAAACTTTAACCTTTGAACCCAGACACATTTGAACTGCAGGGGAGCATTTTCACTTCATTCTCCTTGACCTAGCTTTCACATTCAAATTCATGGCTTGAACTAAAAAATACTGAACAAAAGAGATCCATTTGCACACAGTTCTAGCTTCTGTTTGTCAATATACATTTACATTGTCAGATGCAGTTTTAACGTCTTTCAGACTTAATTTTTCTTGTTGCAAATGATTCTGATTTTAAATATGTCACCATGGTAAATGTATCAAATGACAAAAACAGATGAGGTTTTATCCCAATTGCAAGAAAAATGTATTGCAAGCATCTGTTTATGGAAGCTTGTTTCTGCCACAGAATAAAAAAAAAGGTAAATATGACTTTTTCTCTCACAATTCTGACTTTTTCTCTCAGAAATGCATGATACAAAGTCGCAACTACGTGTTATAAAGTCAGAATTGTGAGATATAAACTCACAATTGTTTTATTCTGTGATGGAAACAAGCTTCCATACATACTGTATATAAACTAATGTCCTGACTGGGCCAGCAAAAATAAATAAATAAATAAATAAAAATGTATACTCATATGACAGAGTCAACAGCACCACAGCAAACCCTTTATTTTGGTGTTGAGGTTTTACTACGTTAATGGGACCGTTGCAGATGGGAACATACTGGGAGAGGAAGCAGAATACTTTTTCAGTCCCAGGTATGTACACACCATGATGATAAAGAACAGTCCAACAGTACAGACATCCAATGAGTGACTGGAAACTATGATGTAACAGGTGGATGAGTCCAGACAATGTTATGCCGTGGCCTGTAGAGCCAATGGCGTTGAGGAGGAGGGCGGACCACACCTTTCAGGTAATTGTGTCTCCCTGTAATGACAGGTAATCCTGCAGGTATTTTTAGCTCAGTGATGGGAGGAGGCCCTTACATGTGTGACGGTAAGGATTTGTATTTCCATTTACGCACGGAACAAGCAAAGAAACAAAAGTGGCTTGTATGGAGGGGTGAATCAGAGACAGGAGCAAGTGCTCTAGAGATAAATGACAGGTTGACAAAGACTCTTTCAACACTGAAACCACTCTCTGTTTGCTCCACCTCACTCATGGCAGCCCTCTTGGACTCAAAATATTCATCAGGCACATTAAAGCACCTAAGAAGCTTTAAAAATGTGTCGTCACATCACCAAACTTACTACATACCTCTGCATGAGTGCTGGTACAATAGGTCACATGACTACAACCAATGAAAATGACCACAGTCCCTTACATAGATAAATTACAAAATTAAAGGGACAGTTTGCACAAAATATGTCATTATATAGCCTACTCACAAAAGTATAAACTTTAAATACTTTAATGGTCACTCTTTTCATGTTTATGATACTTTTTAATGGTGGTTTTGCTTTTTTTTTTAAGCTTGTAAGATTCAGTAACAGCATTAAAAACTAATTTTCTATATTTGTGTTTCACAGAAAGCTTTTCGGTCAAGGAAATTAAACAACGATTAAACTGAACTGGCATCATGTGCAGCTGATACTGGCATGTTATGCATTCTTCTGAACACTGTGAGCTCTTTTGAGCCTCAAGTTCCATAACAAACCGCATGTCATTTATTTGCTCTGAGAGGGAATCCACAACTACGCATTTGAGGGCTAATTGTTACTGTCATATACTACACTAAACATTTTTTAGGGGCCTACATTGGAAAAAAAGTTACCTAAACAAGGGTTTCATGTGGTAACACCTAAATTAGCTAGTCAAAAAACATCAGTCAAGTCAAAAAGATTTAACTGAATTAAATTCACCAAACAAAGCCTCTAAAATATAAGGCGGGCCAGACAGTTGTTGGTGGTTGCATGGGTTATTTTGGCCAGGCCCACCCAGGACCTCTGTCAAACTTTTTTTTTTTAATTAAGGTAATAACAATTGCATAAGTCGGCTGAAATACACTTCCATAATAATAATAATAATAATTATTTAAAAATATATATTTAGATTTATACATGAAATGATAAACAATACATAGGATATACCGGTAATTTGATCCCTTCAATTACTTTGAAACACACCAAAAGTGCTTTAAACGGTTCATGCTTTGAGTTCACGATCTTATCATTAAAAAAAGAAAAGAACTACTTTAATGGACACTTCACATCAAAGGGATGCTTTCAGTGTACAAAATACTTTTATAGATGCGAGTGTGTGTTTAAATCTGAGTGTGTGTTTAAATCTTAGTCTGTACTTATACACATATGAGGTTCCAATGCTACTTTTAATCACGTTTCTGCTTGGCCTCAGTGAGCCATTACCTTCCAGCCGGCTGAGCTGTTGCTGTCGCCCTTATCTTTGAAGTAAGGCACGCTCTTCACCATCCACTCGTAGATCTGAGACAGGGTGAGCCGCTTCTCTGGGGAGCTCTCGATCGCCTTGGTGATGAGATCAGCGTATGACATATTCCCCCACGCGTTCCTACGAGACGAGCTGCTCTTCCTCTGGGCCGCTGCAGGGCTGGAGCTGCTGGCAGGGGCGGGGAGCGGCGGCACCTGTTGCGGGTGCGTCAGCTGGGGATTCGGCTGCTGGGGATGCTGTTGCTGGGGATGAACGCAGGTGTCCTGGCAGTGGAAGTCGTTCAAAAGGACGGGTTTCTCCTCCTGGTAGTCCTCTGTCTCTTCTAGTAAACTTAGGCTGTTAATAAAGTCCACGATACCTTGCTCCTGCTTGACGGACGGTGCCGGGGAGGACGTGTTCGAGCTCCCCGGCTCGCTGAATTCCGGTCGGTGCAGCGGCCAGGTGCATGAGCGCGGACGGGAGAAAGGCTCGAAATCCGGGTCGGTGTCAACCAGCTGTTGTTGCGCTTCTGCCATCCCAAAATCAAAGCCAAGTCAGCTGACTGTCCTTAAACAGATGATTAGTGCAGTGAAGATTTTGTCTAGTTTGCTACCACTAACAATCGCACATGATCATATCTGACTGACAATTAAGCCCTAATGTCTGATAGCACTGTGTAACTCAGCGATGTGTGAATCGTACCATACCTAGCGCGGTTTTAAGTGAAATGACTGTTATGAAGCGCTTTCAGGGAGCAGCGCGTTTTAGAGTAGAGTGGCCTGGCCACGCCCACAGCGGGATGAGAGCCGCGTCAGCCAATCACAAGCGCGTATTCAAAAGGTAAACAGAGATTAGTTTGCATAACCCACGCTACTCCAGTTTATCCCTGGCAGGCTGTTTCTACAAAGGACTATCTATTTTATGTTACTGTAATTAGGAGTAATTCAATACTGACCGTATCTATTTTCAATTTCACTAGGCTATAACTATAGCATATGTTCATTAGATGTACTTATTTCTAGTGACTAGTTAGTCATTATGTAAACATTCCAGATATAGTATATATATATATATATATATATATATATATATATATATATATATATATATATATATATATATATCCCAGCTGTTAAAAATAACATTTCTTATCTCACTAGGTCACTAGTTAAGAAGTGAATAGTTGATATCTGATGAACAGATCCCCATATGATTCAGTGGCAAAAATGAACAATTCATTACCAGTAACAGTGGGATAGATACTTGTCATTATCGGCAAAGAAATACGTATTAGTAGCCAATCTAATAAATATGTTATATGACTAACTGAACAGATATTGGAATAATATAGTTGTTAGTGAAATTGAAAAAGATTTACTTTTAATTAAAATATGTAGCCTACTAGTGGCAAAAGAAAATGTTAAAATGGCTTTTCTTAGATTTCAGTTAAACAGGATTTACAGAGGATTATGACTGCCATGAAATATTTTGACCGCAGTTTAGCTTTCCATTCACTTTTTTAGTTGTATAATATCAAATAATCACCAGTTTAATATATTTTGTTAATAGGCTTTGAAAGCGGTCCTTTCATCAAGATTTAAAAGGCAGAGTGCAGTGAGATTTATAAACTATTTGGCACTTATTCGCCTGTCAAACAGTCTATACTGTATCTTGTTGGACTTCCTATATTTGTACTAAGATGCTTTATGTTTTCACCGAAGCATACATGTGGCAAAATCAAATGTGTGTGTGTGTGTGTGTGTGTGCGTGTGCGTGTGTAACCGGTGCTCATGCAGAGCCTATCAAAGTTACTCACTAGAGGGAGACATTAACAACATGGCAGTGACACCAACTTTTAAATATTAGATAAGTTAATAAATAACATTTTGTGTGCACCAAATTATTAAAAAGCTAAAAGCATTTAACTCATCAATGCAATTAATCATTCGTACAATTTCCCTTTGATAAATTGAATCCGATATGTTACATTTGATTTCAATAGTCTCTATAAGACTTTTATTTTGAAAAAAATATTTACGTGGACTATCCCGGAAGTAAAATCATTTCTGAAGCTTGAGTCTGTTTGTACATTGCTGAAAATCCTCCGCAGGTAGTAAAACAGCAGCCATATGAAGAGTTAGCACAATTGAATCTTAAACAGTCTATTATAAACGTACATGTATTGCAGAAGATAAAACAGCTAGCTTGTAAAGAGGACGCAATTGTATTGATGTGGAATTGGACCAGGTGTTAGAATACAAAAGGATTCCAGTCCAGCACAAGGTGTCGGGATGAGCTTCTTCAGTTTCGGACAAAGTGCTGAAATTGACGTAGTTTTAAATGATGCCGAGACGAGAAAAAAGGCCGAGCACAAAACAGAGGACGGGAAAAAGGACAAATACTTTCTGTTTTACGACGGGGAGACAGTCTCTGGGAAAGTCAATGTAACCCTGAAAAACCCAGGGAAGAGGCTCGAGCATCAAGGGATCAAAATAGAATTTATCGGGCAAATCGGTAAGTGCAACGTAATATGAACGAGCGATGCATGATGACGTAACGAATGTGCTGTAATGTTACCTCTACAACATAATGTTACAACAGTTACATCTGTGTTTGTTTGCATGTTTGTTTGTTTTTTCATGTAAGTTTAATAAAGGGGACTCAGACTGAAGCATTAAAAATCCTGAAGTGTCAAATTACAAAAACCTGGCTTGTCTCGTGACATGACACATTAACGATGGTTGATTTTTGATCGAATCGTTCTTTCGAGTTGAATATTTTCAGTGAATCGAACGAACCGGTTCACAAAACAGGTCTTAATGATTCCTTCACGATTCAGACCGAATCGTTCTGAAATCGCTTCTCGATGTCTTTATTCTAAAGGAAAAGATTAAACACTAGTATCTATTCTGCATTCATCCAACAACAACCTGTTGATCCGAGGACCGTCCTGTTTAGGCATTTTCCGTAATTAATAGAGAACCGTAGAGGCGAATAGATTTTTAATAGCCAAAAAACTGAAATGTTACAAAAATAGTTAAAGAAATAGTATTAACACTTTTTCAGCTAAGAAAAGTAAATTAAATTTAGTTTTATTTAATGTATTTGCAAATTATATTTAGGTTCTAAATAAATAGCACAATATTAGCCGAATCATGAATACAACAAATTGAAACGGAATTTCGTTACATACAAAATAAAGAAACACCCTTATAATTAAAACCCATTATGAGCAGCAATATATGCCTCTCATAAAAGAATCATTGAATCGTTTTATAACCTGTTCTTCGAATCGGATTGTTCAAAAGAACTGATTCTCCGAAGTGAGTCGACTTCCTATCGCTAGTAAAAAAGGCGGTATATAAACCACACCTCTGGATCCTTGCCACAAGCAATGGATCCTGTTTTCATTTTCAGTAATGAACAGTTTCCCTAAACAATGATTGTAACTCCTTCTAAGTTAACGCTCTATTTAAAGCCATACAGTGTACCCTTGAAGCATCACGAAGAAATGTTAAGTAACCTGGATGTATAGAAAAAGTCAAATGTTTTCCCTGATATTTATACATCCTTATATTTATTGTATTTTAAAAGGTTAATTCACCCAAACATTTGATCACCCACATGTTATTCCAAACTTGACGAACCTAACAAACTCAAACCATTAAAGAATTGTTCTAATTTGAAAGAATAAAACAGAATACACAAACCAAATGCAAAACTATTGAGAAATCACATTTTCTCTCTGGTGTCTTTTCCTTGTAGAATTGTACTATGACAGAGGAAACCATCATGAGTTTGTCTCTCTGGTAAAGGATTTAGCTCGGCCTGGAGAAATGGCTCAATCTCAGACCTTTGATTTTGAGTTCACACATGTGGAGAAACCGTACGAGTCCTACACAGGCCAGAATGTAAAACTACGGTATGTGTTTCTGTCATTGTGTAGTTCAGTAAAGATTGTGTATATGAGCTCACACAATATGTTGTACATTTATTTGATAGACTTTAAAATATATATATATATATATATAATATTATTTGTAACAATTATTTTATTATAAACTCTCATTTTTCCCTCAGCTATTTCCTGCGGGCAACCATCAGCAGGAGACTGAATGACATCTGCAAAGAGATGGACATCGTAGTTCACACACTCAGTACATATCCAGAACTCAACTCCTCCATAAAGATGGAAGTGGGAATTGAGGACTGTCTGCACATTGAGTTTGAGTACAACAAGTCGAAGTAAGTCAGCTATATGATGAAACAGCTACAGTATATGATGGGAGGCTTTTATGGCTTAGATGATTTGTTTAAAATAGTTCAATAAAATTCATATTTGTCACTTTATTGATATTTTTTTGCATTTTCCCCTGTTTTTTCCCCTCCTAAAAATCTTGAAAATGGCAGGTATCATCTGAAAGATGTGATTGTGGGGAAGATCTATTTCCTATTGGTGCGAATTAAGATCAAACACATGGAAATTGATATTATTAAACGGGAGACAACAGGGACAGGGCCAAATGTGTACCATGAAAATGACACCATTGCAAAATACGAGATTATGGATGGAGCACCTGTCCGAGGTATGAAACAATTCTTAAAGTAATAGATCACACAAAAAAATTTAATCATCCCATAATTTACTCACCGTCAAGCTGTGCTGTATATGATTTTCTTCTTTCAGCCGAACTCAAAGTTTTATAAAATAATATTCTGCCTCTTCCCAGTTTTGTAATGGCATTGAATTTGTGTGCTTTTTGAAGTTTGGCATTGCTTTCATGATGGATGGATGCGCTTTTTGAAGCTTCAAAAACTCGGGCACTATTCAATGCCATTACAATACTGGGAAGAGCCAGGATACTATTTAATATAACTCAGATTGTGTTCGGCTGAAAGAAGGTAGTCATTTACACCTAGAACGGCTTGAGGGTGAGTAAATTATGGGATCACTTTCATTTTTGGGTGAACTTTTCCTTTAACACCTCCTGATGGTCACTTATATTTATAAAGATAAAGTTTCTGCTGGATCAAACATGCAGTAAGCAATTTCTGAGGAACACTATTGAAAGTGGATCGGACCGAGCACCACAACACACTTGTTGCCAATCAGCAGTAGGGGGCATTTACACTCATGATGGGGGGAGGAGAAGAGTGAGCAAGAGGGAGATTAAGAAATACTGTAGAAAGAGAGGTGGCTGAGAGACATTACAAAAAATAAAAGGTCAAAGGAATATCATGGGAAAAAGAAGGGCTATGATTAGACAAGAGCTTTAGGACGCACATTAAAATTAGAAACGCTTTCCAGCGCTGGAGCGACGTAAGCGGGAAGGCCTGAAAACGGATGCAGAGGCTGAGTTGTTTCTGCTCCATACGTGAGTAACATTGGTTTTGCCAAGATATGCTGTTGTTGTAATGTAAGCTATAGAAACAGGACAGTTTAGTGTCATTGTTTGTCTTGAGCTGGTGTGCTGCTTCCAACTAACAACCAACTCTTGCTTGTATATACTGTTTCTTGTGCACTCTGTTCATTTTTTGGATCTTTTCGTTCTTTATTTTGCTTCGGTTCAGCTATGATGAAGGACAATCCACTCTTGCGTTGCGTGTTTGTGCATTTTGGGGGCGGAGCAATAAAGGGAGGGGTGTGTTTGATTGGGTTGATTTCAAATATCAAGTGTTTCTCAGAAACCGCTTACTGCACCTTTAATGTGTAACATGTTTACAACTGACTTGAAATGAAGTATACTGAATTAGAATTTTATCTTTAATGGCTTTAGGTGAATCCATCCCCATCCGTCTTTTTCTGGCTGGGTACGAGATGACGCCCACCATGAGGGACATTAATAAGAAATTCTCTGTTCGTTATTACCTGAATCTTGTACTCATTGATGAAGAAGAGCGACGTTACTTCAAACAACAGGTTGGTGTTAAATAAATGAAAAATAGGAAACTAAATATGAAAACAATTAGTCCACAAGTTATGCATTTTGTGTTTAAGGATTCATATTTTTTTCACTAGCAATGGTGAAATAATGATTAATTGTTCAGAACATGATCTATTTTGTGTGTTATTTATTTATCATCCTTTGTGGATTCATAGGAGATTACACTATGGAGGAAGGGAGACATTGTGAGGAAGAGCATGTCCCATCAGGCTGCCATCGCCTCCCAGCGCTTCGAGGGCTCGGCAAGCTCAGAGAAAGCACTCTCTCAAGCTAAAGAGGACAGCAACTAAACCTAACCATGTCAGCTAATCATCTCATGTGTGTATGTGTTAGAGAGAGAGAGTGTGTATGGATTTAAAGAAGGCGTGTGCTCCCAAAATAGATTGAGCAACATAAACATAATGTTTCGCATTCCTAAACATTACAGTTTATGATCAACAAGTTCTTAAGTAGCTTTTAAAAAAGGGATGAATGTGAAAAGCAAAAACACTGATTCCAAAAAAACATGATTTGATATTTACAAATTCTTCCTGGCGGTTCCTCTGAGATAGTTTACTTTTTTTGTTCGCCACCCTGGAATTAATTGATTTATTGATGGTATATTTAATTGAAGCATTTCAGCAGTCCATCTAGACAACACAAACACATTCCATCTCTATTTTCCTTTACCAGCCTTTTTAAAATTCTGTATTGAATGTTTTGTTTGCTGTCATAACATATACATTGCATAGTGTTCAGTTTCTGTTTTCTAATGAAATGGTATTTAACTAATTCATATTTTTAGTGATTTTTTTTTTAAATATACAGTATGCTTACCAATACATGCCTTTTTACGTTTTGTTGCCATTCCCGAAGATAAATTATAAGCACTTCAGGGTTTTTGCCAATGTGATTTTAGTGTCTCAGGAGGAACCCTAAACTCCATATCAGCCTCAAATTAATCACACATTTCTGTTTCGATTTAACTAACAAACCAAATTAATTTCCCTACAAGTATGTAGCTGAACTGAAATGCACCTGCATTTTATTTTATTTTAAAGTCTGTTGGATTGGATTGACATAATACTTAAACAAGCTCCTTGCCATGTTTTAAAATGTAGGGAAAATTTTTGATATTTAATTCAGTATTATTGCTGTTATGGGAAACCAAAATGTTTGACGTTGGTTTGAAATTTCTTGGGTAACACTTTACATTAAGGTTAACTATTAAACAACCATATTTTAAAGTGTTACTACGTTGTCACAGGCTGTTTTGACGTTTAATGTTCTTTAATTCCTGTCAGTGAATAATTTCTAGAATTCAGGAGACATTATTGTCTTAATTTTGTTCTTTTTTTTTTTTTTTTTTTTTTAAACCAACACTGGAGATCTCATATTACATGTCATTGTTCTTACCATTTACTAACCAATATATGACCTGTAATCTTTGACCATACCAGTGCAACTTAGCAAATGCTGATAAAGAGATCAGGATGAAGCATTAACACTTAGCGCAGTATAAGGGATGCATGTCCTGGAAGTGATTGCACACCCATTTTGAAATTGCAGGCCCATAGACCTCAGTCAGGGTAGTGCCATATTTAATTTTTGACCGCAATGAAAACAGGCTGCGAAGGATAGAATTACAGTGCGTTCAATGAATTTTACTGTTTTTTAATATCAATCCGATTGTTCGGCTGACAAAATGTTTTGATCTAATACCTATAGACAGTGTGTCCAATTGTAAAGACTGTAAATATATATCCCTCTCAGCCTCGTTTTCACCTGCATTCAATTTAACATGGCTTCTGACCTGACCAAGGTTTATCACGGCTGCCTTTCAGAGCAGTGCTTTGTTAGTGGGTCTCACTGTTGTGATTATTTCTTGTCATGTTAGGACCGTTGGGGGTGTTTATCCTTCCGAAAAACCAGGATGAATCATCTATTGATGAGCTGCCTTCTTTGAGACTGCAATTTCACAAAATTGGTCTTTTGTTAGTACTTCCATTCACTAAAGTAAGAAAATAAAAGATCCTTGTGTCAGGGAATGAATATAAACTGAGATCTAGATCTGAAAAATGATTGTGACTTACTGATCAAACACACTAGGCTCTGAATATTGTTTGCTAAAATGCCTTTTTTTTTAATATGGCATGTAAAAGAACCCTTGCTTTTGGTGTCAAACGTAAACATGACAAGGCCTGTCACTGAGGACTAAAGCTCACGTTTTTATGTGTACAGTAAGTGATACCTATCTGTTTCACAAATCTAAAGCATCTCTTTGCGGAGTACTCATGGCTCTATTGTGCCAGACTGTGTTTACTGACTTCATGTATATGATTTAAAAATTAGCACTGTGTATCCTTTCAAAACAAAGAAGGAACCAAGAATTAATTGTTTCCTAACTTTCTTTACATTTATCATCGTGTAAAAAAAGTGCTGCTTTAAATGGCATTAGATAACCATATTTCTATATTAATATTATGTGTGTACAGTATATATTTACAGAATTGTAAGTACATGATTTAGAAATCTCTCTAAGGTACTAGCAGAGTTTACAAAATGGGTTCTAGAAGATTCTAGATCTGTGCAAATGTCAAACAGGAGTGTGTAACACACAAGTGATCTAAATACTCTTTCAGTACTTGTGCTGTATATGAAATTTGTTTTTACTCTGATTACTCAAAAAAACAACGCTCTTTTCCCTCATAGAAACTTCCAGTGTGTCACGTGTCCTCATTTCACCAGCAATGGCACTCAGTTAGGGAAAATAAGGTGTGTAAAAGTAAACTGTCTAATGGTCTTATATGGGGAAAATAACACGTTGAGGGTAATTGGGTATCTAAATGGTTAAAATCAGTCAGCAGTGGCACTTGATAACCCCTAGAGGGCAGACTCACGCCTCATTTGACTAGTCAGCACTTCATAGCTATATTGATGAGAAAAGCATTAAAACTTATATATTTGACTGGCCACATTTTTAAATTAATCAATGTATCATGGTTTCTGTAAAAAGCAGTTAAGCAGCACAACTTCTTAATAACAAGAAATGTTTCTTGCAGTACCACATCAGCACATTAGAATGATTTCTGAAGGATGTGACACTGAAGACTAGAGTGATGATGCTGAAAATTCAGCTTTGCCATCACAGGACAGGAATATATTACATTTTAAAATAAATTCAAATAGAAAACAGTTATTTTAAATTGTAATAAGTTACAATTTATTGTAACTTGACAAGTATAAAGGAAGATCCTCTAGCCGATGAGTTTTCAACAGTGCTCTGGCTTTGAGGAGATTATGTTATTGATCGTCTCCGTGGTGCTGACAGCTGTGTTTTCCAAGTGAATTCTGAAGCAGAGAAGAGAAACCTGGGTGAGTATTGATCATAGCTGAAGTCCTCTTTCTCTACATCTGCAGAATTCAAGCCCATACACTCTAATGAGACCTGAGGAGAAATAAGCCTTTGTGTTCAAATCCTGAACTGAATCTGTCACGCAATATATAGAGTAGCTGTGCAGCAGACGTATTCCTCAGGGAGGCTGTTTTGTTCCTTGTGAGCAATAAAATCACTTTTCATTTAGGAAAATTCGGTCTAATTTCTAAAAAAAAAAAAAAAAAAAGGTTTCGGTTGAAATAACTACTAGTACTGTCGATTAATCGCAATTAATTGCATCAAACATAAATGTTATATATATATATATATATATATATTTACAAACCTTTATGTTAGATGTGATTAATTGTGATTAATCGATTTGACAGCAATAAATAATTATTACTGCTAATAATAACTATAAATTATTATTATCATCAAACTTTTAATAAAGTATTGAATTTTTATGAATAAATATGTCAATGGCAATTTAATTTAGTTTTTTTTTGACAAAGGTGACACAGTACCGTCTTGCTCTACAAAAAAACTGGAGGTTAAATTGGGCCGCATAGTTACTTGCAATCACAGCATAAATAGTAAATGCCAGCTGAAACAACACCTTCGCTTGTTCAATTAAGTGGCCAAATTATTCAGACCTCTTAGGCCTTCAGTGTTTGTAGGCGTGGAGCTAATGGGCCAGTTCCAATCCTTCACCAATAACCACAGCAACCGCTCCAAGCGCAATGCTCAGCTGCACAAACCCGGTTACCATGGCGATGGGGCCTCCGTCATTCCGAATCTTTTGACTGTATTGTGTAGGAGAGTTGCATCTGTGTGAGCAGGGGGAGTCTTGCACAGGAAATCAGGTCATTGTGTGTTTCTTTTTTAATTGCAGCTAATGCAATAAGGATAGGGAGTGAACTTTCAACATGAGGAATAAGATAATCTGTGACCTAGTTTTTTAAATAAAGTATGATTATGAGGGGTTTTTTTTTTAAAAGAAAGACATCCCTGTTTTTGGTTTGGCAAGTGGAAGGGGCTTTGAATGATGTTTTGTGAGGGATTTGCATCGAAACCATGCAGCTTTGATGATAAAAAAAAAAATAGACTGTTTTATGATCTAAGTGTTTTGTAGTTATTGAATACATTAGACAATGATTGACACTCCCATATGAGATGATGTCATATTTGTCTTTGAGCTTTGCAGAATATTCCTCCCCCTTCATAACGACCCACTACTGTTAGCCGACTTTCTGGTCTCTCCTCCTTTAAATTAACTATTAATGGGCTCACATGGTTTGAAATCTATTAGACAAAGCAGTGCCACATGCATATGAACGAATGAACCAAACTGTATCAAATATAATATATTAAAGCATGCTAGACTTAAGAACCATTTTCAAGCAGCCAGTAGTAATAATTCAAGTACACTTGCATTTGTATTTTAGTCACGCAGCTTCAAGCACAGGAACACATTTCTGAGTAAATCTGGCCACATGGAAGCTTTACTATATAAGGACTGGACATCCTGTGATGTCTAAGCTCTATTAATGCAGCGTGTGCCACACTTTTGTTGTTTCCCACAGTCTTCTGCTCAAAACGGTGAAAGCATTGTCTGAATCAGATGCTAATCCCTGGAATATGGCAAGCCAATTTTGAGCAGCTTGTATGCATGCAGGATAGCGTCTCTAACTGTATGGGTCTTTTTAAAGGCTGAGATGGCGATTAAGAGCCGTGAAGGATTAAGGGCAGCAGGGAGAGTGGGATAACACATAGGAGGTGTGTGACGTAGAGGGCGGATGGGCAATACGATGACTAAACTAAACTGGCTCTTTATGCCCCATCAGGTCATATAAATCACAGTCTTTGTCTTTGCTGCATTTTTGTCTCTGACTCACTGGATGGCCGGTCAGACAAATCTTGGGGTCCAAAAGTTTGAGACCACATTGGCAATCTGTGATTAAATATCTAATATAGACCTGGAAAATGGAAAGTTTTGAGATTTTGAAAAGTTGAAATAGGATGCATCAATTAAAATACAATAGAGGACAATACAGATGCCAATTATTTTCATGGTATGTTTGATAACTGATAAATGTCAGATCATTAAAAAATTGATTTTAATGGCTACAAGCTAATTTGGGCATCACAACTTATAATGTACATTTAAAAAATGGATACTCATTTTGAGATTACAAAATATTACATTTAAAAGTAGCAATTAAGCAATTAGTGTTTTTATAGATTAAGAAGAGTTCATCTAAATCTAATAAGGGAAATGAGCATGTTAAATGCACACACACAAAAATTCGCCAATACAGATTAATTATTTTCATGTTATGTTTAATAACTGATAAATTGCAGATTATAAATTCTATTTTGTCTGAATAAATTACAAATAAAACACTAAAAACTAAAATATATTATTTTAATTGTTACAAGAAAATTGCACAAAACAGGCAATACCCAATATTTTACTGATATAATGCTTATCCTTATTCAAACAATCAAATGTTGACTTAAAATGAATAAAAACCTTTACAATTCTGTCACTAATACAAAGTTCTGTCATGAAACTCTGCTCAACCTCTCTGCTCTACCTTCAAATACTTAGGAGTTTGCAGCGTACTTTCAGAAACCCTCCACCTTCCCCAGCTCCACCTGTATAGATCTGCTCCGGGTAATTCATGCTATATTGTACAGCAGCAGCAGCAACATGTTGCTCACAGCAGTGTGTCTACTATCTAGCAGCAGTGTAATCTATTCTGCCCAGACCAAACATATCAACATTGCCATTTCTATTACCACGCCAAACATGGTCAAGCCAGAAATTAAATAATCAAATGTGACATTTGATAGTATGTTGATTTTAACTTTTCACTTAAAGTTATACTAATAATATAATTTGTAAAACAATTATTCAATTATTAAAAAATATACAATATAGAAGCATTTTCAGCAGTGCTCTCAGTCTTTTGGACCACACTATGCTATACTACTACATATGACCCTGCAACATTATTAATATACTGTAATCTTGCCACATTTCAATCTTTAATCTCAATAGGAATGACTGACAGCAAGGAGCCGGCGTGCATCTTGTTAGTACGGCTTCCTCATTGAAAATCCCTTGAGCGTGCTTTGAGGGGTAATGAGAGGGGGATCCTGCCAAGAGACCCCTGATGTGTCCAATGACAAGCGAGTTCAAGATGTGAATAAAGCCCCACTACAGCTTCTCTCCATTACCTCTGTTTTTTTTTTCTTCCTCATGAATATGGAAGGATTTGGCTTATGGCAGATCGAGAGAAAGGGAGCGGGAGGGGTAGGGGGCGGAGAGAGTGAGGTGCATGAAGAGAGGAGCAGAAGGGGGAGGGGTGGCGAGGAGGATGATTCCGTCAGTTGCCGTAGCAATGCGCAGGCTCCGTGGAACAGGAGAGGACGGCTGCCGCTTAATGATCAGAAAACAACACTCGGCGCCTCGGCTGGCTTAGACAAGACGCCGTGGACTAGAACAGTGTGCTGAGCGGCCATCACGACACAGTGCTTGCGTGTGTGTGATAGGAATGAATGTGTCCGGTGTTGTCCAGGATTTGCTGATGGTGTTTTCGCTCTGACTGTATTGGAATAGCTGGGGCCCTTTCTACCCAGATATACAAGAAGAGATTCTTCAGCAGGTAATTTGTTCCTCCCTCTCTCTCCTCCCTCTCTCCATCTCCATCCCGCCATTGTTTTCCTGTTATTCCCTCTGGGAAATGGGGTAACCTTGATCTCCATCCGTTATGTATCCATCCCTTTCTTTTTTTTCCATTTTCATTCTGTACATATTTGTAGAAAAAAATATTATATTTTTTATTTTTCATTTTAAAATTGCACAATTTTAATATTCTTCCTCCATTTGGATAATCAAAAACATTTTCAAATCCACGCGACCTAAAGAAATGTTTAAATATTCTTCATCTACAAAAATTTTTTTCTCTGCCATGCTTTATGTGATCCGCCATATTTCTTCTCGTCAATTAATCTTATCTTGTGACATGGTATATTCATTTTTCACAACATAGGTCACACCTGCCGCAAGCACAGTTAACACTCACAAATTAATTCTGTAATCCAAATTTATCCTCTAAGTAGTGCATTTGAGAAATATCTCTTGCATTTATCAGCACGATGATAAAAATGAATGTAATGCACATTAGACCACGTCATCCACAATGGAGGTCGCGCAGCAAAAGTGTTTTATTCCATTGCCATAGTTTGTGTTCCATCGATTGGTTTGAGGTCAATATGCTATTTACACTCCAGCTCAATTCCACCCCCTTCCTCAGGAATTGTGAATAAGGGCTAAAAGTTTATCACTGTAACATAGAATTACTTCTGTGTTTTGATCATTGGATTTGGATATTAAGTTTTTTTTTTTTTACTGGTTTTGCCCATAGGCACAGAATTCTGGGTGGCGGAAAAACAAATCAATGGGTAGCCAAAAGCTAAGAAGTAGAAAAGGTCACGACCTTAATTCTGACAGACAGACACGTACACACTAGGGTAAAATAATATCACATTGCTGACTATGTAAGCCTGTTTTAAGTGGATTTTTATCCTGCAGTCTTTTAGCTTTGACGTTAAGGCTGATAAAGCCTTTCGAGCTCATTCATGGGAACTGTCAGATCACAGGACGAAAAAGGACACATGAACTAATGTTATAATTACTCTCAAACTGAACTTGTTCATTCCAATGAAAAGTGAATCTTCATGCAAGTCATCTTGACTTGAAGAGAATGCAATAGCATCTGTTTTGGGCTAAATTAGCTTTTGCCTAGAAACACTCTTATTGTAATATTTAATTTGCTAAAAATAAATGTTAATATTTTAAATTTATATAGTGTATTATAAGGCACTAATGACTGCAGAAAAAAGAGCTACTGTATATACTTTAGCATTTTTATTTTATTTATTTTTTCCGAGAAAGTGAATTTGAATGAGCATTAGCTATAATTGCTGTTTGACTTCGGCTGCCTCACAGACCAGGAATTCATTGGGAAAAATCCCAGAGGTTCTGCTGAATCAACCGCCATGCAAATTAAACACAATTACTTTCACTCTGCTTGAGCGAAATGCAGTCATTCGTGCCCCATGCTTGCTTAGTGGAAAGAAATTAATTTAACGAGATGTCATCTGAGAAAAATTGCATAAGTCTAAATGTTCATAGTTAAATAAGCCGTACAAAATGTTCTTGATTCAGAGGAAGCCATTACTTTTATATAACTTATATTCAAATACAGTTTTAGCTGTTTAAGATAAGTGAAAAACGATTTGAAATATTTCACTTTCAGCGTTTTAAGTTTTAAACGATGATTTGAGATGTTGATGACATATTGACATTTATTATATTTTTAATCAGGGATTGTTGAAGTGCCGACCTCCGAGTGACTGTGTGATCAAGAGGGCATCAGGATGGAGGCCCCTCTGGTGTGCCTGGATGAGGAATTCGAGGATCTGCGGCCCTGCAAGATGGAGGAGCTTGAATCAGAGCATCCTCCAAGCCGGCCTCACAAAACAATTCCTCTGGCCCCGCTGTGCCGTGAAGACTTCTCCGAGCTAGAGAACTTCTCCGAGATGATGAGCTTCAAGTCCATGGAGGACCTGGTCAATGAATTTGACGAGAAGCTGAATGTATGCTTCCATAATTACAACACCAAGACAGAAGGCTTGGCACCCGTACGCAACCAATCTCACGCTGAGGAGGATGAGGAGAGGCTTCAAGATGAAGAGTAAGCAAGATCTTTTCTGTTCGACTTCCAGAATATATTACGAAATGCATATAGGTAGATTAATTAATTAATTGTGCAGTTTGATGCAATTGGCTTGCTGATAAATATGCCCATCCAGTTGGCTCTCACTGCCAATCAAAGTGAGGACATGTCTGCCAACTGCCCTGTCAATCAAACTTGATAAAAAAACACCCTTTGTCCATCACCAGTGCCTGTCTGTGTGCATGTGTCCATGGTTTGGCCGTGAATTATTCAGCAAATTTTTATACGCCTCAGTGATTTTGTTTGTCCTGACTTGCCTGTGCAGGCAGCCTGTCACCATTCTCTCTTTGCCGTCAAATCTGCCTCTCGCAAAACAGGACAAAAAAATCTCTTGGTCTAAATATAGCGCACATGCATTTAAAAAACAGTCAAAACATCATCACTGATTGGGGCTCTAATGGCAAAAATATACAAAAATATTTGAAGGAAATAAAAAGGAGCATTACAACATCAGAAATGTAGCTTTACAGTTGTGCATTTGCTTCAAATGTAATTTTTTTGGATGCTTTTTTTCAATCTGTAGCATTTTAAGAGATAAAAACGAGTATGACTTTGGGATTTCCCGTATTTGAGCATCCTGCTCATAACACTCTTAGTTTGAGCTGTAAATATGTTGTTGATTTATGATTTGTTAGCATGTTATTTTCTGCGTTTCCCGCTGTGATGTGTTCTCATTGCCCATGGCTTTTGTTCTTGGCTTGAATTCAGACACAAATCTGTCCTTGCGCTAGAATTCAGCCTGTGGCTTTGCATCTGACAAATTAGAGAAATAAGCCTGCTGCAATTCCTTTTTTTTTAACCCACGGTTGGTAAATATTCTAGATAAGATGTTGTTTTTAGAGATCTTCAGACAGTAAACTGAAACTCCTTCAGACAATGACATATGGGTAGACGATGAGTCTGTACCAGTTTGGTGTTGTTGCAGGGCTGGAATGGAGGCTGGTAGGCTTGTGTCTGTATACCCTCGGAGATCAGCACACTTTGAATGGCCACTTGTTCCCTGGATGACTAGACAGAGACACAAAGAAAGTGTGGAGAGTAATTTCGGCATGTAGATGAATAGACAGAAAAGAGAAAAGAAAGAAAGGAGAAAGAAAGCATTGTCACTAGCCTGGTTATATAAACATGGAAAGCAGCTACTTAAAGAGCATCTTAAACATGTTGTAGCATCACTGTTGTGCACAAATGCATATAAATTAATGCTGTACATTGGATTTGTCTCTACATTCCCAGTGCTAACAAATCATAATTAAATTATATAAGTGGATTTTCTAATTAAAGTCATTGTTAAAGAATGTATTATTCATAATTCTGAGAATGAATGTCTCATTTGTTTCATGTTCACTGTGTGTTGGTTGGAACATTGTGTATATAAATGTCCATGCATGTGTCTTTGTAGTGTGTGGGATGCTCTGACTGACAACTACATCCCCTCCTCTGTGTCCAGCTGGGATGACCCCACCTCAGAAACACTGAATGGCAACCTCTCAGATCAGGAGGTAAACATCTGCTCTGCTCTGATAACTTTCATGCTGTTGACATGATAATAGATTTTTATTTTCTGCAGGGTTACTGTATAGATTAGTGCTAGAGGACATGACTAGAATTTACATCTATAGTACAATAAAATGTTATGGACAACACATTATTTACCAATGCAGGCACAAACATTTCTTTTAAATGGGCTATATGTTCGTATTTTTATGTATTAATAATTGCTTTTTATTGACAATGTGTAAACAGCTAGTAACAAAACTTTAAAAACAAGATCTTCCCTTACCTAGGTTGTTAATGAAAGCCTGTAGACTGATTTTATGTGAAGGACTCTTGCTGGCAAATTCAAAAGGATGTGAACTTTACACGCGCTCCCGAGAGCCTCTCTTCCGCTCTATGACACATGAAACAACTGCTTATACAATGCTCAGGATAATGACGAAAGAGCTACATATATTCTCATTTATTTCCTCAGAGCAAATGACTGCAGCACTATGTGAGAGTACAGCTTTGCCTTCTCGATTCAGGGTGTGGTATGTTTATGCCAAATGGACAGCAAATACAGTCACTGGCTGCCAAAAACCTAACCTGATCTACTTTCTCTGACATTCAGCCTGTCACAAGCTTTGCAATAAACAGTTTCTATATCACAAAGAAATCTTACAGAAGTCTCTGTGCCTGACTGACAGACATTTCTGTATTTTCTTTTATATTCTGTCATCATGATGACACAGTTACAGTCTTCATAAATATTATGCTAATTACAAACAAATGCAATTGGTCAGATGACTCTGGGTAATCTAATAATGTTAGCTTTTGATTAGTTTTAGCAGTGAAGTACAGTAGATGAGATGTCAGGTTTTTGTTGTACATCAATGTGGACCCGAAGAGCTGTCAAGCATTCTATAAGCTACATTTAAAAGCACTCTCCTCAGCACATTACCAATGAGTGTAATGGAAGTATATGGAGCCATTACTCTCTGCCATCTTGTCCTATTAATACTGCTGATGCTCCTAAACATGTTGTGAAATATTTCATTGTCTTGGCTTTAAAGATACATGAAAAAGATGAGGATGAGATGAACGAGAAGAATGAAAATGCCAATTGTCTGCGTGAAGAACCTCTAATTACAGCTGATCAGGTGAGCCTAACCTAAACAGATGTGTTGCACTGGTAAAACCAGAATGATTATATGCTTGTTTACAGTAAAGAATTATAGTTATATAGTTAATAAATTAGTGTGCCAGCATTTTGTGTGTGATACATTTAGCCTGATACTGCGTTTGAGGGTTTGTTTACATCGGGGAGTTTTACACTTGAACAGTTGCCTAGTTTTAAAGCTTTGCTAGATTTAAAATCAAGTGTGCTATTTATGGGATTGCATTTATTCATTGCAAACAAAGCTTAAATTCAAAACTACAGTTCTACTTGTGTCCTCAAATTTTTTACACGTCCACTGAAATCTGTAATTTATTCCCTCACCAGGTGATTGAGGAGATTGTGGAGATGATGGAAAACTCACCAGATCCTGGAGAGACAGAGGAAGAGGAGGATGATGATATCGGGGTCTCTTCCTCTCAAAGCAACCCCTCCCTACTGGAGGAGATCCGAATGCTTTCTCAGGCATCCAACAACAACTGCTCTTATGAAGGTGCCCAGATAAACCTGCAATTAATAAATAAATTCTTCAGATGAAACTATACATGAAGATGAAAAAAAAAGGACTAATACTGCTTTAAATTTAGTTGGTATCTACATGGACAGGTAACAGATTATGTTTATCTTTATGGTTAAAATACAAGCAACAGCATGAGGTTCATCAGCAAAAGCCATTATTATGAGGAGTACCTTTATATTACTTGATCAAGGTCAATGTAAATATGCTTTACATCTCCACAGGAATAGAAAAAGATGTCTATTGAGAAAATATTTTCTATTTCAAACCATGTTGTTTCATTTTCCCTGGAACATGTTTTTGAAACCAGAGATACAGTGGAACAAAAGTGAATGAAAAATAGCCTATTTCGACTGAGAGCAACACTTAAGAAATATTACATTAAAGCCCAACATTAGTCACACTCACAGTGTGAAAGTCAAGTGTTGCTCGCTTTTGAAACTTGATGTTGTTCTGCCGTTTGTCATGCAGGTCTGAGGCTGATGCCGAGCTCCGCGCTGCTTGACATCTTGTGTCGGGTGGAGGCGGCGATACGAGAGTATTCGGAGGAACTGGTAACTCAGCTGGCCCGGAGGGACGAGCTGGAGTTCGAGAAAGAGGTGAAGAACACCTTCATCACAGCTCTAATGGAGGTCCAGAACAGACAGAAGGAGCAAAGGGAGCTGAGCAAGCGCAGGCGTAAGGACAAGGCCATGAGTCTACAAGGATCTACCCGCTCCGAGAAGATTGGGAGCATGCCTGCGAAAGTAAGTGTGTTGAAAGTAGATGCATGATGTTTACCTCCATTCAGTCTCCAGACAGACATCTCTCTCTCTACGGTTAATGGATCCCAGCCCATCACTCTTTAGCTGCACTTAGCACTTACTGGACGAGCAGAGGAAGCATTCCCCTGCAGTATGAGCTGTGAAGGCAATACTAGCTTCCTCTTACAGTAATGCCATGTGATTCCATTACATCATGCAAGTAACTACATCTCTGTGTCCTCAACACCCATGTTCTCACAGGGATGGGATGATCATTTTTGTCATTTTGTACAGAGACTAGTGTTAGTAAATGTGGCAAATTGTGAATCTCAATTTGAGTATACTATGCACCATTTTCCTGACATCGGAAGCCTCGGATTTTAGCCAATAAAAATGAAAGGTTGTTGTTGTTGTTTTTGTCGAAACTGGGTATAGAAAAAGAAAGTGAGAAAGTGTGTAAAGAAATAAAAAAAATGTTGGCCATTATAAACTGATAAAAAAAATTCATTTTATGACTGATAACTGATAAATGGCTGATATTATTAATTTAAAAAATATATTTTTTAATATTTTATATTAAATTATTCATATTTTATTTTGAATTATATATATATATATATATATATATATATATATATATATATTTAAAATAAAACAATATAAATAAAATGTATAGTTTTAAATGCTTACCAGATCTTTTCCCTAGCTTGCACTGTACTGTATGAGAACAGAAACCTCTGGTACGAAATATTTTATATTTCAACGTTTTACAGCGCTTCAGCATGGAGGGTCTGTCCAATATCCTGCAGACAGGGATCAGACAGACCTTTGGGACCTCAGGGACAGAAAAACAGGTGAGGAGGAGCATTCCAGTTAATGTGCTAGATTATATTTACTGTATGCCGGTATAAAATCTGACTGTAAACTGTCTCTGTGTTTTTCTTGTGTGTGGTCAAAAGTACCTAAACACAGTCATCCCATATGAGAAAAAAGTGACACCTCCATCTGTCGATGACTTGCAAATGCTCACAAAAAGTAAGTGTACTGAACTGCATTAATAATTCAACTATATAATATAGGGATCTTCTGTAGCTCAAACAGTATGACGCTTACAACACCAAGCTTATGGGTTTGAGCTTGAACTGATCAAAATGTAAAAGTGTACATTGAAGGCTTCGAGTAAAAATATCTGCCAATTGCATAAATAAAATGTGATATTATTTTGCAGTTCTGTACGCCATGAAAGAAGACAGTGAGAAGGTCCCAACCCTCCTGACTGACTATATATTAAAAGGTAAATCTAAAATAATTTCACTGATCCAGAATTAGGATTTTTGTTTTTATTGTTCCATGAGGTGTATTTGAGTTTTTTATTGTGATTGATTTATACAGTAGTATTAATTTTTAAGAGAATTTAGAGAAAGTAACTGTGGCTCTTAAATAAGTAAAAATATAAATATACATGGCCCGGCCAAAAACAGAGGGAATATGGAACAATGGAAATAACATTGTTAAGAGTCCAGCACTCTGTAAAGTGTCCTCCAGCACACCCCAAAGTCTTTCAATGAATTTAAAGGTCTGATTGCGGAGGTGCCAATTAATATGAAAATGATTCTTCATGCGCGAGCATCCCAACCATTCTTTCACAATTTGAGCCTGAGAAATCTAGACATTGTCATTCTGGAATATGGCCATGATGTGTCTTCCTACATGGTTTGAAGAACTGTTGCCAAATATAAAATGCTAGAAACATATTATAATCACTGCAATAATGATCCAATCATAGACTCCTAATCATTTGCCTATTTAAATCCAAACAGCGACGTTTTTTTTGGTGCCGGGCAGTGTAGATATAAGAAATAGAAATTGGACTTTTGAGATAATAATGAATTTAATTCAAAAACTGGATTCCCAGGGTAATACTGTTCTCCAGCTCTAAATATTCTCATAAATAAATATATGTATGAAGAACATTTTATTCTAGACTTTTAGTAGATTTGAGTCCATTTATACTTTACCATATCTCCATCCTGCAGTTCTGTGTCCTACCTAAAGTCCTGAGCGTGATCTGCTGTTGGTGAGACTGTGGAGAGGCCAGGTGTCTTCGTTTCTCCTCTCTCAGTTCTCCAGCCCAGCTGCATGAGCTCCCTTACCCAGTATCAGCGAGGGACCCTGAACATCTAACCATCCTTCTCTTGCTTATCTAATGACCTTTGACCTTGCTCATCTCACTGCCCTTCCTGTATCACATATCCACGACGTTCATACCACAGCGCCTGGTGCTTTACATGTTTTCTACTATGTACGTTACTTCAGGCCAAAAGCCATATGGAACGTGTAAGCGTAACAGGTGACCTATAATCGGTTTAACTACGATCAGGTACTATTTTTATTTTGAAAGATATGCATAACATAAGGCATTTTACTTGATAATTCACATCCGTTCTGAACACAGGTGATGATGAGAAGGGCATTATTCACAATCTTCTGAAGGCGCAGACACATTGATTTCGAGAGCACATTTGAAAATAATCCATCCAGACATTCTGCTTTTTGCCGTTTTAGTATTGTGGCTTCATTTCAGCAGAGGTTGGTTGAAGAAACAGCATGTTTTAGTGTTCTACATTAATGCCAAGTTATAGGGAGAAACCTTGTGACTTTTCTTATTTTGGGTAACCTAAGATTTTTTTTTCATCCTATGTATGAATTAAATATAGTTCTACATAATGTGGTTTCTTTGATGAACAATTTATCTAATAAAACGTTTTTTTTTTATTAACTTTAACTTTCATTCATGACTTGTGCTTCTTTAATGTATATATTTCTTATTTACTAAGGGGCATGGAGGAATGTGAAGTATTGCTGAGGTAGAGTTCCAATAAATGTCAAACCCTGTAAAACCTGAATGACTGATTCATTGTAATACCGCAACATTCCACTAGAGGTCAGTCATACGCAGATAATCATAAGCACAAGCGTATTGCAGCATTACAGGAGGATTTTTGATGTGGCCTTTAGTGAAATATAATGCTTACAAGTGTTGGTTTGTAATAAACAGGTGATATCAAAACTATTGATAATACCATTAGCCAACTCATAATAATAATAATAATAAAAAGGTTACCAGAGTCATGGTGTGAAAGTGGCTTTTCTAGATTTGCTTTATATCACATTATATATACATTATAATTATTTATTAAGCGGTGTTTAGTCCCCTGGGACCAGGGACGTGCAGAGAGTTCCTAAAGGGCAGGGGCTCAAATGTAAAAAAGGGGCATGCATATATATATATATTTGTTATACATATATACATACACACACATACTGGTCAAAAATTTGGAAACATTACTATTTTAATGTTTTAGAAAGAAGTATATTATGCTTATCAAGGCTGCATTTTTTTAATTAAAAAACAGTAATATTGTGAAATATTACTACAATCTAAAATAATGGTTTTCTATTTTAATATACTTATACCCTTTGATACTTTTTTCAGGATTCTGAGTTTAAAAGTTACAAAAAGAACAGCATTTATCTCAAATAGAAATATGTTGTACCAATATCCACTATACTGTTCAAAAGTTTGGGGTCAGTAATTTTTTTTCTTTCTTTTATTCAGCAAGGATCTGTTAAATTGATTAAAATTGATAGTAAAGACTTATAAAATAATTTATATTTTAATTAAATGCTGTTCTTTTTAACTTTTTATTTATCAATGAATCCTGAAAAAAGTATCACAGGTTCCAAAAAAAAAACATTGCGCACCTCAACTGTTTCCAACATTGATAATAAATCAGCATTTTACAGTGATTTCTGAAGGAACATGTGAAACTGAAGTTAGGGTTAGTATAGTAATGATGATGAAAATTCAGCTTTGCATCAGAAATAAATTATATTTTTTAAGTAGGCCTATATTAAAAAGGAAAACCATTTTTTTTTAATTGTAATAATTGTTTTCTTTATTTTTAATCAAATAAATGCAGGCTTGAAGCGCATAAGAGGCTTATTTAAAAAAAAAAAATAGTAATGTGTCCATTTTTGACCGATACTGTACTATTATCAAAAATCACCATTTCACGTGTTGTTGCCAGCCTACACTTCACATCATAGGCCTGTAGATGGCGCCTGGGCTTCATTAATTTGAACCAACTAGAGGTGCGTTCTATTCGACGGGGTCCCTACACAAGTGTTCACTGCTCCCTACTCCCTGAGAACGGTATATCAGTTGAAGTGGACTTCGCTGACAATAACCGCTCATTTGGAATGCCCTGCAAACGTCATCAAAGAAAGTTAATGACAGTTTGTTCTCTAGACCCTAAGCACACAAACAACACACACACAATGACAAATGTTTCTAAGCACTATTTTACGGCTACCTAAAATAAAATCACTTTACTTCACAAACTAGTTAAGCTG
Organism: Meda fulgida; assembly: GCA_030578275.1. Lineage (NCBI taxonomy): Eukaryota > Metazoa > Chordata > Actinopteri > Cypriniformes > Leuciscidae > Meda > Meda fulgida. Next base: position 15,140,444 of record CM060625.1, on the reverse strand, counting down.
ACTACATTCACTGAGGTAAATTGTTAATCGTTTATAAATAAAGTCCCTAGGACATACAAAAATAGTATATGTAAATGTAATATTCACTCCAATAACCGTTAAAAATACTGTAATTTGTATAATAATGACAAAATGTATGAATACTTACACACATACTTAAACTCCTCCATCGTTATTTATGACTGCTCTGACTGGTGATGCGTAGTGCGCAATGACAGTTAGGTGATCATCGTTCTCCACTTCCTGTGAAGTGATGTATCGATGTTCCCTTATTCCCTATGCCGTTTGTAGTGCCCTTCGAACTGAACATGTTCGTTCCCTTCGGATTGGAATCTCACTTAAGATGGAGAAATACCCTGTGAAGTTCACTTCGCAGTCCACTTACGGTCGAATGGAACGCACCTTATGATAGTTCTCTTTCATAGGTTCACTCAACGCAGCGGAAAGTGCAGTGGGGATATTCTCGGAATGTGCCGATTCTCTGAAACCTTATAGAATCACGCCAATTCATTGGCTGATGGCGTCCGCGCAATATGGCTCCGCCCCGACGCTCTTACGTCGCATCATTACATAATCGCGCGCGCGCCATCTGCTCCTCAGATTTCTCTACCTTCAGAACGAAGCGGTTACGTTTGCCCTTCGCTCGTGATTTTTTTGAGCTACAAATACATCTAAAGGATTATTCTTTGCGCTTCTGCGACTGTTCAATAGTGATGTGCAGATCGAGGCTTCGTGAAGCAATGAAACAGTGGAAGCAAATGTGCCATTTTGTTTCGAGGCTTCGAATCAATCCGAAACCCGTCTCCACGGTGACACCTAGTGGTCACTTGCAGGTGTTGATCTGAAACAACCTTAACAAAGAGCTAATAAAAAAATGTGTTGGTTTTTTTTTTTATTATTGTATTTTTGTAATATATGAAGCTTGTAACCAGTGTTCTCTTCACATTGCATAATGTGATTTTGGTCATGAAAAATGAATATTAATAAAAATAAATCAAGCCACAATGTCTCCTTTATAGATTTTTATTCAAAAATATTAATTTCTCTGCTGTTGTCTACTTTTTTTACAGATAATTTCTCCGGCCTTTGAAAAAATTCTCTCACAAGGGACTCTTGTTGCTGGCATACAAAGATATTTTTTAGCTAGGACATAGGCTACAAATGAGGAAAGATTACTGCTCTCTCTTTCCAGTAAGTTAGAGGATCATGAGTTCTGGGCAAAAACGCATCGCTGAGGTATTTTTTCACTTCCACTGTGGCATCAGCTGTAGGATTGTGTATCATCTGGGTCTCATGGATACGATTGTCAAAATGTTCCCATAAACTGTCTTGTGTTTCAACTGGTGTTGATGATGATGGGCCTGATGTTGACATTTGTGGTTCTGAATGAAAAGAAAACGGCAATTAGTAACAAATCATAAACTGACAACACATATGAAGTATAAATTTCATGAATCACATTACATAAGATAACATAGACTGAAACTCACCAGGAGTTGTGTTTGAACGCATCAGTGAAGCACACTCCAGTGTGATGTGCTTTTCAGCATCCAGGGCTTTGGCAGGATTTCCAAAAGCCACATTTTTAAACCTTGGGTCCAGCAGTGTCAGTAGCAGGCCTTGGTACAGGGGGAACACTACCATCCTCTGCACCCTGCAGAATGGCAGGATGAATGCTCCTCAAATGGCGCATCATGGATGATGTATTGTTGCAGTAGGCTAGCTGCGATCACAATACACACATCTCACTTTATTTCGGGTTTCCAAATGGAAATGCTCCCACACCACAGATGTACGGCATCTCTTCTGTGGAGCCTCCATTTCTATCTATCTATCTATCTATTTTATATGTAGCCTATCTATCTAATAATCTATATGTATCTGTAATATATGTATCTATCTATTAATCTCTCTCTATTAATGTGTCACTATATGTACTCTGTGTGTCTCTAAGTCAATGTGTAAATGTAAATTAAATCCTAAATATAACTAAACAAATCGCACTATAAATGTCACTATATCACCAAAAATCCGCTATCTCAAAACCAAACTCCTCTCACAAAAACCCACGATATGAAAATACGTTGACAAAACTTTTATACTGTGTGATTGTGTGATTTGTTCCCGAACCGACCAATCAATGAAACCCTGATTCGGCGGAGCACTCCACCTGATGAAACACTTAGACGCTTCATTTAGCCGTTGTCACGTGACGTGGGTGTTTCGAATCATCTTTGCTTCGGGATCTCGCAAACCTTCGGAACGTCTGTTTCGCGCCAGCCATCCTTACTGTTCAAGCGGAACTCTGTTTCTCGGTGAAGTTGTCATGGATTTCAGACGCTGTACTCCACCATGTGCTCGTTACATCGCTAACAACGACCCACACAGTAAGTGCGTTAACTTAAATGTTTGGGGTTTTCACATGCGCGTGAGGCAGTTATAGGATCGTTTAAATGCAAATTCTGTGAAAATTTGCTGTTCAAAACCCTCAAATCGCGGCTCGCGGTCTTTGAGAGGGAATCATTCGTCTCCCCGTGTCGCGCTCCCGAGGCTTATCGAGGATTCGCGACTTGGGGTTCGGATGCAGGATGACGGATGCATACGATGTAAACATTCGGGGCTTAGAGAGATTTTTTTTCACATTTGGGTCAAAGACGTGACACTTGCTTTTTCTGTTAGACTGAACTTTTTACAAATTAATAAACATTAAAATGAATAAAATTATAACATGTATGTCTACCACCTCCCTTATACATATGCCCACTCTTATTTCTTTAAAAATAATTGGCTTATTGGCCATTTTCTGCCACCTGAAGTGTGAAAACATCATGTGGGGCGACCGTCCGGCCTTGACTTCTGTTTGGACAACTGGTTTTAAATCAAACTAAAATAATTTAAATACAATCCTTACCCTATTTGGCATAATTTTAAACTTGTTTTCCATTGATTGACAAAGTTATGAAACATTTGTACACACATTTCAATCATAATAAACAAACAAATCTTGTCCGAAAATGTTCATTGTCTGAAATATCATCTGGGGCGACCATCAAGAAAATACAATTAAGGGACTTTTATTTTGACAATCATCTCAAAGAGGATGTTGCATCAGCCAGCCTCATGGTGAGGGTCCCACAGAGACAACTAGCAGGTGAGTAGTCACTCTCATTTTTACAAACAAATCCTCTTTAAAACTGCTGCAGTGTATACGTCACATTTTGATATCATGTGGGGCGACCAACCTAAAACTATATATAAGTTTTATACGCAAATCTTTATTTTAAATGTAAATTTGTCAGTGATATGTGGTGAGAAGAAGCTAGCTTGGGTTCTATAGCTAAGCATTAGCCTGTTATACTTGATTAAACTTGAAAACATCATCTGGGGCGACCGAGCATCATCTGGGGCGACCGATCATCATCTGGGGCGACACCCACTGATTGCTTAAATGATAGAAAACGCATATCATGTATTTGTAGTTTCTGTATGCAAATGTTTTCATTCATTATATGCATTTAGTTGTTTTAAATAACTTTCTACATTTCACCACATATTTTTTCTAAATTTCAATACTTTCCATCCTACGTCAAGAGAGGACTAAGCTTACTTCTTTTTGATTATGTTTTTATCAGAGAAATGTGTGAATATTAAGCATTCATTCTACCTTTTCCAATTCCTTCTCTAACTCTGTGTATGTTTAAATATACTTTTTTTTCTAGATGGCCCCACTAACAAGCAAAGAAAAGACTGCTCGCTACAGGCATCGGATCAATGCAGATCCTGTAGCAAGAGCTGACTATCTTGCCAGGAAAAAAGAAAGGTAAAATCTATAGGTAGTTAACAGTACATAAAATGTAATGTTAGGCCACCAGAATCAGTGACAGTATACTAATGTCATAATTTGTTTCAGCTACCAGAGAAGAAAGCAAAAGGGCACTATCAAATACATTAAGTCAGATGAACTATTAGAGAGAGAGAGAGGAAGAAAAAGAAAGCCAAGTGGAAGGCTGCATTAAAAGCTTATAGGGAGAGGAAGAAGATAGAAAAGGCGATGCTGGAAATGACACCACCATCCTTAGAAAACACACCACCAGTTTTAGTTGGTATAGGACTTTATGAGCAGCAGGAGAATCTAGGGCAAATTGTGGTGAATCCCCTACCTCTAGTGGAGGAATTTAATCCACCGATATCCTCTACACCAGAGAGAGAAAGAGAAAACACCCGAGAAACGTAAGAGAAAGAGACTGCAGGCTCAGAATCGTAAACTACGTGAGGAGATTCGAAAACTGGAAGAAAAACTAGCAGAGATAATAAAGGAAAAGGAAAAAGACAGAAAGAGTGAGATGAGGGCTAAAGAAAGGGTACGGCTGAGTGAGAAGTTCAAACCCAAAGAAAAGAAAAAAATGGCAACACAGAGAGCGCAAGCAGTTGTTAGTTTTTTGACAAGAGATGAGAACAGTCGCCTTTTAGCTGGCAAAAAAGATACTATCACCAAAAACAAACTGAAGTATCAAAGACGTGTGCTTACAAAGCCACTCAAAGAGCTGCATACACTTTACAACAGTGAGATGGATAAGAGTCTCCATCTATCTTACAGGTAGTTCACCCGAAAACGGCCATTCTATGTAACAGAGCCAAGGGCCCAAGATAGGGAGACATGTGCATGTATGGGGCATGAAAATGTGCACCTGCTGGCCAACAAGCTCTACAGCAGAGAAGTACTAAAAACAAAAAGCATCTCTGAGCTGCTGGGCATGATAGTTTGTGACACCAAAAATAAAGCCTGCATGGATCGCAAATGTACCAAGTGCTGTTTTGAACAGGTAAAGTGCCTTGACACAGAGACCAGCACACAAGTCACCTGGGAGCAGTGGAAGAGGGTGACATCCACTAATGGAGAAAAAACATTTTCCAACGTGATCAAACAGACCTCGACCGGAACCATAAAGGACTTGACTGAGCTTTTCCATCAAAAACTAGAAGCCTTGGCAGTCCACCAGTTCAACTGGCTCCACCAGGCAGCAATTCCGCCTCCTCAAACAAAACATCAAAGAGTGTGAAGCTGTGCTGTACATAGACTTTTTAGAAAACTATGCATGTAAGCTAAGCACAGAGATCCAGTCCTTTCACTTTGGCGGCATTAGACAACAGGACACGATTCACACAGCAGTCCTGTACACTGTCCGTGGAACCAAATCCTATGCAACACTTTCTGACTGCCTTCGCCATGATGAATGGGCAGTGTGGGCACATCTAGAGCCGATCTTGAAAGAGCTTCGGGAATCTTTCCCACAAATCACTACCCTCCATATTCTGAGTGACGGGCCTGTAACACAGTACCGAAATAAAAATAATTTTTACTTGCCCAGTACTGTGCCTTTCAGGATTTACAAATGTGACCTGGAATTACTCTGAAAAATCTCATGGAAAGGGGGCCCCTCGATGGGATTGGTGGGGCAATAAAGAGAGAAGCGGATCTCTATGTTAACAGAGGAGGTGAGCTGCAGACACCAAAAGCTCTTTATTAGATGCTGACAAAAAGCTCAAGTATCACTCTCTACTGGGTGACAAGTGAGAGCATTGAAAAATGTGACGAGTTGATTCCTGGCAATTTGGAGGCTGTAAAAGGCACCATGAAGATACACCAAGTTGTGTCATCACAGCAGGGTTTCCGTTGTCCGGTAATTACCGGACATTGGCCGGTAAAAAAATTAAATGTCCGACAAAATTAAATCTCTCCGGTCAAATTGTCAGATTAAAATTGCCTAATAATCCTGTCCCCCTAACACAATCTGAATTTGAGAATAAGGCTAAAACGGATAAAGCAAAATTCAGCGATCTTTTGCTATGTTATAAAGGAATAGGCTCTATTGTTTGAAAGTTATGAAACAACATTGTGTTGAAACAACATATTCAAACAACATTTGAAACAACATTTCAAATAAAGCGCACGTCTAAAATGGCTGCAATATAGACCTAAACAACGAACGATTGAGTGAGACGTTTCAAATATGGACAGGCCCAGGCAGACTAGCTTTAAAAGCTTTTTTCAGAGGCCAGACGATAGTGAATCAGGAATTTTATTTTGTGATTTCACCGGAATTAATAGAGTCTCCACAACGGCGATAGATTGAAACGTGTGTCCTAGTGAAGATTGCGCAACTCGCGCAGCGCGTCGTCCATGCAACTGATAGCAGCGGACACGAGCGCTCAGCTTGATCTCAAAAACAAAAGATTTTAGCGCTAGATCTCTTATTTAATAACAGGCTAAAATAATGATCTGCTAGTTAACTGGAGATGTTTTATTTATATGTATTAGGTAAATCCGTGCCTCAATGTTTCAAAAAGTGAATGTGTGTGAAACCACAGTAAAAAACAATTGGCGTTGATTGACGCCAATCGGACGTTCATGGTTTTTTTTCCGTCTATTTGAAAGTTAAGCTAATAATAACATGTTGCATTCTATACGGCCTGATTATGTCATTTTTTAAGTTACATAGACTGCCTCCAGTTTTCCTCAACTTGACTAATTAAGATGCGATATATTTGACCGGCATATCATCAAAATGTCCGTAAAACGAAACCTCTGCCGGTCACTCTGACCGGCACCATTTTTTTCTACCGGAAACTCTGCATCACAGCCTGCAAAGATGACACACAGGGAAGTATCTTGCTTCTGCAAGCGCTTAGAGATGAGTCCATGCTCTTGTTACCAGCCAAAAATGGTAGACCTGAAAGCCACCATTCAGCAAACCGAGAAACCTGAGGACCCCTCAAGCTCTCCACCTGAGCCACCGAGGCAAGAAGAAAGTGTCCAAGATCTATGTGGAAGGTTTGTGATAGTAACCTACGACGAGCTTCCATATGTAGGTCAGGTCCTAAAGGTTGTGGAAGAGGAACTGCAGATAAGCTTTATGCGACAGTCTGATGACAAGAACTTGTTCTTATGGCCAAAAACTCCAGATATTACTTTCTACTTTAGGAAAGATGTTCATTCTGTCATTTCAGAACCCGAGCCAGCAACTTCACGCTTCTCAAAGTTGACCTGCCAAGACTGGGTAGCATTCAGAAATTGCTGGGGTTAAAGAAATGCCTACAATGTGTCTGCAGAATTCTGTTATGTTCAAGGGTTAAATGAAATCGTAAGAAAAATGCAAATATTGTACGTTTAAGTGATTAATGTAATGAAAATGGAAAAAGGAAAATGCTGTTCAGTGTGTCTGCAGAATGCTGCTATGTTCAACTGTTAAATTAAATAGTAATGAAAAGGCAAACATTGTATGTTTAAGTGATTAATGAAATGAAAATGAAAAAGGAAAATGCTGTTCAATGTTATGTCCAAGCGTTTAATGCATTAGTATTGAAAATATTAATATGATGGTTATGTGTCAAATGAAATAGTGAGGAAACTGTTAATGTTATGAAATGTCAAATGAAATGGATGCTGATTCTTCATTAAATTTCATGTGTTTTAACTATCAAAATCATTGAATAGTCTTAATTGCCTACTGTTTTTCATCATGTGGGGCGACCACTTGTCATGTGGGGTAACCAACCATATTCAATTCTGTAGTAAATTCAAAAAATAATGTCTGTCCATTTTGGTTGAAATATAATTCATTGGTATAACATCAATAAGTGGATACTATATCTACACATTATAAATCAGTTTTATGGATTATATGAGTAAAAAAATGTAATTGCTTTATGAGGGTGACACTGCCATTATAGATAATGTATTTAACATCAAGTGCAATAAATGAAAGGACACATCAGTATATCTTTCTTAAACAGTTCAATTAATTACTGATACTTCTTAAAATATAACTTATGTAAAGGAAATCGATTAATTTTAAGATAAATTACGGTCGCCCCATAAAAGCACTAAAATATCTTTGTTTGAAGTTTTCACACACTTGCATGTGTAGAATACACTCGAAATGTTTAGAAAATAGCCAAATATATTATTATTTCAAGTATTTTAAAAATGGGCCTCTCAAAGGCCTTATACATCATTGACCCATTTACGTCAGCTAAATATACAATTTTCAGGCCGTTTGAGATAATAGAATGTCTAAAAACCTATACACTATCTGGGAAACTGATGATAGTTACTCAGTAAAAATTTAAAAAAAAAAATCACCCAGTAGATAAACATATTTTGTATTTATTTAAAGCTGCCTTCGGCAACATTTTTTTGATCATATTCAATGAAATTGACACTATAATCTGACAGAACAACAAAGTGGTTGGAGGTAGGAGGAAAAGGGAAAGGAAAAGAGAACACCTGCTGAAAAGAAAAAAATAAAGAAAGTGACCGTGCCCGTAATAAAACCTGGATCAACATCGGATCGGCATTTGAAAGGTGGAGAGATTTACTGATTGAATTGGGTTCAAGCTGGATGCAGAGCTTGCAACATTTCTTCTCGACAGGTAATTGTGCTTTATCAACCAGTTACTTTATTTCTTAGTGTTAAGTTAGTAATCTAAGTATATTTGCCCAAATGTGTTGGTATGGATAGCTAATGTTAGCACTTGTTTGGCAGGTTCGTGGTGCACACGCACTGACGAGCACGAACTCGGTGGGAGGGTATTCATTGATAGTGGGGGAGGGGCATGAGAGCTGTAAACATTCAAAATTTTGCCTAAGTCCACTCAATCTGCCAGACTTGCGACTGCAGCCTTAAATGTTCTCCAGCTGTAGTGAGTCCAAAACACCAAAAATGTTAAGGATGACTTATATTCACCCCTGGCAACTAAAAAGAGGCAACCATTATATGACTATTTTTAAGTTAGCCTACATGGGTAAAATTCGAATTTGGTGTAAACATCATTACTAATCTTAAGAATCTGTTAACTAATCTCAACTAATCAGTTCTGTTTAGTTTGTGCTTTGCTGACAAATTTGCTACATCAGAATCCATGCCATAATAATTTAGGCTGCTCTTCTAGCAAACAGCAAATGCTACAGTGCCAAGTAAATGTGCTCTTCAATACTCTGAATCGAATATCAGGCCAACAGAAGAACATTTCCTAAAGTTATATATTTTTTTCTTTGGGAAATAGCACAGTATGATAAACAACATGACCATACATCATTATGTTATGGTATTTTATTTACATCACCAGACCATTATCTTTTTATTTTCTCTCCTTCATTTATGTCCTCCTTTATTTTCTTTGCTTTCTCCATCGATCACCCCTTTCTTCTCCACTCCTCAAATCCAGACTTCCACTTGTCCTCTTCTCTCCTATATCTCCACTCCTCATCACACATTTTTCTCCTCTCTCCTTCTCTTAACTTCTGCTTTTCACTTCTTTCTCAGTCTCCTCATTTCGTCCTTCAGCCTTTCCTGCTCCACAGGTGTATTCATGTCCTTGCCTGTGATAAGTCCATGATAAGTCTCACTTATTTTTCCTCTTTGCTCATTTTCAGACTTATCTCCTTTCTCCTAATTTAATAAATACATGTAAAAGCTATTAACCATACAGAAATTCTGTATATCTAACCTATTTAGTAACTAGCATATTGAGCATCTCCATTCTTTTGCTCCTTTTCATTCTCCATTCTTTTCCTCCTACACACTTTCTTCTATTTCTTCTTTGCATTCCTTTCTAACTGCCGTGCCTCCATTCTTTCTCTTGCAAACGCTCCAAATCTTTGCTCTCCTATTGTTGTCTTGATCAAGCATTTTTTGTCGTCTTCTATTTCTGTTGCGGCAACATAAGGCTGTATCGACGTGGCTTTAATTGAGCGAATCTGTCAATAACGCTGTCAGGGTTGATGAATTGTCCTTTTCAATTGACATGATGGCCAAGTCGTTGAGCCTGTCTTGGCCCATGGTGTTCCTTAACCATGTATGAAGACGGCGCAAGGCTCTGAAGGAGCGTTCACAGCTGCAGCTGCTTACTGGAATCGTCAGGGCAACTTGAAAGAGAGCCTTCAGGGTGGGAAACATGTCTTCATCAAGTAGTTGGAACACAGTGGAGGTGTCAGGGACTGTCTCTTTCTCCATTCTTCTATTGATGAAACTTTTAGCCACTAGGACTTCTTCTGGCTTCAACTGAATCTTATAATGGGAAGCAAGGCTTTTGAGGGCTTCTTCAGAGAGAAAGGTCTCTGTGGTTGGGTTGCAAGCATGAATACCTGACATAAGTGCTTCTCCCAGACCTGAAAATCGACAGGTGAGTTCCTCTACCATCCTCTCCAGGCATGGATAAAAAAGCTGTTGTCTTAATTTATCTGAGGTGGTCAGATTGGAGGTTGACCCACAGGCTGACTTCACCACAAAACCATCATATCTTTTTTGTTTTTGCCTGGGACAAACAGGGAGCTGGATGTCATTTGCCTCACATAAGGCCATGGCCCTCCTGAACACATCTTCACCACCAGAGTCTGTGCGGAGCTCTGTCAAAGTTTAAAGGACTGCCGTCTTGTACTGAACTGCTTTGCCCAAGTCCAAACTTTCCCCCTGCAGGTACCGGTGTAGACCTTCAGTTATGCCGAGGAGTTTGGAAAGCATCACAAGCATGTAGAGTGTCTTTGTCTTGCAGAGCTTTGACTGGATCCGTAGGGCCATGGATGTGTTCATGTTGCTGAGACACTAAAATGGCAGAAAGGTTGTTCAAGACAGCATTGACAGACCTCACCTGGCACGCCCATCTTGTTGTGGAGTGCTGCACAAGTTCAGATGACCTTAATCCAAGTGGTTTCTGGATTTCTATGAACTTGTTGTGGTTCACAAGTGAGTTGCTGAAAAATGTGTACACATTCTCCAGCAGTTCAAAGAATGCGGTAGCTTCAGGTATAGCTTTGCATGTGTAGCACAGAACAAGGTTGAGTTCGTGTGCATAGCAGTGCACATACACTGCCTCAGGGTGTCGTTCTTTGAAGCGGGCTTGGACACCGCCCACTGCTTCACTCATGACAGATGCCCCATCATAGGCTTTTGCAACACACAGTAGGTCACCCAAGTTGTGCGACTGTAACATTGCCTCTATCTCATCTGTAATGGACTTCGCATCAAAGCCCTATAACTTCCGAAGCCCAAGAAAACACTCTCGCACTACACTCTTTTGCGTAACAAAACGCACACAGACTGCAAGCTGCTCTGTGCATCCGTCTCTGGCCTCGTCTGCCATCACAGAGTACATCTTTGCAATCTTCATTTGCTTGATGATGCTTTCTGTGATTTCTTATGAAATGCTGGTTATTTCATTTTGGGAAAAATGAGAGAGGTAAGTGGTATGAGAAGGGGAGTATATTCTTGTAGAAATGGGTCAAATTGTTTAAGGAGCTTCATACATTCAATAAAATTGCCTTGATTCTGGCTAGATTCCTGCTCATCATGCCCCCGGGATGGGATGCCTTGTTTTCCTAAAAAGGTGGTTGCTGCCACAATACGGTGAAGGTACTGGCGCCTCTCTGAGATTTCTGCTGCACTAGCAGTTTTCAGCTGCTCAATTACATCTCCATGAATTTTTGTGCTTTTAAAAGTCTGCCAGCATGTCATGGTGGATATGTGGAGGGCACTTATTTCATGCTCCCGGAAGGATTCCAAAGCCCACTTCCAATTTGAAAACCCAGAGCATTTTGAGTGTATCTTTATTAGCGCTAATGTTTTGGCTTCCGTACAGGCGACATGAAAAACAAAATGTGCAGTTTCTGGTAACAGAGTACTCCAGCCATTTAAATTGCTCAAACCATGTCTTGTTAAATGCTCTTTGTTGATCTCCAAACTGGCTGAGGGGGTACTGTGGGAGATGAACCTGCATTGGGCCACTTTCTGGAGTCCCTAGATCACTAACTCCAGTTAATCCACCCTTCATGTGGTGGGTAAAACTCTCAGGGGTTCAACCCTCCGGGTCAACCCTTCGCCTACTGAAGGGTATCGCGCAGTTGCTTTCGAGCCCTGTCAGTTTGGCGGGACCCTCTCTTTCTTCGGAAAGGGGTCAGCATGGGTGCGATATCCCGTCACCAGATGATTACGACGGATGCCTCTCTCACCGGCTGGGGAGCGGTTTTCGAGGGCAGACCAGCGTGTGGGGTCTGGACCGGAGAGGCTCTCTCTTGGTACATAAACTGCCTGGAGTTAAGGACTGTTTTTCTGGCTCTGCTTCATTTCCTCCCTCTTCTGGAGGGTCACCATGTCATTGTCAGAATAGACAACATGGCAGTGGTGACTCATGTCAACCGGCAGGGAGGTTCTCGGTCGCGCACCCTAGACAGGCATGCGCGTCACCTTCTCCTGTGGTCTCAGAGCAGATTCCTATCTCTAAGAGCGGTTCATGTCCCAGGGGTTCTGAACCTCGCAGCAGATTTTCTTTCGAGACAAACTCAGATCGGGGGAATGGATGTTGAACCGTCAGACGATGGCCCTGATCTAGAAGGTTTTTGGAGAGGCGGAGGTGGACCTCTTTGCATCTCAAGAGTCGTCCCAATGCCCGCTTTGGTTCTCCCTGAGTCCCCCGGCCCCATTGGGAATAGATGCGTTCGCTCACCCTTGGCCAACGCAGAAACTCTATGCCTTCCCACCCATCAAATTGATCCAGGCGGTCTTGGCCTGTGTGAGAGAGAGCGGAGTCCGCCTCCTCCTGGTAGCTCCGTTCTGGCCATCTCAGTCATGGTTTTATGAGCTAATTCCCCTACTGGAATCTTCCCCCTGGAGGATCCCGGTCAGGGAAGATCTGCTGTCCCAGCTACAGGGCAGAATATGGCATCCTCTCCCAGACATGTGGAAGCTGTATGTTTGGCTGATCAGAGGCCGTTAGCATTAAGCTCTGGTCTCCCAACAGACGTTCAGGAGACCATTGCGAGTGCCAGAGCCCCTTCTACAAGGAGATTATATTCTTCCAAATGGAAAGTTTTTGAGACTTGGTGCTTAGCACATGATAGGAGCCCAGTTAACTGCCCTGTTGGTTCAGTACTGGAATTCCTGCAGGAGAAGTTTGCGGGTGGAGCAGCCACTACCACTCTCAGAGTTTGTCGCGGCTATTGCAGCGCATAGGGAATCGGATGAGATTCCCCTGGGCAAATTAAGGTTAGTTTCTGCCTTTATGCGTGGGGTGAAGCGCCTGAAACCGGCTCGCTCCCCTAGAGTTCCCTCATGGGATCTTTCTGTTGTCCTAGAGTGTTTGACGAAAGCCCCCTTTGAGCCCTTGGAGTCAGCTCCAGAGAGGATTCTGACTCTCAAGGTTTCTCTTTTGTTAGCTTTGTCCTCATTAAAGTGGGTGGGAGACTTACAAGCTCTTTCTGTTAGCGAGTCTTGCTTGGACTTTGCCCCTGGCCTGGTCAAAGTTTCCTTGAGGCCGAGACCATGGTATGTCCTCAAGGTTCTTTCCTCAACTTTCCGCTCACAGGTAGTTAACCTTAACGCTTTCCACCCTCTTCCATTTTCGTCTGAGGAAGATGGGAAGCTTAACTTGCTCTGCCCAGTTCGTTCTCTTAAGATATATGTAGACCGCTCAGGCGGTTGGAGGAAATCTAACCAGCTTCTGGTTTGCTTCGGTGCTAGCCGCCGTGGGTTTGCTGCATCAAAGCAGAGGATTTCTCACTGGGTCACAGAGGCTACCTCGTTGGCTTACGGGGTGCGTGGCTTGCCTTCACCTCTTAGCATTAGAGCACATTCCACCAGAAGTGTAGCATCTTCTCAACATCTTTTCAGAGGAGCACTTTTGGAGGATATTTGTGTTGCGGCAGGCTGGTCCTCTCCGCACACTTTTGTAAGGTTCTATAGCTTGGATCTTGACATGACCCCGGGTTCCCAGGTTCTTTCTGTTTGAACTAATTTCGGTCGTTGTCTCTTATATACCAGTCATAAAAAGCACTCTAGCTTGGCGAGTTTGGTAGTCCGTTCCCACTGCGCTTTCCGCAGCGTTGAGTGAACATGAAAGAGTACGTCTCTGGTTACTTGCGTAACCTATGTTCTCTGAATAGGGAACAAGACGCTGCATTAGCGGCCAAGCTCCTCGCGCTGCTGACAGTTTCTTTTCGGCAGAGAAATCAGAGGAGCAGATGGCGCGCGCGCGATTATGTAATGATGCGACGTAATGACGTCAATGAATTATGTAATATTTTAAAATATGTAATATGTGGATTTAAAATAAATAAATCAATACACTAAGTTCGCCTACCTTTTGATTATTGAAAAAAAAAGTACATTTTTTTTCCTGCTGTCGAGCCTAGATAGGCCACTCACTGCTGAAAGAGTCATATATTTTGGCTCGAGCGCATCAGTTCGGTTCCCAAGCATACTGTGGAAGACCTTCGTGCTCGTTTAGACTAGTGCATTTTCGTTTTAAAACGCATCACTTTCGGTACGGTTACGCGTGCCTGCCGTCCTCCCCTCCAGAGTTTTAGACCCTCGAAAACGGAATTTTGCATGTGAATTTTGTTTCTAATATAGCCTATAAACCGTGATGTTCATTTGTACTTTTGTCTGTTGAATCATCTAGGCTAACTTTCATTGAATAATTTGATTTAAATGATTATTACTGTTTAAAGACAATATTTGAAATATATGTTAGATAAAATATAAAAATACTAATTAATTTTTGCTCGTGTAAACATCTTGACTATTCATTTATGGAGATCTAGACCTACTGCCACGCACAGTCACTTTAGCTTAGCAATACTGACCCTGCTAAAATGCAGCTTATTTACTTATACACAACGTGCTATGTTTGATATTTTCAAAATATTATTAATAACATATTACTAGAAATGTCATAAAACACTAGTTATAGTATCTTACCTTCCATTGTCTTCTTTTTAGAAGTCAACTGAATCATCTTAACCATTCACTTAAAAGCTTTCGTTGAAAAGTGCGCGAAAAATAATACGCATGACTGTTTTTATCGCGCATTTTTATCTTTTGAAGGACACTTTTTATTTTATTTTATTTAGCCTCCCCCACACTATTAGAGAGCCTCTTAGTTAGCATCAACATATCTTCTAAACAGGTCATTAATTAACAATTAAACAAATACACATATGAACTGTAGCAAGATACAAAATATATGACCGTAACTTTACTACACAATCCTAGACTGTAAAAAGTACACAATATCCCATTTACTTGTAAATAAACAGCTATACTGAATTTTTACAGCCAGTTTTTTTTATTCAAAATATGAATACAAAGTGTTTATGTCCATAGATGGTATATGTCCTATATTACAGAACAGAGGTTATCCAGTCTGCAGATGACAAATATTGACATGGGTACAGGCAATAAAACATTTATAATTAAATAAAAAATATTTTGTTCTTGGAAAAACAGTCAGTTGCACAGCTGAGTACATAAAAGTTTTTGTTTGAAAAAAAAGAAGAAAAATACAGCAGTGTTTAAATAGCATTTATGAATTATGTGGTAAATAAAAAAAATTATATAACATGAATTTTGCCATATTTACAGATACGCTATTGTGATTCATTTTCTGCTATAAAGTTGACATGAACTGCCATTCACTTCCACATCTACAACCACTGAACAGGAAATCTTTGGTTTTGTATCCAGTATACCAGATAAATCATGAACTTATTTACTGCCATTAAATGACCACTGACCTAGAATTAGAAATAAATACCTAATTTACAGTAAGGTAAAGGAATTAATGTTTTTAATTGTTTACATAATCAATACAATACATTATCGAAGTTGTAAAATAGAATCATGGGGTACAAAACCACAATATAGATTAAGATACCGCCAAATTTTACACTTCTAAATTGAAAAATGCTACCATATATCTCTAAGAGATAACAACACGGGTTTCTTTTGAAATACATTTGGCCAAAAAACATTTAAAGGCAAATATAGCAACTTGATATGATGCCACTTTAAGTGACGTCCTCGACATTTCCTTTAACCAATGCGGCTATGAAACATGCTATAGATCGTATGTAAACGTAATTATCAATGAGGAGTGTCCTTTCATTTGTTTTCATCAAGGCAAGTTAGCATCTTTAGTTTGCAAAAGAACAATCAGCAAAGCAGTAACAGCAACAAGAACACACACAAAAAATCATGAAAAGAAATGCGAATAATGCAAACATCTGTGTCTTTTTGTTTACCGTTTAACAAGTTCCACTTTACAGAAATGAGAGGCTTTTCAGTAATAGTTTGAACAGTAAAAATCTATGAATTTTTAAAACAATACAATGAACATCTTTATATTTGTTTGTTTACATTACTTATATATAAAAAATAAAATAAAGAAAATATAAAGAAAATTACACCATTCTGTTTCCATACAGAAGCAAAAAAGCTTATTGGTTTCAGTCCATCCTTTTCAATGTGCTTCAGTTTGTAGGTCAGCAGACGTGAGGTCCTCTCTTCAGCAGAAGTGATTGGTCTTACACCAGAGAGCCGGCCTGGTTTTGCGCTGGCACCATAATGGGTACCCCTCCCATGCGGGAGATATTGGCTGCAGTTACAGTAGTGGGCAGCACTGGCGGACGTGGAATTTGAGGCTGGGCAGAGGCTGTCCGGGGCACTGAGGTGTGAATGGAGCTTCCGTTGGTGCTAGGGGGTCCCAATGGCCCGCGGGGCAGGGTAGGGTTGGTGTTGTAGCCCGGCAACGTGCGCTCCAGGTTGGCGTCTGCCAGAGGCTGTGCGCGGTAGGCTGCTATACTGCCCGTGGCCGTGGTGATGGATGCGGTGTCGGAGTGAGGGTAATGGTGGTGGTTGTGCCGGTCTCGCGGGTAAGAGCTGGTCTGAATGGAGGACAGGGTGCCGTTTTTAGAGACGATGTCAGATCCAGTGCCACTCTTGGCCCATGAGACGCGTTTGGGCGCCTGAGCATCCTCCCTATAACACACAAAAACACTTAGTGTCTACACAAGTTATGTTCTTGGACGTACCGGTGTTTTTACTCATATGTCCCTGTTGTGTGGGAGGGTATATGTGTGGGCACGTGTGTTCGTGTTCTTCTCGTTCTCCACACTCAGAGTGTGACAGGTGTGGTTGAATATACAAGGGGGTTGGAGTGGCTTGGCGTATATAAGCAGAGTGAGGATATATATTCTGAGTTCCCCTCTCTTCCTTCAGACATGTTTACTTGTGCCCCCTCTTACCACTTGTGAAACTGCTAAGCCTATTTAACTGTGTGCCTTTAGCCTTTGTGCAATGCCTAAGATTACTTAAATGGATAAACATTATTTATTACTAAAATTACTAAAATGAACATTGTCATAATTTACTCACCCTCAAGTTGTTCCAAACCTGTATGAATTTCTTTATGTGGAAGGGCTAACTTAGTAGGGAGTGGGGTGCCAATTTATTTTACAATGCATGTTCTCCTGTTTACGAATAGCTAATAGGTAGGTAAAAACTTTTTATTTTTATTTAGGAAAGATGGATAACCCAAGTTAGAGGTTTCCTGTTTGTTCTTTCGGCCTGTTGTTTTTTTAGTTATTGTCCCCCTTTTTGTCTAAAATAAACTCCTACTTTTTGCTGCATTCAATTGCTTGTGAGTGTTTGTGGAAGCAGAAGACTTTAATACGTAACATCAATCAATAAATCATAATTATCTTACTTGATTTCATTGGCCAAATCCTCCTCTGTCTCTTTCCGTCTTGTCCACATGAAGAAGAGGAAGAGAATGATCAGAATGAGAGCCACAATACAACCAACCGTAACACCAGCGATCATCCCAGCATTAGTTGCTGCACAAAAAGAACAGGTAAAGTTAATGAAAGACAGAATAAACAAATACATTACCATTCAAAAGTTTGGGGTCAATAAGAATTTTTTTTTATGCTTTTGAAAGAAGTCCAAACTTTTGAACAAGTTTATTTAATGACCAAACAGCAGTACATACATGTGATGACCTCCAGGTTGATGTAACAAGTCTCCTCTCCTGCAGAGTTGGATGAAGTGCACACGTATTTTCCTGACATATTACTGCTCAGATTGTTCAGTTTTAAAGTTCCTGCCGTTTCATCTACAACAACACAACAGTGTGAGGTTAAAGTCAGACATGCATGTTTAAAAAAAAACGAATATTTGAAACAAAGATAGCGTGACAGTAACCGATAAAGTCCTGCTAGCTGAATGGCAGGAATGTTTATCCAAGATATCCAAGGATTTTATTCCAGTGCCTCGAGAATTATATAATTATGGTCATGTTTAAGGTTTAATCTCAGCCCAAACTGTTTCCCCATCATGTTTAAAGGATTAGTTTAAAAAAATGAAAATACTGAAATTATTTATTAATTTATTCACAGTTCAAAACTTGCATAATTTTATTCCTCCATGGAACACAAAAGGAAATATTTTGAGTAATATAATTACTCAATTATATTATTTTTTTCACTGAAGCTCAAGCTTCAAGAAGGATGAAAAAGTACCTTCATAGTATCATAAAAGTGGTCAATGACCCGTGTGCTTTGTTGCAAAGTCATGCGATAGTCACAAGACAAACTAACCAAAATAAAGTGAATATTCATGAATAAACTTATCTCCAAGTGAGCTGTTAACCATCGCGACTGGATCCAGAGTCATTAAATTACTTCAATGTTGAGAAAGTTCACTTTCTACATGAACTAGTTTAAAGTTCAGTTAACACATTTTTAAATGAACTAGTTCGGTTCAGTTCATACTTAAAAATTTTGAACTAGTCCATTCATAGTTCTTTTTTTCCATAATGTTGCTCCAAGCTATTATTTTTCAAAATTATTGCCACAGCCCATATAGAACTACAGACAACAGTTATTTTATCTGCGGGCAAAGTTTGAACAGAAATGTAAGATTTTTCCCATCCTCACCGACCTTGTCATAAAACTTTTTTAAATGATAATACGACGCGCTTCCTTGCTGCATTTTGTTTTGATCACGCATGCGGTGGTGCGACGCTGGTGTTGCCAGATTGGGTGTTTTTTCCGCTACATATTAAGGCCTGTTTATGGTGTGTTTTAGATGGGTTTTCGCCTGGAAGGCTCTGTAGAAATCTGGCGCCCTTTTGAACGAAGTTAAACAGAGCGCGCCGTTCACAGACACCAGAATGAACGAGTTCACAGTAACGTTCACCAGGCAGTAATACAGTACGAGTTCATGAACTATCGTTCAACTTGTTCAGGCACAACACTGGATTACTTTTAGTATAGATTTACGGTGCTTTCTTTGTTAGTGACTGGGACATTCCTCAAATACTTCTTTTCCACAAAAGACATACAGTCAAACATGATTGAAAGACATTAGGGATTTTTCCTTTTTGGGGAAACATGTTGAAATGTGAAACTGCCTAATAGAGAGACACAATATGCTATTAGAAAGAGGATTGAAATGAATACATTATGTAAACATAGTTTTGTGTCTTACATAGACTCACTTAGTGCGGGAGAAAAAAAGACTTCTGAGGTAGGGCTCATCTTGGTCCACTTGTATTTGGGGGATGGTTTACCATCATTAGAGTTACAGGCCAGAGTGATGTTTCCTTTAAGAACAGGCTTGTCTTTAACTTGACACACCGGCACTGAGGGAGGAACTGAAAGAGACATGATGTGATGTTAAATCATTTTTTAGATGCTCTTTCTGTGAAAAGCTGCACTTAAAGAATTAAGTGTTTAAAAAAAAAAGAATATATGGCCTGTGTCACAGAACACATTTGAAAGAGGATTAGGGGATGATGCGCATGTTTGTGCATCTGACATGTGCATAAGCTTGTGTGTTTTATGACTTTGCATGTGTGCGCCACAGTGTGGCAGCAATTACTCACCTTTAACATTAAGGATTAGCTCTCCGGTGGGTCCTGTGCCCCCAGGGATAATGACCTGGCACATGTACTTCCCTGAGTCTAATGCTTTGGTGTTGTTAATGAACAGGGATAGGTTGGTGTTGGGCATTTGATGGACAAAGCCAACTCGACCTTCAAACTGGGAAGTGCTATGACTTAACTTTCCACCGACGTATGAGATGATCTAAAGAAAGACAAAGAAGTGGTTGGGAGGGATCATAATTACAATTGAGGAAAGAATAGTTGATAATTCTGCCAATTCTGAGAATCGTTCACAATATGTATGTATTAATATATAAATGACATGAAATGTAATTAATTGATTTTTTTTTAATGTTTTTGAAACATTATGCTCACAAAGGCATTTATTTGATCAAAAATACAGTAACGGCAATATTGTGAAATATTTTTAGAATTTAAAATAACTTTTCTATAAGAATCCTGGTTTTCACTGTACAGGGCAGATAGATGGCAGACAGCGTGCATGGCGTGGTGTCTTTTGGAAGTATTAATAAAAAATATATATACAATAATATAAATTATACACACACACAAAAGACAATTCTATTACTAATGTCAAAAAAACAAAAAATGTTGCAAAAACAAAAACCCCAAAACTACTTTGGTAAAAGGCAGTACATTTCAAAACCACTGCGAAAAAGTACAATTAAAAAAATTGAGTGACGTAAGATCATCAATTTTTTAGAGGCAGAGTCAGAATTTCTCAGTGGAGAGGTCTAAAAGATTCATAACTGAATTACCCTTTAGTGAGCAGTTAATCTCAACTGAAGAAAATGCAGGATATAGGATTTTACAATCTGCAGATAATACGGTTTCTTACTCTAATGAGATGCCGTGTAATCCAAAATGAAAGAGAATTGCTGGCAAGAGTGGACATTTCAATCTCAGTATTATACTAGCTCTTAAAGTAAGATGGCCTGAACTTAATCTAAGGCAATATGAGTTGTAGTCTGCTGTGATGACCCACATGACTTGTAGTTTCAGAATGGTTAACACAAAGAACAAAGTGATTCTGCGATGACAGTGTGATATGAGCATGCATTCCAAATTATTAAACTTACTTAAAATATATATATATATAAAAAATATTAAAAAGTGTATAATTATAATTATTTTATTTTTTTTAAATCGGTCCACAATAATTTTCCATAAAGTCTCAGCCATTCATAATCCAAATCACAACATGCACAGATGGTGCTAAACTTTCTGGCATCTGCACAAAAACTAAGGAATGATCCCACTCATAATACCATACCATTTCAAAATCTAATTTGGATGGACATAACATTATCAGATTTCATTATAAATCTTTGCTGAATCCTCTCGCCGTACTGCACTGGAAATATGTTCACACGAGTACTTGAGTGTGTATGATAATGAGGAGCAGGATTTATTCTGCACTCTTGATCTCTAGAACTAAAGAGTCTGATTGACCAGGGACAGACATTATATTCCATCAGCTGCATGTAAAAAAAAAAAAAAAAATCGGATCAGGTTCGATTTTCTGCGTTTTTGACAATTCAGAGCCACCGAATCACGAATACGAAAAAACGCATGCGATAATTTCTGACTCAGTGTGCAAGGGCCTTAAGAAATAATAATAACCTTATATTTATTACCCTAATAAGAGCATTAATTGTTTATTATACTAAAGCACATTATATGGGCAAAAATAGTAAGTTTTACTTTGACAAACTTAACTCGTGCTTTAACTCCTGTTATTACTAATACTATTCTCTGTACAACTGACTACTTATTGTCTTAGTCTGCTGTATTCAGTTGCACTAACTCAGGTGTTTTTTAATCCTACTTGCCTGATTTTGGCAATGTTATATTATTATATATGTTGTTAATAATGTTTTAGTAATAATGTTTATTATTATTACTTCATTATTTCTTATGTTCATCTTATTTTACCTACTATTTATTTGGATTTAATTCAGTCTCAGCTGACTAGGTTGACCAAGATATATTCTGTATATAACTGTATATGGCATGAAATAACATGTCCATGTATTTTAACATCAAGATTTTAGGGATTTTATATATTATTTTTTAAAAGTCACCATTAAAAAAAAAAGTTTCACTTCAGTGGTTCTGCAGTGTGACGATTTGATTTGTATTGCGTACTAATATTGCATTCAGTCTCTCAATTAATATGACTAACATAAAGTACATAAAAAAAAATGTGTATACCAAAAACATCTTAAAAAAAAAAAGAAACATTTTTAGAAGACAATATATGTTTTACATATCACACCGCAGGACACTGCTGTCACTGCCAACTCGTACAAAGAAAAGCAACATATAGCAAAAGACAGTCACCATTTCTGTGCTGCTGGACATGTAGTTCCAGACGACCATGTTCTGCTGCATATCAGGACCAGCGAAAGAAGCCTGCAGCACTACCATCTTTCCTTGGATCACTTCTACGTTTTTATTAGGCAGCACAAGTTGGGCCAGGTCACCTGGAAAGTAAAAAAAAGAAAGCAAAAATCGATTAACACCCTGCGAAACACAAAATACTGATTCTCAACCTAGTTGACAGACCACATGTCCAGATGCACTCCTTTGAAACTCCAATAAAAGCTCGGAAATATCCAGGAGTGACTTACACTCCCCTAAGTGGAGGTAAACCAGCTGAATCCAGCTGTCCTGGTTGCCCGTCTGTTCCGCCAGCTTGGCCAGGACTCTTCAGATCAGCTCTTGTAGAAACAGATACTCGCCACACACAGACACTCATAAAATAGAATCTGCTTCTAAAATCCTCTTGTCATTTAGGACTTTAGATGAAAGTCCACAGGAAAAAAAAAACACTAAAAAAGGGTGACGCAACTGCAGACCATCTTATTTTAGGCTTGTGTAGGCTGTCTCGAATTCCCCTCCCTTAAGTGTAAAACCACTAATCCTCAACGGGAATCCTGTTTGTGCTCCTCTATCTAACATTTTCTTCTGCTTTATGTTTGTGGGCTGGTCTTCCCGATTACACACTAGCAATGATAGATAGTGTAATTTCTTCCATTGACCCTCTCCAAATAAAGCTGTCGCTTAGTGTTCAGTTCAGAAATTTAGCATATGGTGCAGGATCAAAAACTGAATCGCATTATAAAAGTATAAAGGAATTAATCAGCTTTCATGGAAAATCTTGATCAACATTTCATTTTATAGGTCAAAAGGGGAAAACAGATTTCTAGCCATGCAGTTCACCTCCCTCTGTCATTTTAGGGCAGTGAACTGCATCACTTTTCAAATTAAAATATTTATAAGCAAACATACAGAGAGGACAGTCAAAAAGATGTGTGCTGATTATCAAGACAACCAATGTTTGGTGAAGACTTGGTGCCATCCATCCATCATAATATCACAGACCAGACACTTTAACAGTAATGGAGATTAAATATTTTTTATGTCTTTCAAACACACATTTAATTAAGTCAATTAGAGTGTATTATTCCCCATCAACAAGAATTGTAAATAAAAAGTTTACTTGCCTTAAGTTTATTTATAATTTTCAAGCAAGAACACAAGCACTTTGAATTGACAATTTACAAATGTTTAATCACTATAGCGCAAATTTCTAGTACAATTTCCATAATCTGAATGCTAGGTTACACATACAAAGCATTTTAAGCCCTAAGCAGCTTCGAAGAAATGCTTAAAGACAGAGATAATTTCTTTCGATTATTTTTCCATGAAAGAATTTGACCTGAAACTGTATTACTGTCTAGATACCAATAGAGGGCAGCAAATACTATTCAACAAATTCACTCAGTTTTAATTCAACACTACTTGTATTGTTTTGCAAAGAATGAATAAATAAAATAAATATTCATATAAAATAATATTATCTATAATAAATAAACTAAGTTACAAATAAGAAGACCAACATAATATGGTGTTTCTTGCACTTCACTAAAATTCCTTGATTCAGGAATTATATGACAGATACAATGACTCATGCAGTCAATCTGTGTTCAGTGTGTCAGTGTTTTATCAGCTTCTACCAAAGCAGAGCTTCTGAATCATTAGCTGCATTAACCAGCATTACCAAGTCTTCTCTTCATCTCTAAATCGCTCTACTAAAGCCTGAATAAGAGATGAAACCAGTAGTTCAGTAGGGAACCAGTGTCAGCATCAACATCTCTCATTAATCAGAGCACTTTTGGGAGTGTTTCTCTCTCGTGAACAGAGTCTCTCAGATCCACATAAGGATCTTCGAAGTGTTTAAATTATCCCACTAAACTCAGTGATTGGAAGAACAACCTCAAACAAACATGAAGACCTTTACATGCCACAGAAGGAAAGCATTAGTGGATGTGATGTCACACGAGAGAGTTAAGTGTGCGCAAACCAAAGATCAACTCAAAGTGAATGTCCACTACTAGTTGTTTATAGCCATTTTAACAATGATGAATGACTCCTGGGAGACGTTTTGAGGGATTTTTCTGTTTTACTGTGAGAATGACAGAGGGACAAAAAGCAAAGAGCCTGTTTCCTGACTCTTCGAGTATTTCAGCATCCTCTGATTTAGCTCCTAATGACAAGACATTGCAGCACTGTCCCATTCCCATCAGCCTAATGAGCCTGCAAATGATGTCTGGCATTATAGTCCTCAAAATCTGTGTATACAAATGTTTTGCTGATGCAAATGTGCTTTTGTTTGCTCTGTTGTGATTGTGAACCCCAGAAAGTTTGAAGAAAAGATCTAGGAACAGGTATGGGCAATGACAAGAACATGCAGAAAGAGAAAGTCAAATATTGAATGTGGACTTTTAATTTTTGGAAATTCTCTTTATAATGGAGGGAAGCTCTGTAAGGAGAAGAAGAGTGTTATCGGTTTAAATCATTCCCACGGGTCTGATCTGAGTAATATATGTAATCGAGTGGCATGAAGTCAGAATGGAGATGGAAAGATCTAGATGTGCCTTGTATTAATCTCACTCCAGCAGGGGACTGGGGAGGTAATGAGGTGTCATCAACCGAAAACTCAACCAGTAAGTCTGAGACACCAGTAATGCCGACTAAACATTGGAACAGTTAAGACGCATATAAGGTCGTACATTAAAACGTAGCATTAACCTGAAATTGTGAATCTTTGTTATAGCTGATAAAAACAGTGCTGTTTTATAAATATTTACTTGTTCTGCATTTCTTTAATAAAGCAAAACCGGTTATGTATACAAAATGACATTAAATAAATATACAACTAAAATGGCAGAGCACACTATATACCATTTAAAAGTTTGAGGTCAGTAAGATTTTCTTAAAATAAATAAATTTAAGTACGTATTAAATTGATCAAAAGTGACAGTAAAGACTTCGCTATTACAAAAATCTATTTAGAATTAATGCTGTTCTTTTGAACTTCCAATTCATCAAAGAATCCTGAAAAAAGTATCCCAATTTCCACAAAAATATTAAGCAGAACAGCTGTTTTCAACATTGATAATACCAAAAAACATTGGTTACAGATGTAGGAAATAGAGCACCAAATCAGCATATTAGAAAGATTTCTGAAGGGTCATGTGACAATGAAGACTGGTGTAATGATGCTGAATTTATTTAATTATAATATTACTGTTTGTACAGTTTTTGATCAAACATTAAAAAATTGTCCCAAACTTTTGTACAGCAGTATACATAAATTAACAAATAACTAAAAATATAATATGCATTTAATCTACCAACTCATTTTGGTTATATTGAGATTATATAGAGAAATATTAATACCCTGAGACTCTCTCAAACAAATGTTACTGCTTGTAATTTTTCTGTGATATGCAAGAGCTGGGTCATTAATAATTATTTATATGCACTGCACCTGTTTAACATCAGCTGAGCCAAAAGTTTCAATGTGGAACATTTAGCTGATTCTGAGATATATAGATAATGCATAGACATATATATATATAAATAAAAACTAAATTTCTGAGATAACCCCATTATTCTAAAGTGCTGCGCTGACACAAATCAAGACTCTTGGTAATGTGCTTTGCAAAACCAAAGTCAAACAATGGGTTTAATATCCTTCGTAGTCTAAGAATAACTAATCCAAACCGACTTTAATTTATGGTTGACATGAACAAACCATCTTAATCTAATCTTTTAAACCCCTCCCCTCCAACTATCTGTCATATAGGGACACTTTTCTCAAGTCCTGCCCTACATTATTGTATCAATGAACATCATGTTTTACTCTGAAATGGGTCACATTATGAACATTATTAAAGTCATGAATCATGGATGAAGTGATTCACAAAGACAAGAACATGGCGGTTTGAGCACAACAGAATGAGTTTGTTTCCATGTGTACGCTTATGTGCATGACTGAGAGATTGATGCTTTTAATTGCAGGAAGAGCGCAAATTTTCCTAATTATTTTTAAAAGGTTGGCACAAGGCTCTGATGAAGAGTCTGGAAAAAGCCTTTGATGCATCTGACAGTTTGCGTGTATTCAGAGCATTGGGTGGAAACCAAAACTTCCTGTCTTAAGTCTATCTATCCTGCAAAGTTAACGTTAAAGCATTCCTGCCCTGGGTCTTCAGTCAGATCTGATACTGGAGGACTTTGCATGCAAGACAAGTTAACACCCAAAATTATTATAGATGCTCTGACAAAATAAGACAACTGAAAATGACAAATCTAATCTCAACTATAAAGCCTTGATACGATCAACCAGAGAACTGATATCTGGGGTGGAGCCGTACACAAGTACACTGTAGATCTGAGAGATTGACTGATGGCTTTCTTCATGCTACTGATAAAACTTTTATGAAGTGGTTTCATAATGTGGTAGGGAGGATTTTATTTTGTGAGCCTTCAGGGCAAATCTCCATCTGAGGGACAATTTTAAAATGCTGACAAAAGGATACACGCTATTAGCAGTTTGAAACACACTGTTTTCAGAATGAAAAGAGACAAGTGTTTAAACTATTTGATGATGATGATGATGATGATTTGATGATAAATATATAAAAATGGCCTAATTAGAAGATATAATAATTAATGCTATTAATGGTCTGCAGAGCGGAAAACATCTACTGTAGGTGGTGTAACTGTCTAGGGGTTTTACATATTTGATAATCGTTTCATTTAAAAAAAAGCAGAGCAATGCTGTAAAGTCCTTGAAATGAAGCAATGACATGAAGCCCCTTTGTGGTCACGTGACAAGAATACCATTAAACCTTTTACTTGGTTACACAAATTTTTGTAAAAAAGTTAAATAAAGATATTGGCACGTGTGTAGAATTTACAAAGATTTCTTTTAAAAACTTGAACATCCTCATTTGTCATTGACTCATGTACAGAGACACCAGGCAAGGACACCTCTGACACACTCCTTATCTGACAAGAAAAGTCTTATTCCCTTGACTCATTTCAACTCTCTTCCTCTTTCTCTACTGGTATTTCTTTCCAATCTCTTCTATTCTCTCTATCTCTCAGAAATTATAGACGATGCTCGAGAGCGGATAGCATCAGTTCTATCAGTTCTAACTGTGACACTGTTTGGTTCATTTGAGAAATATTTGTAAGCCATTAGTTTAATTGCAGAAGTAAGACTGCATGTTATCCACAATATCTGTGAGTGTGTGTGCGCATGTGAGAGAGCCGTGAGGGTGGATGTGCCGATGAAAAGGATTACGATTGACTTTAGTGCAGCTGAGTGGCTCAAGGTTAATTGAAGCGGTAATGAGGGTGCAGAGAGAAATCTGATTCATGTGGATAGTGAAAAATGGACTGTCAGAGACTCGAAGTCTGACGTCATAAAGACAACTGAAAAAATGCCTTCTACAAGTCAGAATAGACGAGAAATGGAGCAGCAAAGAACCTGCCAGAAACATGTCTTGGTCATATTTCAGCCCAGAAAAATTTAATGAAAATTGATTTAATTAGCAACAAGCACATTCCCCCTAAAAATTATGTATGTATATATGTACATACAGAATATAATTGTTTTTTGGGGAGGGATGTGCTTACGAATAAATTTAGAAATATAGTAAATGAAATATATTTAAATAATATTTACTTATAACATATACCTTTATAATGTATTTATACATTTATGTAGTTTAATACATATTAAGTTTGTTTGGTACTGCCTTTATGCTGATTTAAATCAAATCAAATTATTGTAGTTTAATCATACATTTAAACAGTGATTGTATTGTAATCATTGTTATTTAAAAACAACAAAGATACAGTGCAACAACAACAAAAAATAGTATCAGCCCTAAAAAAAAATCTTCATGAAGTATATTTCACCTGTACATGAAATATGACCAGGACATGTTTTCATGGGATTCTTCCAAGAATTCATACATATGCCGATCTGAAACTAGTTTGGCTTGTTCTTTAAACTATGGCTTTTGTGTTGCATCTTGGGTGAGAAATACTGGGCTGATGCTGACATATAAGGGCAACACTGTGAAGTCTTAAGTCCAGTGTATTCCTGTTTTCTTCTTTCCTGTTTCCTGTGCATTGTGTTAAAACAGGGATACCGGAAAGAGAGCTGGGACAGATAAGACAAAGACTGGGACACACTCCAACAGCACATAAAGTATATGTAAGGTTACTACACACACAGCGCACAAACACACACCTGCATCTCCATCTAAGATCCCAAAATAACTTCAATATGAGCCCTTGTGACTCCTCCTGCTTCAATGGCTGTGCTCATCTGGCCCAGATCTGATCAGTTCAACATACTGACTGACAGCTGGGAGTCAAATCTTTACAATACCAAGAGATGGCAGGTGATGGAATCTGTCCAGGAGACAGTGGATTAACATGATGAATTGTGCTGGGATTACCCTGTGTTTTACAGGAGTCGCAAAATGTGATCATCTGTGACACACAAACTTCATGCCTTTAATCTGATTCAGAGACACCATCTATCAGCATAGTTTAATGCTGTATTAATCTAACCTTACACCACTGCTGTCATAATGAGTGATAAGAAACCCAGTACTGACAGGTGAAATGAGAAAGCAATGTACAGTATTAATTGACACCTGAAAACACAGTGGTGCTTGACATTAAATTGATCGTAATGTCCACAGGACACTTTTAAAATCAACAGTATTATTTTAAAACAGTAGATTTTACATTTTACCAAAAAAAATCTATTTAAAATAAATGCTGTCCTTTTTATCCATCTAATTTTTGCAGTTTTCACAAATTGTAACTGTTTTCAACATTGATAATAGTTTTCAAAAAAATATTAATGGTTTTCAACACTGATAATAATAATAATAAGAAGAAATGTTTCTTCAGCACCAAATCAGCATATTAGAATTAGTTCTGAAGGATCATGTGACACCGAAGACTGAGAAAAGAAATAAACTGCATTTTAAAATATATTAAAACAGAAAAACTTGATTTTGAATTGTTATATTTCACAATATCAATGTTTTACTTTATTCTTGATCAAATAAAAGGATCCAATGTGAGCATAAGAGACTTCTTTAAAAAAAAACAAAGCAAAACAAAAACTATTTTCAAAAAATAGTTTTGAACTATTTTCTTAAATGTATATACATTTCATGTTACATCTGAAAACTGATAAATAGCATTAAATTATGGCGAAGGTAATCTAAATGTAACAACAGGGAAATGGGAATACACAAAAAATCAAATAAATCAAAGTGATGAATAAATCAATGACGATGCAACGCAGTGTGTACGTTTCCTGAAATACAGCTTAGCAAGCGAAGTATGCCAAAATATGTCCATCTTACATGAGTAAAATTAAGAAAAAAATACTAATTTCATCAATTAAGCCACATGCTGAGGATGAATGTTCAAAATTACCCAACTGTGAAGACAACGTAATTACCATAGGGCTCCAGTCCTCTAAATCATATGGAAAGTAATGCAGATAAATCATTGAGACCAAGGCCTTATCTCTACGCTCCGCAGAGCTGGTGTGATTCTTTCTATCAGTAAAGAGATACAGCTCACTCTTGAATGGATGAAGTTTATAGGACTGATTTTGAGGAGCATTACGGACTCTTCGATTAAGACTTGCATTTCAGGACGGCTCTTCAAATGTCAGACGCTTGACCAGAGCAGTAGATAAAGGTTCTCTGGTAGGCTGAGTGAGACATTAATCTTAATTTGACATGAGAACCGATAAAACAAATGTTTGTTGAGCTGAATAAAGAATCACTCGGTCTAGTTACAATCAGGAAGGAAGACATACAGCTTTCTTTATGCCCCCTTTTCTGTCCTTTATCTTCCTAACACCAAAACAAAGTAGCCACTGTGCTACTTCAAAATTATTTTTATATAGCTGAAAATGACAGTTTTGAGCCAAAAAATATTTGCTCTAAACTTAGCAGCACCACCAGACCGGCCGAGCATTATGGGGGATGGATTACATTACACTCTCAGAAGACTTAACGTTCCCACGATGTCACATCAGTTTAGCGATTCTGTCACAAAAATACATATACAGCCTTGATCCGCCACTGCAACCCCAGAGTTAAACCTGTCTTAAAAACACACAAAGCCATTACTGATGGGTAAAGCACATGATATGGGAGGCTAAAAGGCCCCAAAAAATTAGCATGAGCAGGAACAGCAGGTCACGATGTTGTGTTTGGCTGTAATTAATCTCGGTTTTGTTTCTGCATTAGAGGAGTTCGGATTAACCTGAGGATCAACAGAAACAAACAGAAGCGGAAAGGATGTGGATCCTGTGGCGCGTCTCGGCACAGAGACGCACGCACGCATGCACATCCTGGGGCCCGTCACGTTTCCTTCTGTTGAGGTCGGGTCTGTGATCAAACTCTCAAGCTGTGTACATAACAGCACATCCACAGTGTGAATGCTGGTGTGTGTGGTGCCTGCTTGAATAGAGAGAAAAATAGCCAATGAGAATAGAGCAAAACTATTTCATTTGAAAACAACGAGTTATGAAAACACAGTCCCTGGGAGAACAGTGACGAGCGGTTTATGGAAAAAATAACAATTTACAGAGTGTCACCACCCTTGACAAAACTCCTGCTGGGACAATTTCAGCCACAGATACAACTCCCAAAGTCCCAGAAAAAAAACCCAATCATAAAAGATAATGCTGCTATTCTTTATCAAAAGGAAAATCCACCCAAAATCTAAATGTCTATGGATCAGCAAATAAACTTACGGTTAAATAGCATAAATGTTAAGCACAAACACACTTGTGTATATGTACATAGATGCGTTTACAAATTTATGTTTATTAAAGGGTTAGTTCACCCAAAAATTAAAATTGCCCCATGATTTACTCACCCTCAAGCCAAGAACACCTTTATTAACTCCCCAGATCCGTGTGGATTACTTTTATCATGTATGGATGCACTTTGATGGACTTCAAAACAAAAACGACCATTCACTGCCATTATAAAGCTTGGAAGAGCCAGGACATTTTTTTATACAACTCTGATTGTATTTGTCTGAAAGAAGAATGTCATACACCTAGGATGACTTGAGGGTGAGTAAATCATGGGGTAAATTTCATTTTTGGGTGAACTATCCCTTTAATGCACATTATATTAAAATATAACTGGTAGTCATGGTGTATATAGGGATTCACCTAAAAATAACCTGCAATATTCCTTTTAATGTCCAACTGAAAGGAGCGACTCAAGTTGAAACAGCAGGAAGACTTATTTCACATCTTTTATATCAGTTATTGCCTCACTAATGTGCCTAATGTCATAAAAAGCTAGCTTTAGTTTATAGCTGATGCCATAGAGGTGTAACAGCAGTGATGTCATCTTTATTTCATGTCACTGACAGGTGGTCTGACTCTCAATGTAGCTAATATTTTCCGTCAAGCTGCTCATGGGATAACAATGATCTAGACACCCACGACCCAGATAAAGCTTAACCACAGCTATGGGCTTGATATTCATAATGCGTAACAAATCTCATTAGAGGCCTGCTGATCTAGGATCATATTTGTGATGTTTATACCAGTTCAGGTGATTGCACTATGAGACCGGGATGTTACCTGTGTCATAATCCCTTTAGTTGTGTTGCCAGAAAAATTTTATCCAGACCATGGGCTCGAGGGGACCCATTATTGAGATAAATACGCCTCTCGATCAGGGGATTTTGCTCATCAAGAGTTACCCAGCAGGTTTTGAAAATGACACTCAGTCAGCGCTGATCTCATAAAAGCAAATTCAAAGCAAAAACCAAATCCAGCCCTGACTTCAAAGTGTTTTTCAAAATAATTCCTGACATTGACTGAAATCTGTGTTCCCCAGCAGAGACGTAACAAATCCAGATTTTCAAATAACTCACTTCAAGGACTCTCAGAAGGTCTATTTATATAATAATAATAATAATAATAAAAAAATAATATAAGATATGAAAAAGATAAGTCAATTAAAAATATAAATACAAATTTAAAAGATTAATACATAATACAACATACAAATTAAATACAAAATAAATAGATAAAGTACAGATTGTAGTATGACTGCTCGATTATGATTCACCATTATCTAACATGATTATTGGTGGGAGATATGTTTAAAGATGTTATATGATGGGAGATACTATTTCATGATATGAGTCATTTTAAATGTCAGTAAAATTTCACAATTGTCAAAAATTAATACTAGGTTAATTAATGTAAGGAAAAAGTCCTCAAAACAGTTAC
Source organism: Meda fulgida (assembly GCA_030578275.1). NCBI lineage: Eukaryota > Metazoa > Chordata > Actinopteri > Cypriniformes > Leuciscidae > Meda > Meda fulgida. The sequence goes on along the minus strand of CM060625.1, from coordinate 15,108,034 downwards.
AGAAGACAAGTAAACAGTCAGCAATACAATAAAAACAAAGAAACTAAATTACAAACAAAACCAACAAAAAATTACAAAATTACAAATTAAACAGTGCTTTAGGTTTTTCAGGAAGATGTACTGACAGTGGTTTTCAGATAAGTATTAGCCTACAACAGACATTTATTAAAGTAATCAAATGTAAAATAACACTATACAGTATACACTAATCCTTATTAAAACTACAGTTTATTCATTCAAGAGCAGTGAGTGATTTTATCTTTGTCTTTTGTTGTTTGATTAACAATAATGACTGCAGCAGATTTATTAGCTGCGGTCACTTTAAGAGCAAATGCACAGACCCAATTAGTGTTGTCACGGTACCAAATTTCAGTATTCGGTACCAATACCAGTGAAAATCCACGGTTCTGGTACCAATTTCGGTACCAAAGCTTAATTTAGATTAAATTTACATATATTATTAAAGTGTATATCACAGTTACAAAGATGGAAACTGTAGTATTAAAAACACTTTACAATAAGATTAAATTTGTTAGATAACATTAGATAAAATGACCTAACAAGAAACAATAGTTATATACTGTAGCAATTATTCTCCTTGGGGTTCATTTAAAAATGTAGGCTTCTAATACATTTTTAAAATCAAAAGTTTTATCTGTTAACATTATTTAATGCACAATGAATGAAGTAAACAAATATGAACAATCAAGTGTTTGTATAAAATAACATTCACAAACAAGAATTAATGTTTATTGTATATTGTTCACTCAATGTGTTGATAGATAAAGCATTAAGTAATGTTAATGAATGGTATCTTATTGTAGTGTTACCAAACTATACAGGAGATAAAACATGTTTTATTTGACCAAAACTGCCAAAAATGTCACAAAAATGCCTGTCTTCAAAACTTGAGAACCCTGTAGCTGATTTCTAATGCAAGGGCTAGAAATCAGTTAATTCTTTGCTGATACTTCCTCGTCATCATGGAGAGCGCAGTTCGCACCGCTTTCTCCTTCTTTCCACAAGCGCTTGCTCTCCCGTGTCTCCGCTATGCAACCATGAACAGGGGCGCGCCTGGAGAAACAAGCTCGCACGTCGCTTCTATTATGAGCGCACTTGCCACGCGCCTACATTTGAAATTACGAATTTGCACGCGCTATGTGAACGGCCCGTTATGGCAACGTGACATTAGCCTAATTCAAAATATTTCCATATGTGGCTCTTTCCTCCTTTCTTGTCAAGAAGTGGATTCAGAGCTACCGCATTAGCAGCGCCACCGGTCACCATGTCTCAGTGTTTTTATGAAAAGGACGCAACTTTCGGACAGCGCATCAAGAACCGGATTAACCCGGTACTTCGGTACTAAAGAAAAGCTGGTACCGTAACCTTTTAATTTTTTTAGTACCGACTTGGTCCCGAAGTACCGAGTTTTTTTGACAACACTAGACCCAATATACTGTTACATAGCGCTCTTTCTCTGTGTTTACATTCACTTAAGACATAACCCACTGCGTTTACGAGGATACTAACCAAAATGGCATTTTGACATATTTAAGAGTAGGCTTTTTGACCATTTAGGTGAGAATCTGAAGCCTAGAGTATACATCGCTTATGCGCGTTCTGCCCCTTCTCAGAGCGCGCGCACAGGAGGCCGCCTAGGAAACAGTATCTCGTTCATGGCTTAATACGCTTTTAATAACACCATTTAATATCAAGCACGTCCCGCAGTTTAGCAACAGACTGCATTTTACAACACTCACTTATTTAGCTGATTTGGTTGTCAAGTTTGGGCTTTAGGGGAGGAACAAAAGCACACCACTGTGAAGGAAAGGAAAGTGCAAGGGATGGAATGCGGCAGCTGCGCAATAATCGCTTCATGTCGATTGTCTTGTTTTCATAATCGTTGGTATCCAAAATGAAAAAATGAAAAATCAATTTTGATTAATCACACAGCCCTAGTTTTTAGACATCATTGCTAACCCCCTCCCCTCCAAATACTAGCTCGCTTCCACTCTTCAGGCAAACGCATCAGCAAGCTGGATGGTTGCATCTCAGTGTGATTTTTGTCAAGAACTGTCTGGTGCAAGGATTCAATAGAAAAGCTATTTGCACTTGAGTGCACGGTCTGACCTTGAGAAGCTATGAGTTCAAAACCAGAAATGGCTAGACACAGTGGTCCACCAGGACCATCTAAGCATTTACCTGCCTCCCATTGAGAATGAGTGCTAAGAGAGGGTGGACCGGTGTAGTACACACTGCTGAAGGCACAGAAATGCAGCAGAACATGCCTCACAGTTGCACCTTGGAATGTCATCTCCTTCATGCCTCCACACAGCAAGTCACTTTGGCAATTCTCATTTGGGATAACTGCATGAGATTGCATGTTTGTTCACTGGACCGACGATTAACTCTGCCTCGTCTTGGCTATTGGATTTGACCATCATTACTGAATTTATGAGTGTTTGGTCAACATTTTCTTCAATTCCCAGTGTAAATATTGAATATAATAAGGTGTTTGTGCCGCAGGGAGAAAATAGGATTGTAAAGCATACCCAGAAATTACATGTGAGGTTGGATCAGTATTTATTGGCATATAAAATGCTTATCGGCCTTCAACTACGGCTGTTTCTCACAATGACATAGATGAGAGAATCTAAAGCTTATCAGATAAAAGTTTGACAAATAAACTAATTACTCAATCTGTGAATTAAGAAGATGGCAAGATAAGCCAAAAAGCTTTCAGCTGACTGTTCAGGGTTAATTATCTGTCTGATCTAGAAATCCCAAAGGGCAGTCCGTTCCAGAAATCCCTCTAACACACCCCAAACACATGCACTAAAAGATAAGTAGGGTCCAAAATTAACCAAACACCTGCCTATTAAGAGTGAATAGAAACATATAGATAATCCTTACCATCAACTGTATTTTGTATTAATATAATATACTATACTATGCTATGCTATACTATACTATATTACACACCAGCCACATTCTACAGCCATCAGTGACATTTCTTTCAGTCACCACACCAGTTTACTATGTATCTACCAGAATAACAAATGAGTGGGAACGCAAACATTCTTCTGCTGCCCACATTACGACTGCCCAAAATCAAATTCCGACAGATCAACAAAGGCCTCTCAAATAATAAGAATAAAAAAAAGCTAAGTGCCTTTTTAAAACACTCTTCGTGTTGAAAATTCACACATTTGTATGGAAAAGTCTAATAAGCGTTTTTGAAATCCTGTATATGTGAAAAGGAAACTATTGATACTGTATAATTTATAGCGATAGACAGCAGATTAATTAATCAGATGATATTTGGCCATTTTGACATTCTATTAGAAAGAAAATAGGATCACTTAGCTGATTAACAGAAGCGTTAGTTACAAAATTTACTGACAGTCTTATCAAATGGAAAACATTTTGAATGAGTTGAGCAAATTTTAATAGGAAATTTTCTTCATCTTTTCGTTAGCCTACATTATATAACTTTTTATTTTTTATTAAAATAATTATTAATTATGACCAGAGAAATTGAGGAATGGAATGTTGGAACCCCTGAGTTCTACAGCTCAATATATTTTTAAGGATCAACTCTTTCGACAGAATGTGAATCTGGTTTCTGATCTGCTCTGACAGACAGGGGTCACTGAGCGCCACCATCTGTCTTCAAAATCTGGACACCCCAAAGAGACTGACAATGAAGAAATAACACAATGACTGTGCAATCTTGCAGAACCAAAAAACGTGAGTACCTTCGATAGGTTTTTTGTGTTTTGATTAAGATGATTAACTGGAGGTGAGAAGTCTGTGAACGTCCTACCACCTCCATCTTCCTCACAACACCCTCCTTTTGCACTTTCTGAGATTGGGCTAGTCTAGCAGTGTCTAAGCCTCATCTCTCTCCTTTAATCTTCTCACAGCTCAAAGTGGTCTTTAGATGTGAGCAGCTCTACACTCAATCCAAGCTTTCAAAGCAATAGAAGTGAGATACCTTAGGCAAAGCTTCACAAATATCTGAGATTACTACCGCACAGGCAATGACCAGACAAATGGTCAAGCAATTTAGCAATCTGAAACAGAGCAGACAGAATTAGCAGTGAACAAGTGTCTCAAGAAGCTAGGCTAGTTAAGAAGATCGGAGTTGTAAGATCTTCAAGCCATGTTGAATGAAGAGCAAAAGCTTCACTTAGTTCTATGAACGGATGATCTGCCAGAACGCAATCAAAGAATATTTTTCTGCAATAGGAATGTCTGTTTTTGCCATCTCTTCACCTACAGAGCGCATTCAATGTGTGTCTGCAAAACGACACTGTTGTAGCGCATCCCGAGGGACAATAAACAATAGCGTCTGCTACTGAATACCAACAAAGCGTTCCTTTACAAGCCTCTTTTTCAGCAGGGGTCTATTTTCAGGAAGGATGGGTGGAGGCCTGGGTAACAGAGTCACATTTCCCTGTAAACTTTGGAGATTAGATTGCAGACCTTCCAAACAGTGACCATGATAATCTGCTGTGACTTCTTCCATCAGGATGGAAATCTTATTCTTCAAAACAGGCTTGGAAAATCATTTGAATTCCAGAATGACTTACTGAAAACTATTTTCCCATAAAACCCAAGATAAAAGTCATTTTACACATACCACCGGCACCGCTGGGAAAGTCAACTTTTAAACCAAAATCGTTTAGACTGACAGCATTTTCTTGTTGGAGAAGTTTGCGTATCTCAGGTTCAGTCACTGCAGTGATTTCTGAATTACTCTGACGACAGCAAAATGTATTTATTTGGTGGCGTTATCAAGGTGATCTGGGAACAGTGGAATTGCCTGGTGAGGGAATGCTGGAGCTTATCAGGGAGTGCCAGGCGGTAGAAGAGGAAGTGGAGAGTCAGAAAAAGGAAAGGCCTAAATGCGGTCTCTTCCTTAATTTATTGCTCTCTCTCCCCGCCTCTCCCTCTTTCTCCCACCCTCCTTCTACTTTAACATTTTTCCTTCCTGTATTTCAAAAGAAAACACTAAGATCATATAATATTATTTTGCAAAGAATGTTAAAGAGAACCGTTTTCCACAACACTACAAGATATAACCCCCTTTTCCTCAGAATAAAAGGGCTTCAATTTAATACATGTCTTTAAAATATATATTTTAGCCATTACAGATCATTTCAACATTGTTTTAAGAAAGTGACGTCTTTGTTTGTTCCTTAGACGTTTAAGGTTGGTTGTCGAATCCATTCAAAACATAGGCGGGTGGGGGGGGGCACTTCATGCACAGTCGGATTACATGTGAATGTTGAATGTAAGAAGAAGAAAACCTGTTCATTCTAAAGGGTTCACATAATTTTTCTTGCCACTGTGTGTGTGCATATTTTGCATATGTTGTCATTAATCAGGTTTCTGCAAATGTTTCCCTTACCTTCAAGGACCTATAATCTATATGTTCTATTCTTAAGTGCTCTTTGTCAGAATGGGTTGGAAAAGTCAATGTCTTACACTGGTTTTGGATCAATCTAATCTACTAATCTGCAAGTATCTACTTTTATCTAAAATGATTAATACAGGGTTATTAACCTAACAACAAACCTAAGCACACACATTTTGAAACTTATTAAATTAGTAATAATGGCACAAAGAAATTAGTTTACTAGCATACAGTTATAATGTAATTTACTGTTTGCATAGATACAGACTGACCCAGCCATTTCCCAGCCATTTCCGCTAAGAACGTTATTGTTAATCATCCTGACTGTGACATGCTTTTACCACATCTCTTGCAGTATCAACCAGGTAATGATAGTCATCTGGATACGATACTTCAGGCAAACGAACGTTTAATGTTCTGTGTGAAAAGTTTGCGCCTCAAAGTAATTCTGCATCATTGTTTATTTTCAGTTTTTGTAAATACCTTAACAGTTCCATTTATGTTGGACTCAAAGTACGCGCCTGTTTTGACACATCCATGATTTAAAAAAATGCCGCCGCCGAAAATGCTTCAGGACCAGACATGCATTCCAAAATGTTTGTTAATGCTTACATCCTTGAAATGGTCTATATGGTAGAATAAACAATAAAACTCTCCACAAGGCATTAGTATTTGAAAATACCTATACTATGCGGATATGAAAATCTGTGGGTCACCAGACAGACTGTATAGGGCATTAATTATTTTTAGGTTATTTGTGAAACACCTTTGACCAGAAAATTCAAATTAAACATGCAGTTTCACTATGGAGAACCACATAGGCCACCCAGTATTAAATGATGGCTTTTTAATTACATATGAGACATTTACACAGAGATTTAAGCATTATGATATAACAGATTCCCTTTTGGTAAACAAACTTGCTACTAATGGGACTGCAATGATGCATATCGAATGCAAATGCAAATGAGTACTTAATGTAATTACTTTTTATGGAGGGGAGAACAGAAACTAGTATTCAAATCATAAATCGGGGCATCTGAGAAAAAAAGAGTGACACTACTGAGGAAAAATAGAATTAAAATTTAAAACCTTAATGTAGAAATGCAGATACTATTATTGCTGTAATACAGCTACTTAAGAGGCAATTGTTTTGTATTAGTAGCAGTACACACACACAAAAAAGAGGAGTTTCGAACTCACTCTTAAAGAAGATGATTATAGTCAGTCAATCAGCACTCACAGCAACCCTCTTCCTATTAGGATTATCAGTCTAGTGGGGAGGTAATGAGGTGTCGTCAACCGAAAACTCAACCAGTAAGTCTGAGACACCAGTAATGCCCACTAAACATTGGAACAGTTAACACGCAATATTCATTATCGATATCGCAATATCGCCTTTTTGTCAATATCGTGCACCCCTAGTCTAAGCTCAAAGAAAGCACAATTATTTCCAGGCTAAAGGGTCCACATGGTGAACACTTTGACCAATCATATAGTGCATGCCTTTAATCAGTTTCAGAGTAATTATGACAGTACTATGGTGCATTGTGTGGGTGTCTGTGGAGATGTTCCAGGAGGACAGCAGCCCTTCATCTCTTCTTTTAAAAGACTTTTAAATTAATTTTCAGCAGCACGTCAAGCAGCTAAACACTATTGCCAGATGTACACAAAATGAGGTATACAGCAAACACAGAGATGGAATACCAAAACACAAAATACCATGACATATCAGTTGATAAATAAATACATCAACCTGTCGATTAATCCACTAATATTGGGGCATTTTAGGATTATTGGCCAATGAACAATAGTTGTATTGCATATTTTTTTTAATTGCTGCAGCCAGACCAGTCTCTACAATTGCACAATATCTTAATAGTTATACTTTTCCTATCCTTTTTGTTTTCAAATGTTAATATTATGATTTTAAGGTCTGCCTCGTGTGAAAGAGCTGAGGGTGTTGCTATTTGAACCACAGTGACTAAATGAAGGTGATCGCCACAGTCTTTTTACTCTCTCTCTCATCTGTGATTGTGACAATTTGATCAGACAACCCAGGGTAAAGTTGCATACGTGCCGTGCCCTAATAACTTCAGTAAGCAAGTTCCATACTCAGCTTTGCTGTATTAATAAAAAATTTAAGATGTTCCATTTTAAGACTTTTTGCAGATGTTCTCTGCTCAGTCAGTCATGAGAATTAAATGTCATGAGATTTACCTTAATTCTGTCTCCAGAAATAGAAACCTCACTCGAGGGACAAACTTCCTTCCTGGGTGCACACCTTATCACCCGCGTGCAGGTTTGACAGCTGTATTACTCACAGAGCTGCAAATATCACTCAACAGAGCTACAGCTATCATTCATGGCCAAAACATTGAAGCTTCAAAAGAAAAATGTGAAAATGAATCTCCAAGTTAATTTGCAACAGCTGAATGCTGAACAATGTGAATCAAAAGGTGTATCCCAGAAAACCATAGTGTTTCCAAAAATGATATAATTTCCAGCTACGCTTAAATGTGTGAGATGCAAAGTACTACCGTGCACACAATCCTCAGGCGGCGTAGTAATCCTCTGCAACTGTGCATTTCAAATCTTTCAAATAAAGCTTTGAAGAATGATTTCAATGTCACCTCCAAGTTATCAACCTGCACAAGATGTAATATTGAGTAAGGTGATTTGGAAAAGCAAAGGATACCTTGGCTTTGATGGTAAATACCTTGAGCCTGCATTTACGCTGATCTCAAGTTCAAGAAAGCCAACTCAGTTTTCTGAAATGTAAAGACCTTTAATACTTAACCAATAAAGGAATTTCTCATTCTGATTTTCTCTTTACATTAGTAACTTGAGATGCAGGTATACTAAAAGATAAGATATTCTTATCAATGACAAGTGCAATAAATGACACAGCTGCTTCAAATTATATAAAAACAAGACAAGTCACAAAATAGTATTGTTTTTTTTTAAATATGTCATATCAGCTAGTCAAATTTTTAGAACGCATTTCATTGAGTATTCCACACACACTCAAACAGTCTCTGTGCTTATTCTGTGCGTGTCCTATTTTCGGATTAAACCCGCTAGCTAATTTGCTGATTCTTCGCAATGCCTGAATAATCCAACCCTAATCCTCACAGGCGCTCACAATCTTTCTGTTTTTAATAGGCACCTCACTTCAATACTCTCTGATCCAGTCATTGCCTGCTGGTGTTTCCTCACATCCTCTGCTCGATGTATTACAACATGTCCATTATCCTAGAAAGAGTCTTCTTTCAATTACCCACTGACCCCTGAGAATATTTGTCCCCAAAAGACTGCCAACATTCAGTTTTAATTTTATACTAGACCTCTTGAGTCTTGAAAGTAATGAACATAATTAAAATGTATTATTCATTAAGCAGTTATCAGCATCTGGCTATTGTTTAATTTAAAATGGATAGCTGCAGTCCAGATAAGCTGAAACATCATTTCAGTACTATACATAAAGTATACACCAATGATCCAAAACATTATGACCACCTGCCTAATATGCTTTTGGTCCTCCACATGCTTCCAAAACAGCTCTGACCCACCGAGGTATGGACTCTAAAAGATCCCTGAATATGTCCTGTGGTAACTGGCACCAAGACATTAGCAACAGGTCCTTCAAGTCCTGTAGGTTGCAAGGTGGAATCGCCGTGGATCAAACTTTTTGGTCCAGCACATCCTACAGATGCTCAATTGGATTGAGATCTGGGGAATTTGGAGAACAGGGCAACACCTGGAACGAACTCTTCATCGTGTTCCTCAAACCATTCCTGAACAATGTGTGCAGATTGGTATTTTTATCTTTTAAAGAATTCCATAAATCTCAAAGAGAAATGCTTCGCTCTCAATCATTCCCAATCTCATTAGTATTCGGAACCTCTCGAAGGCTGTCGTTGTGAGAGGCAGCAGGTTTAAAGGTAAAACTGTTTAAATGAACATTCACAGGTTTTCATCAAGTGCTCAATTATGTATCACACAGTAATTAGGAGCCTGAATTATCGATAGTGGAGGGGAAAAGCAGGCCTGCTCCTGACAGCTCTGGCTATTTTTACAATGATGGGGAGAAGATGAACTCCCTGGTGCGCCTCCTGTACTGATTATTTCTGAGTGGTGAGTGGGAATGAATGCCTAATGACAGGGACTGCCAGAAATGGATTGGGCACACAGAGTGAGAACAGGACATCTCTCTCATTCACTTTAATGTGTTTTTTGAAAGTGACGGTCTGTTGGGGGACCCTGGGTTATTATTTTCATAAGCGTTTCCACAAATGTCAAGAGCAAACTGGGAATGGAGGGATGCACGGAGTGCTGCCTGTATAAATTAGGAACAAAATGGATGGGGAAAGATAAAGTGGGGAAAAAAGTACTCCAGTGATTGCGGTGGCAGAACATAGAGAAAATGATCTGTGCCTGAGCTCAGAGGACCACGTTACAACATACAGGGGAAATAAAAAGATTACATTTGATGCAAAGCCGGGTGGGTGACAATCGAAAACCTGGGATTAACTGAAAATGCGGGGATCTACTGGAGTAGATCTGACAATTTGGACTGGATGGAATACCGATGGACTCAGGCATGCTGTAATTCACAGACTGCAAGACTTCAGAATTGAGCAAAGCACTCTTGGGACAGAAGATGTTTCCACATTGCGATGAGGTGTCAAATAGAGATCCAACTTTGAACGTAGAAATTATGTTGGTGCACAGATCTATCAACACCATCTCAAATGCACACACACACACGACATGCGTGTTCCTGCATGTACTAATGCATAGCATTACCCTGCTTCAAATCTACATGCTTGATGTAGCTGATGGGAGCAGCAGTGTGTGAGATATTAGCTCGATATATACCGCAGAGATGCAGCATCACCCCAGGGCTTTCTTAGGAGGATAAAATTATCATACATTATCATAGAAATAGTCTTTTTGCTTAGATTTCAATAAATAAAAGTAGGGGCACATTCAAATATCAGTATTATGTCTTGCATTGGCAGCAGACTGTAGGGCAGTGCAATTAAGAAATTAAATGCACATAAATACAATGGCTTTTTAATTATTCTTTAGACATTTCAGAAACACCTTTTTCTAATAACTGAGTTTTAAGAAGTCTGATCCACAAATAAGTGTTACGTGTTTTACATTTATCTGTGGTTCAAAAATCAGTGCTAAAAAAACATCACCTGTGGATTCGCTAGATGATGTGTCACTCGCTTCCAATTTAGATGGTGCAACACTTAATATACACAGTATGCAAGTGCTGCAACCACACTAGAACTGCTATTATAATCAAGGCAGTGTAAATAAGAAATGTGTACGTATCAGCACGTGTTTACATTCCCACAAACATACACATTTGTATAATGTGTATTATACATACACTTATACTTATAACAAAATATCTGTAACATTATGTTTTGCGCAGTTGCTTTGGCAACCAAACAAAAATCCAAATCACGGTGACTTAGTGTGAACTTTAATCACAAGGCTGTAATTTAATTTAAAAAGCAGGCTATAGTCTGACACACTCCATAAAAAAACATAAATATTGTAATTTTACTAGTAAATTAAATTATTAATATACTTACTACAAATATGATTTTTTACAGTGTAGTTACATTACAACAATAATACATTTCTGTCTTAATTTTAGATTATTTGTTAGATATAATGTTATATTATCTCTATTAAATTCTCATTTTAATTCATCATTTAATTTATTTTTTTTAGAATTTTTGTTTAATATTTATTTATTTTAAAAATTATTTTAATAAAAAATATTAATTACTATTAATAATCGAAACACCCCTACAGCCCTATCAGGCACATAGAAGGAATACGAACAACATTTTCAAACCGAAACAATACAACTTCTGCAAATGACAGCCAAAAATAACTCTAATGAGCCAAAGAGGATCCACCTTAATGACTAAAGGATTTAAGGGAGAAAATCAATGACAGTAATGATCAGTCACTAATGAGGAAAGAAACACACTCGCAAAATGTCAATGAGGGTCACAGAGAGCCGAGCAGAAACGGCCTGAAATTTAATCACAATACCAATAAACAAATTAAAAAGTTACAGTTAGTTTCTTTATTGAAGACATTTTCCCAACATAAAACTACAGGTTTGAATATGCATTAAGTGAGTGTTTTAATGAAACTCATGATTGTTGCCCCACAACAAAGCAGATCTTCTTCATTTCCCTTTTGTGTTTGCTCAGACTTGGCTCAAGATGGGTGGCTTCTAAACAATAAGGTTTAGATCTAAACATAGTAAGCTCATTTTGGAGCATTTAACCCTTAACACTTCTAATGAAAGAGCATGAAACAAGAGGTCAGTGCCTGAGGCTTGGCCCCCTGATCAATCCCCCCTATTTAGACTATTACTACTTGTGTGGGGCAATGGCCATTCGGTCACTGCAAGTTTAGAGGCCAAAAAAAAAAATTGCTTTGGATTCGTGGACCTCACATTGGACTAAACTAAATGTGTTATTCAGGAACAACCCATTCTCCAGGCACCCTTGATTGAATTACAGGAACATCTTTCCTGTAAGTCATGGAATGGAGATGGAAACCACATGAAGTGGAATGGAGAGTTAAAATGCTAATTAAATCATTGCTCATTTTAGTTAGGATTGTGAAACAGCTCTGACAGTACACTCGTCTTGTCTGTGAAAGCCCGATGGGAGGATAAAACCAGCGAGACAGAGGGTCTTTACCTCTGAGCTGTCATTAACATAATGAAGTCTTAGCACTCCAAAACACTGGTGTGTGCCAGTGATTCTAACACTCCCTCTGAGAGTCTATAATTACAGCTTATAATAAGAGCTGCGCCAAAATTATTGTTATAGTCACCAGAATGTAAACACCGGTTCAGGACCCTTCAGTTCATGTCTGAAGAACAAGTGTGTAATTATATGAGAAGATGACTGTTCTCAAAGGTTATAAATGACTGTGTGCAGGGTGGTTTTTTCTCTTACAGCAATGAGGTTGAGGCTTTACCCTGCCGCAGGAGCTGAAAATGTGCTGATGAGCTGTAAAGTATCGCTTTCTGTCCTCTAATGGCTGATGGGATGACAGGTGGGCATAACCTCAGTGACAGCTTACTTCTGATTCCTTCTCTAACTTCATCCTTTCTCTCTCTCCATAATAATCTACATCTTTTTTCCCCCTCATGGTCTTGCTTGTATCTGTGTCTCTGGCTAGACAGACAGATATTTACAGTAAAGCCAATCCCAGAATGCATTGCAATACACTGTGAAGAATAAATCCAAGATGGTAAATGAAACAAGAAAAATGGTAATTATAAAAAAAATATTTCTTTCATTAACGAGAAGTATAAATTAAATCAGTGCAGTGTATTTTATATGGACTATTTTACCCAATATTTGTGAGCGCTTCTGCATGTGTTTTTACTTGTTATGCACCGATATAAAAATTTTGCCCGACACCCATAATACTTTATATTTGTAAGCCGAATAACAGTTATAATAGCCGATACATTTAAAACCAAATTTTTATATAATTTTTGAGAACCTGATTACAAATACAAAAGTCTCAACATTAAAAGCCATGTCCTAAGCACACAATTACAATATGTTCTCATTATAATTTTATGTAGCCAATATGACAGACTTGCATGTTGCACTTAACAGTATTTTTCTTTTTGAAGTGATTCAAATCATATTTTAAGCAATTCAAAAACATCATGGTGAAAAAAAGCGCATCTGAAGTAGCTCAGCTGAAGAAAATAATACCGTATTTATGAGCTTTAATATATAGGCCAAATTTTCTTATGGGGTCAATAACGATAACATTAAAAATTAACATATATTGGCCAATACCGATATGGTGGCAGATATATCGTGCATCCTTAAGTGTGATACCGATATGGTGGCAGATATATCGTGCATCCTTAAGTGTGATACTCTAACAAAGTTAACAGCAAACTCTTTTGAAATCATTTGATCACTCAATCTGCAGTCTCTACGGCTTCCAGTTCCCACAACTAAAGATTTTTAGTCGACTAGTAGTTGGTCACTTAAGCCGTTAGTCAACAAGTCTACTAGGCTACTTGCGTGTTTCAAATGTTAAGACAAGTTAAGTTTAATGGTAGGTGAACGTTCAGATTATTATACTAACTATCACAAGAACCGGCCTTGTTATCAATCTGCCTGTCACGCCGGATGTTTTTTTTTTTTTTTTCTGCGACCGACTGACTAATTATAAAGTTTGGTCTACTATAGGGGGCAGCCCTCTCATGAATAGTTGTAAAAAATACAGACTTTTGTACCAAATTTTTGCATTTCCCTAGCATTTTGAGCGCTGTTGAACAGATTCTTAAACACGTCTGATTGGTTTGAAAGCAGGAGTCTATCAGCGGATATATTACAGATTAGGGCTGGGCGATAAAACGATAACGATAGTTATCGCGATATCATTTTTCTCGATAAAACGATATCAAGAGTTCGATAAATGTTCGATAATGTTTGTGCGCCAAAAGCGGAACAAAACTCATCTGAACCGCGCGCCTCACGGACCGTTTATCCGCTCGGCTCAAAGTCCAAACGGCAGCGCAGCGCGAGCTCACTAGCAGACGCGTTTACTCTGATCGTCTCGTCACGAGATCCAGTGAGAAGCGCTTGAGTTCAGCGAAGAACACAAATGTCTCAGTGATTTAAACCAGTTTAAAGGCAGATGAAACAGCCCTGACGAACAGGAGGAACACTGTGCGCAACGATCCAGTCAGAAGCTTTTCCGGCTGCAAACTCCCATCATTTACCATGGATTTACTGTAACGTTAGCCTACTAATATTAACTGCACTATGAAATGTGGGATATACATATTGAATTGTATTATATTATTATTGTAGACAATGTATTAAAGGACTAATGGAATATAATTACAGTATTTAATAATGTATTTAGGCTACTGTTTTTCATACAAATACCATAGAAACCATAAAGTAACATTTAAAAGCCAACATAGTGAGGTGCTTTTATCTGTGGTTATCATGATCTAAATGCATGATGCTGGATGACCAATGGCTAATTTTAATTAAACTCAGTCAGAATATTACATTTTACCAAATAAAAATTAGCACATGCAGAAACTAAGAAATATTTTTTTCTATTAAGATATTTTGTTAAGGAAAAATTACAAAATGTTTGAATGTTCTACCTCAGATTTGTTTGTCATGATATGTTCTGGCAATAAGGAGTAGTTTAAAACCACAATTAACACTCTGGTTTCTACAACTTTCACTTAGGAGCAAAAATCTGCTTGAAAGAAATAAAGATTTGACGTTTATCGTGATAATTATCGATATCGACTGATATAAAAAATTTATCGTGATAATTTTTTTTGGCCATATCGCCCAACCCTATTACAGATCTGCTGATAGACGCCTGCTTTCAAACACTCCCATGTGTATCTGTGTAAGCGTTCGGTGAGTGTTTTTGAAGCGAGAGTGTTTTTGAAGTGTTGATCATTGTAGCCAATCAGACATATGTTTAGAGCGTAAACAATTGCAAAACAGAGGCGTTTAGGAATCCTTACAACAGCGCTCAAAATGCTAGAGGGAAATGCTGGTATTTCCACATTTTTTAAATCTCAGTACCGAAAGCACTACTCTCATGTGCAATTCAGTATGTACTATTTGTGTGCTGCATGGAGCTGCTGTAGAGCGTTCCAAGTCAGTCAAGTACAGTATGAGGTTCTATGACGGTTAGGATGCTGCATACTAGGTTTTGGCACAATTCTCAAAACATACAAAAAAAAAATCCTAAAAATCCCTGTACTATATTGATAATACAATATAAATAATATTTTTAACTAGAATACAATTGTAGATGCTACCATATTTGGCCAATGTTTCAAGTTAAAACATTTCTGACAGTGCAAACAGAGAACTCCAGGTACAAAAGAATGATCTGGCAGACAGACAGAAAGTTGCTGTCACTGAATTTCAGGACTGGATGATTCCTGACTGGCCATATGAGATTACACTGGATTTCAGCAGTGGTAATTACTCTGTCACTTCCTCTACAGGCGCTCAGCTAGCTCACTAAGATTACTCTTCGTCTGAGTTGCATTAACTGGATTTCCAGGATTCATTTAGTTTCATGTCAATAGTTTTGATGCTAAGTTATCAAAAGCAATTAAAAATTTCAAAAGCAAGGATGAAGATGCTAAGTGCAAGGTAAGCACAATCAATATTGTGCTGGTAATAGGAATGCAATATCTAATATGAATATTATTTAAATTAATTGGTTTCATATAACGATTTGCAAGTCTTTACAAGACACAATGGAACTTCAAGAATGAATTGCACCAGCTGACATTCATTCGCACGCGCTGTCTGTGTTGTTTCAACGTTCTCCAAAGGAATTATGCAAATTAGGAAATGGTGCAAAGATACTCCAAAAAATTGCAATTTGCCTTCATTTAAATATGCATGGATTGGCTCTGAAATGCATCACACTCTGTTTCTCTCACTAATATATTATTATTATATGAGTGAGAATCTGTGTCTGAGAGATGACAGGAAGGAGTCTCTGAGTCTTACCTCAGTGTCTCAAGTCATGAATTGTTACACAGATTCCTGTTAGACCAGACAGAGAGCAGAGTAAAAGCATCAACACACCATCACCCTGCATGAGTTCAGTATAGACTAAACTGATACATCGGCCCGACAGCCTGCCACAACACCACATCAAGTTTAATTGAATGATAAATGGACAGACACACATTGGTGTTCTGAGCTACACTAGGACTATACATCATGATCTTATCCAATTTAATAAATAATAATAATAATAATAATTCACTAATATCACAAATATATTTATTTATTTATTTTTCTTATAATGATTTAGGCCAGTGGTTCTATACTGAACATAGTGAACTAGATTTATGTGTGTAATAGTGGAATGTTTATTCTTACTTTATCGTACTTTGTCAACACAATGACACAATGGCACATCAAAGGACAACTTGTGGTATGTGGGTGCAGTTGCTATAAATAAGTACAACTGTTCTACAACATCATCATTGTACAAGCTATGTGATGTAAAAATATCTCTGGTAACAGTTTGTTTTGATGGTCCCTGGACATTCTGTTGACTACAAGTAACTTTGCAACTACATGTCAGCTTATTCTAACCCTAACCCTACCATTCAACTAATACTATACCAACACTCCAATGAGAGTTAGAAGACATGTAGGTGCAACATTGCTTATAGTCAACAGAATGTGTTAAAGGGACCATCAAAATAAAGTGAAACCACTTCTCCAATAGGATGTGGCATGTCTTTTTAAACATGGATTATGATGCCATTATGCATATGTGTAAGTGTATTTCCAAGAATGTCAATAGGCCAAGAAGAGAGTTGGGAAAGTCGCCCACTAGTTTTCTCATGACCCCAGACCGCACTGAGCACGTTCCTCTGGGGACACAGCACTGAGAGAGCGACTCCTCTCGCTTCCGTATATGGGACATCCTGATACACAACACAACCCACATCTCAAACCCTAACAAACATGGCAAAAATGAAAAAATTATAACTGCAATGAGCCCAAAATATATTTGGACACTTAAGTCACACTTTAATGTATGAATGAAATTGCATTAGAAAAAAATTCAAACCAAATGGCATTTGCAAACAAATTATTCATAAGCGTTTCCCAGAACCAACTTTTCTGATACTTTCAAATATTTAAATTATTTCTTAAAGTGACTTTTAGTGAATTTATGAAGTCAGTCCCTCTAAATTTCATACAGATGTAGATGATCGCATTAATTATGGACATGAAAGTGTCCAAATACGTTTTGTCTTAATTTTAAACAATAAATCTATTCTTTGAACATTTTAACAGATAGTTGAAAAAAATGTGCTTGTGCATTCTTTCTACAAATAAATACCACTAAATCTGATATTTTGTAATCTGATGCAAAGACATTCAAATACTTTTTCGGACACTTTAAATCAACAAAGTTCAGTTTCTAGAGCAGCAGTCGTTTCTGTTGGAACTAGGAGTTGTTGCTTTGTTCTTCTATATCTAAATATAAAGACAGGACAAACAAAACCTTTTGAATTACCCCTGAAATTACTTTGTTCAGTGTCGTCAAAAGGCCAACAAGGGCTTTTACCAAAAGCCACGCTTTGACTTGTACACACTACCAAAGCAATGCAGGATTACAGTAACTTATGATGTTCTTCTGAACTAATTTTATCCCTGCCACCTGGGCTTAACACAGAAACCGGCGATGGAATTTTTCTGAGCTATTTCATTCCAGAGGGTTTAGTAAATCCTTGGTTTGCACTACAAACGTGAGACCTGCAGCTCTAGATTTCACATTCAGTTCAACCTTTTCCTGCGGTTACATTACAGACAACTAGTATACAACAAGTCATTTCACTATTTCTCACTCGCCTTGCCTCCAACACTGATCAAGTTCTGTCCATTTTTTGTACCTAATCAAGTCAAGGAAATACCGAGCTGTTCATTTTATTTTCACCCACTTCCCTCATTTCCAGGCACTGGAGAGAGGAGGACGCACCTGCAAAATGTGTTGTTCTGTGCATGTTTGCATGAGAAAACAATGATAAGTAATCTCAGTACTCCCATAAGTCAGATCCTGTTCCTTACAACTGCCACAGTATTACTACGGCACTCAGATCCAAACAATGTCAATTGTTTATACTTCACACAGAATAATTCAAGGAAAATTACATTATTGCCCAGAAAAGCAGCTTGTCAAAAATTATTCCGTAAGCAGCAGATGACCACACCCAGGATGAAACTGTCCAACTCATGGAATTGTTTAGATAACAGCGTTTTATAAGGGCATGTGACTCAAGGGTTTACCTTTACAAATGCTTCAACATATTATGTTACGTTCATTTACTAACCTAGTTAAATGGGAGGAAAAAGTCTAAACAAATAGGCCTATAACAAACTAAGAAAAATAATAAGACATTTTTTATTTAAAATTAATTAACATTACATGTTATATTAATATTACAATACACATAAACAAACATTTACTTAGCTATCTAAATGGGGACATTCCATAGACGTAATGTTTTTTATACTGTACTTAACTGTATATTCTATCCCCTTACAATAACCCTTCCCCTAAACCTACCCATCACACACAACTTTCAGCTTATTTACATTTTTAAGTAACCTATAATTAGCTACTTTGTTTTTATACCAGATTTATAAATGAGGACGTCCGATTTACAAATTTGTTCCCAAAATATAGCCTAGAAGGCACACAAACACACACACACATTTAATTATAAATAAAATAATATATAAACATTGTTATAATATGTAGCCTATAGTTTAACTAGAAGGTGCATTTAATAATCTACATTGCCGATCAATTTTCTGATTCTGTGAGAAACCGAGGTTACGACTTAGGCTACAGTTTTTACATTTGGACTGGAACCAGCCAACAAAAGCAAGAAATCGACTTTTATAGACAACATGAATTTGTTATAACAATATATATACATACAGAATATAGCCCATTAGTCATACTGTTGACTTGTGTTGACTTGTAGCCTATTGTTTTGTTTTTTAATCTTTGGACTCTGGAAACAGCCTTAAACCGAACTAACAGTTACCCAGTTCGTGATTTGAAGTATTTACATAACTAATGCACACAGAAACAGTTCATATAGTGGTTTATAAGCAGCCTACCTGAAATACAGCAGAGAAATGTGAATATTGACAGGCAGGTGTGAAGTTTCGCTGCAGTTAGCGTCTCCATTGCTCAGCATGTGAAGAGTGTCCGCTCTGCGCGCGCTCGTCCGTATTAACACTGCTGCGCGTGAAGTAGATAACAGTTATCTACAAACTAATCAAAGACCGAGGGCTCTTTCAAGTGTCCTAAAACTGTGTGTTCTCCTCAGAACCAGCGATGTTCACCGTGAGAAGACCGACACTACTACATCATCCTAGCTAGAAATCATCTTTGACTCCTCAGAATTCAGTGGAATGAGACCGAACAAGTGTCCGTTTGTTTCGCGGCGAATATCCCAGTGAATTCTCTCAGAGAGTGCGGGAGTTTCTCTACGCACCTCACAGCCAACGAGAGTGCGGTGAACACTAAGTAGGCTATAGTTTACTCCGAGATGAATGCACCTGCACTCGCGCGCAACGCCCCCCTGCGTGCACTGACACGTCATCACTTCTGTTACAGGTGAATTCTGCACACAAAAAAAACATAAACATAGATAGATAGATAGATAGATAGATAGATAGATAGATAGATAGATAGATAGATAGATAGATAGATAGATAGATAGATAGATAGATAGATAGATAGATAGATAGATAGATAGATAGATGATAGATTTAATTATGATACCATTTAATGTATGATTATATGTTTAATGTGTTTTAAAAACTAATATAGGTAACACTTTTATTACTTTCATAAAGTAAAGGCATAAAAATACAAGGTTTGTTTTATTAGTTTTTTGCTCTTCATCTGCAGTGTGTTGTTATTGTGAGAACTGTTCTTACTATTTTGTTTCCCTTTCACTACCAAGTCATTATCAAAACATTATATAATGTTCACAGATCAGTAATTCATGTATGTACTTATGGTTAATATATGACTATGACTGCAGTCACAGTTCATGCCACATGGTATCTGTTACCCAGGTTGACTTTCCAAGTTTCATTTAACCGAAGACCAATAAAAACACACTCAGGCTGCTCTAGTGTTGTTCAGTAAGACGGGACAGCAGCATTAATGTTGTGCATTTCCTTTATATCTCTTGAAATGATAATGCAACAGGACAGGGAGTGGGGCTTGTCACGGCGGTACAGTGGCCTCAGCCCTCGGAGGTGAATACCTCCTCACTCCTGTTTCTTTAGGATGGCATGTTGCCATGGAAACAGGGCTGAGGTGGATGCAGTCGGACTGCTGGATTATTAGAGGCGGATGAGCTCAGTTCTGTGATTACACCCTGGGCCACTCAGACACGATCATGTGGTTTTGCAGTCAAAGCTAATATCTTAAATGCGCTCGAGCACCTCGGGCACACTGCATCCAAAGAACAGGGTGAGCTGGGGTGTATGGGATATAATAAACAGATGTTTAAACTACAATATAACACGCCCTGACACAGAGGGTCGTTTTTATTCTATAAACGACTATTTAAAAAGACACAAACACAACACATCAAAAGCATGTCCTATTGGGCATTCCCAAGGCAAAACTGACCAATTCAGAGCAGTAAAAGCTATGTCAGACCAAAGGTCAGTGCTGTTAGTCACACAGTTAAACTCAAGAACAAATTCAGAGCCACAATCATCTCACAGGTCCCAAACAAGCAAATAGAGCAGATAATTATGTGAACATGAGCTGCAGTGTGATTAAGGTCCATTATCATCATTTATGACCACACAGCTCACCCATGATAAACAACCAGGAGATAAGCATGAAAAATCACGAGGATTACAGATTTTGATTGACATTTGGTTTCCTTTTTTCAATCGTCATTGTTTAAAGTTATATAGGGAACATGAATCATTTGTATAAGACTTGTTTATTTAACTTTATTTTATTTGTGAATAATTATTATTTTTATTGGTATGTAATATAATATAATAGTATATGTATATGAGAACTTACATAAAAATCTAATAAAGGTTTAAATCAGAAACTGATGGACAAATAAGAAAGATTATTATGTCTCTCTCTTTCTCTCTCTCGACACACAGGCACACACACACACACACACACACACACACACACACACACACACACACACACACACACACACACACACACACACACACACACACACACACACACACACACACACACACACACACACACAACTTCCTTACAGATACTACTGGTCATATATTACTCTGTTATAAGTAAAAGTTGTAAAAAACGATTTTTACTTAAGTAAAAGTACAGAAGTACTTAAGTATCAGAAGTAAAAAGTTAATGTCAATGCATTGTTTTATTATTGTTGCATTGTTGTATGTAATACTTACAGTACCTTATGCCTCTGAATCTATGCCTGACTACCTACTCATGATATCAATATCAAATTTATTTCTAGAACACAGTTCCAGTGGAATTGAATGTGAGATTGAAAAAGTGCACTCAATAACATCCACAATGGTTTCGGACACCCAAATGGCTGTTCCCTCAAATAGTGCCCTATTTAAAGTCTGAAAAGTTTTTTTGGCTTTTAGTATGAATATGATAGCCTTATTGTTATCTAGTGTGCTCCAAAACAATGACAAAATTCGCATTTAGAAGACCAAACCCAACGTTGAAAATGAAAACTAGGTTGATGTCAGAATCCAACGTCAGATTGACGTTAATCTCCATGTTGGACAGACGTTGTGTGGTTGAAAATGAAAATCGACGCCGGTTTTTGCCGTCAACCCGACTTTCATTTCCAACCAAAATGCAACTCCTGCAACCAAAATCATCCCCCTGACTGACATCACTACTCAAGGACCTTGACAGAAATGTAGTGGAGTAAAAAGCATGATATTTGTCTTTCAAATAGGCTAGTGAAGTTAAAGTAAAAAGTTTCCAGAAAAAAATATACTGAACTAAAGTACAGATAGTCAATAAGTAAAAGTAAAAGTAAAAGACAGCAGCCCCTCACGGACGACCGCTGTCACATAATAAAACATAAAACACAAGTCCAGGTCTGTCCTCTCTCTCTCTTCACTGTCGTCGCTCCTCCTTTTGCTTCCGCTCCTCCGTGAGATACGATACCTCACCCGTAATGACGCCACAGGCCTCGCGCCGCTCACAGCCCTCGGGTGGCTCGCCACAATGATTTTAAAAAGATTTGGATTGAATAAATACCCATGAGATAAAGGTGTTATGAACAAGGTGAAATCAATATATTAAATTTTGTCACCATCCAATATTTTTAAACCAGAGAAATCGATCAGTG
The DNA here is from genome assembly GCA_030578275.1 of Meda fulgida. Taxonomy (NCBI): domain Eukaryota; kingdom Metazoa; phylum Chordata; class Actinopteri; order Cypriniformes; family Leuciscidae; genus Meda; species Meda fulgida. The sequence goes on along the minus strand of CM060625.1, from coordinate 15,085,622 downwards.
AAGCAAACAATACATGTTTGGGGTTAGATAAAGTGTAGCAACCTCCATTGGGAGTGTTTTTGTTTCCTGGCCGAGGGAGATACTCATCTCATATGACAGGCTAAGCAGGGAAATTAGACTTTGTGTTTGAATTATTGATTCTCTTAGCACATGGTCGACCAACGCCAGCACTCCAACTTTGCAACACCATAAAAGAGCTTTACTACACAAGCAGCATTACAAAGAGAAAGTACACATTATGATAAATAAAACATGATACTGCCTTGATTTGGGTATAATTCACTGCATCAGGGTCAAATTGAACTAAAGTATTGCACGTTTTAAGAATTACAAAAAGCACTTTACTTCAAATGTTTGACAAATACTTTGACATGCATTACTTAGGGCCTATAAGTAGTATTTATAATACATTATTCACTATTATAGAATGACATTAATGGACACTTATTCTTTCAGCCACTCACAGATCTTTACTGCCACCTGCTGGTCACAAAACATACCATCTCAAGTGTTCGAAAGTGGTGCAGAAAACTTATTTAGGATGAATTGAACATTTAATTAACATTGTTGTGTTATTTTGAAAGGTTTAAATAAAAATACCTTAAGAAAAGAGAGAAAAAAAGACAAAGTAAATGAACAGCACTTAATTTCATCAATTTATTTTTTTGTCCTTCCAAACATGTAAACAAGACTGTGACCTGGAAACAATCATACATAAAGACACCGTGTGAGCTCACAAATAAAAAACAAATATTGATAAACGGTTTATGAAAAACATTCTTCGAATGTTATAGTTGAAAATGCTGGAATGCTTGACAATATCAATATATACTCTTAAATATATATATATTTATACTTCTATGTAGATAGACTTTATACTTAGATTAAGAGTTCTCGTTGAGGATTCTTTTTTTCGGACAGTTCCTGCATTTGGATCTCTGTTGCACTGGCTCGAGAGATTTAAATAAAGGCAGTTTGCTCCCGTTTACGCTCCCTGATAAAGACAATTACTGCAAAGGAGACTACCGCCCCTTTCGGAACAGACCGTGCCTGACATACCACATAAATACTTTGAGTTCAAGTCTATATTTCAAATTCCTGGCTTTAAAAAGCTTAATTGGCAAATGTTACAGCACATTCTTCTTGTTGAACTTTAACGAATAACCGATCGCAGTCTCTAAACATTCCAATAAAGATCCGGCGGAGAGAAAGTCCAGCTCCACCTCGATAAACTTAATGTAGATGTGTAATCCAGAGAGGGTGCTTTCCCTGGCCTGGCCGGTGCAGTTGTCCTGTAGGAACCTGGTTATGGCTGAAGGCTCCCCTCGTCCATAGTGTTTGCCTGAAGTCTGAAAGTGCTGGAAAAGACATTGCTGTAGCGTCCTCTCCTCTGAAATGCCGAGGTAACAGTAAGTGACTTTGGCTGATGTCCTCTTGTCCTTCTCTACGCTCTCGCAATGGTCCGTCTCCTCTTCCTGCGAGGATGAGGACTTGTCCTCTGTGCTAGACGAATTGGACCCACTGGTCTCCTCGTAGCCTATAGCGTACAGGCCGTATGTTTTTGGGATGCCCCCTGGCAGGAGGTACTGGGAGCTGTTGCTGCACCCTGCCGCTCTCGTCTGTGCGATCGGGATCCAGTCCACCTCCATGTGCAGCTCCAAACAGCGAGCTTCGCTAATAGTGATGTCGAGGAATTTATAATACACGTTTTTCCAGTTCATCTTCTGCACCTTGGTCATGATAACCCTGCCCTCGACCTTCTCAGGGTTGAAGTATTCCCGTAGTCTTTTTCCCAGAGGGACCTGCGAGCTGATCTCCGCGTAGTGGTAGCGGATCTCCTCTCGCCACCGCGTGTTGTAGCCCACTCCGAAGATGGCCAGCTTATTGGACAGGTGGAGGCGGGAGAAGTCAGTCCATGTCTGAAAGTGCTCCCATTTGACCTCTACTGACTCGAGGATACGCATCACGTTCTGCATCACTTCCTGGCGTCTGCAGAAAGTATAAGGAGAGGAGGACGTGAGAAGAAACACTCTGAATATTTAAACATATTGGGAAGTAGAACACTGGTTCAAACTTACTGGGTGTGCTCAGATGGCTCCAGTCTTATCTGAAGAACTCTGGTTTTTGGGAGCTGGTTCTCCTCTGTGAAAGACAAGATTGAATTATATGGGATATTAGAAATACACATTTTTGTGGCATCAGATTTTTTTCAGAGATTGAGGTTGATAACTAGGCCCAAATGGCACACTTTTATAACATTTAAGCAGAAAATTGGAAAATTTATTTATTGCAGAAAAACATCCAAAATATGTTCATTCATATTACACAATAATATGAGTATGTTATATTGATAATAAATACTGTTATTAATTTGGGGTTTTTGAAAGACGTCTATTGCATTTATTTGATAAAAAATACAGTACTTTTGTGAAATATTATTGCAATTTAAAATAACTGTTAATTTTAATATATTTTTAAAATGTATTTTATTGTTAATATGGTTGAGTTGAATTTTCATCCGTCATTACTCCAGTCTTCAGTGTCACGTGATCCTTTGGTGTCATATGTGAATATGTTTGGTGCTCAAGACACATTTGTTATTATCAATGTTTTTGTGGAAATCATGATGCATTTTTTAGGATTCTTTGATAAATAGAGAGTTTAAAAAGTTAGCATTAATTAGATTTTTTTTAACGAAGTAAAAGTCTTCAATATTATTTTAATATTCACTTTTGATTAATTTAATGTGTACTTAATGAATAAAAGTATTGATTATTTAAAAAAAAAAATTGAACACTGTATGTAAAAATATGTAATTACATTTTCTAAAAATCAGTGGAGCTTCATGAGGAATTCTGTAGAAGCAGAAATCAAGTAAGACTATTTTGGTTGCCTGCCTTGATTTTGAACCATCTCCTTTTTAAAGACAGAGGCTATTACATTTGTGACTTTAAACTTATTTACACTGTAAAGATGATTGCTTTCACCTGTCTCTATGTCTCCCTCATTGAAGGCCGCAGAAAGGTCCTGATTGCACCAGTCCTCCTGAGAGTAGTCCTCCATAGTACTGCCGTCTGACTCCATCTCCTGGTAGAGGCCGCTGCTGTTGATCAGCACAGGCTGACAGCTTTGGGAATCCCAGCCGCCCTGCCCAAACACCTTCTCCAGCTGCTCGATGGAGTAACTGCTCTTCCTCTTCCCGATGCCGTGCTCCTTCACTCGGCTATAACACCTTCTCAGTGTCTACAGAGGACCACAGGGATCAAGGTCACGTTTATAAAAGCAGTAATACACGTGAAGATGGAACACTGTTTTTGAACCAATTCTGAGGAATAGATCACAAATAAGCACTTACTCCTTTTAAAACCGTGAGTGAACAACTACTTTCTTAGTACTTATACCCTTAAAAGACACGATCAATTTCCTAGATTAACTTCTCAAATCTGATAGCACCTCAGCTTGCATGGCCTTATGAAATACAAATGTGCACACTAGATACTTACTAAGAGTCTCGGACATCATACAAATTTGACATACCGATTTTTGCATAGGCTACTATAGCAGGGACATAAGCATATTATTCAGACATATTCAGATGGTGTGGTGTAGCAATAACCCAGTAGCAATAAATCTAATATATATATATATATATATATATATATATATATATATATATATATATATATATTACTATACAAATATAATACAGAAGATATATATATATATATATATATATATATATATATATATATATATATATATATATATATATGATGAAACATAAATCACTTTCATGTTGTGGTGGGTAGCATATGTGTTTATATGTGATATCTAAAGTCCAATGCCCTAATCACAGCCATTTTGTCTTCACCAAAGCTCTGTGGAGCAGAGACAATCTTCCATAAACATGACAACAACTCCATGTTCACAACTGACAGCCATCGGTCTAATGAGCCTGCCCCGAGGTGAGACAGATAGTGTTTTGATTTGACAGCTTCACCAAAGCCCTATGTAACAAAAACAAACGGCCAAACAAACATGACAGCAAGTCTCTGAGCATATCCGAGTGACAGCCATGTGTTTCGATGTGTTAATTTACCTTCATCCTCTCTCGACACTGGGATGGGGTCCTTTCATAACCCAGCTCTGACAGCGCTCTGGACACCCGCTCGTACATCGCTGGTCCCGGCGCCTTGCCAGAAAACACCGTCCCGGCCACCTCCAGCTGCTGCATCCGCGCCTCCGCCAGCCTCTCGTTGCCCCACACGGCGATCAGCGCGTTTGTTTCGGACGGTGTCCACGACATGCCTCGACAAGCGGTGAAGCTGTTGGATGCAGAGGCCGATCCACTCCGGCCTGCGCCCCCGGACAGCGAAGCCCCGACGTTCAGAGGAGAGAATCTGTTAGGGGTGGAGGGGTTGGAATGGTATTGGTTGCTGTCACTTAGATCCTCGGATTCTGGGGAAGGAACCTCGGTTTTGGGAATCTTCAGAGGCACCGATATATCTAGAGAACGCTCGGCGTTACTGGGGGCCGCCATCTTGCCTCTGTTGCTAAGGGGAGGGGGTAGAGAGGAAGCACGCACGCGCGCTCACTCCAAGCGATATTGACAGCTTCATAATGACAGTTCAGCGTTATCATATTTGCATGATACTGTATTTTTACATTATAGCTAATAATATTAAATACAAAATATTATAGGTAATTATTATGAAAAGTGATAATTTATATAAAAAGTTATATAGACAGTTTAGGTATAATTTGAATTGATGTCACTGTTTTTAACTATAATATTAATAATAATAATGTGAAATATATATTAAATAGTGCTGATACAAAATATACCCGCATTGGGACGCATCGCCGTTTGTATCACTCCGCTTGACCAAGTTCGCGGCGTTCTTCCTTGTGAACGGTGCACCGTGAAAGCCAATTTTGCTGTTGCATAGCAGATTTTAAGAAAGTCGAAGTGTCAGTGTTTCCTTTTGTAAACGGAAGCAATGCTGTAAGAATTTTAATTGCAGCATATAATGTAGGTTTGAAGTTTAAGTCATGTGTTTTGCTCCCAAAATCATTTGCCTCGTGTCTTTCTCTTGTTTCATTAGGGGGAAATTGAAAACCTGGACTGAAGCTGGACTGGATTACATAATGCTCTGAGAAGGAAAGTAAACTCTGTCGGTCTGTTCTAAAGTTCAAGACTCCAGACAGGCAGGTCTATCAATCTGTGCCTTGCTGTTGGTGGCCTTAAAAAGTAAGTTAACCAATATAATATAAAAAATAGCTTGATTTTTAACATTGTTAAATAAGTGCTATCATAAGAACAAGAAAACTGTCTTCTTAACAACAGCACGGATGTCATATAATAATTATATATTACGCAAATAAATAATAAATCTGACAGTTTTTCAGTTTAAAAACAATCAGATTTACCATGTCATCAGTTTAACTGATGCAGCAGCAAAATCTCTTGTGTATTTAATACAAATTATAATGATATATGTAAAACATTAACTATTATTATTATTTAGATATAAAATTAATTACCCATTTTAATGATGAGTATTTTCCTTTGCTACAATACTTGTCTATTATATTTTCTACTACCTGTACCTGTACATTACAAGCGACAGTACCACTGCTGACCACTAGGCGGGGTTGCTCATCGTTTCATTCCGCGTTGCGTGCGTCTGATAGAGTTTGTCAAAGTGGCAACAACCATACCAGTAAAAGAAATGGACACAGCGACCCCGTTGATTTCCATAGACAGTAAAAGAAATGGACTCAGCGACCCCGTTGATTTCAACGGAGAGAGTTGAAGCCCGACATGGGCACTCACTTCCTGATAGCCAAGCGTTCTGCGCAGGCTCAAACTGAGCTTGATGACGTAGATGTCACGTGAGCAACCTGACTGACAGTTGTAAATCTTCTAGTAGCTGTGTGGAGAAAAAGAAAAGAAAAAAGCCAACAAAAAATTATCACACTAAATTAACAAAATACCACCTATAACAATACTTGTCTTGAATGATGATCAGAAGTTTCCAAGGTCGAAGTATCACGGCTCTCCAGAAATAAGGGCTTTGACTAGCAGGCACAAGCAAGCTAATCTCGAACGGTCAATGACGCATCAGAGTAAAGAGTAAACTCACATTGATGTGTGTGTGTGTGTGTGTGTGTGTGTGTGTGTGCGTGCGTGCGTGTGTGTGTGTGTTTTGGAAATCAAATCGTTTAGTATTGTAAAAACAATATAATGTTTATTAATATATTACAATACTATTAATAATTATACTAATTAATTTAATATAACATATTATGCTATATAATTACAATATGACATGATAAAAGAAGTGGCTAAAATCGACTTTAAAATAGCCTACTTTAGGATTGTAATCGTTTGAGTAGCCTATCTGCAGTTCTAGTAATTTTAGTTAGTTAGTTTATTTTATTTTATTTTGAACATGTTTATGTATATATATCCATTAGATTTAAATATTTGGTTAGTACACACACACACACACACACACACACACACACACACACACACACACACACACACACACACACACACACACACACACACACACACATAATACAATCAAAAATATCAGATAAATAAATGCATGTAGGCTACAGCACAATCTTCCAAAATTATTAAAAATGGTTCAAATATAGGCACATATGCAAATAATTTTTTCCCTTCTTTTTCGTTTCCTTCTACATCAAACAGAATAATAACCCATCCAAAAATACTTCTTAGTATGAGCCCAGGAACCAAACTATAAAATACTGTCCCCTCGAGTCATTTTCGTATCCATTCAATATTATATGACCATATAATATTCCAATATATAAAGAATTGTGAGTTAGGTGTTAATTCATTTAGTTTTGGCTAATAAATCATGGTCACAAACACTTGAACAAAACCGTTTTTCTTTATTTCACGTTATGTGGGCATTTTGTACATATGGCTTCCGGACGGGATCACATTCATCTTCAAGCGTAGATCTGTAAATAAATAAATGAACAACGTTAACCGCGATAGACATTGAGATGTTTTTTTTCTTCTCCCATTGCCTGTATAATTTCCTGATAATTAATTTCCCCATCCCCGTAGGTGTAACTAGTAGATAAATAATTTAAAGTTCGTGGATAAATGTTACTTCATATGTATTCACTTGCCACATACCGAATTATTTCCAATTCCTCAAAAACGTTGTTTAAATATTTTGTCGCGTTGCTTTTATGGACTCTGTCTAGATGCCATGGGCTGACTTTAGACAGTAAAAGACTGCCTGCGAGACTGTGCGAGCTTGTCCTCCTGTCTATACGGTAATGTTTCTATTGTGCGACATAAAGTCGCGTGGTTATGACGCAATTTTTAGCCTATTTTTACAAGAATGGCTTCTACGGGGCCGTAACGTAAGATACAAAGTAATGGAGCCTTTTATACATTGTCGTGTTTCTTTAGAAATAAATAATGGACAAATGGAGTCTTTGGCCGCCTCAGATGTAAAGTGATTCGCTGTCAAAGTGACGCCAAAATGAATGGGAGTCAATGGGATGCTAACAGCAGGTGATAGCCAGCTTCAATGGCGGCCCCCGGAGGCAGCTTCAACTTCCGGCTGATGGATTACCCCCTTGGCAACAACAGACTTGGCAAATTTTACTTTGATGTCTTTTATCCACAAGGAATATAATTAAATGAGTAAACTTATGTCAAATATGCATTTTGCCTGTGTTTTTATTAAAATAATGTATGTAATCACACCGGTTTCTTTTATTTTATAATGAAATTCTATGCATCAAATAGCAGCTTTAGAGTCCCTATTTTACCGTTATGTTCTTTTTTATGTCCTGTTTAATTCAGTGTAATGTAGTTTGTCATAGACAAGTTTTGATTCTTGCAGCCACAAATGTGGATTGGAAAATAAATTTGTTATACCCACAGAAGCCGGCATGAATCATTTCTTAAGTAATTCAAATGATTTAATGATGCTGTCGAGTTATTTATTTGTGCTGGGGGGAAAAAAATCGTACCTATGTTATAGGGAATATAGCTTAACTGAGTTGCAGCCTCACAGCTGCTCACGTGATTTAACAGACTATTTAAGGTCAAAGGTTGTAATCCGTCCTAAGAATAGTGAACTGTCCTGACACCATTTTCTCTCCGTATCTGAGTGCTTTATGACAACTTCCTTGTGTTTGATGTCTTCTAAAGGTTAGATGTAGAGTCAGGAGACTATAACCTTTAAAAAACCCAAAGATGACAAGATTGTCTTCTCTTGAGTTTCTAAAAGTACCAGTATGTTAATGCAAAGATTTTCACGAGCATATGGCGATGGAACCTGAAGGCTAAGCTGTAGCTGCATAGGCTACATCCTGACAAAGCTATCAGTTTGTTTTCCATATAACTTTTTATTACAAAAATATAAAAGAATCCTAAGCTAATATTTGCTATTATTTTACAAATTAAGAGCAAACCCATGCGGATGATTCAATTGTGTATGGATTTAGCCTAAGGTGTTCATTTCTCATCAAGATTCATTATAAAGAATCCCTCAACCATGATGATTATGAATAATAAAGACCCGCTACCTTGTATTGTAAAAATTGGCTTTGTACTACAACACTGGACATTATATTTGTGAATGCAAATCTAAAATGGGAATCTCTTAGCTTATGCATATTATACCCCACAGCCCATGCATTGCCATACCTTCAGCTTAATGAGGGAATGGATATGTTTGCTCATGATCAGAAGCATGGCCTTCTGATTAGACTCGCTTTAGAGGTATTTCTAAACGTCTTACCGACATTAAGAGGAGCACTTCTGAGTCAGATCACATAGTAACTCAACGGCTTCGTGAAATCAAGCACTTTTTTTATCATCAGCGAAGTCACGAAAGCCCTTTAAATGGCTGAATGTGAGAGAAATTGTAATGACCCTCTGACACATTAAGGGGCGTTGAGAAAGCGAAGATAATTACGATTATTATTTCATAATTTAGCATTTTAGTAAAGATGCTGGAAGCATTTAAGTGAATTTGTGTCGGAGAGATTGCTTTTAGGATTGGCAGGCAAAATTCCTTAGCATTTTATAAAGCCCAAAGTGCTTATTTGCATAATGTCTAATGGGCAGAGATATTTCCGTTTATCCCCTACGAACACAAATTCGCACATGCATTCACAGTCAATTAGAGCAAATTGTGATTTTTTAGCTAGTTTTGGAGGTGAGGATGTTTTCATACACAACCTCTGCATGGCATGATGGTTGCCAGGAAACAATTTTGGATCTTCAGAGTGTCCGCGCTGACTGACCCCCTACAGGGTCACAGATGTGCTACTTGTCCGACAAAGTTTGCTCTGCCAAGAGTCCTCCTGCAATCCCCTTCCATACTTTCACCTATAAGACATACCAAGCCTAAAATCCCAAGAGCTTTCACTTGACATAAAGAGAGTTGATTCAGATCTCCATTTCGTTCCAGAATCCAGAAATTCTGCCAGTGATACTGATGGATACTTGCGCTCTTTTTTTGTATGAGTGAGTTGTCAATGATTGGAGCTTTTTACAGCCATCTTCAAATTCTGTTTCATCTCATCTCCCTCGACTGGCTTTGGATCAGATCATTATCACGGTGGTGTGAACAATCATTAGATTCACTCAGTGGCGCGGCTGATTGCAGCACCTGCAGACTCCAGTTCAGAGAAAAAGCACATTTTTGGTTTGGAGGCTTTCATTATGAGGCAGCCTTCTCTCTTTTTTCACCGAAGGCATCATGAAATCACACTGAAATACTCAAATATGAGAATTTTTTCATCTTTACATTTTGTGTTATACGTGACATTAAAGAGAGCTGAATAGTTTTTGTACCTTGGACCTAAAAATAATGTGTATAGAAATCGGTTAGCTTGTCAAACATTTAATTGTAATCATAAAGAAAGAGGAATGTTTAATTGAATTGATTAAACTGATGTGTTTTAAAATGAAGGACATTCATTGATTTTTTTTTTTTTTATATATATATATACAGGCTGAGACACCAAAGTTCAGTCAGGCAGTGGAATCGCTTTGGAGTTTTTTGGCGGCAATTCTGAAAAAGAGGCGATTCTCAGGTTCAACAGGTTGGTGAGTTGTTACTGTAACTTCTTGAATCACTGCGAGTCAGACAAGTCACTGCGAGTCAGTTCTTCATTCAATCACAGTGCATTGACTAGCTTGAAACCGGTCATGATTCTTAATCGGGAACAAATCGCTCAAGGGTGTGTTTCCTGTACAACTATTTTACTCACTGCTTAACCACCATAGTATGATGCATCATTGGATAAATGAACTAGTAAAAACTATTCTGAAACTTTATTAACTTTGTCACACATCCGTTGTTCAATCTGAACTAGAGCAGATTTGCAAAACCAACTTAATGGTTTTGTTGACTTTAAAAGTTTGTGAGCTTTACAAAGTATTTATTTAATATTTTTTATACTCTGTTGTACTCATATTCATAATTTTTTTTAGCTTTTTCTCTGTTTAACATTTGAATGCATAATGTAAATAAAAAAATGTAAAGTGCTTGTATAATGCTAATGTTAAAGTCCCCCTTTAACCATCAATCATTTTATCTCTTAAAACTCATCTTTGATCACCAAAATGAGATATTTAAAAGTTTGCTCCTTGAAAAAATGCCTTAAAATAGCTTGAATGTAACTCTACACCCTTGTCTCATTTCATTTAGTATAAGCGGTTCTATGACTATGCAAATTAGCCCCGCCTACACTCTCGCACCAGCTCAGAGATCCACTCATTGATGATCACACATTGATGTGATTGGTTACAAGGTAGTTTGTGACGTCAGAAACACCAACGATTTCAAACCGCGTTTTAAAACTATCTTTGGTTCACTGCAGTTTTAAAGAGAAAATACTCAGCAATGCTGTTGACTTATGAATTTACACATGGTTTGTCTTAAAGCATATTAAAAACACCACATAGACATATAAACAACATTAAAACCTTGGTTTTAACCACAGGGGGACTTTAAAAAACTAGAGGTTTTCAAAAACAACACTTATATATATGTAATGAAATATATAGATTGTATTCCATGCTAGCTTGCTTATTTTTCTCAAGAGCATGATCTAAGACAAAATACTAACAAGAAACCATTTCTTCTAACCATATGTTGAGAGCTGAAGCTCTGACCAAGCAACTTAGCGATGTTGTTTGCGAAAGTTTGTCGGAACTATGTGCAGCAAGGTATGTTGTTATGGGAAGGAGGCGGGAACCGGTGAACATTTAAACACTAAAATAATAAAATAAACACTAAACCAAAGTAAAGTAAAGGCGGCAGCCCCTCATGGATGACTGCCACACACGCATGAACAAAACATAACATAAGGCCTGGTCCTCTCTCGTTCTTCACTGTCATCGCTCCTCTGAGATACGAGGCCGGTGCGTTCTCTCACGGCCCTCTGCCTTGTCCTGCTTGCCACACTATGGTTTTAGGGAAAACTATGGTTTAGTTGCTAACGATGGAACTTGTAACCATATTTAGCTAACGATGGTTTTGGAAAATGCACCCTAAGCCAGTTTTGTGGATCATTTCAAATGATTCATTGAAAATATTTGACTCAAAAGTAGGGGTTTACCAATTCACTTATGTTACGATTCAGTTCGAAGCATGATACTGCTTTCAAGATACAGTACTCTTACAATACTTTGAACAAAGTAAAAATAAAGTTAAAATGATAAATTTTTTTAATTATTATTATTATTATTTATTCTAACACATACTATATGGTAAATTGTTAACAAAAGGTACTATCCAATAAAATGCTACATTTGGTATTACATCTGGGGTGAAATTGAATAGGGTTGGTTCTTTTTTACCAACATATGACACATATGCTTGCATTCTGTCCCTGACTACATGCATTTATACATTTTTAAATATTGTATTTTATTAAATAATTTATTATTTATTAAATATAAATTAAATGTGTCTAAACGTTTTTTGGGGGATGAACTATACACGGTACATATTGTTGATCACAATATATCACAATACAAATATGGACATCGTTTTTTTGTATTGCGATGTATTGACAATATTGTTAAACCCTGACAAATCAGACATTGCTACATTCAAAAACCCACTTTCTTTACAGTTTATTTTTACGTTATTTTTAGAAGTATTTTAAAACTTGTAGTTATGTTATACTGTAATTTTTTTTGCTTAATATGCAGTGTTTACAAACCTTATGATTTATGTAAATAGGTGATCATTTGCTTCTTTGAGTGGAAAACCACTATGACATCCTCACCGTGCCAAATGAATACTTAAACAGACAAATTAAAATGACACCACATGCCAGAGAGATTCATATTGGCAGCATCCTTTAGTTCATTATGTTAGTCCGTCATCCCAAATTCTCCTGCATGTCTTCAAACAAAAGCCTCTTATGCTCATCAGACAGATAAAGACGAGGCCTCTTACGTGGCCACCCACCGTCCCGATGAGAATTTACCTCAGCACCTTTCGCAGATGGGACCTGGTCCCGTGGGAGCGCTGGATCCGTGGCTAACCCCCCCTCTGGCGGCGAGGACCAGGTGTTTCCCCTCAGTCAGACGCCAAGGTAATTCATCGGCGGCTCCAAAACACACGTGCCCCCTCATCAGCAGGCCCTCACCGGAGAGCAACTTTACATTAAAGACTTGTCTCATTAGAGCGGAGCGGACACGGCCAAGGCTAATGAGAGAGGCTGTGATGACGGCAGGCTCTGATATTCAAGTGCAATAACAGATCACGGTCAGGGCCAATGCCATGTCACGCCTGGGTGATGATGGTGAATGGAAAGGGTGCTGTGACGGTGGCTTAGACGGCATCCAAGTTCAAAGCTCAGCAAGATTGTATTGATGTTGGCCATCTCTCTGTGCGTGTCGAGGGAGTTGCTATTTAAGAAGGAGTTTTGTAATGAACTGTGCCAGATACAGATTGATACAGTTAATGTTGTGCATGATATCATGTGGTAAACATATTTGGTCAGATCATCTGCGATTCACCTTGCTGTTTTTTCAGATGATTGAATTTAAGTGCGCATGTAATGTAATTATAAAAGTGCTTTGTGATTTTGTCGTATCATTTGATTTATTTTTAAAGTTTAGATGAGACCCAATGAATTTCTTCGTTTTGCAAAACAAAACCTTTTTTTCTAAACAAATATGTCTGCTCTTAAGGTGCTTTCATATTAGCGAAATTTCACGGGCAAAATAGGTTCACTGTCAATAGTGTTGCAATGAATAAAGCATACCTCACACATATATGTTTACTTATTTTTGTCAATCTGGATTCCGAATAAATCCAGCTATGGTGTTCTGAGTGGTCAAAAAAGCCCAACAACAAGTCAAGCCAAGTCACCTTTATTTGGGCTGCGTTTCTCAAAAGCACAGTGAGCTAAGTTTATCATAGAGACCATTGGTTCTACGATCTACTTAGGCTTACAATGCTTTTGGGAAATGCTGCCCAGATTGTTTCAAAGCAACTTTACAGTGATAAACAGAAAAATAATGATTCCATGATGCAAACAGAAATCAATTCTGCTGTAAAGAAGCTCTAAAAAGAAAATAGTGTGATTGTTTATCTGAAGTCAATTCAATGTTGATTCTGTTCTGTTCAATAAGTGTGCAAGCAAGTCTCTAGACATGGTTTGGGTCTCTCTTTTTAAATTAATATAATATTATTGATTGATTAAATAATTTAACTCTAATCTAAAATAAAATGCAAAAAATTAATACATACATTCGAGATGTAAGCTGAAATAATTTTTCTTTGTATTTTCCCTCAATAACTGCTATTTTTATTGAAGGGCATACACTTCTGGAATATAGAATGAATTGTGGTTAATTAATTAATTCAATATATGAATAAACAACAAGCAGATTTGTCAGAATTACAGCAGAATATTCAATATTTGAATACTGTGCTGGACAGCGGGGAGCCTTTGAGTTAAAAATGTTGAAAACAACTGCAGTAGTGCCATTTTAAAGGGTTATGCCCTTTTTCAAAGTCTTGATTTAGTTTTTGTGGTCCACTAGAATAGGTTTGAATGCTTGAATATTAAAAAAATAATAATTTTGACATGTTTTACATAGTTGCAGCACCTCTCTTCCCAGTCTGTCAGTAACGATTTGTTTAGTTTCTGTCTCAATGAACCTCCTCCTTCTAAAAAGCGCAATGTGCTCTGATTGGTCAGTTGGAGAAGTGTTTTTTGATTGGTCAACCGCTTTGAGGGTGTTTCGGAAATGTCACGTCCCTTACCATAACCACGAGTTACAAGACAACACTAATGCATATCAACCAGGACTTGTCCCTTTTATTTTGCGTATGACTTGAGAGGTATTTATTTTAAATGACGAATATTTTGACGTATTCGTTCCCAGAAGAAAACGTTTCAGGGAGTTCAGAAACTGTGTTTTCTGAAAAAGAGAATAGTTCCCTTTAGATTTGGTCTTTGTGTTGTGTAACTTTGCAAACTTTCTTCATGCTCAAACAGCAACATTACACATTAAGGTTGAAAATGTACAAAAAGCATTAAAGGACCCCTTTTATGTAAAAGCAGATACCCTCTCATATGTTTGTGCTTCAATCACAAGCAGAACATAGAAGTGGACTAATACAATAATAAACTTTCAGCTGCACTTTAAACAGATACAATTGTGTTTTTCTTTCGAAATGGCTTTGTGTTGTTAAAGTGTTGTATGAGGGGTCAGGGATGGTCGCTACTGCCCTCATTATCCCTTTATCCCCTAACCTCCATGGACCTCTTCATTTGCAAATATAATAAGATTGGGCAAAAACATCATTCATTTCCATTGATTTTTGTATGACCAGCTCTTCAAAAGCTGAAGGATTTACAAGGCAGCTTTTCATGCACATGCACAAGTAGTCTCATAAAAGCAAATTAAGGACTCTAAAGCAAACAAAAACATTTTCAAATTTGTTTAAAAGGCTTTGAAGCCCAACTGAGTACTTAGTGAAGCATATCCATTTTTCGGAATATTTATTTTCCTCTCTTTGATGCACAATCAGCGCTGATAACTCTCTCAGAATGAGTAACTGAAGGGAGTCAATAAAGGCATCAAGAGCGATGAGTTTGATATATGAGTTGATTGAGTAGTCTACTGTGGTTTGTATTGATGTGGATGGTGAGAGATGAACTGGCCTGATGGTGGCGTGGGCGGGAGGAGGGCCGAGGATGGGTAGTTCTCTGGTCCTCTGTGGCCCAGGTGTGGGGCAGCTGCATCTGCGGGGTCCGGCTCCTGACCTCAGCACTGTCCGTCGTTCAATATACCATTACCCCCAGCAGCTGCACTGACCACTGATAACTCGCATGCCTCGGTCACCGCTCATTATAACAGGGGGTCTGCAGAACACATGGCAGCTTTGACAAGGCATGCAAGCAGATTGCAGCTTATTTGGCCATAACCTCATTTATTTGTAATAGGTCAGGCTAATTAATCATTGAAATTTGGCAGTTTGTTGCAATCTCATAATCACTATTGGACAGTAACCATACACATTGATAAATATTACATACACCATAAATATTTTTCAACAGTCTTTTTTGTACAGTTAGTTTTAAATAAATATTGTATTAAATAATTGTATAAATAATGATGCAGATAATTGTTATGGGGGAGGGGGTATTGGTATTGGTCTTTTTATTCAAAACGAGAATGGTAAAATATGTTCAAGGTCTAATTGTAGTTATGGAATTAATATGTTTTTTATTTAAACACATTTTTAATATTTTTTTGCAAATATTAATTTGCAAATAATATTTTATTTTAAAATATGCACACGTTCACTCTTTTCGTATGTCTGATATGGCAAAATTGCAAAACAATGTCTCTTCACATTCAGTTATGGATTACATGAATTATGTAAATTATTTTCAATTCAAATATGGCGAAATATTATAAAAGAGTTAAGTAGTTTGCATTATATTTCTTTCTGTAGTTGAACATTTCTATCGTAAAATAGTTGTCAAATATTAAATGTTTAGCTACATACATCTTACCATGCACTTTTTCAACGTTAAAACTAAAGCGTTGCGTTGGAATTTGCACTCATCTTCTGTGAACAGTAAGGCCTGCCTTCTTTGATTTGATTGGCCATATCAATCATTTTGACATTGAAAAGCGCTTTCAGACATCGAGGCAGTTCAGCCTAAAAATGTTAACTTTTTGTCATCCTAAACAAACAAAGTGATGTGTAATGGAGTGCAGGAGAGCAACATCAATAATATCAAATATTGAGAGGGACAATTTGGCCATTTCTAATTATTGTGAGGACTTGTCCCTCTCAATGTCTATGGTGGTTACGGCCCTGCCTTGTTCTACCTCTTCACAGGACTGATCCAGTTCACTTCCACATGTGCTTGACAAACAGTAAGTCAAGTTTGCATGAAATCCAAATACACAAGCACAGGTTGTCGTTTTCAATAAGATTTCCAACCTCTGAATTGTCCACTGAGGCCGTTGCGTGTGATATGCCTCATATGAAATCCATCACAGCATGCCGTGTCAGACATCGGCCCTCTAAATCTCTGCACGGTGATTCATTCAGTCGACACCTTTCAGCTGCCTCATAATGAGAACGCTCTGCATGTGGAAATTGGCTCACTTGCTGTCCCCTGACTTTGTGCGCTCTTGATTAATAACCACCATGGAAGCTCAAGAGGATACGTGGTGAATGTGTGTCTTATCTCTCTCTGCTGAGGGTGTTCAGTTTCTGTCTGCAGTTAAGGCAGTTAGGATTTCTTTATTACTAGGCCTGATACACGGGGAGATACTGTGGCTGAAGTTTACATTAAGAGATATTCAGTTCTCAGTTGAGCCTTAATAAAGCCTGTGATCCAGAACCAAAGTTAACCTAGAAGAGGATAATTTTATTGTTTATTGGGGTTCCTCTTTTAACATTCAGACTTTGTTGAGTTATGTGTCTTGTAACAACTTTGTCTCAAATGTGTCCTTGGGAGAAATACAATGAATTGAAATTATACATTTTTTGCCACTCTGTAAGCTGTACAATTTTTGTGGGGAGGCACAATAATGTGTTGGTTATAGGTGGAGACATTTATTGGCTGATATTGAAAGTGTAAATTTTTTTATTTCTTAATTTTTTTTAAACATTTTTTACATTCACTTGTCATTCACAGCCATTTTGTAGACACTTAAAGTTAATATTGTTAATATTTAAAAGCACTAATCATTTAATAATAACACTGGTAAATGAAAATCTTTAGCACAATTTTAAATGAATTTTTTTTTTCAAACTGTGCATTAGGGTATAATACAAAATAGGATATTACAAAATAGGATATGAATCTAATTTTGGCCCTTTGTGATTTATTAGTGGACAGCATAGTGCTGATAATTACATCTAGGATGAATTTGATGAGAAATGTTTGAGCTCATGTTATAATTGATTGACTTTTGATCGCAGTCTTTGTTTGCAAATGTGAGCACAGTTTAAGTTATTTTGTTTTTTTCTTTTTTGAGACTTTTGTGAGAGTAATGAGGGGTTTTTCTCAGGATAAAAAGCCATAGACATTTGCCAAAGTTGCTATTTAGTCGTGTTTTTGTCTAGGAGAAAATTAGCTCATTTGGGATTTTCAGGAGTTAAGTCGAGATACTTAAGTCTTAAGATACCAAAAGTGCCCCATTATCGTCTTGAAAATCATAATTAATGAATCTTATTGTATTGCGGGTGTCATTCTGATTCGGGGGTTGAGAGGTCTTTGTCCCGGGGTGAAAACTCTGTGGCATGACATTTTCCAGCAGGGTTAAAGGTCTACAGCCAAATGTCAGCGCGCAGGGGACTGGGCAGATGGCCAGCAACACTTTCAATCCTTCCCTTTGGTAATAAGCATCCCTTTATCCTGAAACGGACAGGTATTCTTTAAGTTTCGCTTAGTAGTGTTTTTCAACACATAGAGACCATTTGAGTTCCTGTACAAACTATTTAAATCCTCATATAATCCTGTTCAATTTATTATTGGATGACATTCAGACTGTTCGTCACACTTTTTCTTATTTAATATTGGTTACTGACAGACCGTGGCAGGGAAATGGTCTTTTGAGCACATGACTATGATTATGTCCTGGCCCCACTGGGGCTCACAGACAGTAACTCATATACTGGGTGGAGGGGATGAGCGGATGATAGAGTGATGGAGAGAGCGAGACAGAGAGGCACGTTTGTGGGTAAGGTGTCCCTGCTGTGAGTCTAATTAAAAGGGGCTGGAAACAGAGGGGCTGCAGCGGGGCCCACCGGGGTTCTTCCTTTCCTTCTGCCTTTGATTAACGGCACGCACTAATGACCCTTCAGACTATAAACATTTACTGTAAACATTACATAGCAACCTAACGTTTCTTTGTTATGCGATAGTTTGTTGTATTTTATAAGTTATGCATTACTATTTCTTTTGAACAAGAATTACAGCTTTTAAAGGAAAGGTGGGCTTATAATTTTGGTTAGCAAAAGGCAAAAAAATCCCATAGGCTTATATTGAAATAGGACCAGAATAACAGACTTGTAGGTGGGCTCTTTTGACTTTTGGCAGTAAGAAACCACCTTGCAACCACCCAGAACATCATAGTAACCACTTAGGAACGTCCTAGCAACCACCCAGAACATTCTAGTATCCACTTGGCAACACCCTAACAACCACTCAAAACACTAGTAAGATTTTAGCAGTATCCTAGCAACCACAAATAACACTCTATTAATCCATTGGCAACACCCTAGGAACCACCCAGAACTCCATTGTAACCACTTGGCAACGCCCAAGCAACCACCAAGAACACCCTAGTGAAAAATCCCAAAGACTTGCATTGAAATAGGACCAGGATAATTTAGATTCATTGGTGGTCTCTGACTAGGCAGTAAAAAAAACCCCACCTAGCAACCACCCAGAACATCCCAGTAACCACTTAGCAACGTCCTAGCAACCACCCAGAACACTATAGTGAACACTTAGCAACACCTAGCAACCACTCAGTACATCCTAGTAACCACTTAGCGACATCTTAGCAACCACCCAGAACACTCAAGTAACCACTTAGCAACACCCTAACAACCACTCAAAACACTCTGGTAACCACTCATCAATGCAACCATCCACAGCACCATAGCATTGTGGTGGAACGTTGTAGACGGATAGACAAGCATCACTCGCATGGACTAGGCACTTGGCAATATTTGACTTGGCAGTTGGCAATTTCACTCACATTGGCCCTCATTTATCATTCTTGCGTAGAAACGGGCGTATATGTTGGTGTAAGATTATGCCTACACTCCTCTCACCGCCTGATTTATGAAGCTGTGCGTACCTTTGAAATCCAGGTGTACGCAATACCTGCCCTTGATAAATGCCGCGGCTGAAAACGATCGTCATTAGAATAACACGCCCCTATATATTCAAGTCTCCGCTTCCCCCACGCCCTCATTTTACGCCATGGACACACGGAAGACGGCAAAGAATAGAAACTTCTCCGACGTGGAGCCGAAATGACCTATCGCAATGCGTTTTTTTACAGCACGTGTTTTGAAACAATTAGCATTTAATTTCGTTTCACGTTACTTGTATTGGGGTGTACAATAGTGATGATGATGTGATGTGGAGTACCATTCATTCACATTATTAATTGCATGACAATTTGTAATATTCTTATTATTATGGTTTTTATTATTAATAACGCTTATTGTTATTTAGAAGAAGAATGTCATTTTTATTATTTTGTCAGTCTGAATTATTTTTTGGTCTTTCATTACTTTCATTACTGAACCCAGTCCGTGCGCACCTGCCGGACCTAACCCTGAAACGTCAGTTAAAGCGCACAGGCTCGCAACTGAAGGAATACATATGGCTACAAATCAAATGCTTTGGTAAAGTCACACAAATTAAACATTGAAGTCCATGTTGCACAAAAATAAACACTGAAGTTTATAATTGCTAAGTTGTTGTTTTTTTACAGTGGGTCATAATATATCACACTTTTAGTTTGTCAGTGCGTTTTGTGGAGTTAGGAATTGTTTTACTGCGCATTTCCGCACTAACTCAAAACGTGCGTACACCACCTCCTGAGCTGGCGTAGGATTTGAGCGTGCCGTACGCCAACGTCCATATTGATAAATCTCAAAGTCACCGTAGTTTTGGGTGTACGCCAGGTGTACGCTGGAAATTTGATGTACGCACTTTTGATAAATGAGGGCGATTGACTAGGTAATTTTGGTTTTATGGTTCTATTGGAGATAAATATGTAAATATGTTGAAATAAAATGTTTAGGTTCTTAAGGTTTCTGGTTCTTCTGGTTCTGGTTCTGGTTCTGGTTTTCTCTGTGGAACCTTTATTTCTAAGATAATTTTCTGTTGTTATTGTCACAACGATTGTATTCACACTATCTGGCTGCTGTAGTGTGAAGTGGCATGCCGGCTGACCTGCTTTATTAGTAGGCTTGCTCAGAGCTTGCTTGCATTTGCAAGGAAAGATCAGGGAGCACTTGTGTGGCATTTGTGGCCTCATTTACAAACTAATCCGGCCCTATTTCAAAAGGATCTAATTGCATTCATCAGATGTAATGGTGCTTTTGTTGATTAGAAAAGTCAATGTTTGTTTGGTTTGGGATAATTTAGCTAGCAAAGCAGTCATATTTAGACATAATATCAAGGGACTTCATTATTAAGTGTTGATGAAGCGGTAGCCTTTTGTTTAGTTATTGTGGGATTTGAACTGAGAATCTGAGACTTTAAGCTGCATTGTCACTCTTGCACCACTGGTGGCATCAAGTGGAAATGCAACAATAATATTTTTTCCCCATAAGGTGTCTCCCAGACTTCCACCAGACCACCACACTTCACCTTTAAAAGGAATGACTTTTCTTTTGATGTCTATGTATTCTCCAGAACAGGGGTCTTGGAACCTTTTGATGCCAAGGACCTCCCAATATTTGAGGGACCTCCTGCCTAAAATATGAAAGCAATGATATATTTTCACATATAAAAACCCATTAATACAACATTTTATGTTATTTTGATTTTATTTATACAATTTTATCATTATAATGGCAAATTTGACTTTGCTGTCACAAGTAATGACATTTAGAAAGCAGAATACTAATATTTCAAATTTGGTTAATGTAAAAGATCATTCATTGTTAAATATATTTCACTAAAATACTACCATTCAAAAGTTTGGGGTTGGTAAGATTTATTTTTTTACAGTTATTAAAAAAAAAAAGTTTTACAGTTATTAAAGTTTTTTAAAGAAGTTTCTTATCCTCACCAATGCTGCAATTATTTGATCATACAGTAAAAGTACATACAGTAAAAAAAGTAATATTATGGAATATTATTTAAATTAAATATTCTATTTTAATACATTTTAAAATGTAATTTATTCCTATGATGGCAAATCTGATGATTCAGAAGCTGTTACTCAGTATTCAGAATCACATGATCCTTCAGAAATCATTCTAATATGATGATTTTGGTGCTTCAAGAAACATTTCTTATTATCAATGTTGAAAACAGTTGTGCTGGTTAATATTTTTGTGGAAAATATGATAAATTTTTTAGATTCTGATGAATAGAAAGTTCAAAAGAAATGACATTTATTTGAACTATATGTGTTTTGTAACATTGAAAAAGTCTTTACTGTCACTTCTTATCAGTTTAATGTATCCTTATCCGAAAAAAGTATTAATTTCTAATACTATCTGATCCAAGTAATCTAAGTAGAAAACAATTCTTACTGACTCATAGTGCACAAAGAGTCTAGGTGTAGAGCATCAAAGGCGATTTCATATTGAATTCATAATCAGCTGATTAATTTCCAAGACACTTATCATAAGGCACCACTTACAGCACTTTCTGAAACATCTATAGATAGTGTGTAACTTTAAATACTCCTGACCTCTATAGCATGGTCAACTTTCCTGAAAGAAAAACTTTTTACCGTCTTGTCATAACCCTTCACCAAGTTGTCTTCCAAATACTTAACAAACTTAGTTCCATATTCATCTTCAGGAATTCTCTTGTATTGTCTTCTAGAAAGGCTCAGAGAATTCCATCTCTTGCTTCTGGAACTCTTTTCCCCAGTGTTGGCATGTCCCTCATTAGCATGCCCCCTTCATTAGCCTTGTTAAAGTCTGGGGGTCTGGGCTACTCTTTGTTCTCTGATCCCCCCCTCTGGATGATGCCAGGTATTCTCGTCCATCACAGAGTCATTGGTTGATGCTCTTGGGGACCAGTCCATACCAGCCCATGCATATTCAACTGATACCCCACAAGCCCCCTAAAGCAGGACAAATGTGCCTCTGGTAAGGGAAACAGTGCCATATCAACCCCCCAAATATTAAAATGCACTAATAAAGACCACATGGATTCCCCTCAATAATGCATCCCACGAGAATGTCTGGGTAATTAAAGGCCTCGTGCCATATATGAACACCTATCATTCATCTCCAGAGTGGACATGCTCATACATACAAATTGCGTGCTGTTTTTTGAGTACTGTTGTAAGTTTAACCAACTAAACAACATTTTCTTTTCCGGTGAGAGAAGGACAGTTGGCTGTTTTGAAGCCCTAATTTATCTGACACTTTAAGGACAATCCTAATTTGTTTTGTGCTTTTGGAGAGCTGACTGAAGAATAGAGGGATTTATTTTTATATGAATTGGAAGGAGTGCAAATGAAGGGCAAGGCCTCAATAAAGTCTCCTATTAGAAAAAAGAATCACAGTAATGAGTTGGATAAGGTAGAGCCCTCTCTACATTTGGTATTCCAGCACTGCTTTTGTTTGTAAGACAGGAGCAAATTGATACAAATAGAGGACAAAGGAAATACACAGAGCGTCGTGACTGAAATGGGATGTAGCTTTTTTCCAAGTGTTTGAAAAGGGCCAGCGAGTATGTCTTCACTGTTCCCCCGAAAAACTGAGAGATAACACCGGAGGAGGGAGCAAACAGAATATGTGTTTCAAGGAAACTTTTAATTGTGTTTGGCAAATAAGCTTGTTTGTGTATGCAGGATCACATAGGTCGGCTCTGTGCACTTCAGGCCTCTTCAGAAAGTTGATTGTGCATCAAATTGTGACAAGGGTGTGATGATTATGTGAATGAAAAGATGGGAAGCTAATTACAAGGCCCTCTTCGTTGTGTGAGAGTGGGTTTGGGAATAAGCTTTGTGCTAGGAGGGTGACAGGGGTCCTCGGGGATGCAGCACTCACCCTGGTTGTGTTCTTATTCTGTAATCAGTTTGTCAGCCTTTGTGTGTGCGCGACGCGTGTTTGTTTGTTGTAAATAGATGACATTAAGCAGAATGTTTTTGGCATGCAATGCTATCTATTAAATTAAAATGAACAAAAGAGAAGTTCATAAAAGAGTTAACAAAAAATTTACACCAAGGATGATGATAACTGTAAAGTTTTAATAATCAGTCTAAAGTCCTAATGATAACGACATTGTTGGAATAACTTTTTAGGGTCATTTTTTCCCCAGCAGATGAATGATTAAAAACATTGGCAGCATCAGAATCCACCGACTTTAAAGACCTTAAACATTTAAAGTGGCAGATGACACAGATGACATAACTAGCATGCTTATAACAAACAGAATGTTATCATCCATTGAAGTGGACTCTTATATAGTTATCATTATACTTAATGTCTTTGGTGTGAATGGGGCTTAAAGCTATTAAAATGTTTTTTTTTTAAAGCTATAATGATAATAAACTGTGTTTTTAAAATCAATTTCAGAATGTTTTTTTCCCAGCTGATGAAAGATAAAAAAAACATTGCCAGCCAATAAAAAGCCATCCGACTTTAAAGAGCCTGAGCATTTTTTCCTATTTGGTAATGTATATAAAAATTAATTCAAAAAAGGCACTTCTTCGATGATGAAGACCAAGTCAGGGTGATGCAAATGTCCAGGAAACAGGAAATTATGTAATATAGAGGATCCTTGCATAACCTAATTTCTGTCATGACAACTTTTGTGTTCGAGTGTTTGGCATGGTAATGGTTATGACAATGTTGATATGTTTGGTCTTGGCGAAATAGATCTGCTACGCTGCTGTTGGTTACTGTTACTGCTGCTGCAGAGCAAGTACAGGGCTTGTTACTGCCGACACATAGGCTACATGACACACTGCTGTGAGCAAGTAAGACACGCTGCTGCTGTACAATATAGCATACATGAATTACCCGGAGCAGATCTATACAGGTGGAGCTGGGGAAGGGTGAGGGTTTCTGAAAGCGAGCTGCAAGTTGTAACTGCTACAAGGTTGAGTAGCAAGCTCATTGGCTACTGATACAGCAGGAACCAATCAGCTGTGCCCCATAGAGAATGATGTGATTGCAAGCAGATTGAGTTGAGTAGTACAACAGAATGTTGTATGACTGTGTGCCAAGGTCAGTAAGTTCTTAAAATAGATGTAATTTTAGGTTTTATGACAAGGAAAGGTTTGTTCAGGTTGTAAAACCTCATATGGTGCAACTTCAATATTCAAATATTGTAAATCATATTTATAAATAAATAAAAATTCCTTGAAAATACACGTAAAAACAATATTGAAAATGTAACAAATATTTGAAATGGTAATTTTGTTGATTTTGTCATTTAACTGAAATTTTGCATGCATGTTTTTTTAAAACCCATATGAAACTATGAATATAAAGTGTACTTGGATTTTTTTTAAAAGATTTATTTCTTTTCTTTATCATGGATGCTGGTATATGTGATTGACCTGTAAATTGGTTCTGAAATAATTTTCGTCTGCCTTTGGCGCTTGTCACCTCTACAATCAGTCATACAGAGATTTCTGACCACCGAACCAAATTTTACACCGGATTTTACTTTTCCTCTTGCAGTAAAGCAGTCTTCAATAAAGCAGTTCCTCAGATCCGTAAGAAATATCATTATAAGCCTGTCATTTCCTCTGAAAGTCGTTAGCTCTTGGCCTCAGCGCAGGGTCCTAATAGCTTCAGTGTGAGAGATCTGAGGGAAGAGCCATGGCAGGTCTCAGTCTTTACCTGGAGGATGTCAGCGGGTGATGGAGCCCTACCAGTCGGTCCTTTTATTTGTTTAACTAATAAAAAGCCTCTTGCTTCCCCTATAATTGCCCCCAAACTTCAGCAGGCTGGGGTCCAGAAGGGTAGGTGGGTTTGAGGAGGATAAGCCTCATTCGAGAGGTTTGTTAAGCAGCTTTACCCTCAGGAGACTTAGACGGGCAGCAAAATGGACATCAGAGAGCGGGATTAAACAAAAACTGGGAGGCCTGGCTAGACAGCATGTACAAAATGTGCTTTTGTTTGTTAATTAAAGGTTAAAATTTTTTTCCTCATTAAAATGTTTAAAATTATGTGCACTATACTCCTGGCAAAGCTTTTAGAAGTTTTTTTTTTTTTCAAATTACTTTAAATTCTTTTACAGATATGTTAGATTTGTCCTGACTATATCTGCCATATTTTCTTTCTTAAATAATGTAAAATAACTCTTTTATACTTTGTAATTCGAATGAATCGTAATTCCATTTAATTCGATTTGTTGTTTGAGCTAATATAAATTCGGTACACCAGGCAGTGATATTTATTTAGTTATTTCTTTGTTGTGTGAAACTAAAATAAACTAAGAAGAACAAAGAAATATGGGCAAAAACCTGAGGAGCACAAACAGTTTACCGAAATCACTGGAAGGCTTTTCATTGTCTGCAGAGCAACTTTTAATTTTCCAGCATGTGATCACCGTGGACACAGTTAACCAAGCGAGGCCTTTTGCATTTGCATCTTGGAAAAAGGGAATGGGAAAAAAAGGGAAAATAGGCTGAAGACGAGCAAACCTCATTGTCCCGTCCGTTAATCATTCACTCACCCCTCTGGCTTCAATAAAGGGTTATAAAAGAGTATAAAAGAACAATTTGGCCAGCCCAGCTGTGAATAGCCAGCTCATCAGATACACAATAGTTGAGTGACGGCTACCGTAATTTAGCGTGTGATCTCAGAAACGCCCCCCTCTACCTCAGTCTTTGTTTAACTCGTCCGGCAATGGGACTTTCTTCACTTGGCCAGATGGGCAAATCCATAATGCAGAGAAGGGTTTAGGAGATCCCCCCCCCCCTCCTTTCCCCTCATCACTTCATCTTTTCTCAGTGTACCCCATTCTAGCTTCACAAACTGGCCCATTACAGGCCAATGGGGGCTCCCTCTCGGCTAATTAAGCACAGCTTTGCTAGCGCAGCGCGCAATGGGTTACCGACCCTGGTGAAGCTCCAGCACCTGGGGATGCTACCTGTTACTCTACCCCTCCCGCCAGCCCTGCGGAGTGGACTCAGCTGTTGGGGACGGGCCCCTGGCCAGAGCTGACTGGTGATGCATGGTGTTCATATTACATTGTGCATACACTGTTTTTCTAACAGACCCGATGGGCGGTTTTCTGTCTGTGTGTAGGGTGAACAATAGACAGGCGACTTCATTAACAATGGAGCTATGGATCTAATGGTGTCATAGTTTCATATACTCTTGGCATGTGGAATTGGTCTTTGTATAAGCAGTGGAATTTTGAATATATATATATATATTGTATTATTTCCAGTCAAGCTGTATTTGTGTTAAAATACAAACAATTAAATCTTATTTTCACACTTTTTTGGTATTTAGGATACATAAAATGCTAGCTTTGAAATTAGCTGTGAAAGACAAAAGGAAGACAAATGTATTAAAATGTAATTTCGATCAATTAGTGATGTGTTGGAAATGTTCAGGACTTTCAGAATAAAATAAAAAAATTCTCCTGTATGTATGTGTGGTATATTCACTGTAGGACATTGTTAGTAGACAAATTAAACCAGTGAAAGTGTAAAAAGTGCCCAGAGTTAAAACACTCCTGTATTTCAAATGAGATTGATGGACATGCATTTCACTCTCTTTTAAAACCAGTCTCATTTCATGCTGACTTTTCAATACTCGGAATGCAATTGATCACCACCGCAGATTTACAAACACAACAAACAAGATGGAATCTCTCACATGTGTGGAAGTGCTTTGTAAGGATTTGCTCAATGACAACAACCGTTCCATCGGCAAATTGCCTTGCGAATAAGTCGAAATTCTTCTCCGAGGGGCTTGATCAGACTAGCATTGATTTTCCGCAAGGTTAATTCACCTGCAGAGGTCTGTCCTTCTCAACATGCAGTCGAAAGGCATTTTTCCAGAAGCCAAGCCAATCACTGGACTCCAATTCCCTTTCACTTTGGAGCAAAAACAAGTAGTTCATCTTTCCTCAACAGTCAATACAGAACCCTCTTCTGTTTCGTCAGCCTTGATTGAGATGAACTCTCCTGTGTTCAAAATGAGATACACTGATTGTAGGAGAGCGAGGGGCTTTGCTAAGTACCGGTGAGGTCTTGCAAAATTGAGAATAAAGCAGAATGCTGTGCTCTATTCAAAGCTAGTTATTTGCTGATTTAAGCTCTAAGTTTCAGACACAGACATGAGCCAGACATGGTCTGTAGGTTTTTTCCCCCCTCAAATTTGCACCTCATTTTAGACAGGGGTGCTGGTCTATGCATATTTAAATAAGTGTTTAGCATTTTCACAAATTAGGTTTTTAGAAAAAAAGGGGGAATTAAAATAAAATGAGGGATTGAGGCAAAAAAAGGATGATAATGCAAATGTTGAAAGGCATGAATCAAGGGGGCGTGCTTTCCAAGCTAATATCCATGGGGTTACGGCTAATTGTGCCATTGTTGTGCGATTATGCTGAGTTTGCTTAGCGTTTATGGAGAGTTAACTCTGTTGACTGAGGAACAGGGTTTGTTTGAGTTCTTTACACCTTTGCCCCCAGTGTTCCCCAGGCCACCTAGCAGTCAATAGTCCCTTGGTACCCCAACATATTGCTTCTGTCACCCTGACCTACCTCTCTGACTTAATGTCCACAAAAGAGGGAATCAGGTTATGTGACGTGCTCTACTGTGAGTTGTAGACGCAATGAGGCATTTTTGGAGAAATAAGATTTTCTTCCTCTTTACTGCTAGTTATAGCATGGAAAAAACATGAATGAACAGATAGTCAATTTACTGAAACGTATTATCTGTCTTGTAATCGCAGTATTTCAACTGTAGAAAGACATCAGTAAAACAGCTTGTGAACAACGACAAATGACTTTACATTTACCTCAGGAAAGTTCAAAACCCATAGCTTGTAATGAGCAAATAGCTAAAATCATAATTGTATTGTTAAGGTGCGGTCACATTTACTGTTGTTTGGCAAATTTTCATTGGCGAAATCCAATAATTTCAATAGGAAGCCACGTAGTCTGGAATTTTGTGTTAGGGCCAAATTTCCACATGCAGATTTCGCAATGGGTTCAGGCAAATTCATCGTGTTGACCACCACTTCTGTGTGAGCTGTGCTTTATACATTGATATACTGTTGACAATGGACCAAAATTGCACCGATGTGACCGCACCTTTAGATATACACACTATAATATTAATGCATTATATTTTTCCTGAACCTGTTATTGATGTGTTGTGTGTTTATGTATTATGTATTTTTTAAATAAATATCCTGATTATGTCAAATGTCTGAAATTGTTGAAAATCTTCATAGGACTTTTTGCCAAAACCAAGTTTTTGTGACAGCTACCATTTAAATGATTATTATTTTGTCTTTGGTTTGGAGTAGAAGCATAATAATTACATCAAAACACTGTTTTTATTCAGTGCAAAAAACTGATGGAGCTGGCCACATATGTGCTTGTCAATGTTTTTTTTTTTTTGGTCTGTAAAAGCAGAGGAACTGGTGAAGAACCTTTCCATGGCGTGGCATTTCCTCTCAAGAGAAAAAATGAACATTCTGCTCCGGCTGGATTGAGAAGGAAAGGACCAATTATTTCTCTTGGCATATGGGCAAAGCAGCCTAATGATGAGGAAGACCAAATGCTTAGCCATCAAAGGTCAGAACCTTTTTGTGCCAGAGCCAAAAGACGCCCAATTACAAAAAGGGTTTTTACCCTGCTGGAGCTTTTACATCCAGCTGTGGGACCTGGTGGCTGCACCTGGATTCTGGGCTCCCCAAGATCACCAATCTGTCAGATGGTCCCACTTCACACAAACCCAGGTCCAGCGCGTCAACCAAACCTCATGACAGGTCCGTAACATAAGTATCCCAGCAGAGAGCTATTCCAGACCTGGGCACAGCTGCTTCAGACAGCCCTGGCACAGCTTGGCATGCTGGCGGTGATCTTTATTATCTTAGCTGGAGGTCTTTTGAGAAAATGTGTCCCTCACGTCCATACCCTAGACAGACCAGACACATCTCTATATCTTTCACCATGAGCAGGATGGCACGTGTCAGCTTGCTGTGTGTGTTTGCGAGCTCACATGTCAACATGCCCACTGATTATTCTGCTCTTAAATCATGTGAATAACCTTCTGTTTTGCTACATGAATTATTTAGTATCTTCTCGTTTAGAAGAGAGATATAAAATATGCTGAATGTAATGCAGATATTCACTCTCTTGGTGAGGTAGTTGAACCGACTATAACTGACGTTTTTGCACTCCAAATGGCTGTGTACGTTCTTATTATGGCTGTCACTTTAGCGTGAAAATTAAGAGCAGTTAAATACTGACCAATAAATAATACTTCCAGCAAACAATATATGCATATTTTATATATTTTTATTTTTATTGAACTGAATTATTTATAAATAAATAATAAATAAATACATTACAAGTTAAAAATATATAATATAATAGATATGAAATATAAAATCAAATGTATATAATATTTTATTATTAGCAAGTAAATACATAAGAAAAATTTTTTTGATTTTTTTTTAAAATCCAAATATAAATATATAATTTGCTGGTTGTATTATTTATGGGTTATATATATATATATATATACACACACATACGGGCACACGGACACACACACACACACACACACACACACACACACACACACACACACACACACACACACACACACACACACACACACACACTCACACACACCATACATAAAGTCATCCGTTGCCTTAAAATTAAGTAAATAAACCATGCGTAATTGAAAAAAAATAGGTTATGTAAACTTGACAATTCCAAGTTACTCTGACAAGTTAAAGTTATTGAAACAAAAGTAAATGTTATGAAAACTTTTTAGTTTAAGTTGAACTTAATCTTATTAAATTGCAATTACTTAATGTCAATCTACTAACAAGTTTTTCTGATTTCTGTCTACTTAAATTGTGTTCTATTTGTTCTTATAATTCACTTGTGACTGATTTGATGTTATCTCATTTTATTAATTTCTTTAAAAGTCTTCAAAACAATTGTAGGCTACTAATGTAATTAAAAAATACAAAATTGTTCAAAACAGTTTATTCCTCTGTATTGTTAAATTGTGTTTTTTTGACTGTTTAATCTCATAGGTGAATTGACAGCCCTTGTTCTTCGATATTTGAGACTATAACAATGAACAGAGGCAGACTTATAGTTCATTGGAATCAATCGGTGACACAAAAACACAAATTAAAATCTCTGGCAGCTGGCATTACAAAGAACAAGTCTAATAGTCTTTCAAGAAAACAAAGCCTGCGTTTCCTCACTCTTCCGGCGGTGTAAAGTTTTATCAATGATGTGCCGGTCCATGTGTCTTTTAATTGAGTCAGACTGATTCCTCTGGAGTCCACAGAGAGAGTGGAAGAATCTGTGGTAATGAGTCTTCGATTGTGCCGGTGTCGAGCAGGTAAAGGGAAAACGGCATGGTTGCTGTCTTGAGCGCAGTATCGATTTCTCTCACAGTGCTCTCTAGTCGTGATGTGACTGTTAGGGGCCATTTTTAAAGAATTGTATAGGATTCCAGAGAGAGAGAGCAGAAAACTGAATCTTTAAAACAGCAAGGTGCCGCTACTAACAGCCTGGTAAATGGCATTAAATAAAGTTCTTCTGTTGTAGAGTAGTCTGCATTGATGTTAAATCTACTATGATGTGCTAATCCTGTGTTAGGGTAGATGTTATATTTCGTTAATACAAATCCAGAGAAAGATCCTGAACAGGTTGCCTCACTTTTTCTTTTGGATTGTGTGATGCTTTGGACCATATATTCCCTGGTCAGAACTTTGCATTTTTATTTTTGATACACAGTTAATTGCCAAAAGTATATCTTGTCAAGTCAAGTATATTTATATAGCGCTTTTCACAATATAATTTTTATCAAAGCAGCTTCACAATTTCAATCAAATAACATAACAATGTTTGTTTCTTAGTGGAAAAAACATCCACGTTTGGTAGGGCTGATCAATCGTATTAATGCTTGGTTAATTAATTTGAATATCCCCAACTGAGCAAGCCAAAGGTAACAGTGGCAAGGAACCAAAAAAACTCCATCAAGTGACCTACTGGTGTCCAAAACTCCATCAGGTGACTTAATGGCGAGAAAAAAAAACTTGGGAGAACCCAGGCTCAGTCGGGGGCCAGTTTTCCTCTGGCGTTTATGAACTAGAGGCCTGATTTACAATAACTGTAATTTGATACAGAATTTTGTTTTATTTTATCACTTCGGGGTGGGTACGTGAACCGAAATCACAACGTTTTATCTGTTGAGTGGGAAAGGGATCCTCCATAGGGAGAGGCTTGTTGGCACTTCAGCACTGCATTGTCATCGGGTCCAGGCAAAGCTCCTAGTCAGATCTGGATACGACCTGGATCCGGCAGGCTGCGAGAAAACCTTGGGATAAACAAAGAGACTAAAATTAGCGTAGATGCCATTCTTCTTATGATATAACGACTACATCAGGATTTAAGGGAAGTGTTCCCAGTTCCGGCTGACCTAATCTATGCAGCCTAATATTGAATTATAGAAGTCTATAATGTGTTATGTGTATGCTAGGTCAAAGAGATGTGTTTTTAGTCTAGCTTTGAACTGACAGAGTGTGTCTGCTTCCCGGACAATGGTAGGAAGACTGTTCCAGAGTTTTGGTGGTAAATAGGAAAAAGATCTACCGCCAGCAGTCGATTTTAATATTCTAGGTATTATCAACTGGCCCGAATTTTGAGATCGCAATAGACGTGAAGAACTATAATGTGTTAAGAGCTCGCTCAAGTACTTCGGAGCTAAACCATTTAGTGCTTTTTAAGTAATCAACAATATTTTAAAATTTATACGATGTTTAATATGCAGCCAATGCAGTGTTGACAGAACCGGGCTAATATGGTCATATTTCCTTGTTCTAGTAAGAGCATTACAATAATCTAGTCTTGATGTCATGAAAGCATGAACTAATTGTTCCGCATTTGTTAATGAGAGCATATGTTGTAATTTAGATATTATTATAGTAATTTAGTAATTTTTAAGATGGAAAAATGCGGTTTTACAGATACTAGACACGTGACTTTCAAATGAAAGATTGGAATCAAAGAGCACACCCAGGTTCCTAACCGATGACGAAGACTTAACAGAGCAGCCATCAAGTGTTAGACAGTATTCTAGGTTATTACGTGTGGAAGTTTTTTGTCCAATAATTCGAAAATATCTGTTTTTTCAGAGTTTAGTAGTAGAAAATTACTAGTCATCCAAATTTTTATATCAGCTATGCATTCCGTTAATTTTGTGAATTGGTAAGTTTCGTTAGGTTTTGAAGAAATATAGAGCTGAGTATCATCGGCATAACAGTGAAAGCTAATTCCATGTTTCCTAATGATATCTCCTAATGGTAGCATGTACAGAGTGAACAGCAGCAGTCCTTGTACTGAGCCTTGTGGTACGCCAAACTGAACTTGTGATCGATAAGACATCTCTTCATTTACTGCTACAAACTGATAACGGTCAGATAAGTATGATTTAAACCATGCTAGTGCAATTCCACTAATGCCAACATAGTTTTGTAGTCTATTTAAAAGAATGTTGTGGTCAATTGTGTCAAATGAAGCACTAAGATCAAGTAACACTAATAGAGAGATACAACCACGATCGGATGATAAAAGTAAATCATTTTAACTCTAATGAGAGCTGTCTCAGTACTATGGTACGGTCTAAATCCTGACTGAAAATCCTCGCAGATATCATTTCTTTCAAGAAAGGAACACAGTTGTGAGGATATTTCTTTTTCTAATATTTTTGACAGAAAAGGCAGATTTGAGATCGGCCTGTAATTGACTAATTCTGACGGATCAAGTTGCGTTTTTTTAACATGCTGTCTTATCATAGCCAGCTTAAAGGTTTTTGGTACGTATCCTAGAGACAAAGACGAATTAATGATATTAAGAAGAGGATCTATGATCTCTGGAAGTATCTCTTTCAGTAGCTTAGTCGGTATAGGGTCTAAAATATAAGTTGTTTAGATGAATTAACGAGTTTGCAGAATTCTTCCTCTCCTATAGGAACAAATAAATAAAAATTTTCCTCAGGGAGACTACAATGCACTCCCTGATGCGATACTGTAGTAGACGGTTGCATAGTTATAATTTTGTCCCTGATATTATCAATCTTATAAGTGAAGAAGTTCATAAAGTCATTACTGTGTTGCTCGGAAACTTCTGTGCTTGAAGCTTTCTTTTTTGTTAGTTTAGCCACTGTTTCAAATAAGTATCTAGGATTATGTTTATTTTCTTCTAATAGGTTTGAAAAATAAGCAGATCTAGCAGCTTTTAAAGCCTCTCTGTAAGCAATCAAGCTTTCTTTCCATGAAATCCGAAATACCTCTAGTTTTGTTTTCTTCCAGTTGCGCTTTATTTTCTGGCTGCTCTCTTAAGGGCCTGAGTGTGCTCGTTGTACCACGGCGTTGGACTATTATCTTTAATCTTCTTTAAGCGCAACGGAGCAACTGCGTCTAAAGTGCTGGAAAAGAGAGAGCAATATCTGTTTCTGTTGCAATATCAAGTTCTTCTAAGCTATCCTGGATGCTGAGATGATGAAACTGATTAGGAAGATTATTGATAAAGCAATCTTTAGTGGCAGAAGTTATAGGTCTAACTTATTTTTAACACGGAGTCGGCTTTGCAGCCTTGGCTAAATGTAATTTACATGAGACTAGATAATGGTCTGAGATGTCATCGCTCTGCTGCAGAATTTCAACGGCATCAACATCTATTCCATGTGATAGTACTAGATCTAGAGTATGATTACGACAATGAGTTGGTCCTGACACGTGTTGTCTAACTCCAATTGAGTTTACAATGTCTTTAAGTGCCAATCCCAATGCATCTTTTTCATTATCTACATGTATATTAAAATCACCAACAATTAGTACTTTATCGGCAGCCAATACTAATTCTGATAGAAAGTCCGCAAATTCTTTGATAAAATCTTTATGGTGCCCTGGTGGCCTGTATACAGTAGCCAGCAGAATTCTCAAACGTGATATATCGTTTACACTTTATATTTTTACATTACGCACCAACACTTCAAAAGAAGTATATTTAAAAATAGATTTCTTAGTGGTTTTGAAAATATTACTATAAATTACAGCAACACCTCCCCCTTTGCGTTTTAGACGAGGTTCATGTTTACAACAGTAATCTTGTGGGGTTGACTCATTTAAAGTAATGTAATCGTTTGGTTTGGTCACATCTAGATTATAATCTGAAATCATAACATTAACTATGAGCGATTTTGAAGTAAGGGATCGAATATTCAGCGACCCAAGCTTTATCATTTGCTCATCTGTATTATATCTGTTTTTTATTTGTTGAACATCAATTACATTTTTTACCTGATGTGTTTTGGATTTCCAAATTCGGGGAACAGACACAGTCTCTATATGATGATATCTAGGTGAAAGAGGCTCTATGTGATGGTATTTATCTGACCTTGGTGACGTGAGGCCGCTAGCAGACGGTCGGTTTAGCCAGTCTGTCTGCTTCCTGACTTGAGCCCCAGATTGTCATGTTTTAGCTCTAAGACTATGAGCCAAATTACTAGAGAGAAGAGCAGCACCATCCCAGGAGGGATGAATACCATCTCTTTTCAACAGGTCAGGCCTGCCCCAAAAACTTTTCCAATTGTCTATGAATTCTATATTATTCAACGGACACCACTCAGACAACCAACCATTGAGTGAGGCCAATCTGCTAACTATCTCATCACTCCTAGGAAGGGGGCCAGAGCAAATTACAGTGCCTGACATCGTACTTGTGAGTTCACACACCTCTTTAATATTAATTTTGGTGATCTCTGACTGGTGGAGTCGAACATCATTAGTGCCAACATGAATAATGATCTAATATATGCATCTATATGCATCTAATTATATTTGATTTCAAAACCATTTATGTGGCTATGCTTGATTTTATGCACCTTTTAGTGGTAAACAACATAGCTGAAATACTTAGTATACAAGGTGTCTGCACAGATTTGGCTTTATATTTTGAGTCTTCATAGAGTTCAGAAACGTTTCTATCCGAGTTTTTTCAGTTCGATTGGTGAAACAACAAACTTCCTCAGTAAAAATTGTGAATTTGTGGCACTATAATATGTCTTAGTACACATGAGAGAGTAATAACTCCATGTTGGGGTCCACAGAGGAGAGAATATGATCATAACAAGATCATTATGCTCTCCCTAGCCAAAGGCACTTCATTTCTGATGACTTTTTATTTTTCATGTTTTATGCTTCATATAAATTGTTCAGCACTGTTTGGTGTAGAAATGATTAAGGCATCTGCTTTGCATCTTTAACATGTTACGATATTACATATTATGGGTTGGGTTTGCTTGTTTGTTGACTGACTGTGTGCACATCAGAAGCATGTTGGAGAATGAAACATTCAGTGATGATCATGCAAGCTGTGCATGTCTTTTAACTTCACACGGAGCTTTAAAGTTTGACAGAGCAAAAGAATGACTACTGTATTGGTTTCATCTTTCTAAGAGAATTAGGTTATGGATAGCTAGTCTCGCGTTTCCATAGCAGCCACTCTCAGTGCGTATCACATCTATTGAAAAACTGATGAGGTATTTGTGGTGCATTCCGAGGAAACTGCTGCATAAGTGAACTGCTGTTTGCAGGATCAAAGTTCATTAATATGAGTGTGATGTTTTGTTCACATGGCATCTTTACATAAAGTCCTATACGAAAGAACCACAAATGAGATCTCTTTGACGTCTTATTTGTTTCTCACAGACTGTAATGAGATCAAATGGAGAACAAATGGAGACTTTTGCCTTCAGATTTTTTTTCTTAGAAAAAGATTGGAGTAGTCTTATGTCGCCATTGAGTTTTAAAATAAGTCTCAAACTGTGCTCAAATTTGGCAAGATACCAAAGTCCTTTATGCTTTTTTACATTTTCAACTGTCTTTAGTGTATAATCTTGTTGTATGAGCATAAAAAAGGTCTGCAAAGTTACTAAGCATGAAGACCACCCTAAAGGGAGTTATTCTCTATAGCAATGTTTCTGAACTCCATGAAACGTCTCGATTGAGTTTTCTTCTGGGAACATAGACGTCACAATATTCCTCATTTAAATAATTCCTGCCATATATATGCTCAACAAAAGGCAAGGCCTGGTTGAGTTGCGTTAGTTTTTTTCTTCATCTTTTTTTCATAAGCTGAAACACGTTATTATGGGAAGGGGTGTGAGATTTCCGAAACAAGCTCAAAGTGGTTGACTAATCCCAACACACTGGTCGAGCCGACCAATCAGAGCACATTGCGCTTTACAGGAGGAAGGAGCTTATAGAGACAAGAGATATGTTCGACTTGAAGCGGCACTGCCCTGGTGAGAAAAGAAAAAAAAAATCTTAAAAAAAAAGTATACTTGCAGCCAGACTAATTATCAGTATACTTCAAGTGTGTTAATGATTAGTTAACTTGAAGTGTACCATTTTGAAACAACTCATTTTGTACTAAGTATATTTTAGTTGTATTAAAATTTTAGTAAGGCATAACTTTAAGTGTATTTACTGTACTTTTGTGTACTAAATTGAACCAACTTCAAGTATACTTTAAGTTTATGCCTGTGTAGGGACTAATTACATGTTTGATCAGTGATATTAAAGTGTACTTTATTGGTTTGTATTGGTATTTTTATATATTTTTTATTTGTAAAAAAATATTTTTGGCGTTTTCGCCTTTTATTAGGATAGGACAGTAGCTAGACAGGAAGTGAGGTGGGAGAGAGAGAGAGGAGGGACGGGATCAGGAAAGGTCCATGAGCCTGGACTCGAACTCGGGTCTCTCGTGGTGTGAAATATTTGAGTAAAAAGTATAGGCTCATTAATACCTTTGGCTTATTCCAAATACTATTGCATGCTTTGTCTTCAATAACAAATTTACATTATTAGACAAATAAAACAGCTTTACTTTGTACAAGATACTATTGTATACTATAATGTATTTTGAAAGTATACTTTCAATGCATTGTTACAATGATCATTTCCAGCTCACAGTTAAAATATACCTAACATATATTTTTAATAAAGTGCAAATAAATACACTTCAAGTATATTTTTCACAAATTTGTTTTTAGAAAATATACTAAAGTAGGCTACATTATAATTATTATAATTATTAATTATTTTAAAGTGTGTTAAAAGTTGTATTGTGAAAATAGGTAAAAGCATGATGCCAATATAGTACTATAAAGATAGTACATATTTTGTTAGTATGTTTGCAATGTACTATTGAGAAAGGGAATATTTTTCAAATACAATAAAGTATACTTTTTTTTTCACTAGGGTGCCAAAAACTTTATATACTGAAAGACAGTGCACTAGTATTACCACGAATGGTAAGAAATAACATACATCAATCGGTCTGGGCAGTGCCACTTCAAGTCAAACAGACTAAAGAACTAAACGCGTTACTGACAGACTGGGAAGAAAGGTGCTGCAACAATGTAAAATGTGTGAAAAATAATGTCTTTTTTTAACATTCAATCACGCCTCCTAAAATTAAATTTTAGAGATTTCAATATGAACATTTGATCAACAATGAATTTATTGTAAACCACTGAATAAATCCGTCAAATGTAATAGAAATAAGAAAAGGCTATATTTAAATGAACCATTATTGAGAACTTCTGGGCTGTGAAAGAGCAACCTTTGAGCAATGACATTTATTATTTTATTTTTATTTAATTCAATTTTATTTAACAATTATATCTAAATAACTTTGAAGGCCATATCAATAAAAATTTTAAAACGTATTTTCAAAATGAAAATTTTCATGATGGTTCATGATTATATTCTTTGAAGTACTGTGTAAACACCATAGTATATGATTATGATAATCATGCAGCACCATGGACTATATCAAAGTACTATGGTATTACCATCTGATAGCCTCACTGCGCAATAAATAGTACCGTCACATCTCTTCTGTGTAAAGTCTTGCAGTCTATGAAATACCCCTAACTCTGTGAAGATTGGCACCCTGTGTTGAAGCCTTTGGCACATCTACCCCATGAATACAAAACATCACTGACAGAAATGGGGGCTGGGCTGAAAACTTCCTCTCCGAAAGTGCTCGATGGGGGTCGTCACGCTAACTTTGTACCGCGGATGCGTCCCTTTGTCTCGCGACGAACAGGGGACGGGCCGCACTAATGGGCAGCACACTGATCCTGTCAAGCGCCATATCCAAAGCACATGAGTCCAGTGAGAACGCCTCATACACACGCATTCACATACATACATGCATGCACACGCAACAATCCCAGCGCCCTCCTGCTGAGTGTTGTGTGGACATGCACAAAAGCCCTTTCTCACAGGAATGACACCGTTCAGTCCTGCGCATATGGTGATGTGGACAAGAAAACAGATGGAGGAAATAGATTTTTTCTTTTTTTCTGTGTCCTTTTTTAAATGTGTGGATGAAACACCATTTGATTCTCAATCTGATACTTGTTTACAAAGGAGAGGCATCTGTTCTTTCACAGCTCAAGAACAGAGAAAATGCAAACTGTACACATTTCTAACTGTAAAAGTTGTCCTTGTCTGTGCAAAAGTCACCAACACAATTGTTGCTAAGACATTCAGAGTCTTTTCAGTGCATTGCTATGGTGTCAAGGTGTTGTGGTTGCTTATGGCACAAGTCAAATGAGTCCACCCAAGTCTCTACTGTGCGTAGGTATGACTCTGGTCCCACCTTCCATGTAATTGTATGGGAATTTTTCTAAAGATATAGAAGATATATATCGCAAGAACACGCTAAAGGGAACTCAATTAGTTACTCGTGCGCTGTGGGAAGTATTCTGTGCGCAAACACCCGAAGAGCGCATCCGAAATCTGCGTCTCAGTCAGCGCGTGAATACTGAATTGAACTCTTTCACGTTGTCTTGCAGTTAAAAAAATGTACATTTTGGCAAGTATCCTCGTAAACATAGTCAGTTATGTCTTAAGTGAACATAAACAGTTGAGAAGTGTGTCAGTATATTGGATCTGTGCATTATCTCTTAAAGTGACAGCAGCTTGATATATACCTTAATGTTTAACAACAAAAAGACAAAGAAAAATCACTCACTGCTCTTGACTGAATAACTTTTGTAACTTTAATTAAAGATTAATACATGTTAAATTTATACAGTGAAGACTATGCAGTGTTATTTTACATTTGGTTACTTTATTACATTTCTGTATTGAAAATTGTGAATTTTCACTCATTACTGGCTGTTTTTCTGCAAAAATAGTTTCATGGCCAGTAAAAAAATGCTGGTAAATTCACTGGTCAAAAGTCACTGGCCATTGGCAGGTGTGGCAAAACGGTACAACATACACATATATATATATATATATATATATATATATATATACATACACAGACATATATGACAATAATAAGAACACTACCGCACACTATTGACTTTACTCTTTTATTTTATTCAAAGCAATTTGATTTGAAATTGATTTATTGATTTATCTTGATATTTCTTTTTAGATGTTTTAATACAATACAATATATTTTTAATACTATTATTAGTTTCATTTTTTTATTATATATTTTTTCCAAATACTTCTACTACTAATAATTATAATATAATATCAATAGTATTTTTTGTTCATTGTTTGAATGAATTTTAGATATGGTCAAAAAGCAGATAACATTTTTTTTTTAAATGGTTCTGTACATTGGTTAACGGATACCCCCAAAAATCTCTGTCGGTTATAAACCTGCAAAATTTTTCAACCGTTTGATTGTCCACTAGGTGAACCCACTGAATGAATAGCACATCCCTCCCAAACTAGCCGCACTATTTTAGTTATCATTTATGTGTAGATTTATGCATCAGAAACTAGTTTAATGCTGAGGGGTTTGTTAAAATCCCTAACCCTAAATATTGAGCAAGCACCAGCAACTTCAAATCGACTGAAGAAATTGCCACAGATTGGATTTATAAAACTGGCAATTGAACAAAAAACATCTCCACTGATTCCAACTGCTACCCAGAACAACACTTCAGAAAAATGTCCTCTTTTAGGATCTCCAACACACAGCCGAGCCCTCTGAGATTTCTCTAAAGTGGAAATGCTGGAAAAGTCTATTACTGTAGGAGCACATCACAGTGTGAGATCACAGTGGGCTGCTTGTTTTCAAAAGACAATGTAGCAGTAATTGACACATCAGCTTTTGCCATATTGCCAGACGGCTGGAGTTTGTGCTGCATCATGTTTGTTTGTTTGTGCGTGTGTCTGCGGGAATACATGCACATGTATACGGATCCGCCGGCGGGACAGTGTATCGTCCTGTTCATGTACTCCTCCAGGGATGATTATTAATCCAATAATTAAACATTTATTGCCAACAGCACCTGCTCTCCCTTCTTTCGGTGACCCCTGGGGACTCAATCACACCATCACAGGAAGCCAGAGGATAGGAAGAGGAGAGGGAGGGGGTGAGGGAGGACGGAGAGCGAGACGGAGCGAGGGATAGAGGGAGGGGTGGGGGAAAAAGAGCAGCGATTCGGGAGGGTCATCAGATAGCCAGATTCTTTCACACCAGCGAGGTGTTATTGTGCAGTAGGACAAACGTGTGTGAAGTTATGTGACTCCAGAACAAAGGACAAAAGACAGGGACGAATTTTAACACGTTCCACAAGAGAAGAACAACAGAAGGATGAAAGAGGGGCGCCCCCCTTCATCGAGACGTCCCTCCGAGTGCTGACAACTAATGAGAAAAGTTTCCTCGTTTTGCCTGAATGGACTTTTATTGTCTTTTTCGTGATTGTTGCCAAAAGGACTGAATTAAGGAAACAAGACTGTGTTTCTTCCGTCCTGGTAGAGCGAGGAACTCGAATATCTACTCTCACTCCGAGAGCGAGAGGACTGTGAAACCCGTTACAGGAGAGAGAGAAGAGCACATTTTCGAGGACGAGGGGCAGCGTCCCTCCGCAGCTACAGCAGAGATGCTGCGCTACCTGATAAAGACGCTTCTACAGATGAATCTGTTCACCGATACCATCCGTGACGCCACCAACGGAACCGACCTGTTCTTCAACATCTCCTCCATCCCGTCCTTCAACTCGTCTCTGCTGGACTGGGCCAACTTCACTGGCCTCAATGGTGAGCTCCATCTGTCGAAAACCTTTCACTGTAGAATTAAGAGTCATGTTATGAAAACTAACTGTACGATAAGGCTGTGTACTTAATGAACAATTCTAAATTTGAAATATACATAAATAACATATTAAAAGCTGTGAGAATGTTATTTTATAAATATTATGTCAATGTTAAATATTATAAATATATATATATATATATTCATGCATTAAGTAATGATAAAATAAACTTTTTATCAAGACTAATACATGCTCTAAAAGTATTGTTAATTGTTAGATCACGTTAAATTCAACCTTATTGTAAAATAAAGTATTATTTATTTATTATTATTCTGAGATATAACTTTTGTTCTGAGATTGATGTATTATGTATCACTGCGCATCTGAGATCTTACGTTTCTCAGATCCTCTGAAAAAGTTTTTTTTAAATATATTGTACAGGTTAGAAATGTGTATCAAATGAGTGGATTTGTTCTTAGATGTAATCTGATGACTGTGAATCTTGCTTATGATATTTATTTGATATTAGAATTAACGTGTTAGCTAGTTGCTGAGATATATATGGAGCATTGAGCTACTTTTGGTGCACGTTTTATTTCAGTAGACTTACAGTATATTAAATCTGAAAGTTGCCAGGAAAAGTCAGTCAGAACTTGTGCTTGAAATGCTTCATTTGATTCACTGCATTTGTCTAAAGCTCTTTATTTTCTGAAGCACTCGGAGTCAAACACACTCAGTGTGGCTCAATATTGACGGGATGCTTAACTTAATTTTCGAATCAATTGAGCATAGATCCAGCTGAAGATCTGGCCAGAATATTAAATAAGCAGAATATTGAATCCCTCAAACTGTCCCGGGCAGCAGTGCCTAGATGATGTGATTTGCGAGGTCCTGTTGAAATGTGGTTATCTCTTCCAGAAGCCTTCCATGAATTCATGGTGAATGTGAATGGATGTATTTCCTCCGAGTGTGTGTCAGCTTGTCTTTAAGCAGTGTGTGTAATGGGAATCTCCCGCTGTGGTGGGTAATGACGGAGAGCTGAGTGAGTGTGTGTGTGTGTGTGTGTGTGTGTTAAGGTAATTGGGAGGAGGTTATTTTACCTTGATGCCTGTTTAATGAGCTTTCATGTATGTGGCAGTGTTCAGATCAATAACACATCCTTCCTAAACACACGCCTCCATTCATACTCGTCACACTCTGGCTTATTTCTCCATCTCTCCATCTCTCCATCTCTCGTTCTGTGCTGAAGCATCTCACTCTCAGATCATCTCTGTTCATCACGTCTCATTCTCATGCCTGAGACATCTCAGTTCTTTTGCTTTTCTTTTCTTTCCATCCGTCCATCCACCTTCTTTCCTTCATTCTTTCCTTTCCTAATTTTTCTTTCTTTCTTTCTTTCTTTCTTTCTTTCTTTCTTTCTTTCTTTCTTTCTTTCTTTCTTTCTTTCTTTCTTTCTTTTCCATCCATCCTTCTTTCTTT
Organism: Meda fulgida; assembly: GCA_030578275.1. Taxonomy (NCBI): domain Eukaryota; kingdom Metazoa; phylum Chordata; class Actinopteri; order Cypriniformes; family Leuciscidae; genus Meda; species Meda fulgida. Next base: position 15,042,589 of record CM060625.1, on the reverse strand, counting down.
TCTTCCATCCATTCTTTTCTTTTCCATCCATCCTTTTTTTTCTTCCATCCATCCATCCATCCATCCTTTCTTTCTTTCTTTCTTTCTTTCTTTCTTTCTTTCTTTCTTTCTTTTTTTTCCACCCATCCATCCTTCTTTCTTTTCTTCCATCCATTTTTTTCTTTTCCATCCATCCTTCTTTCTTTTCTTCCATCCATTCTTTTCTTCCATCCATCCATCCTTTTTTTCTTCTTTCTTTCTTTCTTTCTTTCTTTCTTTCTTTCTTTCTTTCTTTCTTTCTTTCTTTCTTTCTTTCTTTCTTTCTTTCTTTCCTTTCTTTCTTTCTTTCTTTCTTTCTTTTCTTCCACCCATCCATCCTTCTTTCTTTCTTCCATCCATTTTTTTCTTTTCCATCCACCCTTCTTTCTTTTCTTCCATCCATTCTTTTCTTCCATCCATCCATCCATCCTTTCTTTCTTTCTTTCTTTCTTTCTTTCTTTTCTTCCCTTCCACCCATCCATTCTTTCTTTCTTTCTTTCTTTCTTTCTTTCAGCCCTCTCTTCACATCCTGATGGTTAACTTAATGTGCTCTAGACTCCCTGCTCCGTTTCAGTGTAGTTTTATTCACCACTGCTTTCTGGAGACAGAGAGAGAAAGAAAGAGTAGTTTTTTTCAACAGATGGTCATGTAGGAGGTAAATTTGCTTTTGAAATGTACCTTTGAAAAGAAGCTTATCACAGCTTGCCTTATCTGATTTGGTGAGCAATGGTAATACTGAGACTGTAGCACCATTGAGACCCCACTCCCACTGCGCGTGTGTCTGTGTGAGTTAGTGTGTGTGAGAGAGAGGGAGTTTGGAAGCTACATGATCAAAACCAATACACCCCCTGTCCTTTTCCCCAAACACTGCCAACACAGCACTGATTTTAAGCACAAAACACACTTGAACACACACTGCTCTGGGCAGCACCTCTCCATCTGCTGACAGATATGAATTAGAATTTTACATCTTGCTGTGTGTGTATTTGGGCTCCTGTGTGTGCTTTGAGCCTACTGAGATCTTCCTGGATATTTTGTTATTGTGTAAATACATTTTGCACTGTATTCCTTAGCATTTTTAGTATTGATTTTGTGCTAGTATTATTTCTAAAATGAATAAAGAAGTTGATCTAATAGCTTCAGGAAGCGCTTTGTGTTTATGTGTGAGTATCTGGGTACTTGAGTGTGTGTGTGTGTGTGTGTGTGTGTGTGTGTGTGTGTGTGCTTACTTATGAGTAATTCAAGAGATGAGAGAGTATAAGACCTGATCCTGCATTTCATACCAGTGCTGATGACCAGTGAGTTTGTCCACTGCATTCACCAATACAATGTGCTGATTTCTATGAAATGAGTGCTCAGCCGGCTGCCAGCCCTCTAAACTAATCGAAGATGGGAGGGAAAATCAATAGCGCCTGATAACTAAGGCAGGAAGTAATGGTGAATTCACATAAATGGAGTCTATAAGATGTGGTAATGCATAGCTGACCGATGTGCCTGCATTTGTCTTGTTTTTTTTTGTAGAAGTCGGTATGATTTATGAATGTGGCATAAAAAGTTCATTTCTGTGAGCTTGTTTGATTGCAAAAGGCTCCTTTGTGTATTTTTTCATTCCGGCTCTAGTGGGAATGAAAGTCCAGACCCCTTTGATTCGGTTTTTGTCTCTGTTTTTCAGAATGGTAATTGACTTGACGCAAGAAAATGAAATTTTCGGTGACAATCCAGCCTGTCATGACAGCTTATTTCAGTGACTAATCTGACAATGAATATAAATTCATGAATCTACAATGAATAGTGACAGCAAATGAGTTTTGCCATGTGAGGAAGCGTATTGCACCTGAGGCCGCAGCTGCGAGCTTTCCAATGGATTCCTGTGCTTTCACATCAACGCTGCGTCCCATTGTGCGTTCAGTGTGTGAATGCGTCTAATATACACATTTTAATGAGGCTGCTCGGTTTCAATGTATGTCAGAGACAGTGACAGGCCGTCCTCTCGCTTTATAAATCTCAATTAGTTTACTGTGTGTTTAAGGCAGTATAATTTAGTAACGCAAATGGCAGGTTTGATTTGGTCAGCGCTTCCATACTGTGCTGTACTTTAGTATATACATCATTTTGCACTGGCGTTTAGTTCTATAAAGTGATTTCATGTAGTTTTTGCATCTATAAACAATGACGCAGCACAGAGAAGCTATATATTTTTCTCATTTTCCTTTCCTTTTTTTGTCATTATTAATCCATACCGCAGTAGGGGGCTGATCCCATGTTCTCTAATTGGCTGTGTTGTTGTCGGGGGTAACGGGGCCGTGTTCTAATCCCGCTGTGCTAATGTATGTGTTTGTGTGCTCAGAGAGGTCAAGTGGGCTCAGCCCTCCCTCCACTCACGGGTCTTTTACTCCCTCTGGGCTGACGCGAGGCATCTTTACCTCCTACATTTTTCATGGTTTGGTGCTTGTTCATCTTCATTCATGTCCAGATTTGTCAAGATTCTGCAATGTGAATTAATAACTAGGATAAAAGAAGAAAGAAGAAAAAAAGTTAAAGAATGCTTTTCAGACAAATCCTTCAAAAATGTACCATGGTATGTTCTACCAAAAGCAATACAAATCATGTTTTTTAATGCATGTTTTTTTAATGCAAATCCTTCAAAAAATACCACTGTAACCATAGTTCCTGTCAAAATACTGCATTAAAACGGTCATAACTTAATATTAGCTACTTTTGTGACCAAAAATTAAACTTAACTGTTTATCATGATAAATTTATGTAAAAGGTTATTTAAATCTTAACAAATCTTAAAATAGATAAAGATGGATAAGCACCAATTTACTGTGGTAAATTATCATAAGTAATAGCTCAGTTACAGTACTTAGTTACTCACTTGTGTGTGAATTACACTGGAGGAATGTTCTGAATTCAGAACCGTTGTAAATGCTTAACTTATTTGTTCATTAAAAGGCTGTTATTGAGTTTTGCATATAACTCAGATGCCAGTGAAATTGAACGAGTGGTTGTCTGTCTAGATAATCACGTGTTTATCAGATGCAATTAACAAGCTGTTGTTACATAGTAAATGTATGGCTTCATATATAAACAAATTTCTTTCGTCCGTAAGCTCAAAAATATATAAATGTTTAACAAGGAGAGGAGCTCGCACACATAATCGTTGAAATTATTTTTTAGAGGCCAAGTACAAAGGCTAAACTTTTTCAATTTACATCGTCATCAGTGCTGTAACAGATAACAGCACACCTGATTCTTTACCGTATTTCATCCAATAAAGTAAACTCCAAAATAATTTAAAAGTACATATACGTATATAAAAGTACATGTACATCAATAGCATAAAAAATCGTGTGTGCACTAACATTCACATAGATATATAAATATACCTGACTACATACAAAATTATGCAAAAATCATAAAAAAAAATTTCTTTTCAAAACATCAAAATGATAAATTCAACATTATCCAAAAACTGCAAAGTATCAAACATCATAAAAGTTATTGAGGTGTTTGTGAGGAATAAATCTAACAAAATATAAAAAGAAAACCAAAGAAAAATATCCCAAATATTACAAGAACATCACAAACAAAATTGAGAGACAGATGTACATTCATTCCATGGAGATATAAAGACTTGAAATAAAATATTCTAGAACAAGTTAATTGTCTGCTCAGAGGGGGAAACGTAGGACAGGAAAAATCTAGATGGATATTTTATTTGGAGTCTTTATATAAATACTTTTTTTTTTGTATACGAAATTTTCTACGATTATGTGTGTGAATTCCTCTCCTTGTTGAAGACATTGAATGATACAACATATTTGTGTTCCTTTTAGGTCTGTTGTACTACACTTCATCAGTTAATAAAATCTTAACCCTACCTCCTTAACTGTCAGATATTCAATATAAATGTAACAGCATGAACACACAGCCAGCTATGTTTATTCATAATATGACACAACCTGAAATGCAAATCAGCCCCACATCTGTGCCCATAGCAAAGGCTTCCACCATCATTAACACACTGATCATATGTGCACGCACACACACACACACACACACACACACACACACACACACACACACACACACACACACACACACACACACACACACACACACACACACACACACACACTTAGAGTTTTAAAGTGACAGAGGTTAATTCCTCAACCACCCATCATTAAATCTGACCTTTTCACTGCAGCCTGAGACTGTTCAGTTAGACAGGCTTGATATCATCAGAGGAAGATCATATCAGATATAGAGACTATCTATCTATCTATCTATCTATCTATCTATCTATCTATCTATCTATCTATCTATCTATCTATCTATCTATCTATCTATCTATCTATCTATCTATCTATCTATCTATCTATCTATCTATCATCTATCTAATCTTTCTTATCATTGATATTATAATTGTATCTACACTCCTCTTCTATCTAATCTATCTGTCTCTCCGCCTGTCTCTCACATTATTTCAAGAGATTTCTCTCCCCTACATCAGTCCTTCAGAGCATCAGGCTATGAATAACATTGTGAGGAGCGATGTGTCATGTAGCAGCAAATGACTGTCATTTCTGCTCCTGGGAGGACAGATGAGCTCCCTCAAGCTTAATCAGACACAAACTTATTCACTTTATATCCTCCACAACTCCTCCCTGTCGCTGACAAGCTAATCCAGGGTTTTAATAGCCCCTGCGGCTCCGGATGATATGCAGAGTTATGTACATATCAAAACGTGCATGGAAATCAGTTATCGGCTGCATCTGCATGAAGGTGACTAGCTGGAAAGGCGGGTTCTCCAAAGACCTGGCAACCTAACGGTGTTCACATGCATATGCAAACGACTTCAAAATGACCCTTCAGTAGTCTGAGGATTTTGAGAAGGGCATTGCAGTCACGGACTTGGAGAAGGTTTAGAGATAGATGTAGATAATCAAATAGCAATAATTAAGCACTACAGTGTATGTGTCATAGGTTAAATATCATTTTAATTAAATTCTAGCAATCCATTATTTATGACTGAAACTGGTAGAATCAGTTTTAAGAGAGAGATTACTCATATGTTTGTTTGTGTGTAAGAGCAAAATTATGTGACTCAAGTATGATTGATGACTGCAATGTTTTTTTTATATATTAACCTGTCAATCAACCTAGCATTGTAGCAAATAAGTATTTCTGTGTTTCTTTGATATTACACACTGTACGCTGATACCGTTGCATCGCCTCGAATGAAAATCCCTCAAAATGTATGAGTTCTTTCAATTACAGCACTGTATATTGAATCAATTTATTTGTGGCAGAGTAATTCAGCTGCAAGCGGAATTGAATATGGTGTCCTTCCTTGTTGTACGTCCTTTGGGGGAAACTCAAGTAGGCGTGAAGTCAATGAAAGTGTGGGGTTCACTGTGCTGATGACGGAGGGGTCAGGGAGAGGGGTTGTGACCCCAAACCCTCCTTCTCATCGTTACATAGAGCTGAGTTCATTTATTTCTCTCTGTCTGACATAAATCGATGACAGAACTCCATGCCGCCTGCATCCGAGTAGTCCGATCCGCAACCCAACACATCTGCCCCTCTGCTTTCTTATGCAAATGAGGGTGATCCCTCCAGCCATAATGGAGGGCTTCGTGTGTATACACACAGATGTGCATGAGTTCACTCGCACACACACACACACACACACACACACACACACACACACACACACACACGCGCACACACTCCCGTAAATTTGCATACATTATGCATATTAAAATCACATGCATTTATGCATAATCAAATCAAATCATTGTTTACAGAGATAAACGGGTGGACATATAGAATGACATCCATTTGCATGCACATTACAAATAGAGCAGTTTGTAAAAAGCAAACTTCTTTTTCCATTGTCTGCGCTACTGCAGACCGTAAGGACAGAAGCATCATGAATATTCATGCAGGCGCACTGATTTGCACAAGCGGTTTAACAAATTAGATGTTCTTTTTTGGAAGATTAGTAGAAATAATTTTACTGTGATGAGTAAATGGCATGCAAGATTAGATGAAAGCAATGAATGTTTGTCTCGACTTACTTGCTTTAAGTTTTTTTTTTTTTTTTTTTTACAGCTTTTTGCATGTTTACAGCACTGTTTTGAAAACATCGACAGTCAATTTGCAGAATGTGATTGTGTTTAAGCACCGAATTTTAAACATAATTTAAACAGTTTGAGAGCTTGAGAGTCTTTTCTTGAGAGCTTTTCTGAGTAGTACTACTGAACTAGAAAAAAAATATGCATGTATATATATATACATGCAAGTTCATCATGCACCATGATTTATGGCTGTGGATTTTTCATTATGTTATATTTGTCTTTGTCTGGATGTGATTGCAGTGGGTATTGATTGAACTTGTATCGCTAAGAGCCCACTGATTAGAGAGAGTGGACAGGTTGGATGAATCTTTCTCTCTGTGTATTGAGAGCCAAGGCCTGCAGTGAACCTCTTCCCAGCCAATCAATGAGTGTTTCACACTTAAACACTAATTAAGTCGTTAGAGGGCAGCAGTGTCAGTCCTGCTTGGGTGCTTGCGCACACCCACACACACACACACACACACACACACACACACACACACACACACACACACACACACACACACACACACACACACACACACACACACCCTCAAGGGAGTGTGTGTGTGTGTGTGTGTGTGGAGGGGTGGATGGAGGAGGGGGCATTAAGGCGATTTGCCAGCAAAAAAACTCTCCGTTATCAAATATGCACACTGACACGCACTGTGTTCTTAATATAATGTGTGTAAAGCTGTGCTGTGCGGTGCCATGCATTGCAACATATGCAGCTCTAATAAACTGACTCATAATCACTACTGCAGATCTGAGAAAACAGCGAGCGTAAACAATAACAGTAAACTAATCTTCACACACTGTGCTACTGAATAAATTACACATCGAGCTGTCACATAGCTAAATTTTAGAGTGTAGAGTGCATAGTTGAGAAATTAAATTTAGAGGATGCTGTTGCAATAGTACGGTGACAAAAACTGTTCATTTTAAAAATCCACAGCCATAAATCATAGCTCATGATGTCAGTTCATGTATCTGCAACATAATTAAATTAAAGTTTCAAATTGACATATAAAATAAAAAGTGCCTGTTTTTGTCGCTGTAACCATTCTTTGAAGTTTTTCACCATATTAATGATATTTTACGTCTTTTTGGCAGTTGCACTTATAGTCCTACTGTGTGACAAATTCATTTTTAATGTGAAAATATTACAGGTAGCCTCTCAATTAATATGAGGGTATAAAAACCGCATAAAGAATATTTTTGAAATAACGGCATGTCACATTGCAGGACGTTGCGGTCACTGTGTGCAATTTTATGTCAGACATTATTTGTGGATAAAAAATACATTCTAATATTAATTTTGACAAGTAACAATAGTTTATTGACTGTTACTTTTTCAGTCCATTATTGGTGGTACTTGTTAAGGAAAGCTTCTTAAAATTGCTCATACTTAACCTTAACCTCTAACCCTAAGTATTAAACTTTTGCTATGACTTGCACTATTTATGCTATGGACATTCTAGCAACCAGCTAGAACTCCCTAGCAACCACATAGCCCTAGCCACCACCCAGAACCCCCTTTAAACATTGTGAAATGCCCTAGTAAACATGTGGAACATGTTAGCAACATCATAGAAACCATAGGTGGTGTCCTAGCCACCACCACCAACTACCTAGCAACCATCAAGTGTAAGAAACCACTCAGCATACCTTAGCAACCATCTAGCAATGCCCTAGCAAACACCCATAATACCCACAACCTCCAAGCAACCTCCTAGCAATGCTCTAGCAAACACCCAGAGTACCCTAGCAACCTCCTAGCAATGCTGTCATAACCAGCTAGAACTTCTTGCAACCACATAGCGATGCCATGCAAAACTCCCTAGCAACCACCTTCGACACCCTACTAACCACCTAGCTGCAATGCCCTAGCAACCATCCAGAACATCCTACAACCTCCAAGCAACCACCTACTGTATCAATGCGCTGACAAGCACCCAGAATACCCTACCAACCTTCTAGCAACCACCCAGAACACTCTAATAAACATTGTGTAATGCCATAGTAACCACGTGGAACATGTTAACATCATCGAAATCACTTAACAATAACCTAGGCACCACCTACAACTCCCTAGCAACCATCAAGTGTAAGCAACTGATCAGAACACCTTAGCAACCATCTAGCAAGGCTCTAGTAATCATATAGAACACCCTAGCAACATCCTAGCAACCATGTAACAATGCCCTAGCAACCATCTTGAAGATTTTAGCAACCATTTTGCAATGCCCCAGTAACCACCTAGAGCACCCTAGCAACACCCTAGCAATGTCCTAGAAACCACCCAGAACAGCCTTTCAACCATGTACGTAGCAATGCCCTAGTAATCAATTACAACCTACTAATGTCCTATCAACCACCTAACAATGACCTAGCAACCACCCAGAACACCTTAGCAAATGCCTAGAAATGCCCTAGTAACCATGTAGAATACACTAACAATGACCTGCAACCATCCATAACACCTTAGCTACCACCTAGCAATTAGTTAGCAAGAACCTAGCCACAACCCAGAACTCCCTAGCATGTGCACACTTCTTTTTTTATTTTTATTTTTTATTTATTTTTAATGTGTAAAAATAAAAAAAATTAATGGGACTGTGGAAATGAAATTGTGGCTCAACAAAGACAGAATCAGTTTTTTCAGTGCTTTATCTTTAGGTTCTCAAAGGGTTTTGTTCACCCAAAAATAAAAATTCGTTTTCAAACCCGTAAGACTTTCGTTCATCTTCAGAAACAGAAACACAAATGAAGATCTTTTGATGAAATCTGAGAGCTTTCTGTCCCTCCATAGACAGCCATGCACATGAAACTTTGACGCTTCAAAAAGTTCATAAAAGTTCATAAAAAGATTTAAAAAATAATCCATATGAATTGAGTGATTTAGTCCAAATTTTCTGAAGAGAGACAATCGCTTTATATGATGAACAGTTTTAATTTAGGCTTTTATTCACAATTAACCATTGATCATGAACGTAAACAGAAGCTCAACCAAAGCTGATTGACGCGCGAGAACAAAACTCTTACTAAAGCTCAAACGTGCTGCGTAACACGAGAATGAACCTCATTGGTTCTCACAAGTCAAGCGAACATGCTTGAGCTTCCGTTTACCACAACTGATGTGTGAGTTGATGAATGTTCATCATATAAAGTGATCGAGTCTCTTCAGAAAATTTGGACTAAACCGCTCGATTCATATGGATTAGTTTTACTTACGATCTCTTTATGAACTTTTTGAAGTGTCAAAATGGTAGTTGCGTAGCTGTCTATGGAGGGACAAAAAGCTCTCAGATTTCATCAAAAAGAACTTAATTTGTGTTTCTGAAGATGAACGAAAGTCTTACGGGTTTGGAATGAAATGAGGGAGAGTAATTAATGACAGAATTTTAATTTTTGGGTATCCCTTTAAATTATTTAACATGCAATTAAACATTTGGTATTTTTATTATAACGGTCTGTATTCTGTAGTTGATTGTTAAAGGCAAGGGTGTGTGTTCACCTGGGGAAGATGAGACTGTTGCCGTACTGCTTGATTAGTATTCAGTCTCTGTTATACTGCAGAGAACCTGTAAGATCCTCAGCATGGAGGATTGTGGGAAATCATCCTCACTGTGTTGAATATCCTGACAGTGCTGGAGAGAAAGAGAGGCAGAGAGACAATAGCACACATAACCCAGAATGATGGCGTATAAATTAGGTACAGGGCAGAGGGAGCTTGAGTACCTGATTCAGAACAGAATCGATTCTGGTCAAAGCAGCTTGAACCACAACCAACAATTCAAGAGGAAGAACAAGAAGAGCAAAGCAAAATAAATCTTCGAGTGGGTAAAAAAGAGGGAGTGATGGCGTCAGAACACGCAGAGGCCTGGAGAGATGCCCTCTGTGTTCCAGCATCTGATCGAAATTTAATAAGTGTATTAGGATTGGCAGCTACACTCTCCGGCTGCCCTGGACATTAGCATAAAGCTATTTATTAGTCTGATTTCCCTGGCTGAGAGCGACCCGGCTCTGACTCGCACAAGGAGCACGCGTTGCCATAGCAGCGACTGAGCGGAGTGGCCAAGTGTTAGGAGAGGAACGTGCGAGAGAATCTCGACTAGTCATTTTGCCAGAGGAGGTCGAAAGTGGGGTGGAAGGGATTGAAACAAAAAGAAACGAGAAGGCAGGGAGGATTAAATGAAAGTAAGATTCAGGGAAAAGGTTGGATCCAACTTACTCCAGCTCTATCATCTCTGGGAGAGCTTCAGGGGATTATGCTCACCTGTAAAGGCCAGGGATATTGTGTTCTAGAGAGGTTTGGAGACACATATGGCATATATATTTAGGCCGTATTTACACTGCAGGTATTGATGCCCAATTCTGATTTGTTGACTATATCCGAATGTTTTGACAACCAGCTTATATCTTCTTTAAAAAGTGAGCCATATCCAATATCTACATTTACACTATACACTTGGTGAAACAACCCAAGACCTACTGTCCCGGAAAAGCTTAGGCTGAAAAGGAAGTAAAAAGACGTGATTTGCAATTGACGCAGACAAAATGATAATACAACCTTTTACTTTCTGTACCATCTTTAAAGGTCAGCAAAACTTTGGGTTGTGTCTTTGTGCTCCATTGCTCCATTGAAAAGAGTCATGTGATCGGGATTGGTAATATCCGATCTGTCTGCTTACATGGCAGACGCAAATGCACGTGTCCGATTCATATCAGATTTGTTTCCACATATGATTGAGGCCTGAAACCGATCTGAGAATATTGGAATCTATGCGCTTTTTCCCTGCTTAGATGTTTCTTGAAGGTTGTAATGGACTCAAGCAAATCGGGTTGTGGTTGGAAGCTCATTCCACAACGGAGGAACAGAAAAAACAAGGTTCTTGGAAAGTCTCTTGCACTTCATTGTTATGAAACCACCAGGTGATGCTCACCAACCGATTGTAAAGGACCACACTTTTAGGCCCTAAAGATCGCTTGAATGTTCCATGGAGAACATTAGTAGGATGTTTGTATAACAAGGAAAATGGAACGTTCTCATAACGTATTGAAAAACGTTCTTAAAACAATTGACAACTAGATCTTTCAATGAACTTTAGTTCTTTCACTGCTTTTACCTTAATTGGAACCTTGTAAAAATGCTCTTAAACATTGAAGAAACTTTATTTGTAAGAGTGTGTTTACTTTACAGTGGTCTTACAGGTTAAAAAAGGAGCAGCAGTGTTGTGGGTTTCTATGGTTCTGGGTATCGCAAAAATCTGAGGTTTGGATTTAAACGAATGAATCATTGTTGAAGATGGCTAATCTCTCATTCTCTTTCACCTGCACCTTTGAGAGTCCATATTAGCTTCCTGCTGTGGCCAATTACAGAGCTAATACCGGACCTGAAGGTTTCAGTCCCAGCAGGCCACTGAATGAAGGTTTCAGGTGTGTGTGTGATTTCAGGGGAGTGTGTGTCACCACTGATGACTGTGTGAACCAAAGTGCTGCTCCTCTCCTCTTCTTTTCCCATGTGTAGATTGAAGAATAAGATCTGGTCTGATTCCCTCTCACACATCTGTAATGAGATTCGACGGCTCAAAGCTCATCATTATTCCACTCTTAAAGTGTATAAGGTGAGCTCATTCTCTCTCGCCCTTCCTCCCTCCAACTCTCCCTCTTTGTCCCACTCGCTTTCTTCAGGTCATTTTCAGCCACACTTAATTTAATGTGATTATACTCCAGCTCAACTCAGCACAATCTCAATGTGTTTAATGAAATAAGTTGAGGAACACTCAGCAAAATTGTATAATTTTTGTGTCTGCTTTTTCACTGTCAGGTAGTTTACGAGCAATTCAGAAATTTCCAGTGTGCAAAAATGTGCGCTATTCTCTGGCAGGTCCGTTCACATTTATCATTGCTCAGCTACATTTTTGGGAAGAAATCCAGTCATTCCAATAGGAATCCACATGATCGGGAGTTTCGTGTGAGTGCAAAAAATGTCCCTGCACAAAGTAAGCTTGTGTTAAAATTGGTCACATTAATTCCACGTTGACCAACAAACAGCTACTTGGTTTCAAAGTCAATTGAGTGTGAGCTGTGCTTCATACATCGCTTCGCTTTTGACAATGACCACGTTAACACAGCAACAGAATTTAGTTGTCAGTCCTGTGTAGGCTACGTTCACACTGTCAATTTATGGGATTGACAACCGCATTTACTTACAGGTGTGAGTCTTGAAATGACCCGTTCACACAGCGACTCTCGAATTCTGTCTGTATGAATGTGCAACAAGAGTCAAGCCCGTATTCTCTAACCTGTAACCTCAGCGACAGTGACCAAAGTAATATTAAAGATACCGACATCCATAAAACGAAAAAGTTCAATTACATGACATTAGTTCAATTGAGCCGCGAGTTCAGACCCGTCATTTTTCAGGACTCCACTGGAGCTGCTCCTGGCAGTTTTGCGTTCAACACGCAACTCAATTACTCCGCTCTCCACCCAGATATAAAAGATACTGTCAGTTAATGAAGATTTGATGGATGAACTCTTTGCTCAAATGGACTCTTTTCATATCAAAAGCGATAAGACTTCTCAGTTTTATGGACGTCGCCATCTCTGATATTGCTTTGGTCATCGCTGAGGTTGCTGTTAAAAGAGTACGGGCTTGACTCCCGTTGCACGTTCAGAAAGTATTCGAGACGCTACTGAAAGTTTCTGTGTAAATGGGAATTTTTTGTTTTGTTTTTTGGGTGTTTTTTTTTTTTTTTACAGTGGACCTTTTTTGCCTTTAACATTTAGCTGAAATTTCGCTAATGTGACCACACCTTAACTTCTAAATAAATTTCAAAAGAAAGGTCTCATTTTCTATACCATCTATCATATCATGCCTTTGAGGCATTTAGATTCGCAGATTGAATTTAAACGGATTCAGTGACTTGCAAAATGGGTTTTCAGGCATTGATGTGTTGTGTGTAGGTATTTAGCATAACTAGCAAAGTATGATTTAAATATTTACTAAGGAACTTAGCTACTTGATAACTCAATTAGCATTTTTGAAAAATGCAAAAATGTTTGGCTGAGTTGTAAACAGTATAATTGGGTTCTGGAGCTTTTTATTCACTTAGCATAATTTCATCTTATTACTGGCTCAAAACACATTTGCTTCAATAAAAATGAGAAGTTCAAAGGCTAATCAAACCCAGTCAACCTAGCAAATTAAACAACAGGACCTTTCATTTGTCACAGAAACAGGCCCTGAGGTAGACTAGCACTGCTCTTTGATGATGAGCCTGAGTTCGAGGCTTTGTTCAGTTTTGAAGCGGTGAGAACACAGTGGGTATGGCAGTCGACTAGCATCAGTGTGCCTAACTAAAGTTCTAAAATCTACTTCAACATCTAAAACACATTGACACACAACCCAGCTGGAGGTCTGCAATGTTAAGCCCACCATGACAGGCGGTTTTGAGCACAGGTTGCATTTGGATTCAGACTGGCTGTGAGGAGCTGGCTTTTTGAGACACTGTGTTTATTAAAGGTCAGCGGCTATTGATTTGAGTGAACAACTCATGATGGCAAGATGAAACTGTTGAGGGGGCAAGGAACAGATGCACATGTCTTTTGTCTCTTTCATTTGTCACACCACACACCAAACATACAGCACACTACCTCAGTAAATGACAGTTCAGTAAATCTCATATTGGGTTCTTTGATGACTCAGAATGAAGGTACTTGTTGTCAAGATCTATTTGGATCTTCCACACAATGGAAAATATCCTAAGTGGTCACAACTGATAGATAAAGTTGACAAAGTAGTTTGAGGAGCAGTAAATCTGATCTTTTTGGGGAAAACATGTGGCCAAATTAGACTCAAGGGAACTCATTTGTGTCAGTTCTGATAGTGGGCCTTTGTTGCATACATTTTCTTCTCCACATAATCTGTGCTTTTTTCTCTTTCACAAAGCATCCTTGCTGTCAATGTCCTTTCGACCACAAGGGGGCAGAATTGATGAAATGAACATTAATAAACCCTTTTCTCAGACTGTGATGATCCTTTCCGGAACAATTAACATCATAAATATAATAACGTGGTGTTGTTGTGGTAGTGGCAGTAATAAATAATAATTTGTTATTTATTAATTAAATTCTATTAGCATTCATTAACATTCATAACACTATACTATTCATGTTTGAAATTTGAGATCTGAGGTTTCTAATACAGCTAGAGAGTGATCAGTCCTTCTCTATTTTACTCTTATGGAAATTGAGCAATGGTTGAGTTTTTATATATATATATATATATATATATATATATATATATATATATATATATATATATATATATATATATACTGAAAAAGAGTATGTATGTGTGTGTGTGTGTGTATATATATATATATATATATATATATATATATATATACTGTAAGATATCTAGTTTTTTTATACTAGCAACTTGTTGTTTTATATACTTCTTTTACATTTCTAATTATATTGTCTAAATTTCAGTTTTCACTTGAAAAAGATCTAATACGCTAGTACAGTCCTTCTAGATCGCATAGACTATGTATGTATATGTGTGTGTATATATATATATATATATATATATATATATATAAACATGTTAAATTGTTTGTGCATAACCCAGTTAATATTCATTAGCTGAGCCTTTGCCATTCTCTGTAAAAAAAGAAAGAAAAAGATGATCAATAAGTTCATCTACTCATGAAAATAAATTAAGCAATTTTCTGCACTTTTAAAATTAGTTAAGAAAATTAATCATGTTTTTGTAAGTTAAACAAGATTCAACTCATTTTTTAAGTCAGTTTAATGCAATCTAAATTGTAATGACTTAAACATCCAAGTTGATTGTACTTAAAAATTTAAGGGAGCGACTTTTTTCCACAGTATTCTGTGATATCACAACCCTCCTCCACCGCTTTTTAAAACAAACCAAAGGCCATGTTTTTGACATTTAGTGGATGAAATTTAGCTTGTTGCACCATGTGCTGTATTGGGTCCTTTTTCTATAAATATTTACTTGATAGCATGAGACTGACATGCACTCTATAGGATAAGGTCAACTGGGCAATTAACATTTCACCATTTTAAATGTATTCTGGGATGGCAGTGGATTTCATTCACATTCCTTTTGTGTATAAAGAATGAGACAATCTGAGGAGACAGCTTTGGTATAAAAGCTCTGCTTCGCCATGCGCATTGGGGTTTAGGGTTAATATTAAATATTAAGATACTGTTTAATTCAACATATGATTTAGTCATGATTCAGCGTCAGCCTAGTAATATCATACTGTATGTCCCGCTGTGTGACAGACCGTGGAGAGACGGCTTCTTAAGGGTGCATCAATAAACTCTGTTATAATTACATCAGGGGGTTCAGAGCGACTTCTAAATGTTATTCTTTAAAAAGGTGAGGGGGTTTGAATTCTTAGCTATAAGGTACTGTATGCGTGCATTTACAGCATTTAACACTCAAGTCAGTTTAGAGGGAAACGGGAGAGATGGAGTGGAGATGTGTGCTCTCTTTTCTCTAAGCTTCACCCTAAACATCATCCAACACACTTTGCATTTAAAAGACCCACATTGTAGCCTGTACTTGAAAGAAAATGTCAGGGTCTGAGTTCGTCTCAGATAGCCGCGCATCAAAGCGACCGATGGCTGCGTGACATTTCAGGGATCTCGTTGTTGCCCAGCAATGCTGTGGCGGGCAGACACAGACAGAGCCGGGGCAGGGGTACGGGTATTAACCCCCAGATAGCCTGATGTACTTTGACCCAGTGAGAGATTTAGTCTGGATGCAGGCTGTTAAATTACAGCACATGTGTGACGCTGGGATTTTGTTTCTGGCATTGTTGTTCAAAATATGGATCTTAGAAATGCCAGAGTTTAACCTTATTAGTGTCACACACACACACACACACCACACACACACACACACACACACACACACACACACACACACACACACACACACACACACACACACACACACACACACACACACACACACACACACACACACACACAGAGAGAGAGAGAGAGAGAGAGATCATTTGTGTTGAATTGACCATGAGAAGATGACGCCCTCTTGTGGCCAAGTGACAAAAGTATCTGTGTGAGAAATGTTAGTGCTTGTAGTACGTCAAGACGAACACATGAGGGCGACTGGCAACAACTTAAACAAGTCAGTTAAATGGAAATTATTAAATGCTAAACTAGCGCATTGCACAGTTACAGTAAAGTGTGCATAATAAGCATTCTTTAAAATGTTTTATGGTGAAATTACAAGATAATTGGCAAATACGATCACATAGAAATGTTGTTGAGTATAATTATTCAAATACATCAAATAAATAGCATATACTACTATATAATAATACATTTACCAATAAAGTGTCCTTCATTTTATTACTGCTCATAGACAATATCCATGTACAAAATATCCCTCTTTATGCAGACAGATGCTCATAGGAATTCCCAAGAGATTAATTAATTTCACATTCAGCCTTCATTATGAAGACTGCTTCCAACACAAAGCCCCAAAGAACCATTGGAGGGGAAAAAAAGAGAAAAAAGCAATTTGCCCACATGGCCATCAGATGGCAACGTATTCACACAGCTAGCAACATGTCTTGGGGTGTTGGCAATTTTTATTCGACTATTTATTTATTTCATTTGCGTATCTTTAGAAAAGATTTAGTGAAATTTTAAGTTTAAAGAAATAGTTCACCAAAAAAATCTGTCATTTTATCACCCTCTAGTTGTTCCAAACCTGTATACATTTCTTTCTTCTGCTGAATTTAGTTCAATTCACATTTATTTATATAACGCTTTTCACAATACACATCGTTTCAAAGCAACTTTACAGAAAATGCATGGAGTCCACATTACAATTTAGAGTGATCTGTTATCAGCGGTAACTGTCTATGTTATTTATTTCAGAAATGTACATATACAAATTCACAGTTAGCTAAAAAATTATTTAAAAAGTGTAATAATTTAAGGTAAAAGAAGATATTTTGAAGAATGTCGGTATTACCAAACAGCTGATAGATTGACTTTCTTATGGGGGAAACATACTATTAAAGTCAATGGGGTCCATCAACTGTTATGTTACTGAGATTCTTCAAAAAAAACTTTTTTTTTGTTGTTGTGTTCAGCAGAAAGAAATTCATACAGGTTTGGAACAACTTGAGGAAATGATGACAGAATTGTCATTTTTGGGTGAACTATCCCTTTAAGATCTGCTGTGTAAACATCTTAAAATTTATGAACAGTTCTATAGCATTATAATTCTCACACACTAACTAACTGCCTATAGTAAGTAAGTAAGAAAGTAAAAAAGAAAGAATTTGTCATAATGTGTAGGAAGTTGTTTTCTCCATCACTCAAGTGTGTTTCCTGCAGCTGACCAGTAGAGTGCAGCACAACTTTATGTTCGACATAATGGAACATAATTAGGAACAGCTTCCAAATGGTTTAGCCTTAATATACTATAAACATAAATATTGATTTTTAAAGACATTTATTGCTTCTACCTGTCAATTAAAAGAAAAAGAATACATGTCGATTAAACACACATGCATTAAACATGCCAATACAACCCAATCCATAATTCATTCAAAATGTGTGAATTGATAGTTATTCATACATTATTTGATTTGGTATTTCCTTTGCCCACCACTATGCAATTGCATTCATTAAATGGCTGAGTCATGATGGTGGTATTTGTAAAGTGATTGTTTTATTCATTTAACACAATGTTACTGGCAGTTACTCACCAGAGTGGCAACCAAGATGAATCATCATCATGTTCATCCAATTTACTCAAAGTCTATATTTAGAGTCCAATTTGAGCTTTGCGGCTGGTTTCGCTCTATTCTGTGCACAGCCATCTTTATGAGTGTTTAAAGAATATGTACATTTATTAAAATCCTCACACGCTCATGCAGACACTGACAGAGAACTCTCTTCAACCTCAGAGCATGACATTTCAGTGCAACCAATTGCATTCAAAAATGTGCCATTCATAGAATATCTGAAAGAACTCCATTTCTTTTCACCGAGACTGAATAGTCCATTTACTTGATGTTAGATTTTTGTCCTTGGGTTGACCACAATGCCTGTCGAAATAAAATGTTTTATATTGCCAACTAACTTACAGTCCATACAAAGTTTTAGACCGTTCCTAAATGTCTCAAATTTCATACTGTAGTATAATTGACGAATTATTTTGAGCAAAAAAGCTGTCACATAGGAAGGAACAGACGGAGCACACTGAACCCAAAAGGTGCCAGTCACTCTGCCATTATAAATTCTGATGGATGTGATTTTTGGGGTTTTGTTCCTCTCAGGAGGCGGATCTGTGAATGTGTGTGTTGATTGACAGGCGAGGAGGCGGGTTCTGGCCTGATCTCCAGTGTCAGCCCCGCCTCTTTTCTTGAGATCCGCCCATAATTGGTTTCTAACAATAAATACTGTCCTACACTGAAAAAAAAAATTGGTGTAGGATCTACTTTAAAACTATTTTCAATCATAAATTGCTAGTGAATTTCACAAATAATTTCAAAGAAATTGCAAGTAACAATGAATTAAACGACATTTTTAATTCTTCATTTCATTTCTTTAAAATACATTTTTAATTTTGAAATTTTAAATTTACAGTGACTGAATTAAAATGTGACAAACGTGAAATATCTGTAAAATATACTCCAATAATCCTTCAAATCATTTTTTTTACGGTGTAAACAAACAAAAACACGCATACTTATCTGCATGTCCAACCCCTCCTTTTTCTGTCAGCAGCCAAACGGTGATTGATCGGTGTGCATGTGCATATTTAAACGTGTCGTTTTAAGCATATGTATGTTTTTGTTGTCGCTGTGCACTCATGCGCATGATTGCAGAGTGCTGCATGAGACAAACTAGTGTTATTTTGTGTTGACGCAGTCTCTAAATGCCTGTCTGCGTCTTATTCTCATGTCAAGCCTCCTGTCTCTGACCGCTGACCTGCCTGTCTTCGGCTGTCATAGGAGAGTGAGTCTCAGATGTGAATTTCAGGCATACGTGAGAGGCACTTAAAGGAATACAAACCATCATCGTCATCCACACACAGGGCGACCTCGGCCGCATTGCACAGGAAAGGCAGTCTAGACGCTGAAAAGTGATATGGCAAATGGGAATAATGTGTGGAGGAGGGATGAATTAACATGACCTTCCTCATATTCATAAAGCTAAATGTACTGCATAATGGAGACGCAAGCAGTGGTGTCGAGCATAAATCATGTGATGATCTTTCTATATTCTTCTAGTCTTTGCAATATAGATTTATATGGAATTCATTAGCATTTCATTGTCGGTTTGTTTCTAAAGCTATTTATCTTTAATATAGCTCTATTTGTAATGAGTCTCCAATTTTCCAAATGCGGCATTATTGTGGTGTTTCTTTTTCTTTTCCTCATTGGATATTATTGATTTTTCTCCTACTGCTATTGATCTTGGGATCAGGTTTCCCCTGTGCCGTGGAATATGTGTGTGCGCGTGTGTTTGTTTGATGAAGAAAGAGGGAAGGGTCTATAGACTATGAGATGTATAGGTTTTAGCAGTTCTGCTTTTGCCTGTCTAAATATTTTCTACATTTTGATTTGTTATTATTACAAATAGTCTGCAAATTAATGATTTTTTAAGGAATGCTCGTAAAGTATAATTCAAGGTACTTTTGTTTAAAAAACAAAAGCTCATGGATTTTGCGAAAGAACATTGTTTTGGTTGTGCTTCGGCTCTGCATGGCTGTGCGGATGAATATGGGCTCATAAAACAAAAGTGATATAACCAGTTTAAATGGAAAGGATCGCAATCTAACTAGCTGAAGATGTTACTCACTGTAAAAAAAGTTGCTGCCTTAAACATCCATGTTGATTGTACTTAGAAATTTAAGTAATTTCAACTTAAATGACATTAAACTGACTTAAAAAAAATATTGTATAACGTATTAAAAATAGCTGGAAATTGCTTAACTTATTTGAATTAGTTAAAGCATTGTAAAAACAAATTGTCATAACTTATTGTAATAGTGTATACCTATTAATAATCACGGTACTTCCTTGAAAATAAATTCTACAGCGCTACAACAACCATAATAACCCTTCTAAATATAAAATGCCCTAATAGGAATGTTATCTGTTCAATAACATACCTGTTGAATAAAAAAGGCCATCTATTTTTGCAACATTTCAAATACCTCAGTTCTCGCCATCTCCGAAAAGCCAAGCCAATGTTGATTCTTGTTTTATTACGAGCTTTGTCGCGTTCTATTTTTTGCCAGCAGACTCTCCCCCGTTCTGCGTTTTTTAAAACAGGCGATTCCCCCGGAGGTTTAAGAATTAGCATGTCCATGTCAACCTTTCTCACTCATTGTGACAACTAACCTATGGCACTTCCACTCTATACATCAAAATAACTGGAGCAACTTTTCTTTATTTATGGATATGACGAGACACGCACGGGCGAGAGACATATGTAAACAATTTACAAGCAAAAACCATCCCATCAGGTCTAAAATATATAATAAACACTTATAATAGGCTTACCACAGTGAATCAGGGTAAGACACATTTTGGAAGAAGTATTGATGATGCATTGATTCATTATATCAATTTTGTTAAAGATTATGCATTGGCACAACATCTACAGTAATATTTACACTTGTCTATTATAAAGTCTATATTACACTTGCAATTTTTAAATGTATTTAAAAAAAATATTTAATACAAATTCACAGCTGAATGGCTGTCAATAAAGGTTCATTTGTTTGTAAAGTGAATAAATACTGAAATTATAAATTATACAATTTAATGAAGAGGATTAATATATTGAATAGTGTTCAGCTGGTCATATTTATATGTTGCACAGCTGTTCCAGTAGTTTAATTTTATTAATGTATTTTTTTAGATGTGTTTTCTCATCCATCTAAAATGAATTCAGTTAGAAATTTCATGCATTTATTATTATGAACGTTATGTATGTAAACAATTTCTGACCATTACTTCAAAGCCAGCTTGTGGTTAAAATAAAATAATTAACATATTTGTTATTATTCTTTTTTGTTGTTGTTATTATTTTTTATTTAATTTCTATTATACCCTTTTTATAAAGTCTTGATTTAGTTTTGGGGTCTACTTGAATAGGTTTTCATGTCTGAAAGTAAAAAAAAAAACATTATTTTTTACATATTGTACATCGTTGCAGCACCTCTCTTCCCAGTCTGTCAGTAACGCTCCTTTTAGTTCCTGTGACTGTCTTATGAAGCCCCTCCTTATGAAAGCACAATGTGCCTGATTGGTTTGTTGGACCAGTGGGTTTTGATTTCAGCTTCGAACAGCTTCGAACATGTTTCGGAAATGTTACGCTTTTACCATAACCGTGAGTTTCAACACACTAACGCAATTGTAATTATTTAAATGAGGAAAATTATGATGTGTGCGTTTTCGGAAGAAAACTCAAGGCTACAATCGAGGTATGTCAGGGAGTTCAGAAACTGTGTTCTCTAATGTAGAGAATATAACTCCCTTTGGAGCAAACCTTTTTCATGCTCAAACAGTAACATTACACACTAAAGACAGTTGTAGAATGTAAAAAAGCATAGGACCCCTTTAAAATGTTAATATTATAAAATAAAATAAACAAAAAAATTCTCTGTAAACAAAATTTGACTGTGTATTTGTCAATAAAATGAGTAGTATTTGATTGGTCATATGATCTCAAAATGGCTGCCTCCATGAGGGTACCTGCTCCATGTAAAGTACAACAGCTTTTATTAAGCCAATGAAATGACTGGATTCTTTATCTCACGTAAGAGTACATCATTTTAAACATAAGTATTCAGGAGGATTCATGTGTAAAACTTTTTTAATCAGGCAAACATGTTTGAGTGCACCTAATTGAAATGATTGCTAGCAATTTCACAGAGATTTCAAACCCATTCAGATGTACTTTTCTGTTCTGTCTAACCTATTTCCTGTTCCTGGCGCCTTGTTTTGTGAGCTCTATTCAGTAAATGTCTGTCATTTGTAGTGCACACAATTTCTTCACTGGTACATAACACACACACACACACACACACACACACACACACACACACACACACACACACACACACACACACACACACACACACACACACACACACACACACTCACTCACTCACTCACACTCAGTGTAGCTCAGATGTGGTCATGCAGTCTAAAGGTATTAAATTATTCCAGCCTAGCAGCCGAACGGAACTGCATGGGGAGATGACAGCGCAATACATACATATAAAAAGCTGAAATGCGTTTTGGCAAAACAGCGAGAGATGATGACAGTACCCTGAATAGCTACCGATGGTTGTTATATGTAAAATATTTCAATATTCATTGTTATATTCAGATGAAGCCCTTTTTTTACAGTCGGAATAAAACTTCCAGAAGTCTGAACTACAGCAGGGTTTGTTTAACACTGTGCACAGCTGGCGTTCCCTTATAAAACTGATGTTTTTCCTGCTCAGAGATCATGGTCTTTTAAAAGCTTTAGTGAGTTGTTGGACAGAGGCTTAAAGACTTTTGCCCTCTGTAATGCACCACTGAGCAAAGAGCACTACGCAGAAGATCCATTCTGCAGGCTTGCTCATTTCAGCATCTGTTGCCATCATGCATGTCCAAGACCGATCATTGCTCGATACAGTCTGATATATGTAGCAGTGTGTTCTTGCTTGAGTATGTGAGAGTGATATAGTATGTGTGGCTGATATACAGTAGATTGATGTACTGTTATGTATGTTATTGGCTGTAATATTGTGTGATGAACGTCTAGAGCAAATCAAAATGATTCCTACTTGGACTTACTGATGCTGAGGGATATTTTTAAATTTTTTAAAAGAGAACATGTACTTTTTAAGTTCACTGGTTGATGCCTGATTTCTACCTGTGGAATGTTGCACAGCTGTTCCAGGACTTCAGTTTTATATATTTTCCAATCTATAGATTTCATTTATAGATTTTCGATATTGTGCATTTATGAATCTATATGAATATAGAATTTATATAAAACAGCTGACCTGTTCTCCATAAGAAAAACAGCCCTCGGCATAAATGGGTCCAAGTAGATACAGTATGTTTATTTGTTTTAAATATATAGAGCGAGAGAGAGAGACACTGTGTGTATATTTTTTTCTTATTTTGTTCACAAATATCTTTTTTATATAAGTCTAAGTAATATAAGTCACAAATAACTTTTTTTGTGTCATATATTAAAGTAACATTGTGGTCTCAGGCTTACTAATTTTAAAACATCTTTTGTTTCTAACCATATGAATATATAGCATATTGTATATTATCATTATGTGATAAAAAAGAAAGACAAACATACTCTCAAATAACGCATGCAAAATCCATTTTTTCTGTGCTAATGTATTTCTATGGAAAAAGAAGTAGTAAACCAAAAAAGGTAGTCTAGTCTCAAGCTTAAATGTTTTTGGTCGATGGTTAGTTTTTAGTCTTTTCTTCTCATAATTCACTGCTTCCAGTGTAGACACTGTGTAAGATATGAGTTTCAGGTCACGTGTAGAGTCTCTGCAATGAACTGCTGGAATTACATTATGTTCTTTGCAGCGTTTATGTATGAATGCGTGTGTGTGTGCGTTTGAGTGGCGGTGTATTCACTCACAGGCCACTGAAAAGCTCCTAATGCAATTTCACACTGAATCTGGCTAATGTAATTAGCAGCTCTCAGTTTTTCCTAATGAATGTAATGACCCAAATGGACAAACGGATTAAACTCAACTTCAGCGTTTGCAGCAACGAGAACAAGATGCCATTATGCCGTCTGCAATGGAGTTTGTGTGAAAAGATTAAGACAGAATTCCTACAAATGAATGCATTCCTTAGCAAACCGACGTGGACATTCCGCAACTGAGATATGATACTAGCTTGTTATCCGTGTGGGGGATTCGTGTCTGAGCAGAGACCCGATGATGTTTCCTGGCTCCCGTTCAGACTTAATGAGTTTGACAGGTGTTGCGCTGAACTGGAAGCAGGAAGGAGAGTCCTGGGTGGTTGCTGGCCTTCAGGCTCCATTTTCAGCACCTGCGGAGAAGATCTCAGATCAGTCTCTGGGGCATTCGCTTTCAACGTGACTCCCATCCTACAGGAAGCTGGAGCCAACTCCGTAATCATCCTCAAAACAGGCCAAACGTGACAGGATTCTCTGTCCGAGCTCCTTAAAAGGCTTGCTGGAAAAGTCCAAGGAGGAAGAGATGGTTGTGACATCCTGTAGTGGTTTGTTTGTATTTGCTTGAGCCTTGTAGAAGATAAATGACATCATATCCTGTTTACAGGTCTCTCTCGTTTTGTTTTGTTTTTTGTTCTCTCCCTTTCCTCAGATACTATCTCCGGAATCTCCCATGTGAAGCACCGGCCTGTGATGGATCCACAAGTCCAAGAAAATTAAAGTGTTTCTTGGTCATTTCAAAAATGGAATGAGGTCCTTGAGAAGTATTACATTCTGTAATATATTGTGTCCCGCTATAGAGGGGTGTATAGGACCCCTGATATAAATCAATACAGAAAACAGCAGCGTGGGGGTCGCTGAAATATTAAACAAGCGATTTAAAACATTGGCTGAAGCCTATTTGGAAAATAATCCATTAAGGTTACTCTCCGCAGTTGTCTGCGAAATTGAATTCGGGTAGCGAGTGGTTTGAGGACTCATTTGCGATGAAATTGAGAAGGGGTTTAATCAATAAGACATACTGTATGTGGAATGCGAAACATAAACAGGGCTGGAAGAAAAGGCGCAGGGTGAGATTGAGGGATAAGCACGCCGATGATTGCTAACTCCCTTTCTCACACCCACGCACCCATAAATTCCTGAAGAACACCTCAGAATTGCCTTCCTGCCAGCGAAAGTGTGAGTTTGAGAAATGCAATGCTCAAAATTCCTTAATTTAGGGAGGCATTATAAGGGAATTGCCCTTAATGCTAATCTTGAAGCTAACCTCTATCCTTTTCCCAAGAGCCCAGCTCACACCACCATACATTTCCAACTCACACACGGTTCCTGGATCAGTTTGCTTCAGATTGAATTCTATTCATAGTCACATTAAGTCTCTGAGGACAGCCAGAAGGATTTACGCTATTCTGTTTGTGAATTACGTCTCCCCTTACTCGACATAAAACCCACGTATTTGAGTTTTCTAATCATTTAAGTTTAACATTGACAATTGAGTTTTTTTTACAGCAATTGCTCAATAGCATATTCCAATGCGACTTTAAGCTTCCATTTCTGAATCTTCTGAATCGTAGCCTTTGGAAATGAGAGGTAATGTGCTAGTGAAACAGAATGTCTGAGAGAGAGAGAGAGAGAGAGAGAGAGAGAGAGAGAGAGAGAGAGAGAGAGAGAGAGAGAGAGAGACCTGATGTTCAATGTGCTAGTGAAAGAGAATGTCTGAGAGAGAGAGAGAGAGAGAGAGAGAGAGAGAGAGAGAGAGAGAGAGAGAGACCTGATGTTCAATGTGCTAGTGAAAGAGAATGTCTGAGAGAGAGAGAGAGAGAGAGAGAGAGAGAGAGAAACCTGATGTTCAAGCACTTTGAAAAGAGTATGAAATAATACAATAGGGTGTCACATCATACCACCCCAGATCCTGCGTTTTCCAAAGTGTAGCAGACATCCATATCAAGCGAATCCACATCACTTCCAACAAACTCCTCAGGTAGAAATCGATTTCCTCAGATTGAACTTTGGTCTGGAATGTTCCTGTGGTTTGGACGCTGCAGAGAGACAAAGAGAGAGAGAGAGAGAGAGAGGGAGTCGAAATAGAAGAACAAAACTCTCTCTGGCACTCTAAGACCATTGGCAAGTTGAAGACCTCCAACTCTCGATTGCTAGAACTTCATGCATTGCTTTGCAGTCATGCCTGTGGCTTATTCTGGACCCATGTTGTGTGTCTCTGCATCCTTTCGATTCCCTCTTTCTTTTCCCACTGGTTTAGTGTGTACTAGTACTAGCTGTAGCCTCAGTCTAGGATCAATTCTGATTTCGGAATGCATAGAATTCTCTCTTGCGCTCCTCTGGAGATCATCGTGTATCAGATTGCTGTAGGATATGCCAGTGCTGACCTCTGACCATTTAATGTCAACGTGAATTACCGCAATTCATTTTACTTCCATATTGTGACATATTTCTTGGTAAATATTGAATGAGGAAAAAATGCAGGTTGGAACTTGATTTCATCCATTGAGAATGGATTGAAGGAAAGATGTTTTTGTCACTTAACTTAATATTGATGTTTAATACATAGGTAATTCCAGTTATTGGACTGCATTCATTTTGCTTCTAAAAGACTGTGAAAGTCATTTAAATAATTTAAATAATTTTTGTAAGTCATTAAAAATATCTCATCATTTGTTAATTAATTTGAAATGAAATCTCGTACAAGATATTTGACATTTAGTGTGATTTGTGAAACCCAGACCAATTGAGTTTTTGTTGAGATTCCTGTTGCTATAGAGAAAAGATTATTTCATGCCATTTTGTGGCTCAATCGTTTTGAGAAATTCTTTGAATGACTACTGAATAATGCCTTTGTGGGTTGTTTAATGAGCGAAGCCGAACATAGCGGTTCATCTCAATTACTAACGCCTTCCGCTTCTATGACAGAGCAAACCGATTCATCAGCTTGCTTTATGTGAGCTAATTGCTCAAGCAGTGGTTGATAATAGAGATTGATTCTGGACATTTCCACATCACTACTTCATTTCTGTACCGAAATCAGCTTTCTTTTCCTCTTCTAAACCAAATCAATCAGCTTTCTGTCTTTCTCATACACTTTCACTGTTCCCCTCATGGAGGGACTTAGCGGGCCTGTTTGACTGAGCTCAGATCTTCTGCATTAATTAAGACACAGAATATCATCAGGTACTGCAAGGTCACCTCTGACTTTTAGAAGGACTATCTATCTCTCTATTATCTATCTATCTCTCTGTCTGTCTGTCCATCCATCCATCCACCTATCCAATTGAATACATACTGTATATGGATGGATGGACCAACGAACCAACGTAATAGTAATACTGATCATTCTAGTCAATGTAAGCTTTTTCTTGTGTGCTTTTTGTTTTTCTATGCATTTTCTTTTTTGCATAAAATAGAACCTGTAGCTGTTTTTTTTGCCAAATAATTTTATCAGATAAATTCCTTAACCAAGTTAAGTATTTTGTTCTGCCCACATAAAATTGAAAAAAATATAGAAATTATTTCCCTCATATTTTGATAGAACTTGCATCCCCACTGGACATACCTTTTGGACACTACTGTCGTGTGTGTGTGTATGTGTGTTTGGTTCAGGTATACCCTGCATTATAGGGACAAAATGTCAAATATGCCATTATCCAAAATCCTTGTCCTTCTGGGGATATTGTTTTGGTCCCGGTGAGGAAAACAGCTTATAAATTATACATACAAGTGATGTTTTTTGAAAATGTTAAAGTGCAGAAAGTTTTCTATGCTGGTTAGGATTAGGGGATATAATATACAGTTTGTACAATATGGAAATCATTATGTCTATGGAAAGTCCCCATAAAACATGGAAATTACGTGTGTAAATTAATTAAGATTTTATTATTTTAAGAAAATTGATTAAAATGATTTTTTTGGGTAATTAATCAGGTATGTAGATATTTGATGAATATATCATTGAATTTGACTAATGTATACAAATATTAATTCAAAATATATCTATATTAAATATATTAAAATGAGCCAAATTCCGGTTTCAGACTTTCCCTCAAAATCAGCGGGAAAAAATGTGTCCAGAATCCGTCTGGTTCTAGCTATATGTACAGTATCTGGTCATGTTAGCATGCTCCAGCAGTGTGAATGCAGACATTTCTGTCCCCTATAGAGTAGAGCAAGCATGCCTCTGTATGTGTGTGTGTGTGTGTGTGTTTGTGTACGGCACGCACTGCAGGGAACTGTGTGGTCAAGCTGCGAGAAAGCTCTCTGCATGCTTATCATCTGTTGCTTATCTCTCTGCATGCTACTGAATGGCTCTGACCTACAGGTGAGCCATACAGGCACCTCACGCTGGGCTAATAAATTACAGGGGCCTTGAGAGACTTCTAGAAGCAGAGAGAGAGGAGGTGGAGGTGTGGAGGAGAGGTGTGAGGGTTAAAGTCTTTGTACCTGCCGTTCCTGGAGCGCAGAGGGGGGTGGTCATTTCTCTCACTTCCTCTGCTGACAGCTAATCAGCATCCGTAAATTAGGATGTATCCTCTCCGCTCCTGCATGGTTGCTATATTATTATTAGCGAGGAGCGGTTGGACAAAAGACAACAACCTTGGCAGTGCCACAAGGCACCCTTAGCCCTGAGCTGCATCCTTGATTTAGTCGAAGGCAAGTGTGGTCCTTTTGATTCCTGGAAGCCATTGCAGATAACAAAGAACCATAAAACATTGTTAATGTGCAGCATTGACAGTGTGATTCTGCCACTACCTCCTACATAATAGAAGCTGAGCAATCTGTATGTTAGTTGTTTCCTGTCAGAGCATGCTAGTTCTATAAAAAAAAAAAAAGCGCAAGATGTAGAGTTATCGTATCAACGAAATTGACTGAAATTACTACATTTTAAGGAATATTGCATAAACTGACTAAAACAAAAACAGTTAAAATTTGCAACACTGGCAAGGTAGAAATTATATTTATTGTGCCCATCTTTAAGATATTTTTACATACACATATATTGCAAAATAATAACATCCATTTTATTTACTTAAAAAAATCTTTCATTAGTGTTCTTTTAAAATAGAATCCTCCCTCCTAGAACACCATCTCTTTGTTGTCTCACCATAAAACCGAATGGGACTGTAAAAGGGTTAGTGCAGACAAAACAAGCAAATGTACCCAACAAGTGTGGTCCTCCAGGGGGAAAGATAGACAGATGTTGCAGTTAAGAATCACCATTAGGCATTGGAGGAGAGCTTGGCTGAATTGACTAAAATGACCTCTTGGAGCTTGCGGTATCTTTGTGCGAGAGCTTGTATTTCTGTACGAGTGTCATTTGTGTGCGTGCACACTAGGTATGTTGGAAAATCGAATGGACATGCTGGGCAGTTTTATATTTCTTTCTTTCCTTTTTACCTCCAGACAAACTCAGGGTGTTCTTTTGCCACTGGTGAAACAAAATGGAGATGAAATTATGCAGATTAGGTGTGTAATTCGTAAGGTGTCTGTCTATCTGTATATCTATCTGTATATCTATCTGTATATCTATCTATCTATCTATCTATCTATCTATCTATCTATCTATCTATCTATCTATCTATCTATCTATCTATCTATCTATCTATCTATCTCTCTATCTCTCTATCTATCTATCTATCTATCTATCTATCTATCTATCTATCTATCTATCTATCTATCTATCTATCTCATTCAGTGATTAAAATAAGAACAAATATACTAAATACAAGCAATTACAAAAACTACAAAAGAATAAAGACACAATTAAAATAGACCTACCGGAAAAACTTCAAGCGCTACATAAGAAATGCTACATACATTGTATAAAAAAAACATTGTGGGGTCTTCACTGTGTAAATTAAATATACATTTGGTCTAATTAATGTTAAAAAAAAATTGATTTAGTCAAGAGCAGTGAGTGAATTTCTCTATTTTGTTGTTTGATTAACATGGATGACAGACAGCAGGAATATTAGGCTGCTGTCACTTTAAGAGCTTCAATATTCTGTTACACATGCGTTTTCTTTCTCAAATGTTTACGTTCACTTAAGGCATAACTGACTGTTGTGATAAATGATGTTTACTAGGATACTTACTAAGACAGGCATTTTGACACAAGTGTGTGTATTTAACCTTTCAAGGCCAATAAAGCTGCAAAAATAACTCAATACACGTGCCAGTGGCTTCATGTGTGAGTGTCTCTCAGACTGCGCTCAGAAACAGTCTTTCAGACAGCGCACGCATAGCGAAATGAGTTCTGTTTCGCTGCCTATTGCACTTTAATGGTTTAAAATAGCTTGTTTTTAAACCACAATGCTTAAAAGCCCATGCAAACATTAAGCTTTTGTGACCACCCTATAAAAACCCATTCAGACTTTGTGACAGAAATTGTAATATTGTGCAAATTAAATAATTGTCTTTTACTGTTCTGAAGCTTTTTTTTCTATTCACTATTATATAAAGGTTAGATGTATAAAGCAAAAATAAGCTGGAAAATAATTTCCAGGTAAAATCAAATTTATTTCAATGTTTCTTTTTTTTACAATAACTTTTTTGTGTTTTTACAAAAACACACTTTTTTTTCCTCAAGGTTTTCTCCTAGAACTCTCTAAACCCTAGTTTGAAAGCTTCTGAGATAGATAATATAACTGGAAAATCTCTGGCTCTTTTTGAGGGTCTATCCCTGTAGCAGTTGCAACAGACAATGTCTACACAAAGCACAAGGTGAAGACATTACAGATGTACCTGCAGGGGCACAGGCATGTTGTATTGTGTGTGTGTGTGTGTGTGTGTGTGTGTGAGAGAGAGAGAGCTCCTGACATGTCGATCTCTCCGGCTATGAAGCCCTTGAGTCTCTCAAACCCTTGCCCAGCAGTGAGACTTGGACCCCTGCTCTCCTCTGCTCTTTTCTTTCCTCATCTCATTCGCCTCCCCTTCTATGGGCCAGTCAGAGGTGAATCCAGTCAAGTTGAAAGAATGAAAAATTTTCCTCGTTGCCCGGTCATCTTTATCAGCAGCAAGTAGAGCAGAGTGTGTGTGTGTTTGTGTGTGTATACACCGCTCACGCTGTGGCCTGACGCCTCTGACCACTCAGCAAACACAGAGCACTTGTAGACATTACTTTAGTGATGATGACAAACAGGGCATGTTTGTGTGCGTATGTAAGGGTCATCATCTGGAACTCAGTGAGAGCATGTAGATGAAATATAACATGCTGAGTTTTCCGAGTGGAAATCGCTGTAATGGTGTGTGTCCATTAGTTGGACGCTGCGTGTTACAGCTCTCGGTGCCTGCAGTACCACTCCTGCTGGGCCAGACCCATCACATTTGGCCTAAATATTACATTTCAGACTCCATTCATCTATGTACTTCATATCCATGCTCCTAAACAAATTACGGATACATTTCCTTTCTTGTGTAGCTCTGAAAACCGCAAACGTTTAAATGAAATAAACGTGTTTGAATTGGATGTGTGGATGAGTTAACATTCAGAGATACATTTCTGATTGCTAACGAGATGCTCGACAGTCATTCCTTTCATCCTCGCCGCGGAGTGAATTTAGCTAGATTAGTTTGACGTGAGTGCTGCAATTTGCGAGGAATATGATGTCTATGGATCCAAGGCAGATGAGTCCAATTAACCCGATCTAATCAACTTGTTACATCTGGGTATGGAAATGCAGACTGTTGTCGCTGGGTGGGCTGTCATCCTAAAGGTCGCTTTTGACATAACTGTAGCATGTTTGCAGTGAGCGGGTTTACTGCTCCCTTCGGCGCTTATGGTAGTTCATTTCACTCGTGTGAGGTTATAATTTGCCAGTGTGTCAAATGTGACTCTACCAGCAGTTATATTCAGATGCTCAAATTGATGTGCAAAAGCTAAAGTTAATTCAACTCGGGAGTCAAGTATGACAAGACATGAGTGGAAAGATCTCAACACAAATTAATTCAAACTAAGATGCAAATATAAGGGAAGAAGGTATATTTATATAAAGCTACATTTATTTCCATCAAGAGGTGCATCAATTTTTGGGCAAGATCTTGTATTGACAATGCAAGAGTCCAGCACTCTGTAAAGTCTCCTCCAACACACCCCCCGAAGACTTTCAATGAATTTTAAAGGTCTGATTGCGGAGGTGCCAATTAATGTGAAAATGATTCTTCGCGAGCATCCCAACCATTCTTTCACAATTTGAGCCTGAGAAATCTAGACATTGTCATTCTGGAATATGGCCATGATGTGTCTTCCTACATGATTGTTTAAGAAATTAAAAGCTACACACTCCATCAATTATGGTTTGAAGAACTGTTTGCAAACATATAACATGCTAGAAACATAATCATCACTGCAATATTGATGCAGTCATAGACTCTTAATCATTTGCCTATTTAAATCCAAACAGCACTTTTTTTTGGGCCTGGCGGCGGATGTATATTAGATCCTAAATGGGATTTTTATTTATTTAATTTTTATTTAAGTTGTATTGCCTGAGAAAACCTCTACATTCCCTCCTATATGCAACTTTTAAATATGCACAAGACCTCACAAACTTTGATTGTTCTTCCACAACCAAATGTTTTCAAACAAGTTCATTTTTACTACAATACAACTCCTACAGTTTCAAATAAGTTGGTGATAGAGGTCTTTCTTCATGCACATTTCGTGCTGGCCGCTCTATCCAATCTCTTATTCTTCTCTCCCTGGAAATAGATTCTGTCCCGAGGAGTGGCGAGAGGAGGAAACCCATAAAGACTGAAATATTAATTCTCTCTATGCCCATGACCTTGTGCGGTCGCCTGCGCCGCATTTTATTGTGGGAAATGGGGAGATAGTGAAAGCAATAGATGTTGAAGAGTTTTCCCCTTGTCCCACGATAAATGAAATGTGTGACTCTTTGACACCTCAGTTCTGAGGCTTCAAGATGCAATATTGAAGAAAGAGAAGGCTTGCGGATATTTTAGAAGAAATCAACATGAAGGCTCTTCCTCCTTTTATTTAACTCGATAGCTTTGGATGGAGTCCCATGTGGTGCATCTGTAAGTGTTTGTGTATGCGAGAGCATGTGTGTCACATTCACCCTGTAAAGGACAGATGTGATCAATAGAGATTATTAATGTTTCATGAGGGTTGCCACATGTATGCGCGCGTGTAGTACTTGGGTTCTCGAGGCGCTGCAAATCCACAGGTTCACTGCCTTTTGTTGAACCCTTGTCCATCATTTCTCTCTTCCTCGCATTGTCTTCCTCTCTCCCTTCCCCCTCTATCTCCCTCTCTCATATCCCCCTGTCAGAATTGCATCTCTCCCCCTCCCCCTCTTTTTTC
Organism: Meda fulgida; assembly: GCA_030578275.1. Taxonomy (NCBI): domain Eukaryota; kingdom Metazoa; phylum Chordata; class Actinopteri; order Cypriniformes; family Leuciscidae; genus Meda; species Meda fulgida. Next base: position 15,009,337 of record CM060625.1, on the reverse strand, counting down.
TCCTCTATTTTACCTCTAGTTGTGTACTGAAAGATGAACTCCAGCCGTTTGGAGACATCATAAGGTCACCCGCAATTTAAGACACAAAATCCATATGAGCAAGTGATGTAAGCCGCGAGCCCCTCTATCTCTCCAAAGTACATCAGCTGTTTGTTCTCATTCTGTTTATACAATGCCGCTACAAGGTAAACATTCGACTGCAATACACTGTCCCTCTACAGCGCTGTGCAAAACTGCATTCAATTATAGTCTGAGTTGTGTTTTTCTAGTTTTATAGAGTTCTTTTATGGATTATAGTCTATGTTTGAAGTTATTCTAGTGTACTCTTATACAAGTAGACTGGGGCTATATGTAACACTGTTTTGCTCCAAGTAAAAGAATTTAGGAAAGTATTTTTTGTATAATATTTTATTTTATTGTATATAAGTATATTATTGAAAACAGACTTCATTGCACACACGCTGACCTTTTGCTATTGGGGCATGTTTTCACATTATATGGGGCAAGTTGTCAGTAAAACTTGTAATGAAAGAGTATATTGTATTTTTATTTACATTTAAATGTTAAAATAATTAAGACATACAAAACTATTGATGACACAGCAAAATATAATAAATATAGAATATCAGACCTTTTTTGTATAATTTTATCAGTTTTTAACATGTGACAGTTAAAATTTTCAGTTAAAATCGACCTTAATTCCAGTAAAGAGTGAGTCTAGCCAGCTAGTGTGGTTTACATTGTATTTGGCCAACAGCTATTCCAAAAATAATATTATATTGGATTTTTTGAGGACTGAATTTACAAAACATAATCTAGTTTATTTAATTTAATTTAGTTTAAAATGGTCATACAAAACCACTGCAAGAGAAAACACAATTTTTCAAATTTCTTGACCTTGTAGTAATATAGCCCGTAGGATGTGACAACCAGTGTTATTTTAGTTTTATTTATATACTGTACTAGTATTTATCCATATTTTGGGATAAATTATATCCATATTTTATTAACTTTCATTTTTTTCCGTTTTAATTTTAATAATTAATTTGAATTAATTTTAGAAGTTTTGTTTATAGTATTTAGTAGTTATTTTTATTTTAGTTTTAGTAGTTCAGCTTAAAGGAAGGGGCGGTAGTTTTCGTAGAGGCTAGCAATAGCGTAGCGTTGGGTCAGAGTCGAGTCCAAGTCCTTAACAATCGAGTCCGAGTCGAGTCCGGCCGAGTCCACGAAGATTTAAATGATTTGAAATTGACCTTTCACAAAGACCCGCTCCTCTTAGTTACTGTTGCTACATCCGACAAGCCATTCCGCTCTCACTCCACGTTCTCACACAGTGAAAAATATATTGTGGAGCAAAGAGGACACTGACAATGCGCCAACATACAGGACAGAGCAGCCTACTTTTGGTATGAAATAAAGTCTCATCTTTCAAATTTTATAATTATTATGAAATTCAAACAATAAATAATGTTTTGTGGTGCTTTAATGTGTAGGCCTCAGTTCAAAGCAGCACATGAACTGATAATCTCTTCTAGTTATAGCACGAATTAAACATGAATGAAAATCAGAACTGCAAAAAGAAATCAATACACACCATTTTTCAAGTTCAAGTCCACTGACATTAATCTACTAACTGGTTTGGTGTGTTTGTCGGACGAAAATGGCGGGTATCTGCATTATGATTGGTCAGAAATGCCTGTCAATCAAATTCTGGCGAAAGGTCTCAACACTGAGCTCTTAAATTAATATTTTAAACCTTACAAAATAATTGCAATGTATAGTCACAGTCATACGTTTTCCTATTGTAGATCTTTCAGAATCTGCAAGATAATGCTCAAGAATGCAACACGATGCATTAAGAGCCAGGGGTAAACTTTTGAGCAAGATGATGGTGATGTTTACATTTTTCTTATTTTGTTTTACATGCTAATATCTTTTTTAGCCTCTGAAGGGCAGGACTAAATTAATTAATGGATTTTTAAACAAAATAAGAATAATTTACACCAATTTACATCCAGTTCAAAAGTTTACACCCCCTGACTCCTAACGGATGCTTCCTTCTTGAGCATCACTAAATGTTTGCAGGGTTTGTAATAGTTGTGTATGAGTCCCTCAGTTGTCACCAGTGCGAAAAGATGGATCTCACAATCATAGTCACTGCTAGTAGGGAGTCAAATATCCAGAAGATGCTGGAAAAACAAAGAATGTGCAGGAGCTGGAGGATTTTTCCTCATGAACAACCATTACAAAACAAACAAACAAAAAAAAAAACAGTTGTGGATCATTCAGGTAATGACACAATATTAAAATCAAGTAATTTGTCTTGTATTTTGTCTTGTGGACTAGGCTATTACACGTTATGTGAAAAAGCTTTTTTAGTGCAGTACTAAATAGAAAGCCATCACTTATTTACCGCGTTGTGCACTCTCCCTAAAACTCTCGTCATCAACACTGAAGTTGTCCGCACTGCACAGTGAATCTCTCATTTATATCGCATCTAGACTTTGTTGTTTTTTATTGCGAAAGGATAAAGCTCATGCTGATTCTGAACATACAATTTGAGTGAATTCTCCGCATGTTGACTCTAAAACGCCTCTGATTTGCCACTGTGTTCATGCGCTTAATATACACGTCTGTAATTGGCTACAATGCTCAACGCGGAAACAACACAAGTAGTTTCGTTTTTGAATATTATTATACAGTGCTCGGACTCGACCGGACTCAGACATTTTTACGAGTCTAAAATGTCAGAGTCCGTGTCAAGTTCAAATACAAATTCATCCGAGTGCGTGATAAGTCCGAGTTCATTCAAAATTGGACTCGAGTCCGAGTTCGAGTACCCCAACTCTAGCAAGCTAGCATTGAAAGCATAAGATCGCAACCCTTCCTTCAAAGCATCTTCAAAACCACGCTTCCTCCAAAACACATGAACGCGTACAGCAGGGAGCAAACAAAAGTGTTAAACTACCTCGTGTCTCAAAGCACATAACAACGCGAGCAAAGTGTGCGGGGGGATGGAAATACATATGCTGACAGGCTGGTATAGGACATCCTATTGTAGCCTTCGGAACGAGGTCTATGATTGGACGAACATTTTAACTTTCAACCAGCATAACACATTTTTTTTTTGTTGAAGCAAATTACCTACCTTGCCTTTAAACTTATTCAGTTAGACAAAGGCATTATTTCTAATTTTCAAGTTTCAGTTTTTTAAAGTTAAAGTTTTTCATCATATACGTCTAAGTCATCTATATTAAAATATTAGTTTTTCATCTAATATTTTATTTTAATTTATTTCAGCCTTGTTTTAATTACCAAAAAACAATTGTAATAGTTTTAATTTTAGTTAACAATAACAGCACTGATTACAGCTAGCCTCCCCTCTATGCATTCAATATTTTCAGTCTTCATCTTGTGGGAAATGGAACAAAAATAGGCCTATTGACAATTCATCTTGTAGTTAAGGGTAATTACCATTTTTTTATCCAATCAAATACTTTTAATAAAGTAAATGCCCCATCCCACTATTACCACCTTCAACATACTATCAATAGCAAGCTAATCATGCTCCCTAGAAACTTAAAGCCTATTTTCTATTAAAAAGGGGGCGCGCCCTTCAAAATGTCTTAGCTAAACTTTCTGTTTCAGTAGGAAATTTCCAAAACTCTTGTCAAGCCATTTCATATGGTAAAAGCCTAGCTTGATCTAAACTGCGCATCTTTATGCTGACAGAACTGAAACATTCAATTTCATTCCACACAGCCTTTTCTTTGTTTACTTCTAGGTGTTAGCAACACATCCCTCGATAGCATAGTAGTTAGCCTTGTGGTAGTTCAGCAGCAGTAAGCAAACTGTCTGTTGCATTTTCATATAGTTTTTGTTTGTTTACAAGGCAGTGTTTTTAGGATATTGCTAACTTTGACAGCTAACTTTAGTCTTCATATTTTCTTTCTCATCTCAACTGTAGTTAGCCGGTTTCAGGCCTGTTTCAGACGGTTAGCTGTGATGGCAGGCGGTGTGGCAGTGTGCCTGGAGAGGGCTGCTCGGGGGAGGAAGCCGCTCTCTGATGTTTACTTTTGCTTTTTGCGGCTTGCATTAGGTTTGTTTAGCATTGCAGGATGGTTGAAAGTGGGGCAGCGTGGTTTGATGAGGCACAGCACATCAAATTAGCATCAGGAGCAATCAGTGATCAGGAGAGACAGTGCTGATGCGTTGGTGTGTGTGTGTTGGGGTGAAACGCAAACACACACATACATACTTGTGCTTACATTAATGGGTTTGACAGGTCTTAGCCTACACACACCAGACTTTCACACTGTAAATACCCTAATATTAATGTTTTGAAACCATTGTGACAGTGAAAATATCATGAGCAGTTTTCATATTCATAATTTTGCAATACATTAGTCTTGTTTATTAACTGATTTATGTATTATTTTATATACTTTAATATATTTTGTTGGCTATTTAATATGTTGTGACATCTAGAGCGATCTTCAATGGGCGTTTTTCATAGTAGGTGCCATGTTTAATTTGATGTGAATAAAAACAAAGCTGTGTGGAATAGACTTACAGTCTCAAGGTCTATAGTCACATCTGATATTCACAACTTTTATATCACAGTATTATTATTATTAGTATTATTATTATTTAATTAAAACTCTTTTCTTTTAGTTATAGAAAGGCTCAAACTTTTATTATGCTATCATTTATTTTACTACACTTTTATATACATTTTATTGTTACTCTTGTCCCAGAACCAGACTTGCAATCATAAACTATTGAGTCTGTCATAAAAATGAATCATTATTTGATTCATTTATTACATTTTAACTATACTGATAAAAACCCTCAGAAATAATCAAAAAACACAATATGTTATAATTTATTTTCTTATTTAAAAATTAAGACTGTCCCATCATTTACACTGAACAATTGCATCCCTTTCATTTATTTATTTTTCTTTTCTAAAATGAATGTACTTGTTTATAATGATGTCTGTAAGGAGCTAAGAAGAAAATCAATACAAAGAAAAATCAAGGTAAATATCGATTGAGAGCAGTATATGTGCATCATTTCCGGTCAAGCTGTAATTTTGTGAAATTATGCAGATAGTGTGTAAATATTATTTAATTGTGTAAATGGGTATTTAGGATACATGAAATATTAGTTATGAGACAACACTTAGGAGTTGGTATTTTATTAATTTTTTTTGGTCATTTTCTCAACAGAATGTTATTAAACACAATGCAGAATGTGAGATTAGGTGAAAATGGTAGGAATTTTCAGCAATTTCAGCGGGGTGGTTGCTAGGGTGTTGTTAAGGAGTTGCTTACTGGCATAAGTCCCACCCTCAAGTCTATTTGATGTTCAGTTTGGAGCTTTGTAAAGTAAAAAAGTAATAGCAATGTTTACTGCATTATTAGCTTTAGCAATAATCATTAAATGGACTTTGCTTTCTATCCCTCAGAGTCTTGTTTTCTAACTAAGACTCATTATTGTGTTTTATTGTGGTGCTGGAGGAATTATATTTCCTTATTTGTCTTTCTTCTTACTAGTCTGATATAAGAAGAATTGACTCGACTTTTCTTTGATATAGCGCTGTACCTAAGCACAGTTTCATTGTCTCTCCGGTACAGTTGCTTTTGCATTATAAACTGTCATTTGGGATGCATTGTAGCGACTGCTTTCCCTTTGGGTGTGAACGAGAGCAATTTATCTAAGAAGCAGGAAGATTACGCAGAGGAAAATCTCTCTCTCTCTCTCTCTCTCTCTCTCTCTCTCTCTCTCTCTCTCTCTCTCTCTCTCTCTCTCTCTCTGTCTTTTCCTGAATCACCGCATTCTGTGCCTGGAGGGGGGCAGAGGAGCAGAGAAACAGTGAATGAGATAATTGTCCCTCTTAATTGAATCCCAGGAGCATTTAAAACCCAGAAGACGATCGGAATCAAATAGTAAAGTTTCCAGTAGGTTTTATCGAAGCTCCCTCGATGATGCGTTTCATGTTTTTGCTGAGCGGCTGCTGTTTTCAACACTTCTCTCTCGTTTCTTTCTGCCAGAATGATTCTCTCCTCTCTCCACCTCCATTCTTCTCTGAACAACAAGTGCGCCTGGTCTCAGCGCAAAGTGGCTTTTTTCTTCCTCCACTATTTTTCTTCACACTCTTTGTCTCCCTTCCCCCTTGTTCCTGCTTTTCTCTCCTCTGGTCTCAGGCTTAATTAGGGAGATGCCTGCCTGATCAATAGGACTCCCTCTCAGGAGAATGAGTGGCTACGGCCGTGGTGTGTGTAAGGGGGATGAAGATTGGAAAGAAGGCAGGGACAATGCACCATAGGGACAGACAACAAGCTAGTGTCCACCGGTCTGTCTTTGTAATCTGCCCACTCAGAAGCAATACACACATGCACAAACACACTGGCTGTGCTATTTTCTCCGAGCATCCCGCCTGCAAATGATCCCCTTAATCGCGAGCTCTCCGCTGAGGCCAGGTGCGGAATGCAAAGCAAACGGGAGATGCTTCTTGTGACAGCGCCGAGCAATTCACCAGGTTCCTTTTACAGCACTCTGCAGGTATCTCACTACAGCTGCCTCCACAAAATGACCTGCTGGACAGGAGCTACAGAGTGTGTGTATGAGAGAAAATACATTCGCCTACACTTTCATTGAAGCCTGATAGATGTATTGGCTTTGATCACAGCCAATGAGAAAATTACTGTGCTGCAAAAAAAGCCATTGTCTTTTACAGTAAGAATTTCTGAACACCCTGAGATTACAGAGCTGTCAAATTTTTTAGGCTGGTCATGGGGATTTTCACCTGGCAGAAGAGGTGAAAAATAGGTGAAAAATAGATTCATATTGAAGATATGAGGCATACGGGGACTGGAATATAAAATATAGTGATGCTCAGTTTTTTCATGCTCTGTTTTGGAACTACAAGTTTTGTTCAAAGCAACTTCAAAGTGAGAAAAAACTAAAAAATAAACCATTTTGTATCCTTTCTTTATTCAGCAAGGACGCGTTAAAATATCATAAGTAATAGTAAAACACATTTATGTTACAAAAAAAATTATATTTCAAATAAATATATTCTTTTGATCTTTCTATTCATCCACAAAAAATCCACTACAGAAAAAAGTCTCAGTTAAATGAAAGTAATCAAAGTATGTTTCTTGATCACCAAATCATCATATTAGAATGATTTTTCAAGGATCATGTGACATTGAAGACCGGAGTAATGATGCTGAAAATTCAGCTTTGCCATCACAGGAATACATTATATTTTTAAATAAATATAAAACAGTTCTTTGAAACTGTAATAATATATCACAATATTACTATTTTTGCTGTTTTGATCAAATAGATACAAAGTTGGTAGAGAGATAGAGACTTCTTTAAAGCGATAGTTCACCCAAAAATATATATATTTTTTAAATGAATTTCTCACCCTTCATGTCGTTCCAAACCCGTAAGACTTTCGTTCATCTTTGGAACACAAATTAAGATATTTTTGATGAAATACGAGAGCTTTCTGTCCCTCTGTTGACAGCTACTACCACTTTGGCGCTTTGAAAAAGCTCATGAAGAGATCGTAATACGAATCCATATGAATTGAGCGTTTTCTGTCCAGATTTTCTAAAGAGATATGATCTCTCTATATGTGACCCTGGATCACAAAACCAGTCTAAAGTAGCACGGGTATATTTGTGGCAATAGCCAACAAAACACTGTATGGGTCAAAACTATCAATTTTTCTTTTATGCCAAAAATCATTAGGATATTAAGTAAAGATCATGTTTAATGAAGATATTTAGTAAATCTCCTCCCTTAAATTAATCAAAATTTTATTTTTGTATGTGGATGCAGCACAATCGCCAACAGAAATGGAAACCTTTCAGGGCGATTTTCTCAATGTTTCAATTTTTTTGCACCCACAGATTCCCGATTTCAAATAGTCGTATCTCAGCCAAATATATGTCCTATCCTAACAAACCATACATCAATGGAAAGCTTATTTAATCAGTTTTCTTGTGATGTATAAATCTGTAAAATGTAAAAAAAAATTAAAAAAATGGACACACTGCTTTTGTGGTCCAGGGTCACATATGATGAACTGATTGAATTTAAGCTTGATGAGTTAATGTTTGAGATTTGACAACTAGGGAAGTCTCCCGTGCCCCTCTTACTCTTTTGGTGGGCACAAAATGTACCTGAAAATACCTCAGTAAGATTAATGCTTAAAAACAAGGCCAGATTTTGTTTGTATTCTTTACTTTAATGCTCCCAGGTAAAGAAAAAACAGCTTGTAAATGAAAATCACATGCAGAGTCAAAAGGCCACAGAGGAGAAGTGAACAAATGAAGCTAATTCGTTCCATAGGCAAGAGAGTCAAAAATGTTTGCTAACAATGCAGGGGTCTGCAGTCCGAGCTGGCAGGAAAGCAAAGCTTGTTTTGGTCTGACGCCGTTTCCCGCAGCAACGCTCGCTTCCTCCCAACCGCCCCAGACTTTCTAACCCAACCATCCCTCCTCTTCATCTCCAAAAATCTGTCTTTGACAACACACACACACACATCAGATCTGCTGTTTGCACTGGACTTTAATGCAAAACAATGGAGACTGATTCGACAATGTGCCACAATTAGCGAGAGAGGCATACTTTATCACTTGCAGCCTGTCCGATTAGTGCCAAGTATGCAAATAAATATTAACTGGGCATTTTAAGACTGTTTGCTGGAAGCCCAACGGACATGAGCTTCTGCTCTCCTCAAAGGCTCCAGAGATCCAATCAGTCCCAACTGTCTTGTTAAGCTCCTAAATATAACTGCGGCGGCTCAGTTTGTTAGGTGTGCTGCACCAGAGGAAGGAGGGTATTTTTGCAGTCATCTCTCTCTCTTGCCCCCCCCACCACACACCTCCTTTTTCTCTGGCTGATAATTAAGACTCATGGAGGAAAACAGGTTTTACTGGGTTGACTCAGGTGTTTTCCTTTTATTTTTAACACTCACCTCCTGCGCGTCTCTCTGTGTATGTTTGACGCTGATATCTGTGTACGTGTGTGTGTGCATAGCGAGTTCCTTTGTCTCCGTGCGTGGTAAACCCTCTAAGGACTGATTACCAAATTGCCCCGCAGCAGTACGACAGGAGGTTGTGTGTGCGTGTTTGTGTGGTGGGATATTGTTTGTGTATTAATGAGTTACATATAACTGTGCCAGGAGTATTGGGCATTGCCAGAATTCCTTGCTCTTAGCGACTGTTGCTGTAAACCTCTGGGGTTCGGAGGGGAAAAGAGAACAACACATTAACTAAAGGTTTTTATCTTAATTTGACATTTTTTTGTTAGCATAATCTGTATTCACCACTCATACCGTCTGTTAGATAGATTAGATCATCTCAGCTAGCATGATTATATTTGTTGATTTTTGAGCAAAGTCTTCTGGGAAGCAGACATGCTATCCAATAATTGCTTCCTTGCAGCGCTGTTAGAACAATTAGCGTTTGTCGTTATGTTGAAATTTGTGAAAAGTAGCTGTTTGAAAGCGGTTTTCATTTTAAGCCAGGTGACCGGGCCTGACTTTATGAGTGACATTGAGGAATTAAGGTAATGTCAGCTTTAATCCGCTCTTCAATATTTATCTTTGAAGATGATTACACTTGCACTGCTTACACTGTTATAATATTTAGATGTCACATCTGTATTCACTTTTCGTAGCAGTGCGGTAGTCGCAAAGCAACAGATGACACGCCTATTTCCAGGTCCTTTGAGTCTGGTTTGTCATGATGTATATGCATGTGTAAGTAGAATGTTGAGTGTGTCCATCTATTGTGTCCAATACAAAAACATCTCTCTCTTTTTGGCAGATGCATTTGAATCTGACTTGACTAATGATGCTGCAGCTATGCTAACCTAGAGGAACAACACTGTGCATAACTGTGAACACTAAAATTCACACTTAATAAATCTGTTTCTATAATAAACTAAATCACCAGCTCAGTTCAAGGAGTGTGAGATGTTTTCTCAGCTCTTAAACAAACATGCAATAAAATTGTTACTTTTTTTTTAAAATAGACATTCATGATCTTAAAGGGTTAGTTCACCCAAAAATGAAACTTCTGTCAGTAATTACTCTCCCTCATGTTGTTCCAACCCCATAAGACTTTCCTTCATCTTCGGAACACAAATTAAGATATTTTTGATGAAATCTGAGAGCTGTCTGACTCCTTCACAGGCTTCTATGTAATTGAATTCTGCCTGCCCAGAAAAGTTAGTAAAAAGATTGTTAAAATAGTCCAAGTGACTACAGTGGCTCAACCTTAAGTTTATCAAGCGACGAGAATACTTTTTGTGACCAAAAAAAAATCTTCTCAGTTCTCGCGCATGTGTCATGGCGCTCTCGTAAACTCACATCAATACTTTTTTCCTCAAAGTTTTCTCCTAGAACTCTCTAGATAATATAAGCTAGATAATATAACTGGAAAATCCCATGCTCTTTTTGAGGGTCTATCCCTGTAGCAGCTACAACAGACAATGTCTACTTTTTAAAATTATGTTAATAGATTAACCCTTAATTAATCGCATACTTATCGTAAAATTAAACATACATCGTTTATCTTGTTTACCGGTAACATGTTTATTTTGTCCTAATTTGCTCTATTCAGCAAAGTAAACTATCAGATTGAAGAACGATTCTCACAAAACTATTTTCTGCAAGCTTTTTTCAAGATAACCGAATGATACAAGGAGTCCATTTAATTCATACATTTATGCACACCACAGCACACACGGGGGGAAAAAACTTTACAGAACAAAACTTTTCTGAATTCAGTGTACAAGTTGTGATACTGAACAGGATCATATGGAGAAATCTAACCAAGACCTCAACCAACAATTAAAACTCACTCTTGCTCTTCTTGAAAGCAACAGTTGCCAGTTATTACCCCACTTTCACAGCTTAATGTGCTCTCTAATGTTGAAGTATTTCTATTTATGCCTGTGTATGGTATTCAAACTAAATAACAGCCGAAGCGGCACAAAGTGACATAACTTATTACTCAAAGATACTGTAAGTGTCTCTAGAGATTCTGAGCTGTAAAGGCAAACCATATCTGCGTCATTTAAACGACTGTATATAGGCAATAACATTTATTCAGAAAGACTACATGAGTGTTACAGATTGAATTCAGACTTGAATTGCTAACATAAAAGAGAGAAAGTGCATGAGAACATTGATTCAATCAAGAAAATCCATTTATGTTCTCAACGTCTTTACCTTTGAGAAATCGAGTGTATGAATGCAATCAAAGCTAAGCTTTTTATTATCAGAATACCTTTTAATTCTGTTTCTTTTGCTGTTCAAAAGGGGAAGAAATCCTTATGTGTGGTTTTACGAGAAGATTCGGTTCACCTTTTTTTTGATGATCGCTGTAAAAAGAGGTGTCTGTGCTCGGCTGCTGTTCACAGAGCAGGGCTCAAAGGTCAGGACCGGCTAGCTGAGCAAAAGTAGGGGGTTAAACCGAGACAGCTGCCGGTCTGATATCCGTGTTTTAAGGGGAAGTTCGAGTGATGGACAGGAGCAGGAACAAAAGCAGCCTGTGTGAAGCACGTGTCATGTGACAGAAGGCGTCTGTATGTGTGCGTTCCTGGTCCAAGCTCGACTCCATGGTGCATAAGGATTCATGAGGATTCAGCAGCCATGGGAAAATAATATGCAGTCTGCTCAATTTGGCTGGGATTTAGGGAACATGCAAATGAGCTCGTTAGGCTAGGGCTTTGTTTGTTGTTTATTCATGTGGGTGGGACGGACACTTGTAATGTGTAACCCGCCATCACTAGTACCCAGATGGACTAATAGGTTCGGTGACCGTTACACAGCAGAAGAGCATGTTACTGTTTGTGTGTGTGTGTGTTTGAATACGTGTGTGATTGTTGATATGAGAGACAGTGACGGGCAGTGTACAGCTGGCCTCGGGTCTTTATCTAAGAAGAAGTCACAAGGGTGAAGAGATGGACAGACAGCTGGGCATCTCAGCTATCCCGTAACAGTGCAAACATGGCACTTCCCATGTGTGGATAGGTCAGTTTAAATGCTGATCCATGCAGCCTGACATTACACCACACAGCTTTCTCTTGCCCTCCCTGTGTGTCTGTTTTTTCTCCATGCATCTTTCACAGTTAGCACATGTGTGTTCTAAAACGTTTTCCAACAGTTACTTTAACTTTAAAATGTCCGGTTCTTATAGTGGCAGTTGAATATTATAATGAAACATTCTAATTCTGAGTGCATTTTGTCACTTGTTCTGGGTGTCAAAAATAGTAATAAAAAAAAAAAAGAGCCAAAAATACAACCCTAGTTAAGGTCTCTGCTTAGGGTTGGTATTTGTCGCCTGGTTCTTTTCTGATGAACCTTTTTTGCAATCCCTTCTATTCCTTATGGATAAAAAAGGTGTCAACTGACATTTTGTCTCATTGAAAAGTCTTTGAAATGTTGCAGCAGACTACACCAATGCTGCATTTTTTTTATTATTTAAAGTACAGTAAAACAAGTAAAACTTCAGAAAATTCTGTCATGATCCTTCAGGTTTTTGATTTGGTGTCCAGAAACATTTATTATTGTTATCAGTGATGAAAACAGTTGTACTACTTGCTATTTTTGTGGAAACCATGATATATTTTCGTTTTAGGAATCTTTGATGAATAAAAAGTAAAAAAAAAAAAAAGATTTATTTGAAACAGACTTTTCGGTAGCACGGCAAGGCAAATTTTTTATCAATTTAATGCATCCTTGATGAATAATAATAATAAATAAAAAACATCTCAATGACCCCAAACATTTGAATAGTATTGATTCTCCTTCAAGCCAATACTCATGATAATTCACTGCTTTCAGAAATCACAGAACTGCTCAGAGAAATTCTTTGTTTTTGTGTTTAAAGTCCCCATCCGTTTGAGGACCAATTCCATGCTCCCGCTATCTTTTTAGAACATTTTTCTTTTCTCAAGCACGCTGTTTATCCTGCACTATAAAAGTCCTTGAGTTATTGGACCATCCTGCTCTCGTCCTCCATTCGTCCTCTGCTCTCTGTAACTTCAGATGCCGACAGATTCTTCCAGGTCAGACACATAATGACTCCAGCACTCTCATTTTCTGTCTGTGACTTTGCATTCTGGTCTGAAGCTAGTTGTTGATGTGTGAGGGATTCAATTTCGCATTTGGTTTTTGATGAAGATGTATTCAGGGTGACTCGAACTAGGTCGTTCTGCCTGATTAGGGGAACGAAACTTATAATAAACGCCGGTCTTATAATAAACTCCGCAACATTGCTCAGGCTGTGACAGCAGAACCAACTCCCGGATACAGTTTATTATCTTTTTATTAGTCTCCCCTTAAGCTCTCTCTGACATTTGGTTACGTTCTTACTCTAATATGACTCATTAACACACTTGAAACCGTCTGCTGTCTGCTGGCCTGGGGAGAGAACATAGAGAAAAGACAGATACATTGACAGCATTGAAAGAAGAAGTTGTGTTTAAAACAGCAGCTTTTATAGCTTTAATTTCCTAGTGTAGACCTGGCCGTGCACATAAAGACCTTAAAGCACATTACTCAACAATTCAGCTAGATTTGCACTTCTTAAAAGAAAGGATGCTTACAAGGTACTGAAGGTAAAAAAAAAAACACATTGTTAAAATATTGGTACCCATGTATTTTTATTTTATTTTAATGCATTATTCTGTGAGATATTAATGCAAGTAAGAGCATTTTTTGTGGCAAAATTTCAATTCAAGCTGAATTCATTGCAGGGAACTTTACAGAATACAATTTACTTGTATTTCAAATGTATTTTAAAACAAAATAGATGGCGTTTTAATGTAAATTTAAATTAAAAAATAAAATAGTATATAAGTACTTTATGAGTAGAGGATGCAATATTATATAGTTTATAATATATATATATATATATATATATATATATATATATATATATATATATATATTATGGATGGGTTGGGTGTAAAACTGAATTGCCCCTTAGGGACTAATAAAATAATCTGAATCTGAATCTGAATCTGAATATATATATACAGCATATAGCATTTATAATTTTGAGAAATATTGTGTGCTCTTCAGTACAGCTGCGTAGATAAGAATTTTTGTCCTGTCATGGTGTCATTTTAAATAAACTGTACTATATTAATATCAGTGTATCTTAGACAGACATATTTTTAGAAGTAACATTTAGTTCACTAGCTAGTAAATGTGTGTAGGTGTAAGCTCATTTGAGTCATTATGCATTTCTGAAGGCATTAAAGTCTTTCTATATTAACACAAGCATATGTAATTGAAGACTAATACATCAGTATTGTAAATCCAGAAGGATGATTACATTTTTGTAACATGAGTTAATAGTCGGTTACTCTGACTGCATATGCGTTGACCTCATGCTGAACGATCTGTTAGCGAAACGTCTTCCTATATTGTTTACATTCCTTCCCATCATCCCTTATGCTTCATCTGTAAGCCTTTACAACAAGTTTGGTTTGACGATAAGGCGATACTCAAGCTCTAAAGGTTCAGCTGGTGATGAGAGCCTTGGCTAAATGTGTCCCCACTGACAAACCACACAGCTGTACGCTACATACACCCTGTCAGCAGTGTTTTAGCCCTGCTGAGCTCCGGTTGCCTCTCAGCTTCGCTATTTTTTTGGCCTATCTGCGGTCTTTACGCTTTCGCTCTCTGCGCTGTGACCTCTGGGACATTGAACTTTGAACCCTGAAATGTTTGGTACACCTGCTCCCACAGCAGCCAAAACAGGTGTGGACCAATCAGATGCAGAGTAGTCTAATCTTGTTGGCCTTTTACGACTTTAAAAGCCTGTGCTTGTGATCTAAAGGCTAATTATCCGTAACCGCATTCCTTGTTCCTTTTGTGTTGGCCTGTATGTTAAAAGAGTCAGAAAATAGAAATTAATAAGGCAGTAATGGTAAGAAATAACGATTAAATTACATTTTCTTTATCCCTGTGAATTGAAATGTTCGTTCTACTTTGTGTCATTACGTTAACATTGTTCTTGCTTGAAAGCATATGACATGCCTTAAACTTGTTATTACTCCCAGAGGGAGGGTTATGGGCAGTGCCGTTGTCTGTAACTGAGGCCTATGTGTCCAGCCATTACCATATATTTCAAAGTAAGAACGATTCACAATGGCAGTGAGCTCTAGGTTGGACCTGAGGCCCAATCTGCCGTGTTTAGCACATCTGATTCCCTGTCCGGGATGGCTATTGATGGGCTATTGTCTTCCGAACAACAGCAGCCTTGAAGTTGGCCTCTGGCGGCCCAGGGGACAGTCCCTGCCACTCTCCCAGGCTTGGGACGCTCCCCAAGGCATCACACATTCTCAGCAGGGCTCGATGTTCCATAAATAAGAGACATCTTTGCACCACACACACACACACACACGCACACACACACACACACACACACACACACACACACACACACACACACACACACACACACACACACACACACACACACACACACACACACACACACACACACACACACACACACACACACACACACACACACACACACACACACACACACACACACACACACACACACACAGACACAGATAGTCTAGCCTACTGAGATGCTGTAAATCAAGAGAAAATAGGTGACATTATGGCTGGAACAGGCCACCTCTGATGTCACTATTATTGGAGAAAGAGTGGTGTACAATGACAAAAAGGACACAAACAAGAGAATGTGACACATAAGGTCTACAAATAGAAATAATGTCGAAAAATTACTTGAAACACAATTATAAAAGAAAGGAAACTTTTTTCTTTTTTTTACACAATGTGTTTGGTCCATGGAAAACCTTTTATGGCTGGTTGCCAAGGTGTTGCTATACAGTTACTAAGGTTTTCTGAGTGACGTTTATAATATTGCTATGCATTTGTTAAGGTGATTAGAGTAATTATATTGTCACTTTGAAGTTGGAAAGGTGAATTGAGTTATTTTTAGCATGCTGCTATGTGGTTGGCCCAATGTATTTGGAGTGTTTTAACAATGCTATATTTGCTAAGGATTCAGAGTGGTTACAACATGTCACTTTGTTGTGTTTAGCATGTTGCTATGTGGTTGCTAAGATGTTCTGAGTAGTTTTTGCATGTTTATATGCAGTTTATAATATGCGCTTTCTGTTTTTTTAATTTATTAAGTTGCTGTGGTGTTTTGGGTGTTTTTATCATGTTGCTAATTAGTTCTTAAGCTTCTGTGTTGCTAAGATTACGAGTATAGAGTTCAACAGTTCCCTCCCTCTTCTTCTTATAGGGATTTTTTAAAAAGTCTTTGTTAAAGAGTAATAAGCCATGAATCAATCCAAACAGCTACAAGGTGAATCATAACATCACAAATTTTGATTTGAACCAAAAATGATTTGGAAATCAGAGACAAAGACAAAGCAGTTTTTCACCAGGAATTCCACTGTTAAAAACTATTATTTAAAAAAAATAAGCTGAAATAATTCGGGCTGATGGCTTCAGCAGAAGCAAATACCACGGATTAATAACCTTTTAGCTCATTGTATGGTCTGTCTTTATAGGTTTAAAAGTTATTGTTAAAATCTATTTCCTTTATGGAGACAAGTTTTTACTTCCTGAACTGTTGCACTCTATTGCACACCTCTTCTCAACATCCTGCATCATTTGCATTTTTTTCTTCTATGGTTAGGGGTTAGTGAGAAAAACGAATAGTGACGCTTGCTATTTTTATTAGAAATTTTGCTCTGTTTTAAGAAACCCTTAAGAAACCTGTTTTCGTTTCCCTTTATATTTGCAGATGGTGTGTCATAATCATACCTCGCATTTTAAGGAGCCTGTTGCCCGATTCACACATGGAATCCCTGTCCGCTCTGGAACAGGAGGATATACGGATTTTACACATGGGAGGAAATGTGTATTGGGACAATAGAAAGCCTGCTGGTGGTTATTCTCATCAGAGTCTCTCTGCACAGCGGACCGTGAGGGTTTGTCTCTCTCAGTGAGATGGGGCTGGTCTCCGTGCGCCGTTGCTTTTTGCATAAAGCTCGATCAGCGGTACACAACATGTGGGCCTAATGCTGAAAGCTGGCACAGGCTTAATTGGCACAACGGTGGTACACAGTCCCTCTGTGCTTCTGTCAGTGCTAACCAAGCTTGTGTTGCTTATATTTACACCCTCCACTCTCATTCTTTTCGTTTCTCTCAATCCCTGCCTCTCTTTTCATTCCTCCTTTCTCTTTGCCCACTACTGTTTATCCATTATGTCAGAGTAGGTTTATTCTTTGGGTCCAAGCTTGGTGCAGTGATGTTCTAAGTCCCACTGGCCAATTTCTCCTTGTTGTAAACAGGCTTTAGGAATGTTCCAGCCCTGGATTACTCTCTGTCCACCCTGCCTTCATCTTGCGTTTTACCCCTGAGCGGTTTTCGTCCAGTGCGGACAACCTGAGAGAGCTAAGAGATAAAACAGTAGTGTCACTCTTATACCAACCAGAGCGTTCCAGCTCTGACACACCACTGGACCAGATCACCGGAGAAAGAGTTGCTGAGAGTTTACACTGAAATGCTGTAGAGCAAAATGAAGAAAGTTGCATTGAAATTAGTTATATTTTACAGTTTTATATATACACTGTGTATATATATATATATATATATATATATATATATATATATATATATATATATATATATATACATACATATATAATAAATGCTATGCTTTTATTTAAACCCATTTAGAGGTTTTTATTAGTTATGTCAAATTTTTACCTTTATTCATGTTCAGGGCCAAACTCATGATTAAGATTCTTGTTTTTAAATGATTAATGCAATTTTGTTTACAGTAAATAAAAAGGAATGCACTCTTAATGCAACAGCTAATTACTAATTATGTATGTATGTAGACATGTAGGCATATCAACCAGTATTATTGTCAGGCTTGTGTAGGTTTGCCGAAGACGAGGACAAGGGAACTTCAAAGTAAGTAATTTATTTACAAACTAGCCTTTCAAAAACATATAAGAACACGGGAAAACACTCCAGGACTTCAGGACACACAACCATACATAGACGACGACAAACACTGAGTGAAAACACAGGGCTTAAAAGAACTGGGGCTTAACGGGATAATTAACTAGACACAGGTGAAGAAACTGAATACAAACGAGGAGAGGGAAAAACTAACAGGACTAAACCAAAATCAAAATAGACGGGGAAACAAGATCACAGAACATAACAGAACACATCAAAACGTGACAATTATAACATATTTTTAATTGATTAGGTTGAAACAAATATTATATTAATATTATTCATATACACACACACACTCACACACGCACGCACACACACACTGTATGTTAGGCTAATATAATTGCTAATTAATCCAAAGAATTGCTAATATTGACTAATACTAACATGTCAAAAATATAGTATGCATTTATAATAGACAATTTAAATATCATTGGAGGATTTTCATAGTAAACAATCTAAAGCTGCATTAGCTAATATTTGTTGCATTAACCATAAATACATATTAACCCTTAATTTACTGTAAAAATTTGTCAATTGGATATTACATGTTTGAATCTCATTGACATTTAATCAGGATCACCGTGGTGTTGAATATGAATTCCCATCTCCAGATCAGCAACTGATCTCTCAGTGAGATTTTTAATCCCCACCTGCATAAGTGCAATAAGCAGCGAGTTGATAACATTGATTCCTCACTGTCTCTGTGTCGCTTCCCACACCGAAACTGAGCAGAAGCCATGTTGTTTCTCACTAATTTGCATTTTAGTCAATATGCAATGCAGTCAAATGAGTTACCCTTTGCATATTTAAAAGCATTTCTGTAGCCCATTGGTGATGGTGACACGCTCGATGCCATTTGTCTATTGCATGTCATTATCCGGCACAAGCAGCATGGAATTGTCTGTAATGAGTATTTTTATAGATATGAACATGCATATTACGAGTCCACTTAAACACATGCAAACAGGTCATTTCGACTCAATGTGTTACGCAAAGATGGCCAAGAGAGAGAGAAATGGCCACTCTGATGAGATAGCTAATGTCAAGGCAGGCTTCTCTGGACCCGGCTATAGCCAAAGACTTGTGTCAGAGCATATTTCCCTTTGTGCTGTTGGCCGTTGAGGACCGTAATTCCTGTCACCTCCATCCTGGATCCAGCTACAGACTGTGGGAATTGGAAGAGTCATTTTATCTCCAGGGAAACGAAATGATGGGAGCTCCAATTTTCAAGCGCAAGTTGAGGGAAAAGGAGGATGAGGAACATATCATTAGCATGCTGTTAGTCCATCTCTAGACTAAAAGACTAGCTAACCTGCACAGGTCTTCCTGTGTGAAAGGTCTTCCTGTGTGAAGAGTGAAAAAATATGTAGTCAGGCAATACTAAAGGTGCAGTAACATTTAACAAAATCCAGTCATTTCAATAGGAATCCATGTGATTGCCAATTTTTTGTTTGTGGGTGAAAGATTCTCTCATTCAGATTTCGCAAAGGGTTAAATTGCAACTCAGCACTCTCAACGTGTTCAATGAAATAAGATTTTTACCGACAGAAAGCTGATGTCACTAATGTTACCGCAGCTTATTAGGAATGATCTCATTTAACTAAAAAGAAAAATAGCTTTTTCTCAAAGCTATCCAATTAGCAGCCATCATTGAGAGGCATGTAAGTGCAAGTCGATTTTACATAGTTCCTGTGCCAAGAGTGAATGTGGCCCTATTAGATAATTAGCTCTTGAAACCAGTTGTTTCCTTTGAAAACCAAACCTGCTAACATATAAGGGGTTAATGTCAGACATAGTCCTGAGTCTGTGGTGTTGTGCCGCACATATGACGCTAACAGAAGGGGCTCGGTCGTCTGATACACACCAATTTCAGCCCTTTTCAGGATGGAGGAGTAGAACAGAGGGACCTTCTCGCTTCACAGAGCTACAATTAAGGGGGCCTCAAACAGAGGGGCTCAAAGACAAAGACTGAGAGAGAGCGAGGTAGACAGAAGAGAGAGAGAGAGAGAGAGAGAGAGAGTGATGGACAGGCAGGCAGAGGTTAGGAAAGTGGAATATTAATGCATTGGGGAGCAACAGGAAATTGGGCATCTAAATGTGTGCCCGTGTCCCTCGGGATGATTAGTAGCAGCCGATTTCATTCAAAAGCAGATCAATGAGGAGATATATTGTCATTTTCTAGCCGCACCCTCTTAATCAATTAATCTATAATACAATCTTAAAGGGCCAGTGTTAAAATACACAGGTTTTAGTTTACCCCAATGTGTGTGGTTTCTGTTCATGCATTTGAGAAGGCATCAATTTCATAAATTTCTCCCACTGAATGGTTTACGCTGGCAAAACAGAATATAGTTGATTGAATGTGATTTGATTTTGGGCTTAATCAAGCAAATTGGTCTCAATCACAGGGCAGCAAATAAACACAATCTTGCCAGGTGTTTTTTTTTTTGTTGTTGTTGCTTTTTAAGCCTTTGTGCACTTTCTTTTCATTCCATCTGTCTTTTAGCATCCTTCCCTCACGTTCACTGTCATATGCAACACTGCTTTAGGCATGTGGGGGAGTCAGATCCTTTTCCGTTACATAAGGACTCTGTGTATTGCTTTTCACATGAAATGTCATTTGATTTCAGCGTTCTGTCAGTCTCCATGGCGATCGCAGTCGATATATTGGCAGGAACAGATATGCCGAACACATGTAAAAAGCATGTCGGTGTGTGCTTTAGGTCTTTGTGAATGTCACCAGGATGTGACGTAGCTTATTTTTGTTGTACATCAATTTAATACCAAATTTAAAAAGTTTAGATAAATTGATAATATCTATAATGTTAATAATAACAATAAGACTTCCTCGTTTTCTTTAAAAAAAAAAGCAGCAAAAATTGTGTTAATGGTGAGGCACTTACAATGGAAGTAAATAGGAACTTTGACGATTTAAAAGTAGGAATTTAAGACATAAAAGGAAAAACATTTTATATATATATATAGATATATATATATATATATATATATATATATATATATATTAGTCGTTTTATGGCTTGCAGTGTTACGTATTGAGGGTACAACATTGGATATAACTCCTCACATAACAGGCAGGTTAGTTAGCTTTTTTTTCACACTAAAATCCACTCATAGCCACTCACATTTTTTTATACATTTTGTGGCTACTGAAACAGGAAGTATTGTAAAAATTTACAGAATGACCCTAATCATGTCCAGTGAAGCATGTCTCGGTGTAACCCAAATTTTTACTTTTTTTTGTCAAAATTATTTTTTACTTCACATTTTCACAAATGCTTTCGATTGAGCTTAACTTATACTGAACCCTGATATTTCCTTTAAACATTTGAATATGTCACATTTGTGTGTTCATTTGTTCTTGGGATGTGCTGAGCTTTAAATGCACAGTGTCAGATGGCTTGGCCCTTGTTCAGTGTGAGTTGTCAGGTGTTCATGGTGCAGCTGATCAGTGTAATAAATCACATTTTGCTGGCACAGACTCAAGCGGCTGTATGGTGGATGGGCTAATTACTTCTAGTGCTATAGCATTTTAAGAACATTTTCTGCTGTCTATGATGATTGATCAACACTGATGTGATGTCTGATATGTTTCCACCAAGGTGCATTTTTTTCCGTCTCTGCCTAGCTTAATTGAGAAATTTTCAAACTGATTTCCCCATCACCTTATTTGAAAGGTTAAGTTAATTTCTATTGATAAAGCCTCTGGATTGGCTGTACATAATGGTGTCTTTCAGTTGGGTGTGTAAATTAGTCGAGGTCTCATGTGAAGGGATTGCTTGAGGCATGCTTTTCACTGTCATTTATCTTCTTTGAGGGGAAAAAACAATTTAACACACGAAACAAAAAAATTGATTTAACAGGCTTGTGTCTTTCATTGCGTCAAACTTGTCACAAATATTTTATAGTTCTCCGACGAATAAAGCAGATGTTAAATAACACAACGGGAGAGTGTCTGTAGTGTGCCCTCAATGTGCGAAATATTGAGCAACTCATTGTTAGCTTTTATAAATTCAATGATGATAATCTGTCATCTGCAGCGATGTTCTCCAACTCTCGCTCTTGGCGTACTCCTGCGACTGTTGCTTAATGGCATCATTAAAATGTGATGATATGATGTCGCCATAACTCTCACACTAATGTGATTATTCAGCTAAATTCACAGACTGCTCGCTCGTCCTGATGCATCCAACGGATGTTTTATGGTAGTCGAAGCATGCTGCATCAGTCATAAGAGAGTTGAAATGTATTTAGGGGCGAACGGTATCATGTTTTATTCAATTACATGCAGAAGCTCAATTAATCAGTTTTTGCAATTAAGTTAAACTTGCTCATGCATCATACATGAGGACAATATCAAGGGTAGTTGCTCCAGAAGCTCCCCGTGTACTCCAGGCGCCGACTGTCCTACACTGTGAACATGATGGAAGAGAATATATTACATTAGGAAAATTAAGATAAATACAACCCCTAACGTGCATATTGAGCTTTCAGTCTTGAAATTAACATGAAATGCAATTTGTTGGTTAATATTTTAACAAATACAGTCTCATTATAGTGGAGAAAATGGCAGGAATGGAAAGAGTGAAATGCGTTGAATACAAAACAGCCCTCTTTTCCCTGTTTAGTGATTCATTGCTGTTATTTGCCAGGGCTGAATCCAGCGGTATCATCCGCCATCATTACCTGCCGCAGACGGAGGCTCTTCTGTGTCGTGTCTCATTGTCTGAACCTCATACCACACTGATATACCTCTGATATTGCTTTTCACTTCTGATCTAGTCTTTCCCATGAAACAATGGCATTTCTGTGATTGATGATTTGCTAGTCTTCAGGGGCTGATTGATGCTGCTTTTTTGGGGGACAGACCAGAATTTAAAGGCAATACTAAAATGAATTGCAAAAGTTTCTGGCACCTCGACCTATAGGCTTTTAATTGGAATAAAAATGATTAAGCTCAGGCCTTTATATATCACTTATACCTGCTCTTAAAGGAATAGTTCATCCAGATATGAAAATTCTGCCATCACATTACGACTTACTTTTTTTTCTTTCTCTGAAACACAAAAGCAGTATTTCTGTAAAATGTTCTGGCAACTTTTTTCCGTGCAATGAAAGTGAATTGTGTATAAAGGGCTGACAGTTTCCAAAAATGCACCATAAAAGGAGTACACATACTAAAAATCCATTAAACTCTATATACATATGATTTCAGTACTCATATCACTTTATTAGGCACCAGAGAGGGATGTTTTGTTATATTTTAGTTATGTAAATATAATCTGTGAACATTGTTTAAATAATATTTTTACAGTCGTTTTAGGGTTTGTGTTACATTGTGATTTTCAGTTAATATCTTTTTGCCCCAAGTTATTTAAATATCTAGGCCTGGTTTCACAGACAGGGTTTAGATTAAGCCAGGATTAGGCATTAGTTCAATTAGGACATTTAAGTAGCTTTTATAAACATGCCTGGTGTGAAAAAAAAACATTACTGGTGTGCATCTTGAAACAAAACAATGGCACTAACATATTTTAAGATATTGAAGTTGAAGATAAGAAGTTGCTTTCAGTTAAAACAGCTCAAACACGCATTGTAGTGGGAGTAGGTTTAAGCCTTGTCTGTGAAACCAGGCACTGATGTTTTAGAAGACTTGTAATATAATGCACAAATGGACTGTTTTTATAATAATTTTATGGTGCTTTTGTTTTGTCAGTTTTGGAGTTCAACAATGCTGTCTCCATTAATTTCCATTCTATGAAAGTAAGCATGCTTCAAACATGCTTCAAAATATTCAACAAATTTTGTTCCACAGAAGCAATAAACATGGAATGACATGAGGGCTATGACAGATTTTCTAAAATGAGATTTCAAATTTTTTTAATGATCCATTCCTTTAAATGAGCTAATTTATTCTGTTTTTGTTCAGATAGCCTATATTAGTCTCAGAAAATGTGTGATCAACAAAGTATCACAAACAAGGGTTTTTAATGGAATGGTTCAACACAAAATTAAAATTGGCATCATTTATTTACCCTCAACACAGAAGGAGATGCTAGGCTCAATGAATTCACTTTCATTGTTTGGAATGACAACATGCACAGTGAAAGTAAATGGTGACTGAGGCTGTCAGTTGTCCGTCTTGTGGGACGCGTGAGAAAGAAAATAATGCCGATTTGAAACAACATGAGGATGAGTAAATAATATCTAAATTTTAATTACTGGGTGAACCCACATAACTCCTCAAGATTGAAGTAGTTCACTATTTACAGCGATCCCTGCAGGGCTGTGGGAAATGGAGCTACTGGCCCTTTAAGAGCGCAGTTACCCCAGTGTGGGTAACTGCTGAAGGTAGTCAGGGGGGTGGGCTTGAGCCACGAGACAGTCTCCCTTAGACGCGAGAGTAGTAAATCTGTTCATTCACAGCGAAGGGGAGACTGCGGGGCAGCGGCTGAGATGGAAATCTGACTGAACGGGCTAGTAAAGAACGGATACTTTGTCCATACACAGGGAAAGCGCGAAAAGAAATGTTTTGCCCGTAAAATGAATCTTGGAGGAAGTAAGTGCGTCTGGGACTGACTGTGAGCATCACATCTTATCTGTCCGTTACATTGACTCTTTATCTGTCCAGATCTGCGCTCGAGCGCAACACACAGCGCGAGCACACAGGAAGCTCACGAGAATATGGAATATTTGTGATGCTCCGATTGACCTGCACAGTTTTTATGTGTTTTGGGTCTAGTTTGTAAAGTTCTTCAATGTTGACCGCCTGTTTAAACGCGTCTCCTCTCTCTTCGACCGGATTGTAGCGCTTTTTTGGATGATTTTAGGGACTGTTTGTCCTGATAAAGGCGACTGAAGTGGACTTTATATCAGAGGGTGATGGAGTTTCGCAGGACTTTAGATGCGCTACTCGTTGCGTTTGCCCTCATCTCTTTATCTCAAGGTAAGCTGGAGAAAATACAACACGACAGATGGCTTTATGAGGATTATAATAGCAAAACATTGTGAATTATCTTCTTTAGTTTTTCTAAACGTAAATATTGTCTTATGAGTGGTGGTATTTTCTGAGGTATTGTTGTTATTTATGTTGTGGTGATTATTTTTCGTCCTTTACATAGAAATAGCCCTTATATAGCAGCAGAACAGTTTTATAGCATACATTTTTTAATATTCAAAATATCGACATGTATTGAATAATTTATAGTAAAATCAAAAAATATTTTAATTACACAGGATCTCATGACTTTTAAGAGGAATATAACTTGGTCTCATGTCTTTTTAAGAGGAATATAACATGGCTTCATCACTTTTAATAGGAATATAACTTAAATATACATACATTTTAGTGTAAACAGATGATTTATAGATTTATCCTTAATACATGGTGTTTATACTTGAACATATGGTCGTAACAGACCAGTTGACCCAGTTTACAGTAAATGCACTACTTTAAGACAGATCAGCTCTTAAATTGATGAGGATTCTCTTAAAGAGAGAGGAAAATATTGAAAAACGGCTATTTTATATTAAAAATCTTAATTTATTAACACATTGTCACACTGTAATAAGGCTTTCAACCTTTACAGTCTCAAGGACCCTGCATTCATATTTTCAGCCAGCTCAGGGAGGAAGGGTAGATCTGTAGTTAGAAATTTAGATGTTAGATAAGAGTTTTTATATATATATGTGTGCGTGTGTGTGTGTGTGTGTGTGTGTGTGTGTGTGTGTGTGTGTGTGTGTGTGTGTTCTTTTGGACCCCCGTTGGCAACCTTCAGGACCCCTGGTTCTGCACAATCTTGCATAGCTTGAATTGAATCTTGCTTAGGTATTGCTGGCTAACAGAAGCTTTGTTTTATGGGGCAGTAAACATTGCCTCTGAGATCTGTCCTCCAATTTAACCGCCATCAAAGTCTGCCACTGAATCAAGGGCAGCACAGCCGCCAGACAAGGGATGGAATGACACGCAAAGCTTTTATTTGACTAAATCTATAGTCCAGTCTCAGTTGTGCTGTCAATAACTCTGCTCTATATTTGTTTCATGAGCAGATCTGGTCAAACTAAAACCCTTTTCATTCTCTATAACTGGCTCAAAAAACATCCAAAAAGTGAGTCTGGATTAGTTTGATGTATTTGAATTTAGCAGCACGGGTCATCCCGTTCTTTTCCCACGCCTCTGACTTAATCAACCTCGGTATGTGGTGAGATCCGCTGGCTGTCTCCTTTCACATTCTCACACCTGATAAGGGTTTTGAAAGAAAACCATTGAGTTACTCTTCAACTTAGTAATTTATAGGAGCCTGATCTTTTCTGAGTGTGACTCCTGTGTATTTGTTGTTTGTCTGTGTTGCATTTGTAGCTCGAGGAGGATGTGTGTTTGCTCGGCTTCTTTTGAAGTAATTTTAAACAGCCACAAACAGCTGTCGACTCTTCCCTGATTGTCCCCAAACATGCATTTAACGACTGCCGGCCTTTGACTCATTTGGTAATGACACACTTTAAACCAGATGAACCATAGTGGAAAATGTCTTTTAAGCACAACATTTATTTTGTATTTGTGATTAACACATTTGCATAATGCAAATACAAGTATCTGTAGCCGTTACATCCTATACTGTATCAGTGTATGATTGGCTGCATTTCAAAAAGCTCTGCGACTTTTCATGCAAAGTGTCATTTAGGGTTTTCCTTTATTTTAGACAGCTTATTTTGATGTCTTGCGTCTCCAGGAATGTCGTCGCTCCTTAGATCAGAAGCGAGGCATGTTTGCGCGCATGTGTATGAGAGGTGTGACTCAGAAAAGTCTGCGTCTCCCTCTCGCACGCTCGCTCGCACAGTTGCTCCTTGTCTCCTCTGTGTAAACAGTGTGCTGTCGAGAGGCTGTCAATAAGGAGGGAGATAAATGCCGCATCTCCTACTGAGAACGCTCTGATGTCTCAGTCTGATTTCTGTCCCGGCACATTCACGCTCTTTACTGGAACCTTTGGAGACAAAACAGCTTGGCAATATCTTTCCCGCACTCTTTTGTTTCCTCTGATTTCTTACTTAAGAATTAATACTAGATGCACCACAAATGTTCAAATAAAACAGTTTTGTATGGTTGATTGGTATGTTTTTTTTTTACAATGAAAGAGTGTAACTCATCTCCTAAAATAGCGCAATTTCATCGCCTCCTTTTTGCGGAGCAAATGGAAGCTTTTTAATTGGTCAAGAAAGGAAGCCAGGAGCACATACGGCTGTGGTTTTATGAGTCTAGTGCTGACAGGAAGTATGAATTGAACCCTAAAGACATTGGCTCTGGCTGGCGTGGCTGTGTGTGGGTGAATAGGGACACAAAACAATGCCTTGGCATCAATCTGTCCAACCTTGTGTCTCTGGCCACGGATGAAGACAGTTTAATGGCCTTTCGCATTAGTTCCAGTGACTGTGGTGACCCTCAAAGCTGTGTTCAAAATGGGATGCACCATACGAAGAATCAGAAGGGCCAAACTAAACTCCCTGAGTGTTGCCTAAGTTTACTACTAGTTCCCTAAGGGACTAGTAGTTTGGATTATAATTTTGTACCTTTTCAGCTTCCTTTAACATCCATCTATTTTCTTGAAGTGGTTTGCTTACTACGTTTTCAGATGCTCAAACTGTTAAACATGTTGTGGAAACCAGGATCGAAAAAGTGGCATGCATACTGTACAAGGATTAATAGGTTTAAGGAGAGATATTGTCAGGACATCTGCATCTTATTCATTTAGATATGTTGTCAATGGGAAAAGTACATAACTTGCTTTTGACGCTCTTTTTAAATGACTATAGATTATATCTTTCATTAATGAAAGATTTTTTTTCCAATTTGGCACACTGACCCTGGCTGAGGTTTGATATTTGGCTTCCCTATTTAGAAATGAAGCTTCCTCTCTTTTTAATCTGAAGATTTCTCACTACTTCGATATTGACATGCCCTATAGCAGTGGTTCAGTGATTCTCTTTCCCATCCAATAACTCGATAGTAGGATATCAGCAATATTTCAAGGAAGTTCATGGTTGTTCATTGGATCTTTCCAGTATTAGTTGTTTCACTTGTCATGCTGTAACAGTTGCATTGTTTTTTCTCCCGAGTATTCTTGTGTTCATCCATCATCCAACCATATAACTAAAATAGCAAAAAGGTCAATACCTGCTTAAATTTGAGGCCCCTGGGTACACGTCTAGCTGGCCTTTGTTAATCCATCCCTTAATGAGATATACTGTACATGTAATATTTTGTATGTGATGCGTATTTTATTGGTGTGTTTGTGTGTGTGTACATGCATGTATGTACAGTATGTATGAATATGTGTGTGTACAGCGTTTGAGTTTAAGAAGCACATTTATTTAGTAGGCTAAGCTTTTGAAACACACATACATTAGCTGCATTTGTTTGTTGCTTTCCTAATCCAACAGCATGGTATCACAGTAATCCTTTTTTCTGGCTTTTCCCCCTTAAACCCCTCATGATTTAGTTTTATTTTTTCTATCTCTTGAAGGTAGATTGTTGTGGCATAATTTTTACAACATTTTCATTTCACAGTAATACTGATTAATTACACAGAAATTTAAACACTAACCAATTTGTACGTGCATTTGAACTTTTAGACCCTGCATACTCATACTTCCTCGCTCTTTAAACATGTATACCCATTAGGATAAGCTTGTTGACGACTTTGGATAGTTTCAAGTGGGTTCTGCGGTTTATCTGTATGGAAAGAAGCTGTGGGCAGCTGTGGGGCACTGCAGGGGCCACCTGTGTGCCAAGGCAACATACCACTAACATAGCCAGATGAAGGAATCTTTGTATCCAGGCCTGGCATGCAATTCCCACGGCATAAATTCTCAGCCACTCATTTGATTATCGGATCACTTTTGCACAAAAATTAAGATCCACGCCTACTGACAAACAACACAGTATGAATGCTCATTATCAGGGCCTGCTGAGCCAAGATTACCACACTTTCACACTGAGTAACAACTCACTCCAACTCCTAAACAGCTGGCTTGTGCTTTGAGTGTTTACATGGTGCAACTGTGTTGTCCTTGGAGAAACAGAGACCTCTGGTCTGTATTTTATTCACTCTGTTTACTAGTTGATACAAACAGACCCGCCTAATAGTGTATATATGTTTGTGTTGGGAACACTGTAAACAAAAGGGCCCGGGGCCATGTGTGCTTTCTCATCAGGAGCTCCAATTAATGACTCAGTCTCTATCTGCATGGGCACTGCTATTAGATTACCTTCATTAACACACACTGGTTTCTCGTTCTTTCCCCTCCTGGCTCCTCTGTTTACACACTTTTCATGCTGTTCAACTTCGTTCCTCTGCTCTTATTTGGCTTCCACTCCCCGTTATCCTCATCAGTCGTGATCTTTGTGTTGTTTCAGTAAATAACAGTTGCCTGGTTCAGAGGGCTATTAGACATGGACATTACGTGCACTGTTGTCGTTTAATGGCCGTGTAGATCAAAATCGCAACTTGGCAGAGCTAGAATTGGTCCTTGAGTACAATGCAAAGAATGTTGTGAATGTTTTTATTGGTGTGTGAGTATTCTTTGTCTTTGTCTCTGTCGGAGGGATTGAAGTGTTAACAGGCTGTTGTTCTTGTCTCCATAGATATGTGGCAAGACTTTGATATTATTATCAGAATGATATTGTCAGCTCTATTATAAGCTAAATAGTTTCTATTACAGCAGGAATCGGCTGCTTTCCCTGCTGAAATTGCCATGATTTAAGGCTTTTTTCTGGTTAGGTCTGATGGACCAACATGAAACTATGCAGTTTGTTTTATACTTATTTATATCCCCCCCCCCCCCCCCTAAAAAAAGAGATAAATAAATAGAAAGATAAATTAAAATAAATTAAAATGATTGCTTTTGTTGTTTTGACCCATTTTACATTTTATTAAAATAAATAAGCCACCAACATTTAAGATAGGCCTACCAGTGAGATTTTCGATACCACAGCAAAGCTACTTGTCTAACTGTAAAGTTCAAACATTATTAAAGAAAAGGAAACAGTCAGTAATAAAATAAGAACAAATAAATTAATTACAAGCAATAGCATAAATACATATAACAGAAAGATGAAACAAATGAAATAAACATGGCTTTAAGATTTTAAGGTATAAATCTAACAGTATTCAGGTACAGAAATTGAATAATCAAATGTAAAATAACACTGCGGTGCATAGTCTTCATCCTATAAATTATACAGATTAATCTTTGTTAAAGCTACAAAAGTTATTCAGTCAAGAGCAGTGAATGATTTTGTCTGTCTTTTTAGTTATTTGATTAACATTTTGCTATCACTTTAAGATCTAATGCACACATCCAATATATTGATGCACATCCGATTTTTTTCTGTTTACGTTCGCTTATGATAAAAACGACTTTGTTTACGTGAAAATGGACTCTCTCTGAGCACACAGAAAACAGCATGCGACCGAATTTAATTCTCTTGTGGATTGCATTTTCTTGCGTATGTAAACATTCAAACGTCTTCTAGCACTTGAATGTTTACATTTACAAGACTTCGTCACGTCCAATGATAAACTTTAGTTAATAATTATTTAAAAAATATTATTCCAGCAGCCTCTAGCCTATACCTCAGGCTTCAGCCCATGGAAGCCCGTGCAATAAACATGCATAAACTGCTAAGAATAGTCTTACAAGTTAGTCTTCACATTTATTGGACTTTGTTATATCGGGACTTTTAGCGAGAGTCCAGAACTCAGTCACTGATAAACTCAATTTATAAAATAGAGAGATATACTATTTTGAGTTAATTAAAAAAAAAAAACATTTTTAAATTTTGCATTAAAAAAAAGTTTTTTTTAAGAGTTATATTGTCACAGTGGTTGTACATTATAGTCTTGTCGCCCAATGAAATGAGTTAGCAAGTTTTCTCATAATGATTTGTGCCATAAAGAGACACTAAAATAAATACTACAATTTTGTGTATTCAGTCTCAGTCTCTAACTCTCAGACCAGAGTGAGAAATTAACCAGTGCTCTGGGCATAACTGCCAACAAAAGTGACAGAAATGCCCCAGTTACCCAAAATAGGGCAAAAATGCTCCCAGAGGGAATTCTCTTTTATCTCAAATCAAACATTTGATTCATTTTATATAAATATATGTAAAAATCCAATTTTATGTTTGAGACCTTCATGCTTTGGTAGTGTTGCACTCCCTAGCAGTAGCTTTAGTGGTACTCGCCTAATATGTGTTGTTCTGTTTCCAATCTGAAAATGGAAAGTAGTTTTATTAATTAAGCTGCTAAAGCTATGCATTCACTTTGTCAGCATTTGAATGCACAACATTATTATGCAGTCCATAAATTAGTCTTTTATCTCATGTGCCTTTCTCAAGTAGGAAATTCTTTCCTTTCTTACATGTCAGTCTTCTGCCATCAAGCCATGCCTGAATCGCTCATGTTCATGACCAACCCAGTGAGTCATTCTTATGCAAAACACCCACCATCTCTGCAAGCACCACTTGACTTAAATGTTAAACCTGTTAAATGTGTGAATCACTAATTGAAAGCGATTTAGCTGTGTATTTCACCAGTGCAGTGCCATATGTTGCAGATCTTCAGAAACATTCACAGGTTAGGTCTAGTGCTAAGAGAAGCCTAGGGGTTTTCCTACCCCTCATTTTGGTCATTTCCTCATGCAATCATCAGCCATCAGCACAACAAGAACACATCCTGAATGTGATACGTTATCTGCTGGACCTCAGGGGGAGATGCGCAGAATTCCCGCTGTGCTGGGAGTAGACAAATGTTGAATATAGGTCTAATCGTCATCCCATTCCATGCACGCTTTCCCTGAGCATGTATTTAACATGAAGCCTGTCCGTACAGTGCAGACTACGCCCTAGTCCTTTTCATCTTTGTCTGTTTGACTTTCAAAGATCCAGTTCATGAATAGTCAGGTCGGCTCTCGATTGAAGGCTCAGCCATTGAAGACTGAGAGAATTTTAAAGAGGCTGTATAATTTTTGATGAGAAGAAAATGACTTCAAAGCCTGCTTATACTTTGTTTTAACTTTTCACTGGAATTTGACCTGAAGCTGAAAAATGGTAGTCTTAAGGGATCAGGAGACGAAGCGGTCTTCTGAGGGAACTACGCTTGTGCTTAAAAGCGACTGGTGTGAATATCAGAAAAAAGATCAGGTTTGTCGAAACATCTAGATCTGCAGCTGTACAGTCAGATTCCTCACCCTGAAACTTCACTTCCTGCTAAATTCGTGGTTTTGTGTGGGCCTCACCTAGTGATGTTGGGGTCAAGCGGAAAGTGCGAGGTGGGATTAATCCAGCGGAACGTGGTTCACTGCTAGGAGGACCAGGAAACTGATGCTATCTCAACCAGTCTTGGTATGCTATCCCCAACCAGGTCGCTTCCATTAGTGGGGCACTGAAGAGGTCCAGACAACACAGAGCAGCTGGGACAGAGCTCCACTGTCACCACCATGCACAATTTATCTTTTATTCCCTACTTCTTCCTCTATGGAAAAGTCAAAGCCCCCTTGAGATATGCGATATGCCATTGACATGTATTCCAGATGTGTTTTTCTTTTGCCAGGAGAGTTCGAATTACCGGAGGTCAGCGAAAACAGACTGTGGTATTATTGTACCGCTTTCAGAGGGTTTACAATCTGAATGAACCCAGGCGAAAGTGTCTCAGAGTACTGATACATATCCGAGTATGTGACTGAAGAAAGAGACTAATATAAAGAGAGCTATTTCCAGAGAAAAGCAAAGTCTACTACAATCTTTAGATTCCTCGCAGCCTGTTCTGGAAATGCCCTCACACTAAAGGAATGAGCTAGTTTGGCAAGTACAGGGTGACCAATAGGTTGTTATGTACGCTTCATGGCTTGCTCACCTGAGGCGACTCAGAGCTCAGGGGTGTTTGAGATCGCAGGGTTTAGGGTCAGGACTTAAAGAGAGTCTCACTAACAGGTCGGACCGCTGAAAGAGTCGTATTCATTCCCCTCCTCTTTTCCAGCAAGTCTACTCTTGGGAATCCACCGAGGGATCAATACCGTTTGCTGGACATTGTCACTGCCCAGCAGAAGGTTCATTTGAAGTACTGTTTATTTTGTGAAATGAGAAGGTTCTTCAAGCAATGGAGTGGCTAGATGAGCCTTAGCTTGTAGATAAGATCTGATGGGTCAGGAAGTCCCATTTGCACCAAAGATTAAGTGTTTAGAATTGGGTTATATATATATCACAAGTGTTTTGTGCAGTTCTCCTCGGAAGGCATTTCATCTCACAAAAATAAAAAAGTGTGTAGTTGACATGCTATACTCAAACTATATTAGACAATGTATTTTCTGAATCTTTACTATACATGCAGTTTTATGATTTTATATTAATTGAACAACCACACAATACAGTATATTATGTATTAGAATATATATTTAATTATTAATTTACTATAGTGATAAGTGATAGTATTATAGTGATTTTATTATTTATTTTTGCACTGTATTATTATTTTATTATTATTATTTTGTTATTCATATACTAACCAGTCCCCTTTGGATTTATAATTTTTAGGCAAAGTCATACAAAATCTCTAATATACAAGTATGCAGGCTGCACAAAGGAAATAGGCCTATTTCTTGTCTTTGAACGACATCAAAACTCATGTAATGGACACAGCCTCTGAACCCACAATGGAACATAGATTTTATTTTGCTAAGGCTCATGACTCGATGCTGTCTCTTCCTGTTGGAATGAGAAATCCTCCTCATCCCCTGCAGTAAACAACATCTTTTGCTGTTTCTTGAGCAGGAAACACATAAGCAGCTCTTGCCACAATCCCTAAAGGTGGCAAGTTGCTCTGTTGAAGCTGTCATGGAATTTCTGTGCTTGCCACTTCTCTTAATCCATCCCGGTCCCCACCTCGCAGGGTTGATTCAGGCAGAAGCACACTCATCCCAGTGGAAAACAGCAGCCCTCCTGTGTAATTTGATTTCCTTTTTGCATGTGACCGGCTTCACTTTGTCGTCTCACTGTCAGGAGCCGCAGGAGTAAGGAGCACAGCTTTATGACCCCGGGTTTGTGTTCTTTCTCAAAAGCCACTTTGTTGTTTGTAAATGCAAAAAAACAGATCAGTTAAGAAAGAGTGTCGGAAAGAACACCCCCACTTCTTAATTTAACTTAGGGTAATGAGTGCACATTTGCAAATCAATTCCCAGATTCCAGTGAAAAAAGGAGGGGTGAGGTTGTAAAATAATCAACTATTTAAGGGGGCGGGAAGCCACTCAAAAGAATTGCAGATGAGGGTTGGGAGAAAGAAAAGTTGGTCATTTTTGTCTTGGTGTTAAAGTTTAGGTTGGAGTATCAAAGCCTTGTGCTTTTATGCGATACCAAAATTTGACATGTTGCTAAATTGTTTTAGATATCAAAGTTCCTCTGGGACTTGTCTTATTCATCTAAGGGAAAAAAAAATCAAACACTTTTGTATACATTTTTATGCTAATTTTGTCCTGCACAAATAATTTTCTGCATTTAAATTTTTGCTTCTTTAGAACTAGCCTACTCAATTTATCTTTCTATTTTGTGACCTCCAGGTTTTCACATATACTTCAAGGGAAGAAGACAATTATTAGATTGACATCTGACCTTTCTTTGTACGGTTGTCATGGAGATCCTTTGGCATTGACACCTTCTCTTGGAAGACTTTTGAATATTTGCATATGTCACTGCACTTGCTGTTTTTAATCAGCTTTTGAAAATTTCCCTGAGCAGGTCTTGTTACTGCAACACGGCTTGCATCATCTGTCTTTGTTTAGCTGGGCCTTGTTTAGAGATCTTATTTCCTCCCCCCAACACTGAAGATAAATATTCTTAGCGCTAAAAGCCCCTTGGGATTGATCAGAAGGATTGCCAGATGCATGTATTTCCTCCCAGAGCCGGCTCATCTCTCCCCTCTCCCTTCACATAACAAGGTCAAACCCCTATTACAGTACAAGGGCTCAATACCTTTAAGAGCAGATGAGTTGTAGTTGCAGCACCTCCCTTTATGCCCGAATCAATCTAACTGCTGGAACCATTACTAGCGTGTCACACAGCAAGATTGCCACTCTTATAGGTTCCTCCAGAGAGGACATGCTCTAATTTAAGCTGCACTTGCTGGATTTAATCCTTAACATCTGGACTGAAGTTGTGCTACTGATGTAGCGTAGAATTAGCCTAGAATTTTACATATTCTGAAGGGGTTAGGCTAGGTTGTACTGGGTGGCGGCTAGGATGTTGCTAAGGTGCTCTGAGTAGGATTGTGCAAAATTTAGAAATGAAGAATTGGCTCTTTATAATAACGCTCTTTTAATTAAACGTGATTTTAATTGGCGACAAATTACAGGAATTTGATTTGGAATGATAGATAGATAGATAGATAGATAGATAGATAGATAGAGTAATTTTGGGGGGGATCTTCTCATTTGGTATGTGAAAATCATAAATCTGATCGCTTAGAAATGTAATCCTTCACAAGCCGCATGGATTGAAGTATCATGTCTGTTGTACAAATGTACAGTATGTGACTTCAAAAAGATTGACTTGCCTTGGCGAGCACCATTAATAATTAATGCAGGCAAGATTGTCTCAGTTTTATTTCACTCTGCGACCAGAAATCAAGCACTTCCCACAATTCACAGTGGAGCGAAGCAGCCATTTGTGACAAGGTTATTAAAATTAAATCACCTTTGTTCTGCCTTATTCACTTCCTTATTTAAGCACTTCTTTCCTACCTTGTCTGTACCAGAGACATTTTAATGTTCATTTCCAAGTGTAAAAGATTCTCTTGGTGATGTTATCTGCTTTAAACTGCACTGTTTCCCCAAGGGTTGATTTATCTTACAGGGTTAGAGACCACATAGTGGTCAAAATCCCCAAACGTTCATCGTTGGACTTGTTTTTTTCAAGTACCGGTTCTAGCACCTCATAATGGGAACTCGGAAAACTCAGGGTGAGAGATTAATCAGCTTTCCAGATGTTGTTTTCCACTTCTGTATGCACATTCGGTTGCACTGTTAACTTGTCCCATGTCCCCCTGGTCTTCCAGAGGTCAAATTTAGGTGAGGTAGCTGCTATGTTAGTAGCCGTTTAGCTCAGTCTTTACTTTCCATCTCTTTCCCTGCTTTCCATCTCTTCTGTGGCAGGTCGAGAGTGTTTGGCCTGTTTTATTTATAAGTCTGTTCTTGGATTCTCACCCCACTGTTTCTCCTCCACCCCCTGCCAACCGCAGTCTGTTCGGCAGTCCATAAGTGTCCGCTAAAAGCTATTAGCCAAACTCTGGCAGTCTCCGCTCCCTTAACCCAGCGGGGCCACTGGGCTTTTTGTTTTCAGAGAGTAGAAGGGCAACAGTTCTGGGGATTCGGAGGTGAACACAAAGCTTACGTTTTGGCCTTTGCCGTCTCTCGTGGACAGGGCCCAATGTATTACTACTGTAAGGTCATTGTGTCATGTTATTCATGGCCATGGTAAAGTGGTTGGGAATGGGTTTGTTTTAAGTTGCATTAGTCTCTGGCCCAGGGGTGTTTATTCACTTGACTGAATATGAAGTAATAAAGCAAAGTCTTGCAGATCTGAATGGTAAGAAATAATCCTTGAAAGCACTTTTTGTAATGCCAGGTTCCTAGTATAAACAGAGGACTGTTACATTAGACTTTATCTCTATGTGCACAAAATGCATTAGTATGTTTTTCAACGTAATCCTGTGTAACTTTTGGTGGATTTTGGGGTGGTGATGGACATTTTCCCAGGGGGATATCTGTAGCTTTTTGTTACAGCTATCACACATTATTCATCTCCAACTGAAGGATGTTTTCATCATCCCTCTCTCTGACTGCTGGAAGTCACAGTCGCTCTCCTGTCACGAATTTTAAACCGCAATATAATTGTTGCCGCCGGGATTGGTAATTATTTCCAAAATCACCATGCACAATGACTCACTTTCATCCCCAGATATCTCCCGATGGCTGAAATTCTTTAGTCTTGTTGAGAAATCAGTTTGTGGTGTTGTTATTCATCCGTAATTGTCCCACCACCACACTGTCATTCAAATTGGGAGAGAGAAAAGCAATTTCAAAGCCTACCTGAATTACCATACCACCGGTCCCCCCACCCAACAACTGTGCGAAACAAAAAAATCTTGGCAGTCAGCATGAATTCCTATGCGCCTTAAAACAGAAGACAAATTATACATACATATCCAGGCATTCCAGCTGCTGCAGGATTGAAATGCATGTCTGTTTTCTTTGATAGCTGTTGAATTTAGAGCGTGTAATTTTCATACAGCTAGTTGATATAACATGCAATTGAGCAATACATATGTATGACGCCTTAATTTTACCTAGCTGAGGGGGAAATTTTATTTTACATCCTTGTCAACAGTGACATGATTAATCAACTTGTAAAGATGGTATTGGTATAGCAGGTGCTAGATCTGAAATTGTGGATCTTCTTGGCTAACCTCCTACTGGAATTAATGGAATAGAATGTTTTTTGGTGTGAAGTGAGTTCTTTGCTTAGAGTAAATTGATGTTTTGTTTTTTTCTGCAAAAAGTAATCATCAAATTACTTTATTAATACTGAATTTTACAATGTTTCCTAACCTTGTGACAAGTTTCTGTCCACACTCAGTGACAATTTTGCCTGACATCACAATGACAGGACGTATTTAATGTTTAATTTACAGTTATATGGACCTTGATTTTAGACCAGTGAGATTTCCTGTTGGTCATATTGCTTCATAAATATGAATATAAATATGTACTATTAAATTATTATTATGGTTGGTCAACACTTATTATTGTAAAACACTTTTTTTATAATATGCAATATTCATAATATTTATATAATTTATAACATTAAATAAAAATGCACATGTACATTATGGAATTGTTTTACATATTTTAATTAGTGGCTATCACCTCCACAGAAATGCTCCCACTCTCTGCTCTCTCCAAAGTTATTTTGTATTTTTCCCCCTTATTTTTCTTGCCTAAGATAGTATGTATGTAAAGGATCATATAAATATGGTATTTTAAAAAAACTGAATCAAGTTATTACAATTTAATCGAATTGTGTGTTGAATCACATTGAACTGTTTAGAAATAGCAAAAATTGTGAAATTGTAAAGCGGTGAATCATGAATCAATCAATCGCTGTCAAAGATTCACAACTGCGCATGTATTATGTGTTGCTTTGAGTTCCATATATTGCTATTGTTTATATACCAGATTTATATTTTCTCCATTGCATGTAATGCAAATAGTGACCACCGATTCTCTTTTACAGGATCTCGACCCAGACTGGAAGATGCTGCGCCACGGGTTGTCGAACACCCCTCAGACCTCATTGTTTCCAAGGGTGAACCCGCCACTTTAAACTGTAAGGCCGAAGGTCGGCCGACCCCCACGGTGGAGTGGTACAAAGATGGCGAGCGGGTTGAAACAGACCGGGAGGATCCACGCTCCCACCGTATGCTCCTCCCCAGCGGCTCCCTCTTCTTCCTCCGAATCGTTCACGGAAGGCGCAGCAAGCCTGATGAAGGGGTGTATGTGTGTGTAGCGAGGAATTACTTGGGCGAAGCTGTCAGCCGTAATGCCTCTTTGGAGGTCGCAAGTAAGTCAGCTAATTTGTACTCTGATCCTTGCCTCGTGCCCTCTTCCTCAATCTCTCCTGCAAATTTCCGCAGTGCTCATCTAATTTTTTTCCCTTCTATAAAGCTTTCCCATTTTGTCCTGCACTCCTCATCTCTTTCCCTTCTCCTCCATCTCCACTCGATCTTGTTT
This sequence comes from Meda fulgida, assembly GCA_030578275.1. Classification (NCBI taxonomy): domain Eukaryota; kingdom Metazoa; phylum Chordata; class Actinopteri; order Cypriniformes; family Leuciscidae; genus Meda; species Meda fulgida. Next base: position 14,970,414 of record CM060625.1, on the reverse strand, counting down.
AGTCTTCCACTGGCTGCGGCGGCCCATAACCATCGTCCCTGGATGGAGTAAAGCACTGAGGTCATTGTTAGTTTTAGAGGAGGTAATCTGATTTGTGGTATTAATGTAGATGGATGTTATCTGGTATTCGAGATAAATTTAACACCAGAAATAGCCAAGAGAGGAGCGTAATGCTGGCTGCTTCCAGGTGACAGATGTTAGTTAAATAAAAAAACACCAGCATCTCAGTGTTTCTCATGGAATGGCTCCAGGTTTTAGCAGCAGGGCTCGCCATATCCAATACACACTGATTAAATGCTGATGGCACTATTTGATTTCGGTCATTAGATTATCGCCAATTACATTATGCTTCTGCAACGTTATGTTTTTGTCATGTGACCTTAGAGAGATCGCTCTGTGATTTGTAATGCATAATCGTTTCTAGGTGGCCTGTAGACCTGCAGAACTTATGTCGTCGTCAAAGGACAGATCCTTCACCTGCTCGAGTATTTCACCATCTGGTCTGATATATCAGCGAGACATAATAGTCATCATGTTCTGGCACTGCTTGGAAAGAATAGCACTATTCTCACACAATTCAAAGCCAGAACGCAGATTCGGTCTCCAGCTACTCATAAATCCTGTCTATGAAATTCCTCTTTCGTGCATTGCTATTGCAAAATGCTTTAAAACCCAAGCCATTTGCAATTCAGTCACACTCAGCTGTCTAATTAGGATCTGAGCCTCCATGTTGAGCTCCAACGTGATTTATCATGCCTGCTGCAATATCTTTATTTAAAAGGGAAAGCAAAAACAGCCATATTACTTTTGATGTCTACCGGATTTATTGAAGTTGCAGCTCTCCAAAGCTATAAGTAGCAATTATTTACTGCATGATATTAATTCTCATTCTCAATGAGTTTTTTCAGATTGGATTTCTTTTCAGTTACATTTTTATTTCTTTTCTTATCAGGGGAGGATAAAAGCAATAAAATTTTTATTTCTCTCATATTTCCATATCAAAAATATTAGATTTTTCAGATTGGATTTGAACAATATCTCCATTTAGTTAAAGGACTGACTGCTTGATGATATTTCCAAAGCCATTAACCTACATTTCAGATTAATTTATAAGTGATATCTGGCGCCAAACAGCCACCTTGCGGTTTCAAAACTCTGAGTTCATTGTAAGTTCGTGATCCATGAGGGTTACGGAACAGATGGTCTGTTGAATATAAAAAAAATTATTGTTGCGGAGAAAATTACTTTTCCAAAGTTGCATTTAAGATGGTGGTTTAGGTTCTGAATACGATAGTCAGACTATACATTTTATGCTTGGAAATTTGTATGACTTGGTAACTCTTTTTACCGCACTATCTAAAAAAATAGATTTTACTTCAGTCAACCGAAAACAAGCTAAACACATAATCAGACATCTGAAAATCCCAAGTTTACTCTTACAAATGAAAGGTTTTTGGATGAGTTCTTCTCACATTGAGCAGAAAAATTTGCAGTCCATGTGCCTTGAACGAGACTGTCATTATCATTAACTGTAGACTGAATGTGCACAGTGGAAAGAATTCTGGTACACAAATAGTTCTAGAACCCCATAGGAGTTGATTCTAGGTCTAGATTGCTGAACCGCACATCCTCGCCAGTTATCTGTCCTGTCCTTTATCCTTGCTCCCATCATCCTGGTGGCCTACATCATTAGTTATGATATGTTTGTCTGTCCGTGAGATGACAATGCAACATTTCCTCTAGGGATGTCTGCAAAAATGGCCTAAAACAAGAAAGAATCACACATATTCGAATATTAAACGTTTGTATATATACATATACTATATCATATATATCATATATACATATATGTATCATATATAGATATATATCATATATATGTATCATATATACAGGTCCTTCTCAAAAAATTAGCATATTGTGATAAAGGTCATTATTTTCCATAATGTAATGACAAAAATTAAACTTTCATATATTTTAGATTCATTGCACACCAACTGAAATATTTCAGGTCTTTTATTGTTTTAATACTGATGATTTTGGCATACAGCTCATGAAAACCCAAAATTCCTGTCTCAAAAAAAATAGCATATTTCATCCGACCAATAAAAGAAGTGTTTTTAATAAAAAAAAAAAAAAGCCAACCTTCAAATAATTATGTTCAGTTATGCACTCAATACTTGGTCGGGAATCCTTTTGCAGAAGTGACTGCTTTAATGCGGCGTGGCATGAAGGCAATCAGCCTGTGGCACTGCTGAGGTGTTATGGAGGCCCAGGATGCTTTGATAGCGGCCTTAAGCTCATCCAGAGTGTTGGGTCTTGCGTCTCTCAACTTTCTCTTCACAATATCCCACAGATTCTCTGGGGTTCAGGTCAGGAGAGTTGGCAGGCCAATTGAGCACAGTAACACCATGGTCAGTAAACCATTTACCAGTGGTTTTGGCACTGTGAGCAGGTGCCAGTCATGCTGAAAAATGAAATCTTCATCTCCATAAAGCTTTTCAGCAGGTGGAAGCATGAAGTGCTCCAAAATCTCCTGATAGCTAGCTGCATTGACCGTGCCCTTGATAAAACAGTGGACCAACACCAGCAGCTGACATGGCATCCCAGACCATCACTGACTATGGGTACTTGACACTGGACTTCAGGCATTTTGGCATTTCCTTCTCCCCAGTCTTCCTCCAGACTCTGGCACCTTGATTTCCGAATGACATGCAAAATTTGCTTTCATCCGAAAAAAGTACTTTGGACCACTGAGCAACAGTCCAGTGCTGCTTCTCTGTAGCCCAGGTCAGGCGCTTCTGCCGCTGTTTCTGGTTCAAAAGTGGCTTGACCTGGGGAATGCGGCACCTGTAGCCCATTTCCTGCACACGCCTGTGCACGGTGGCTCTGGATGTTTCTACTCCAGACTCAGTCCACTGCTTCCGCAGGTCCCCCAAGGTCTGGAATCGGTCCTTCTCCACAATCTTCCTCAGGGTCCGGTCACCTCTTCTCGTTGTGCAGCGTTTTTTGCCACACTTTTTCCTTCCCACAGATTTCCCACTGAGGTGCCTTGATACAGCACTCTGGGAACAGCCTAATTTGTTCAGAAATTTCTTTCTGTGTCTTACCCTCTTGCTTGAGGGTGTCAATGATGGAAGTCTTACCCATGATTGCGGTTTTGAGTAATGAAACAGGCTGGGAGTTCTCAGCCTCAGGAATCTTTTGCAGGTGTTTAGAGTTAATTAGTTGATTCAGATGATTAGGGTTAATAGCTCGTTTAGAGAACCTTTTCATGATATGCTAATTTTTTGAGACAGGAATTTTGGGTTTTCACGAGCTGTATGCCAAAATCATCAGTATTAAAACAATAAAACACCTGAAATATTTCAGTTGGTGTGCAATAAATCTAAAACATATGAAAGTTTAATTTTTATCATTACATTATGGAAAATAATGAACTTTATCACAATATGCTAATTTTTTTAGAAGGACCTGTGTGTGTGTGTGTGTGTGTGTGTGTGTGTGTATATATATATATATATATATATATATATATATATATATATGCACATATACTTATATATGTATATTTGTGTATATATATATAAATAAATAAATATAAATGCCCAGAGGCTTGTTTTAATATATATATATATATATATATATATATATATATATATATATATATATATATATGCAATTTTCCCCTCTTAACTTCACAATGCAAATCTCCATTGAAGCCATTTATGAAAGACTAGCGTAGTGATTGTGACATCATAATGTGATTGTGACATCATAACGGGTACATTAAGGTATTACTGCTTACATTTACACCTTAACTCTCATTCGCCAACTTTGTCGTTAATCCTTTATGACTTTTTCTTCTGTGGAACAAAAAAGAATATACAGTAGTCAACATTTGAAGTGGATCAAAAAAGTTCATCAAAGTTGTTTTAAGACAAGAACCACTGATCTATATAATGACTGGATAGCTCATGACGTTCTAAACTACCATCAGGCAGTGAAGCCACCGTAAGTGTTCGAGCGGCCATCTTACGATTCCCTACCAGCAGAGGGCTCCAATGCCCGTTATACAGAGATTGGTAGTCCCGACGGCACTTTAAAGATGAACCAACCGCTGAGCAGCATACAAGTGTAAAACGACGTTCACAAAAGGACGTAGAAAAACTGCCAAAGGTTGTAATTCAAGCCCTATAAGTAGTTATTTATATGCAAAATTGTCGCTATGCCCGTGTTGTTTTCTCTGAGGCAAGAGTAGCTGCTAACGGTAATGCTGCTGCTGCTTTAACAAGCAACGATAAAACAGTCAACAGTAGCCTAGAAGAAACATCAGAGCAGCAATAATCACAATTAAGTGTCCAATAGCGACACCATTTAACAGCTTCAAAAGAGCTTTGTGTAGAGTCCGTTTACCGTTACATTAACCCCATACAATATGTATTATGCATTTCCTGAACATGTGCTTGCTAAGCAAACACTTTAATATGAACAAACTACTAATCTATAAAACACAATCGGTCGTCCGACCTCGTTGAAGGCGAGAGAGTGCGTGCGCGCGGCCGGGGCTCTCTTTCTCTGCTCATCTTATGCGCCCTGTCCACTGATCTAAATAATTCGTTGTTACGACGACTTTGTTCCCTCGTTTTGATAAATCGTGGACACGTTGAACTAATTTCCTCCCTCGTTTTGATTTAACGAATTACAACGTGGCCACAATATAGTAAAACGAGGGAAAAAATTAGTATAACGTGCTGAGGTATTATTAATTTGTGGCCATTAAACAATATTCACCTGAATATTCACCAATTCACATAAATATAGATCTTTACCATTCACTATATAATTAATAGTATCAAACTGTTTTTCTTACCTGTGAAGATAGCTCTTCAGTGAAGGCCGACTAGTGTTCTCATACAGCTTTTTATTACTTTTGCAAATAAATTGCCGTTTTTTAATTTCCGGCTTTAAACAAATACCCATTTAAATGCTAAGGATGTTTGCGTTGTGAGAATGTACAGGGATACTTTAGATTTTAAAACTGTGTCTCGTTAGGCAATGTTTTTTCAGTCAAATTATAACATTTCCTATTGATTCAATAGAACGCGTGAGCTCACTAGGGAATACCAATATGGCGGCGCGGTGGCTTCACTGTTTATGACGTCATGAGCTATCCAGTCATTCTATATAGATCAGTGACAAGAACGGGTATTGTTAAAAATTAATGTATAACTTTGACAAAAGGTTTTGATCCACTTCAAATGTGATGCGATCTGGGAAAACCTGTCGGATGTAGCGCTGGTACGTTTTCAGTAAGAACATATCTTGGCAAAATTCACTAGTTTAGTGCAGAAAAATAGCGATTTATAGTGGCAAGCTGTAAAGACTGTCTTTCTCTTTAAGAACACGCACGGCAGCGATAAAAAAATCACCCATAGCTCTGCTTCTTCTTCTCTCAAAGACAGTTCACCTATCAAATTAACCACATAACATCTAGAATAAAGGTATATCAATGCGCATTTCCCGCCAGTCCTGTGTAAACTACAACGGCATGCAAGGTTTTTATTTTTTATCCAATGTTATTGTGAGATGCCGAGTGGAGCACAAGAGAACAACAGAGTCTGAAGTCGCTGCTCACTTAAAAGATCTTGCTCGCCTCTCAATCGTCCAATTTCAAAACGGTTTTCACAGGATGAATTTTGAGTTCGTAAGCTTTCGAATGATACATAATCTATGATGATTACTAAAATATGTGATATGAAAAAAGGCAATAAAAAAGAGCGCATATCGTCCCACTAGCAGGACATGACAGTTAATTAAACCTCAAAATTCCGTTCCTGAAAATCATAACGATCAACCGACTTCAGATAACCACAACTTTTGTTACCGACAAACTATCAAAGAAATACAAATAGGTAAAATTTCAGCATGTGATGGGTTTTCCCAGATCGCATCACAAATGTTGACTACTATATTTTGACAAATGTTTCAACTGTTTTGTCTATGTAATGGAAGTCCAAAACAACATAAAAAAAACCCAGAATATTTTCTTTTTTGTATTTTCCACAGTAGAAAGAAAGTTATACAGGTTTGGAACAACATATGACATAATTTCCTTTCTTTTCTTTTTTTTTTTTTGAGTGAACTGTCCCTGTAATATCCCTTTAATCCAATATAACATTAGAATAGCTGATTAAGTTCTGTGGGCATTGATGAGATTTGGGCACATAGTGCCAGTTCTCTGCATGGAGATCATCTTTCTCCATCGTGGCACAGCTCCATGAGCCAGGTGGTGGGCGGGAGATGGGGAAGAGGGGTCTGCTGCCAGCCATAGAGCTTGTCTGGTTCAAAGGTTTTGGGGGGTTGGAAGAGATGGGTATATATAGAGAGAAAGGGAGGTAGAAAGATAAATAGAAAGGAGAAGGAGGGAACCCATATGCCAGGCATGTTGATCTGCCACCAGCAGGCAGCATGTCGTACATTAGCAGGGCACAGATCTTCGGTCAAACGCGAGATGTTCTGGTGAGAATAAACAGGCTTGTTGGCTTGGTGTGCGTGGGAGGGACTGAATTCCCAGAGAGTGTTTTAACAGCCTGTTTATATATGCTGCTTTTGAAGGTGGTATTTATGGTTGAGGTGATGAGTTATGTAGGCACAGTTACATTACTCAGATGATGAAGCCAGAGCTGGGATGATTTACAGTGACAGAATCCTCACACTTTAAATGATAGATGAAAGGGAATGGATCTGTGCTGGTTCAACTGTGGTTTATTACTTTTTAAATGATGCTCCGCATTTGCTGTTGCCCCTCTTTATACTTTTGCATGGCTCATAAGGGCTTATGGGTAAACACCAACCATTTAGAGCGTCTATGAAAGTTGTTTGGGGGGTCAGGCCTGGTTTCCAGGGGAACAGGTGAAGATAGAAGAACAGCTGTCCTACGGAATGTTGGAAATGAACAGGTGAAAGGAAGGTACTCTTGTTCTCTGTTTTGATTGGCTGTGAGAGTGGGAAACCTTTTCCACCTATGGGGAGAGTTCCAAAAACCTGTTGTACTGCAAAAACACAGGTCAGCAAGTGTGTGTGTACATATACAATTAGGTATGTATGTATGTATGCATGTATATCCGTACTGACCGGGCCCCACGGTTCGACACGCATGTGAATCGCGGATTAACTGCTAAATTTATCCATCGTAGAGTGAAAGGTTATAATTTGGACGTGTTTTGTCTTGCCAATTTACACATTCAAACCATTTTAAACGCAGAAGAAGAGGCGAAAATCGGGACTCGCACATTATCTGTGCGCACAGCAGCACGCACCCGAAACACGCACACGCAGAGAGAGAGAGAGAGAGAGAGAGAGGCGCGTTTCAGATTGTGCTCGAACACCGAATTGATTCTCTTTCGCGTTTCCTTGCCCTTGAACGGAAACATAAACACAAAATTGTCAAAATACCCGTCTAAATGCCCGTCTCGGCAAGTATTCTCTCGTTATGTCATAAGTGAACAGTTGAGAAAGAAACCGGATGTTTGTCAGTTTTTTCAGTCTGACAGCACACATCTAATATTCTGTTGTCAGTGTCATTAACATTAATAAAACCACAAAACACAGCTTTAACAAAGATTAAACTATATTTAATTTCTACAATGAACAGATAGTGTTATTTTACATTTATACTTAATTATTAATTTCTGTACTGTATTTCTTAATTATTAAATTCAGACTTTCTTCCTTACTATATATATATATATATATATATATAGAAAGGAAGGAAGTCTGAATTTGGCCATTCTGCTGAAGGAAAGGTTTTCTTATGGGTCACACTGTACCTCTAGGGTTTAAGCTGGAGACATCCTGACAGATAAGCCTATTTATGCGAAGCCCCTCAGTACAGGACAAAACTAAAGTAATAGTGGCTTATGTTCAGCTGGGCATGCTGTCCCCCTCTGGGCCGCCTGTCCTCTGTGCTATTAACCTTATTGCCTTGGATCTAGAATCTGTGTGGGTGCTGAAGGGAGGCCCAGAGCAGTCCAGACTTTGAAACTCCTCAAAATAAATTGATTATGGAACCAGCAGAAAAGAGCATTGTAAAGCTTTTTAATTAAATTTGAGCAGCCTTTTACTGTAGCTCTAATGCACCGACACACCCTGATGCAGCTATAAAAAACGGATGAATCAGATTTCTGTGATCCGTCTTCCCGTTTCATCATGACTCAGACAGCCATTTCAGTCCCGCAAAGCTGCTGAAACTTCAACCAGACTTTGATGAGATACATCGACAAAGTAGATTTATTATTCCAAAGCCTCCATTGTAATATGTGAGCTATTAATCTCCCTGAATTTTCTAAAGTACAGAAGAGAAGAGGTGCCAAGTTTCAAATGCATTTTTCGCCTGTCTTTGCTAATTCTAGCAAATGCGCATTAACCAGCGAAGCCGACCTGGTCTGTCCAGATGGGAATGTGGCTGCGTGTGTGTCCGTGCAGCAATAATGAGATCACTTAACCTGTCAAACTCCAGGGGTCAGGGAGACTGCTGACTGGGTGGGGTCACTCGGACACGGGGCAGCACTGGCCTTCTGGCTATTTAACTCTCACACTATCTAATGAATTAATTAAAGCCAGCCACGAGTAATACAGATCAGACATGTGAACACATGGTCACCTTGGATGAAGCAAGAGAGAGGAAGGGAGAGAGATATGCAGTACAGATAGTTATAATAAACTGCTGGGGGTTAGGTAGATATATAAAGAGAGGGAAATGTAATTGGAAACGAGAGAAAGAGAGAGAGTGTTTTGCTGAATGAGCAACAGGTGGTGCAAGGAGGAGTTTAAAGTAAGCAGTGGTGCATCTGTGTGCTTTTGTACAGTCAGAGTTATGACCAGAGCAGGCAGGACACCAGGAACAATACAGCCCAACTCTGACACCCTAGGGATCCACCATCCACTTTCAATAGTTGCTCTCAACAACTCTCATTTGTGTCTCCCTGTAGCTACACTACAGTTTACTAATAACAGAAGAGGGTTTTTTTTAAAACAGGTTTGAATGTTGTTAGTAGATACATCTTAACAAATCATAATAATAGTAAAAATAATAATAGTTATTACTAATATTAATAGTATTATTATTATTGTATAAGCACAAGTATATAATAATAATAATAGTACAACTGTATTATAATTATGATTAGTATTATATTGAACTACTGTGTGTGTGTATGTATATATATATTATTAAAATAATAATAATAATTATTATTGTTATTAATTATTATTATAATCACAATAAATAATTCTTCTTCCAAGCAATACAGTTCATAATTAAAATAACGGTTTCTTTTATATAGAATTTAGGTATACATTTACCTGTGCATGCACGGCTCAAACAGAATGCAGCTCATTCCAATCAGATTTTAGAGTCTGAACTTTCCGGTTTATAACATTTTATTTGAACTTTTGCTAACTCAAATACCTCATGAAACAATTGTTTCACTTTGTGGTTTAGGTTAAATGAACGTGTAATCGTTGTTGACTTTGGGAGAGTCTGACCACCATAGGGACTGTTTAATTGCATCTATTCATTTTCTTAACTGAGATCATAAAATTGTAATTGTGGATTTTACTGGCGTACTAAATTTCAAGGTTAGTTTAAGGGCTTTCCTGTAGGACGGCACATTTTTTTTGTAAATGGCCATTATCCGGATCTGAACTTGACCCTTATTTTTAAAACACCTCTGATGTTAATATTGTAGAGTGGGAAGACAACATTAAGCTTAAAATGAAGTTAGTAAGCCTGTTAAGTGTCGTGATTGATGGGAACCGGTCGTTGCGAATGCTAAATAATTTTTCCTTCCACTGCATATGTGGCTGTACAATCCGTATAGCCTGAGAGTTTGTGCAGGCACCAGTCCTGGGATGATTGATTGCTTCTCTCTCGTTGGTATTGCCAGCTGGCATCAGAGCGATGGGAGAGAGCAATGGGCCAGGATATTGGTCTGTGTTTAGAATGTAGGAGAGTATAGAGATACACACCCACCACAAGCAAAAGCAATTCTTCCTTAAGCTGTTACTTTTCCGTTGGCCTTTAATTCACGTCCTTTTTTACTCATTTCTCCCTTCTTTTACTGGTTTCAGTCCCTTATAGAAACACAAATCTGGCAAAGTTCTTTTCCTGTATTTTTTTTTAATTCAAGGTCATTTGAACAAGAACTGATCACACAAAGATTCCAGAATAAAGGATGACAGTTCAATTTCATCAAGCAATGTCAACCAATCAAATTTTCCAGCCAATCTAATCAAACTCGGAGACGATGCACATCTCAGCCTGCATACGTTTGTGACGTCTCTTTCAAAAGTGTATAATGCGCTTCCTAGCTCCTTTTAGCAGACGGGCTCACCTTGAAGGATCAGAGGATTTGGGATGAACAAGAATCCCTCCCCAAACCCCTGCGAGGAAAGGCTTCAACGTCAAGCCTTATCCCGAGACCTGTCCCGCTGATATGCACTGACGCATCACGCAGAGCGCTCTCTGAATCTGACTGCTCCGCTGAGTTTGAGCCCTGTCTCCTCTCATGATTTTAGTACCACGTGTGGTGTGGTAAAATAGTACTGTAGCTGCTCGTAGGCACCTCATACTCAATTCAATTTCTGCAGTCTATTGACAATCCATTACATAAGTAAAATCTTTTCTGGTAGCACATTGATTATTTCACACATTATCATGATTGTTGAACTCCATTTACAAGCTCTCTGCTTTTTTTGTACAACAGCATGATAGCTTTCGACTATAATGGATGCAGGTTTTGTGACTTTTAACTCCTTCAAAAGCGGCATCAAGTCCGCATTTGTGTTTTCGTTGTGTGTTGCGTTAATATTTTGTTTTATGCACATTTCTGTATGAAGTACCTGTCCTAAAATCAATATTTTTTCGAAGCAACTTTCCTGCCTCTAGCGATCCCCAGGCAAAAATTGCCTGTTTACCAAATAAAAATGTTTTTTTTTCTTTTTCTAGAGCTTCCAACAAAAGCTGCTATCTTATAGGTTTTTAACATTAAAAAAGCATATATATGTGTGTATAAACATACAGTGTATTAGAGATGCATTTATGTATCAGCCAATAATCTTTATCAGCCGATAAAAGCTATTATTTTCAATATCAGCTTCTGACGATGATCAGGGCTGGTTATATCCTGTCAATCAAAAGGGGATGGAAAAATGTTTTCAGACTGCAATTCATACTGTGTGTGAAGAAAATCCTATTGTGTTAAATTTAGGGAAAGTTAACGTGATATAATGCATCAACAGTTGCAAAATCTATTTGACCCTATGAATCACCCGTAGTTCAAGCCAGGGTTGCCAGGTCCGTAGTTTTTCCCTACACCAAATATTATTAGTAGATTTTTAGACTTTATTACATGTGATAAGAAACTTATGTGATAAGAAAGTCTCAGCTTTCAAATTCTGTCCATTTTATCATGAAATTCAAACAATAAATGCCGTTTTGACGCTCTTGAATGTGTCGTGGCAGATTTCTATAGCAGCTTAGTTTAAGCGGCAGCGAGTCGTCTCTTCAACTGTAATGCAAGTTATAGCACGAAAAAACATGCATGAGCATCAGAAGGTATGTTGAAAGATACCATACAACTTACAGAAATGAATCATGTCTCGTAATTGCTCAGTGTTTTAATCACGGAAAGACGTCAATAAAGCAGCTTGTGAACAATATAACTTAATAATGTTGCATTTACCTCAGTAAAATTATCCACTGTTCGTAGTTCGTTAGTTAGCTATAAAAAACACTAGAGAGGAGCTTATTTACTTTTATTTATATATTTTTATTATTATATATTTATATATTTTGTATGTATATTTGAGTTTGTAAGTGTGACAGTGACAAGCACACCAGTCAAACATGCAAAAAAAAAAAAAAAAAACGAAATCACCTTAATTCTTCGCGCTGGTTTGTTTTGGACAGTTAGATATTTCAGTTTCCTCAGATGGATGTGGATCGCTATGGAGGGGACATTTCATTAACAGAAAGGGCGGGTGATGATGGACAAAGACAGAGTTCAGGCCCATCCTCTCATTAAGCTTGAGAAGTGCAGACCATCACTAGATTAAAGTAATCCTCTTTCTTTCCAAAGACCATGTCTCTATTAGCTTCCACCGTGGTCGGCCACACGCGCCGGATTAGACCACATCACTAATGGACTTATTGTTGTCGGTATCTGCATACAAAAAGACCAGCTATGGGGGGGCCTGGGGCTTTCCTCCTAGATGTGCCATCAATAAAGAGTTCCTCCCCTCCCTCATCCTCTTATCTCCTCTACTTTTGTTCTCCACTCAGGCGTTTTGTGGGCCAGCGTTATGTCCAGCAGCGCAGGAGCGGGTAACGGTTTACACACGCAACGCACCCAAGCACTGAATAATGATGAGTTTACAGTAGGGTGAACGTGTTTGACAGTCAGCCACCCACCGAGCAGCTGTTTTCCACCCAAAACACTTGATTGAAGTTGTTTAGTAGCTTCTGTTGTTACGAAATGCTTCATAATACAATGAAATTGGGACATAAGGGAGGTTATGCAAATGGTTTGGAGCTGACCTCTTATTAGACATCAAAGATAAGAAAATTCGAGGCTTGTCTGATTTAGTTTAGATAATTTATTCTGATAAAAAAGTTTTGATTTGCAAGTTAATGCTAACAAATGTATTGTCGAAGAATTGAAACGGCCAAGACGAAGCGTTAATGTGTCTGGTGGAGAATAAGAACACCTCTATATAAGTATAGATTCCATCACAACAACATAGTGTTTGTTGTAAGCAACTGAAACTTACCCATAATGCATTGTTAATGTGACTGACAGGCTAAATGAATCCTTAAAACTGGTAAGCTTGTAGTGAAGAGGATTGCTCACCCTAAATATGAAAATTCATTTGTTCACCCTCATTTCCAAATGTTCCAAACCTATATGAGTTTCTTCTGGAACACAGATATTTTGAACATGGTCTGTTTTTTTGTTTTCTTTAAGAATTATTTATATAGGATTATAGTATTTATTAATATTTTGAATTAGCCTTTTTTGTATATTTTCATTCATAAATAATTTAAAAAGTAGTATTCGTATAAAATAGCTTTAATTGATTTTATTTTATTTTACTTCAACTTCAGTTAGTTCTCAAGGTGTATCATTTCAGTTTTTCATCTAATATTTATATTTTATTTTTATATTATATTATATTTATATTCAGTCCCTCCAGAAAAACGCGATTATGCGATCGCTGAATTCAATGCATAATCAGCCAAAGTACGCATATTTATGCTGGGGTCGCATTTTTTCAAATACTCGCCGCATAAATTGCTAATTTCCACACAAAATATGCGGGCTTGCATGATTTCATAATCCCCGCATTTTCGTCGCAAAAAAAGTCACATATATCTTAGCAGAAAGTTGGAAAATGTTGCGTTTACTTTACACAAGAGCAGCCGTCCCCCGTTGCCATGGGAACATTATGAAGTGACGTAATTACGCGACGCGAACATCATCGAAAAGCTGCAAACCCTGCGAATAAGCCATGAAATTACAGTTGTAAGTATATTAGTATGTTAATTTGTTACAGTAAGAGATTGCACTTTGTGCATTGGAAGCACTTATTTTAACAGAAGATGTCTGTTTTGTATAGCTAACGTTACCTCTGTAAAACAGGAAGCACACATTTAATTTTTTTATATTTTATTTATTCATTTTTACAGCAGTTGTAGCATATTCCGTTTGTAAAGCTACAGAACTTGTTTGACTCATCAATGTTTTGTAAGTTTGAGCCATGTGTTTATTAAGGTCGGAAATAAAACAAGATGAGAACTTCAATATTCCCAGCACTTTCTGTGATGTAGTATGCTTGCTTATCATAGGAAGTACAATAATAAGAAATTACTCTTACATTTCAATCATTTTTTTGTTAACAATAACAAAAGAAGGAAAGAAAGGCATATAGGTTTGGAATGATGTCGAGGGCGAACTATCCCTTTAAGGATTTGTTAGGAAAGAGGTGAACATGTTTGTGTTTTGTGTCTGTGTCTGTGGTTTATCCTGAGTGGCAGGCCATCACATTCTGGGAAAGGTGTGAAGATTAACCTCCCATCTAGCTTTAGACCAGAGAACCTGCGATTAACTTGAGGATAGAGCTGAGTCTTGGGAATGGACTTCCTAGGGTTTAGACACAAACACACTCTAAAACAGTTTTCAAAAACTTTTCAACCAGTTGAATATTCTTACAGAAACATTTCGTGAATCTTTATGCCGTGCGAGTGCACATTTGAAATAACTAGTTTGTTTCCGTCCCTGATGGCGTCTCTTCGTTAGTCTCCTCTGTGTAAAAGCACCTCTCTGTCATTTAAATGAGGCTGGCGTGCCCTGATGTAGTTAGCATGGGCCGCTCCAGGCAGCTGCTGGTGGGACAGTGATTAACAGTGAATGGGGTGGCGGTTAGAGTCGATTCCTCTGGCTCTGTGCCTCTGGATCCTACTGTTGGTCAAACGCCCCCTTCCTCTTCCTCCTTTTTGGGATATTGACACCCACCTCCTGCATTGCACATGCGGCCTTGCCCATAAAGAATACTCATTTATAACTTCAATTTGTCGCCCTGACATGGCGAGGGGTAAAAGGTTTCGGGGAAGACCAGACGGGCCTGTTTATGGGCAGTTAAGAGCCTTGAAATGATGTACCTCGGCAGCACGTCTCATATATCTCTCCGTCTCTCATTCACTCCGTCCCTCATATAGAATGCATATCATTTCATCAGGCTGGATAGGGGTGCTGGGGAGCTCTTTTGGGTCATAAAAAGATGAAATATCTCTGTTATTTCTCGAGTCTTCACCGTGTCTGCCACCGCAACTAAGGGTTTACGAGCGCTGTAAAGCTGACTTGTGTCTCAGAACATGCAGCCCAAGGATTGCATTGGTACAAATGTGTATTTATTTGTTTGTTTGTTTGTTTGTTTCTTTCTTTCTTTCTTTCTTTCTTACTTATTTATTTACTTGTTTTTTATGTTTTTATAGCAGATATTATAAATGAAATTTATTCAGTTATTTGTTTCTTTGCAAACATTGCAATTGCCATTTATTTTTTTATAAATGTGTATACATATATTTATTTATAATACATGTTAAAAACTTTCAAAACAAATAAATGCTTTATTATTTATATTATTTGCTTAAACGTTTATTTATATAGTTGCTTTTTTGCTGATCCTATTTGATGTAGATGTATTTTTTATTTTATTTTGAATTGTTCATCAGTTTGGGTTGATCTTTGAAACCACACAAAATTGTTAATTTTCACTTGTATTGTTTGTCCTGTGACGGTACCTGAATATTAACACCAGCCCGGTGGTTCAGAGCGTTTCTCACACATGGAGGAAATTATTTTTCATGCATAGTCACCACATCAGTGCATCCAGATGCTTTTCATCAATCAGCTGTGAAAGAGAGAGACGAAGAGAGCGAGGGATCCCAGCTGTTGTGTTCTAACAGGACTCAGGTGATGGTTAAGCAGCAGAGACAGCATCTAAATGAACGTCGAGACGAAGACAAACACGCACATGCTAATGCTACTGCAAACAAAAGCCGAAATAAACCAAAAAAGTGAGTGTGGCATACAACCAGCGTTGATTTCCCACTGTCCCCAAGGCAATATCAGTCTGGGCTTCTGCCCTGAGCTCGCACCAGGCTCATTACGTCTGGAGAGGCCTCTTTGATCCTATCGGGGTTTGGGATGATGAAACGTTGAAGGCAGCAGATCGCTGTGTGTGTGCGTAGAATAGTGTGTATTAGTGTGTGGTGGAGGGGATGTTAGCTGGTGGGGGTTGAAAAGAGGGACAGATGTCCAAGCTGCACGTGCCTCAAGCGTCATATCCAACCCCCCAACTCCCCTGTTACCTCTTTACCCCTCTTCGGTTCTGTCCCACCACCCCCCGACCACTGTCAGGAGCTTGCCTAGCCCATGGGTCCATCGACTGCAACAGATGTGTTCGGCACTGGGCCATACTGATGCTAACCTGACTGCAGAAGACCTCTGAAATCCAACCTCTTCCAAGCTGCTGTGGCATCTCATAGCCAGAAGATATGAAAGTTGATCTAGATCCTCTTATCCTCTGAAGTGCCATTGATGGCAGAGAAGATTAGAGTTTAAATTCCTCAAAATGTCACACGTTCTTTGAGTTCTTTTGCTTGCAGTTGTGGGCCAGGCTGATATATTGTTTCCAGTCATAACTGACTTCAGGGCAGAGGTTTAGCCGCATCTATCCAGAGATTTGGAGGAAGATATTGAGATGTCCTTTCATGTGGGCCAAAGACAGGTGTATTCAAGAGACGTACTCTTTCTCAAAGCTACTGTAATTGTGTTGACTCCACAAGGGAACTCTTAGTGTCGGCCACAAATCACTACAGAGAACAGAAGAGAATCACTCATGCACCCAGACAGCTAAAGAGAAACCGCTTAAGCATCTCGCTATAACATTTTTGCCAATGTTTGGCTGCACATGTCCTCACATGAAATATGCTCATATTTTTTTGCGAATATGTTTGCGTATTTCTACAATTTTCTGTAAAAAATCTCTAAATTGTATGTACCAAATTTCGACTTAATCTCTACATACACAACCAATCAAATATTTGGGGTCAGATTTTTTTTGTTGTTGAAAGAAATTAATACTATTATTCAGGACATTGAAAACATTTACATTGTTACAAGAGATTTCTATTTCAAGTCAATGCATTTATTCATATATTCATCAAGGATTCCTGAATAAATGTATCACGGTTTCCACAAAAATGTAGCACAACAGTTCTCAACATTTATTAATAATAAAAATAATAATAATAAAAAAATATTTCTTGAGCACCAAATCAGCATAGTTAACCCGTTGTGAGTATAAGACATTCTTTCAAAAGCAGTCCCTGAGGCGTTTTTTTAGTGGTGGTGGGTGTCCGTATAAGTGGACGTTTTTTTCCCTTTTCCTGCCTCAGGTCTGCCCTGGTCAGGGGCGGTCTGTTGTGGATAATTGGACGTCCAAGGGGCTCGAAGACAAATGTGACCATTTAAAGAAGATGAGAGAGTTGAGGAACCAGCGGACAGGCCTAAAGCTCTCCATATGTCCACACACACAGATAATGATTAGCATTAAACCTCATCAATCAGATAAATCAATAGCCTGACGGTCAGCTACCACCTGTTCATCTGATTGGGCATGCTAAGCTCACATAGCTCGGATTTTAAGCCATGATGGGATATTAATGAAATAGTACGAAATCTAAACATGTAAGATGCATCATTGGGCACCTGTACATCCCCAAATCAAATTCACATTGGAGGGAGCGGTGCAGATTTTTAATATCAAGGCACACGGATTAGAGCTTGTAAAACTGATATTGACACGGTTCATGATTTCCTGACCCGAATTTAATAAGATTAATACCTCACAACGATCATACGCAGAGATTACATCCCATGTCTGCGCCAATGAAGCCGTCTTCAGCATGTGTTTGTCTATATGTATGTCTGAGCGTGTGACAGATCGCTTCATGCAGAGAGGACAGATTGACAGATGACCAATTCAAATGCCGAAAGTGCCTCTGCGAACATAAACCTTTCATCACTGAGAGAGAGCCATTTGTCATTGAATATTAGGTTTTATTCATGAGTGATCGTAAGCATGCAAGCTTTCAGGGAACTTAGTAACATGCTTTCGAGTGCCTGATCACGTTTGACGATAAACCTTTTCATTAGGCGTGAATGACTGTGGATGCATTTGCATGTTTAGTCAAAACTTCTATCCAGAAAGCTGATAAAAGTATCGAACACCATAAAAACAACCATGTTTAGAGCTGTCTTAACTGAATTACTTTAAATGCACATTTTAGCAATGCAAACTGGTTGTAATGCTGAAAAAGACCTCAAACAGACAACCAGAGGACCCGTCTCGACTTTTTGAATTGATTTTGTAAAGCCTTTCACCTGTCGCTCAGTGACTCAAACAAACAGACTCATTACGGTATAGACAGCTGCATTGGTTGCAAGTGAAAGCCCCCAGCAGAGTCATATGCTGGTAGTTTTAAGGGATACCTTACAATGTCAGAGACCCGACTTTAAAATTAATGAAGGGCCGGGGATGAAGAATTGATTTTTTCGAGGGGAAAGGTTGCGAGTCGGGGGATTCATTAGCCATGCCCCACAGAATGCAGCTATAGTGGCAGCCGAGGGAGGTAATTGAAGTGGACTGCGGGTAGGATTACACTGACTTTGTTTTCAGAGGAGATAGAGAGATGGAGCGAAGTAGAAAGAAGGGGGTTTCCCCCCGAGGTCGACGTAAGGGGTTAAAGGTCATAGTCTTAATCCTTCATCCCCAGGGTTTATGGGTAATTGGCAGTCTAATCAGGGTTTATAGAAGCTCTCTTGGTCAGAGCTGGCCCAGGTTTAGTTTAAAATTATACCCTTTCCCACCTGTTAGAGTCATTTGTACCTTATCTTAAGGTGTTGATTATCAAGATAGGAACAACAGAAGAAGATCCTTAGTTTTTATTGGCTTAGCAAGCACCTTTAATAATTATAGAATTATAGACTTCTTGCTGATTTCTCGTTTACTGGAAGCCGTATTTGCAGCAAGAACGGGAAAGTCCAGGACTTAATTTTCCCTCAGATTGGAGGGTGCCTCTCTCTGGATCTGTTGTTGGCTTGACAGGGCAACATTAGATTTCCATAAGCCCACGGGACTGTACTGTTCAATTCTGTTTATATGCCTGTGAGTGCATGTGTGTTGAAATTAATTAGTTGAAAGCTCACATACAGTGTCTTTCAGGAGTGGTTCACAAGGTTAATTAAAGCTGCAGGTAGGGCTAGGGATTCAAGCTTGCCTAAAAAGATTTGACTAACGCTCAGCAGTCAGCACCTGAAATCTTGTCAAGCCATTAAAGACTTGCTTTGAAACATTACTGCTGTTGTTGTGACATCTAATAAAGCAAAAAGCCACGAATGGACGAATGTACATCAATTGTATATACATATGTGTGTGTATATATATATATGTGTGTGTGTGTGTGTGTGTATATATATGTGTGTGTGTGTATATATATATATAATGTATTGTAAATTATATATACTCTCATCATGGAAAAATAACTTATAAAATACTAGTATGTTTGATACTAAATATGAATTCAATTAATATTGAATTCATCTGGTGTTTGATCACATCGGCTGTTATTTTGTTACCATCAGACTGAAAAAATACCAAATTGTGAGCAAATCTTTAAATAGTTCACTAAAATGTGATCGACACAACTAGCTTTGGTTTTTCGCGATTTTAAAATGTGACATCAGTAGACATCCAATTATACTCCTGTTTGTCAAGCGGGAATGCCTCCATTATTCACCATGACATCCTCATGAAGTGTAATGTATATTCAAGCTTGATGCCACTCCATCGCATACATTTGAAGGGAAGGAAATTAAAACAGCAGCAGCTGACAGACATCCATTAGAGGTGCGATGAGGGGCACCCCAAATAGCTAACGCTAATATCTGCCTGTTCTGTTGTCCTGCTTTGGATTCATCAACAATATTAATTCACACATGCTCGGAGAGCTTCATTCATCAAGCCGAACTCTCCCGCCCTGTCTTAATGACATTGTAGCGACATTAACGCAGTAATTTAGATGTAATGGCCATACATTATCCATCCTAAAGTCAAAGCATCCATGCTGATTCAATTACTCTCACATAAACACATCCTATGCACCAATTATATATTACCCATAATTAATAGTAAGAAATTTAATTCCAGCTGGTGTCAGGCTGTTTTTTTATCCATCTGTGGCTTTTCAGTCTGTTTCGGCTATAATAAATCTTGCATTATATCGATCCATAGCACCTCTAAAGATTTGTGACTCTAATCTCGAGGACCCACCGCAGAAACACTCCTGTTCCTCTGCTCATCAAGAGGTATTAGAGACCTTGAGATAGCATCAAACTCTCACTGACACGCTCGTGGTGCTGAAGGACAGCCGGTGTCCCCAAGCTACAAACCTTGACTGTGGCGCCGTCGATCTATTATGTGCATGACAATGATATATTTTTGCAGATATGACTAATGTCTTGCATTTAAGAGCATATTTGTAACACTCATACACATTTATCTTGAAATGCTAATGTATAATGGGATTATTTGAAGGACAGGGGGAAGTGTTGTTTAATATATAAATGTTATTTATGTTAACTTCAGTGGCTTTAAGTGTTACAAAGTGATTATAGTGTATTATTTTTGCAGATTAATGAATTCACACATGCTGAAGCTCTATTAAACCCACTAGTGCTGTCTGGAATTGAGACCAATATAAAGTTTTGAGAGGATTATCGATGCCACCACTTGGACTTTTAATATGCAACATTTTTACCCTATCATCGCTCTAGTCTCTATAAGTAATTAATCATCGTTAGGGCTTGATGTGTATATTACGATGTCAAAGCTCAACATCCACAGCTTCAGAAATCTGCCTTAATGTTAGGAAGTGTTCACACTTCTCACACTGTAACACTTCTGATATGTCAGTTCTTTCAGCTCTCCAAATTTTTTGATTGCGTGATTTTGAGGTGACGTGTGAAGCGGTCAGGCTGAGATAGAGGGTGAGAGAGAGCATGAACGAGATGGATGGGGAGAGAGAGAATTGAGTGCCTTTGGACTGTTATCAGACCTCTGTCAATTCGGTTGGATTACAGAATTTGGAAATGTTCAGGTCATTCAAGAGAAAATGACAGATTTAGAAAGGAAGCCGATAGGAGAGACATTGTCTGAGAGAAAGCAAATTATGCAGTTGGGATAGAGATTCTTATTTGGGAAAGTAGCCTACGTTTACAAAAACTAAGACCGGGTACCTGCATATCCTAGACTAGAGTTAATCTGAAATAAGAAATTATGAAATAAGAAGCTGTCTGTTAGAAAGGAACTCTTTTAAAAAAAATGGGATACACTGTAACCAAATTCTGTAGTTTTCACAGCATTATTACTGTAAAATGAGCAAAATGAGCTTACTGTAGAACATGTATACCGTATGTTGCTGTAGATCTGCAAAGCGTCATGGTCAATTTTCAATGGCGGGTAAATTCTACAGTAAAAATATTTTTTCTGTGAATCAGAATACAGCAATTTCTCAGATTTTTTTTCTCAGCAACGGAAGCTACGAGATTCCACACTTTCAACGGAATTTTACTTCAGAAAGGTAACTTTGCTCATTTATTTCCACAGTTTACTCTCTTAAACCTGTTTGTTCAACTTTAAGAGTGCACTGAGAGAGAGAACGAGCGGCACACTCCATAGTTAAACCGTGTGGTGTTGTGTGCATTTTATTACCAAAAAAAAAAAAATCTATGTCGCCTATTTGCGCTTGATTTCAATAGATTTTCCTAATTGGCAACATTTGATAAACTCATCTTTTTAAAGAAGGATAGCATTGTTGAATAAAAATTAAATTGGAATTGTTCAATGTCTGTTGGTGCGCTAGCCGGAAATATGATCACATGGATGTTTCTCTTGCCAGGCTAACTGTCACTGCGCCAGGCAGTGAAGCCAACCGACTCCCATCCCGATTCAGTCGAATGAAAACGCAGCTACAGGTAATACTTACTCATTTTTCATAGGATCGTGAATTTTCTGAACTTCATAGCAGGTCAAACCACAGAAACGCGATTGTTGGTAGCCTTATTTGATGTGCCATTCCCGACATGAGAGCACTGTATTAAGAGTTGCCTTACCTGGCAACATTACGTTTTTAACGTCTTCAATTTGATTATAGAGTAACGTTAGCATTGTTGAATAAAATTAATTTGAAATAGTGTATTTGATGTGTTGTTTTCTTGCTTGTTATTATTGCCGCCTGATGAATCAAGACATTTAAGCGGGCCGAGTCGAAAGAAACGCAGCCACACAACTTTAAAAACACGACATTTTTCAAAGGATTGCAAGATGCAGACACTTGATTTGTTTTTCCAAATGTTTTTCAAACAAAATGTAAAATGACCAAAATGTATTTTCAATGCTTCAAAACATTCTAACTAACCCACTGATGTCACATGGACTACTTTGATGATGTCTTTATTTCCTTTCTGGACAAGGACAGTATACCGTACATACATTTTCAATGGAGGATATGTACCAAAATCACTCTAAACCAGCTAGATGTCAAAAGATCTCTAACTCTGTTGCTCTGATTGGTTGTAGGTCAGGCATTTTCTTTCCTGGTTCAGTACGTGCGTGTTTTAAGTGAGTTTTGGTTTATAGAGAAGTGGACCTTGTATTACATGTTAATTGTCTAATTATTCAGATGATACAATCAAACTTCTTATAAATATTGTCATCAACCCATCTGTCTTGCTTATAAACTTTTACATTTATTAATTTCTTCCACTGCAGGGTAGAAGACTCCAGTCCAGGAAGAAAAACACAGTTCTGGGAGAAAACCACATTCAGGGACCAAATTCTACAGTTTGAAATCCTGCTGTTTTTAAATCATTTAATTTGTCTTGTATAGCCCTGATTTCTAATTTTAACCGAACATTTTAATAAAAATTGAACAGGATGGATTTATATGTTCAGAAAAGTGTTTTTGTATACAAAACAAAATGAAATGTTCACAGAAAAATGTTTACCTATTGAAGAAAAAAAATGCTATGCTATTTTTATGAATTTTGAAATTTAAAGTGTGAAAAGTTGTCAATAAAAGACATTTTTGTGACAAAAACAGTCTTCATTTTACAGTACACAAAATGTATGCAGTAATCCCTATTACAGTAGTAAAATATGTGTGGTGATGAAACACAGTACTTTGATTATTACTGTAAAAACGTTTACAGTAGTTTTTAAAGTTAGTGTGATTACATTTACAGTAAGCATACTGTAAAATGAACTACAGCAACTTACTAGCTAATTGCTGCCAGCAAGTTACTGTAAATTTCACAGCTATCTTTTTACAGTGTAGATTCTGCATAAATTCCATTAAATTGTTCCATTAAAAAATGCTTTGCATTTCTATTGGCCTTGAGCACCCTTGAATAAATGGGCTGAGTTGTCAATGTACTTGAGAGGTTTTTGTATACCCTTAAATGGAGATGGGCGTGTCTTATGGTAATTAGCATCTGCTGGCACATGCTCCCCTCATTTAGAATAATTCATCAACATGGAATGAGAACAAATTTCTCCTGTTGTGAAGCTAACTGAAATTTTACACGAGAACTGTGTGAATAAGCAGTAAGCAATTATTAGTGAATGAGAAAAGGAAAGGTGAAATTGCTGTTTTATCAAGATAAGAAAAAAAATACAATAGGATTTTGCTAGCAGAATTTCTTCAGGCACTATTTAGTGTCTGCTGCCTGTTTCAGTGTTCGAGTTCAGTCTGTTCCCTCTGGCTAAGGGAACTTTAAAATTCCCTCAATCATGCCTTGCAGACTAAAACAGGGTCCTATTTCAGTGGATGTATTTGCTGTCTGAGCTCTGGATATTGTGTTCTGAGTGAGAGAGCCATAGTTTGGTTCACCTTTGGATCTGATCCAGTGCAATATCGAAAGACTTCCACTTCATACACTCTATCTGAACTCAAACCTTTCGCTCTGGGGCACATACACCAATTGGAAACGTGCAGTTGATAGAGCACTGTCCAGATTAAAGTATTGGCAGTGCCAGCACTATGAAATCTGATAAATGGCAATAAAATGGAAATCCAGATTGAGAGGGGAACTGATATCATCAGCCCCAAAGGTGCAGGAAGGTCGATTGAAGGATATTTGTGCTTGTCTAACCCCATTTGTGTTTGAATGTGCTTTGTTTGTGTTTTGCACACAATTACATTTTTGTGTCAGTTATTTTTTTCTTTTTGTAACGTTTTTTTTTTGTCAGTATCAGTAACTAAAGAATTGTGGTTTTGCCTGTGTCTAACTGATTTAATTATTCATAGTCATGTGTTAGAGGAAACAATGCATTATTTATTAGGCCGACATGGACAGTGAGCAAATTAAGACCAGAGGGAGAGGGGGAACAGGACAACATTGCAAACAAATTAAACCAGAAAAAACGAACAAAGTGATTTCATAGCAATAAACTAATATCCCAAAATGCGGCTGCATAGCTCAACAAGTACAGCTGTTTGTGGAGGTATTATATTTGTTGTGGTCATTTTCTGATTATTTTAATCTTTTCTCCCTGTTTCTTCAGTTCTCCGGGATGATTTCCGACAGACCCCCAGTGACGTGGTGGTGGCAGCAGGAGAGCCGGCAGTGATGGAGTGCATCCCTCCTCGAGGCCATCCAGAACCCACTATCTCCTGGAAGAGGAACAACGTGAAAGTGAACGACAAGGACGAGAGGATTACGGTGAATGTTCTTTCTTTCTTTCTTTCTTTCTTTCTTTCTTTCTTTCTTTCTTTCTTTCTTTCTTTCTTTCTTTCTTTCTTTCTTTCTTTCTTTCTTTCTTTCTTTCTTTCTTTCTTTCTTTCTTTCTTTCTTTCTTTCTTTCTTTCTTTCTTTCTTTCTTTCTTTCTTTCTTTCTTTCTTTCTTTCTTTCTTTCTTTCTTTCTTTCTTTCTTTCTTTCTTTCTTTCTTTCTTTCTTTCTTTCTTTCTTTCTTTCTTTCTTTCTTTCTGTCTTATAGCACAACTGTTTTCAACATTGATAATAATAAGAAATGTTTCTTGAGCAGCAAATCAGCATATTAGAATGATTTCTGAAGGATCATGTGATTCTGAATACTGGAGTAATGGCTGCAGAAAATTCAGCTTTGACATCACAGGATTAAATTACTTTTTAAAATATATTCAAATAGAAAGATATTTTACTTTATTACAAATAAAGGCAGCCTTGGTGAGCATTAGGGCTGCCTTCGACTAAAGATTTTTCTAAGCGACTAGTAGTCGTTCTGTCAACTAATTGCGTGTTTATATTAATAATCTATAAATCATAATAATAAGCCTTTAATTGCCTATAGAATACATTACCTTATACTCAAACACACGCATTAAGCTTATGATTATGAATGGGAGACTGTCAAAACATTTGAATAATTTCTTGATAATGTTTTCTGTTTTCAGCTGCAGAGATTAAGTTAACAAGGCTGACTCGTCATCTCCGCAGTTGTGGACCCGCCTATATGCACGTTTCATACGGATTACATAATATGAGAATATTTATTTTCTAAGTAGACATTTCAAGCTTTCTATAGATATATTTATCATGTCTGTGAAGCAAGTATACACTTAGTTTCCGTTCACTGAGACCAGGACTGCAGATAACGCATCCTGATTGTTTATTTGACAAAAGCACAACATTTTGTTGTTATTGTGAATTTACAGAGATAAAAGTAGACCCTTCACAGTTTGCATTACTCTTATCTGTATGACCTTTGTATGTATTTCAAGTTAAATGCAAGTGATCCCGCCAGCGCCTGAATGTCATGCAGTAATAAACACGCTCTCCACACAAACACTTGAATATGCGCCTAATAGCACACATTTATCTAGGTTAACATTAGAGCGAGAGCGGACTTGTGAAGTTGGCTACTACTTACATGTTTCAAGTGATAAGCCATATTTGAGGTCGATGAATGATAGGCGAATGTTTGGATTTCCTGCCTTTAACGATCTGTCCCTCACGGACTGCGTGATTTTGAGTTTTTTTTTTCTGCTACAAACCCACTAATAAAATTTTGGTCGACCAAACCTCTTCTAGTAGACTAACGGTAAATTGACTATTGGGGGGCAGCTCTAGAGAGCTCTAGAGAGCAAAGGAGATTTCTTTCAAAACAATAAAAAAATATTACCCACCTCAAACCAATGGTAATGTACTTTTTTCCATATACTATATGTATAGTATAAAAAAATATTTGTTTTTATACATTTTCATTTTCTTATTAACTCTACAGTTAATTTCAAATTTAGTGCACTTTATTTACATTTCTGTATTTTATTGCCAGCACATTCAAACAGATTGATTTTGAATAGAAATAAAAGCATGCATTTGTGAACATTTCAAGACGTCCACAGATGACATTGCTCTAACTCACACAAATAGCCAACAAATTGGAATTTATCTTCTCTCTCTCTCTCTCTCTCTCTCTCTCTCTCTCTCTCTCTCTCTCTCTCTCTCTCTCTCTCTCTCTCTCTCTCTCTCTCTCTCTCTCTCTCTCTCTCTCTTGCTCTCTCTCTCTCTCTCTCTCTCTCTCTCTCTCTCTCTCTCTCTCTCTCTCTCTCTCTCTCTCTCTCTCTCTCTCTCTCTCTCTCTCTCTCTCTCTCTCTCTCTCTCTCTCTCTGTTCTCCAACATTACAACACTGACCTTTTGTTTGTCTGTCTCTCCCTTACAGTCGTTCCTATGACTCTCCTATCAACCACTTGACTAAATGGGCTATTACAGCACTTTTACTAAATGAATCAGTTTCGACTCGCTTTGCTGTAGTATTTATGTTTTTTCAGTGCCCAGAAACCATGTTCATAAAACATCACAGCATGTTTTGCTTTCTATGGCGACGAACTCAGTTTTTAGTGTCTTTTTCCCTTAGATGTTTTATAAATGCATACCCCTGACAGATCTTGGTGCACGTTCCCTTACAGATCCGTGGAGGGAAGCTGATGATCTCCAACACACGGAAGAGCGATGCAGGAATGTATGTGTGTGTCGGCACTAATATGGTTGGAGAGAAGGACAGTGACCCTGCTGAGCTTGTAGTGTTTGGTAGGTTTGTAGTTCTACTTTTTCTCTCTATCTTTCATTTACTCTCTCTCTTACAATGATTTCTTCACTGGAATCTTTTTCTCCTGTAGAGCGGCCCATGTTTGTGCGTAGACCTGTAAATCAGGTGGTCCTTGCTGATGACACCGTGGATTTCCAGTGTGAGGTTCAGGGAGACCCCACTCCCACCATACGCTGGAAGAAAGAGGAAGGAGAACTGCCTCGGGGAAGGTGAAACTTAAATGCATGCATTAGCAAAATGATAAAAGATGATTATGATTAATGGATACATTTTTTGTAAACCAATGAATAATCATTTTATATTATAATTTATAATGATAATTTAATGAATAACAATAATAAACAGACATTTTTAACAACAATAGTACACATTTAATAAAAATAATAATCATTTGATTTATTAAAAATACATGTAATTTTAAAATATGAATACATTCATACCTACATGCATAATGTGTATATATATGATATGATTAAAATATTTATATTATATATCTTATATATTCATTAACTTATTATATTATTATTCTTATTAATGGCAGTAGTAGTAGTGGTAGTAGTAAATTTGTACTATAAAAAAATATATATATTTAATTATCATTAAATGTATTTTTATTAGGTCTGTGCACCGACTAATCACATCCAAAATAAAAGTTAAAAAATAAAAATGTCTGTGAGTGTGTTTGTGTATGTGTGCGTGTGTTTACTGTGTATAGTTATGTTGTATATATAAATACACACATATGCATGTATATATTTAAGAAATATTAGCATGTATATACTGTATATATACTTATACATCATTTATATTATATATAAATATTTATATATAAATAACACATTTTCCTAAATATATACATGCATGTGTGTATTTATATATACAAAAAAATTATACACAGTGCACACACATATATTATGTAAAAACAAACTTTTAATTTGGATGCGATTAATTGTGGTTAACTGTTCCACAGCCCTTATTTTTATATTGTTTCACACTTTATAATTATTCTGGCAAATTCTGCAATTTAAATATATATATTCAAAACTCATTGAACACTGTTAGCAGCAGATGTTAATCACAATGAAGCGTAACAGTGTTAAAATCCACTGTAGCGAAACATTGCTGATACAGCTGGCAGAGAACAGTGGGTCTCAGTTTATAGACAAAAATTAGAGAGTAACTCTGTTGTGTGTGTGTGTGTGTGTGTGTGTTTCCTGGCAGGTTTGAGATTCGTGCCGACAACAGCCTGCGTCTTACCCAGGTGAAGGCTGAAGATGAAGGCTCGTACACCTGTTTATCTGAGAACAGCGTGGGCAAAGCCGAAGCATCCGGAACACTTCAGGTCCACGGTGAGTTACAACAATTTTGCAGATGCACAAATGCTGCTTAGCTCAGTAACTCTCGCTCAAACACACACCGGCATACACGTACACACAGCAGCACATCTGACGGATTTAACAATTCTATTATATTCTTCCCTCTGACTTTAGCATCTTTCTCTCACACACTCAACCGAGTCTGAATTTTATTAACCGGAGCCCTCACACTCACACACACGTGCTGGCCTCGCATTTTGCTGATTACAGGAGTGAAGTATGGCAAAAGCCATTTATTTAAAGCTGCCAGATGCAATTAACATAATTCCATCTGGTTAGAGGCACATCTTGCTTCATAAAACATGACTGTGGGCTTGGGAACATGCACGCATTAAGAATATTCCACACACTTAATAGATGTTTATAGCAGCACACTTGCTGTGAATGATTTCACCTTACAGCTGATGGAAGATGATTCAAAGTGTGAGTGAAGCTGAAATATGATTAGTACAGCTTTATATATATATATATATTAATATATTGAAATATTTTCAAGTATTAAAAGTGTTTTATAAACCATGTTATGAGTGTTGTCATGGGAACTAATATTTTTGTTAGTCTAAGGATGCCCACAGCTCAGAGTCATCTTGTAATTATGGTAATTCCAACATGACATGAACGAAACATTAATTTAGAGTTTCTCTCATCACTTTCTCCTCATCACCTCTTCCTGTTACTGCCGCCCATTGTTGTTTCATGCCACTTGTTTCATTAATCACTCAGAATATTTTTTTCTTTCATATTCTAAATACAAAACAAAATTCCAACCTTCCAACACTCATCTCATTTTTATCCATTTTTTTTGTCTCTCTCCATCCTCACCTCCATTATAGTGGGCCCATCTCGTAAGTACCATTCCATTTCATTTCTCTGCATGCGTGTGGGTGTGATTCACATGTTTTGGAGGCTGTGATTGGTCGTGTCAGGGTTAAGACCCTGTGCTGACCATTCACTTCTGCATACTTGCCTCTTCCTTATTGTCGTTTCTCTTCAGTTTCCTCTTAAGGTGGGCATACACTGTGCGATTTACGTCCGATTTTGAGCCGAATTCTGACTCTTGCGACTCTTTTTTGGGTCGGGCTGATTTTCAGCTTTGTCGTGCAGTGTTCGTGCAGTGTTCGTGCAGTGTACAGGGGGAAATGAGAGGCGATAAACCTCTCATAACCGGCAATCGGATGGTCGGAAGAATTTCTGGCATGTCCGAAATTTTGGTCGCTCCTCGTGACTATATCGCACAGATTGCCCTAAACTCAGTATTTTTTTCCCCTCACTGCACCTGCACGAAAACAGAAGTTTAACCGATTCATCTGCAGCAAGAAAGAAAATGAAAAGAGGGAGAACTTCATTTCTGTAGCTATCAAACTAGCTACAAATTACTGTTGCATACCTCCAGTTTGTGTTGCAAAATGAAAAAACCATAAACAGTATTAGGCGACCCACGTCTTCCAAGCCACCTGCGATGTAGCTACTGTTCCCCTTTAATTTGTTAAATAATGTCCATGTTAAACAAACTGTTTTTGGAATAAAGCTGTTTTGACTAATTATTGCAGTGTTCGGAAATATTATAGACTGTTAATAATTTTAATTATAAGCCTTTAATTCATTGTAATCGACCTAAATGTTTTTAGACAATTTTCAATGAGGAGTAAGCTTCTATGTAATCTTTTATTATCCTCACAGTGCGTTGGTTATGTGGTAATATCCTATGAAATTATTGCGTGGCAAATTAATTATAATAGCCTATCAATTTAATAATAAAAGTAGAACTTACCTAATAATACTAATAATACAATAATACTAATAATAATTGAATACATAAATTGGAAATGCTAAATCATCTTAATATTGATAGCTGATGCTTGTTTTGACAATATCTGGATACATGATATCATCTATTGGCGCAACCAGGCACGGGGTTTATCGCACAAATTTCACACGTATAGTGTGAGCAGTCAAGTCTCAGCTCGATGATCGGACCGTATAGTGTGAGCACATAAACCCCGAGCTTTAGCTTTACATCGCATGCGATCTACTCGTTCAGTGTGAGTAGGTACCTTGCTGACATCGCACCGTGTATGCCTGCCTTTAAAGGGCTAGTCCACAAATATGAAAATTCTGTCATTTTTTTTCACCCTCATGTAATTTAAAACCTATATGGCGTTACTTCTTCTGCGGGACTGTATTTCAAATAATGTTTCAACCGTTTTTGTCAGTAAAAGTCAATGGGGTCCAAAATAACACTCAACCCAAATGACTTTCTTCTTTTTTTTTGGACACAAAAACACTGAGATATTTTTTAAAATATCTTCTTTTGTGTTTCACACAACAATGGAAGTCAAACTGGTTTGGAATTATTTTTGGATGAAAAATATCCCATTACATACAGAAGTAATGAGTGACTATTGTAGTGCAGCTCATTATTTCTGATATGCAGAGCAGTAACTAAAGTACTGGGTTTTACTGTTAAAACCGACATCGAAAATGCAGGTATTTGAACTTCAGAGGCTTTTTGAAGTGTTGGATGCTCTGGATGTCCTTTGCTGAGGAGAAAAGGTCATTATCTAGCCCAGCACATGAGGGACCTCTGTGAGAATAGTGTGATCACATTACAGAGACACTGAAAGAGAGGACCTTTGCTCTGGTGCTTGACCATTACTGCTGCAATGCCCATAGTAAATCAGTGGATGTGAGTTCTAGAAGATCTGAGGGATTTGGAACTGATTTTTCCCCACAATGGTTTTGTGCAGTGTGGCCCAGGCAGTCAGCTAGAACAACTCCATGTTGTCAGCAGAAACCACTTGGTTTTGGCTCTGAAGCCCTGCGGAGTCACCAAGCCTACAATCGTTTTACCCTTAAAAGTGTTCATAAATAGCATAAAATAAATACTCGCACTTTTGCTTTTTTTCCGAAACTGGAATTTTATACCACTTGCTTTGTTTTTCTTTCAAGAACTGTATTTAACTTAAGGCACAATGAGGAGTACATGTGACCAAGTAGTTTCCAGATACGTTATTTCTGTCGAGGAAAACAAGTGGAAGGACTATATCTGATGCTGACGGAGCACTTCAGTGATAGCCAGACAGAATAAAAGAAAGAACATGTTTTCAGAGGGAAGCAAGGGCATTCTGCTCCATTTTAAGGGGGGTAAAAAGAAACCGTTCCCTGCAGGGTGTTAGTTTTCATTCAACCCAACATGGGTCTTTGGTGCTTTTATTTTCTCCTTTGATATATGTGTTTTGGATGAGATGCATTTAATTGAAAGTTTGCGAAATTGAAAGTTTGGGAGTACTTTCAGAGATACTCAAACTGTTTTTGTTGTAATTTTTAGTCTAACAAAGGATATCTTAGCTCTGTTCCAAGATCTATTGAGCTGCTCACCTAGGCAACATTTTTAGGTCATTTTAAGTCAGTGTCAGAGTTATTTCAAACAGTTCCTAAAGGAAGATTTTATCACTCAGATGTTTGTCATCAGGGGAAATCTCTGTTATTTTCAACTCTAGGAAGAGTTTGGGAAGAATTTGAAAAATGTTCTAACCTTTTCAAGGTTTTGGTCTTTTTTTCTTTGTTTGGTCTTTTTGTCAGAGAAAAAATCTGATAAACTGAAGATTTATGCACAAATCTCAATTTGCTGAGATACAAGTTAAATATTAAAGTGTTTTGTTCACAATCTAAGCAGTATCTCACATATCCTTCATGTACACTATACCATTCAGGTTTTGGGTCGTAAGATTTTATTAACTGTTTTTGAAAGAAGTCTTTTAAATTGTTTTTGAAAAGTCTTATCAATTTAATGTGTCCTTGCTTAATAATAGTATTAATTTCTTTAAAAAAGGGAAAGAAATACTGACCCTAAACTTCTGGATGGTAGTGTACACGACAATCCCAACCTGCTACTTTTAGACTCTATTGCAATCATCTTGTTTTTCACAGTCTTAAAAAGTAGATTTTGGGATTTGCAACAGGGCTATAAAATTAACGTTGTAGACTTCTAAGCTAGATAAGTGTGTCAGAACTCTTTGTACTCAGTGGAAAAGCCAGACGTTTAATACACACTGGGTTAGATTAGTCAGACTTTGTGCAAGGGAGAAACAGGAATAGATTCTGTCTTCTTTCTGCTAAAGATGACGGATTGGTTTCATCATTTGCATGTTTTCAACATCATGAAATAATCCATGGCATTTTCCTCAACTGCCCTCTTCATTAGCATGTCTAAGAGCTGAGACAATAACTATGAAATAAATCCATGTAGCAGCGATTTACACCAGATAAATCCTGCTGCACTGGGGCGCTTCTCCAACAGTGCTCATTTTAAGCTGTCCTAAAAAAAAGTTTTTCCTATATCAAACTCTGACAGGACTGATCTTAGCCCATGCATATTACTGTATCCTCAGGGGGGGTATTTAAAAAAAGCACAAGCTCAAGAAACCACATTTATGCAGATTATGCAGTAAATATACAGCTTATGAATTTGGCAGGTATTGCTGGACAAAAAAGGCTGCTCAGCTAGGCATTGTAAACATATGCCCTGTATTGGTGTAGATAACCTGCAATGCTGTAAAGCGTTTAATCGGTTACACTCTAAAGACTGTATTAATTGCATGTAGGGGGTTTTAATTGCGGCGCTGAGCACTGAAGCATGTCCCTTCCACACTTTCTGTCTGCATCACTGTTCAACGCTGACAACTGCCTGTCATTGCGAGTCCCTTTGGGGATAGACGCGGTGTTTGAAGACATGTTTTGTTTTTTAGGTGTATATGCATACGAGTTTGTGGCTGTGTATTCACTAACCACTAACTCTCCCAGAGGGATCATGAAGGTGTTGGATCTTTGCACATGTTGTGGGCAGTCTTAGGAGGACACAAAGTTGCATGAATAATCTTTAGCATTCAGCACTTTTGTTTAGTCTATTTGGGTGGGTGACACTTTTGACCTGTCACTAACCAGCCAGCCAGCCTGGCACCTTCACAGCTCTGTCTACTGCCATTCCATCAAATACACCATCTGTGATATTTCGAGGAAAGAATCTCCAGAAAGACTTATAGATATCTTAACAGATGGCATTCTATCTATAACTTGGAATAGTTGTAGTTGATTTTATGGCTGAGCAGTTTTTAACTTTAGAAGTGAAATTAGTGTGTATTCTATACATTATTATTATTTATAATAATAATACATTTAAGATTATATAATTATTTATTAATATTTATATGTATTATTTTTATTATATATTTATATTTATATATTTTATATTTATATATTTTTAAATTTATATTATATAATTATATTTTTATTATATTTTTATTATATATATATAAAATATGTCCAGAAATAAATATATATATAAAAGATGTCCAGAAATATAAACTGATAAATAAACAGATGGCGTTCTGTTCTATTACTTGGAATAGTTATAGTTGATTTTATGGCTGAGTAGATTTTTTTTTTTTATAGCAAAATTCAGAAGAGAAATACATGTGCATCCCTAACAATAATATTAACAGCATAAAGAGCAACAATAATAATATTATTAATAATAATTTATTAAAATTACATTACTATTAAAGTTTTTTTTTCCATTTGTTTTTCTTTTTATTATAATAATTTATGTATCTTCATTTATTTGGCCCATATGTCAAAGACTTGGCATTCTCATCCATTTGATTTGTCTTTTAAAAGCATGGCATGGTTGTTTGCGGTAGAGGTATTATGTATATTTTAAATCCTTTCTTAAATCTTCTTCCTGTCATAACACATTTGCATGTATGTGACACCTCCATTCTCTCCTTCCGCAAAACTCTATGCTTTTTCTGTAATGTTGTTTTAACTGGTAATTATTTATCACAGCCCAAGGTACATTTTCGTGGTAGCATTCACTTCTTGCTGCTAAATAGTTAAGTCATATTTTTAGAGTGAAATCCCTTGAGACAGTATGTGTTTAAGTTACATCTGTATTTTCTGTTAGTTTGTCTGTCAAAAATTCAGAAATTTTCCACTTATATTTTCACATTCACATAAATACGTTTTTGAATATTTAGAGAGAAGGATCATAATTCATTTTATTGCATACCATTAAGTCAATATTTCAGTCCTTGCATCAGCCCAGGTGAGAAATACAGTCAATTCTGGAAGGCAAATGGGGAAATTGGTATCATTACCTCTCCAGTTTGCTTTGAAGTCTCTCTAGACTAGTGTCCCAAATTATAGTGGCAAGGGATGTTGCAGATTTGACCTCCAGGGTCAGTGATATGGCTTCTGCTTGATCTCTGGACATCAACCTCGTGACCCCTCTGGCCAGGCTCCCTAGTGGGCCTTGTTCTGTTTCAGCATGCATGTCGTCTCCAGGCTGTGATGCAGCCTACGCTCCACAACAGAGTCTACGAGAAAAGCCAGCAGGCAGGCAGGGAGCCAATCGGGAAATTGATCTAAGACAGCTGCATTGATTGCATCTTTTGGATTGTTATTTGACTTTTGTAATGAAAGAGACAAAAAGAAATAGAAAAAGGAGCGACTACGCAAGTGGTGGTGTGAAATAAGAGAGTGATTGAGGTAGATTGTGAGACAAATAGAGTGCAGTTTGTTAGTCGCATTAGTAGGGAAGGTGCAAACGCTATCAGCCCTTCGGCTTGATGAATTAGTTGGAAATTTGAGGTGAGCTAAAGGAGAAAGCCCTTCCTGAGTATAAATGCGTGTTGTCAGAGCCGACGCGTCACTCTAATCGTGTGTGAAACACAAGAAAAAAATTGCACAGGAGTGGGGAGGATGAGAAATCAATTAGCGGTTGAAGGTGACAGCGTTGCACATTCACAGGCGCCTGATAAAGGGCAATAGCACGGAAATAATCAATACCCATCAGCCCCAGCCAAGCTCAAACACATGAAGGCCGATCATCAGTTTAGTTTATATTCTACGCTCGTTGCTAAAATTCCAAACCCTGTCTATCATGCAGCATCCTCTACTAATATGGGAGTTTGTTCTTGTTAATTTTGTCAGCTTTTTTTTCTTCTTTTTTTCAATTTAGTCTTAGTCCTGTGTCAAATGTACTTTTTAGTTTTTTTTAATCATATTTAGTCAACCTTGTTTTGTTTTTGTCTAGTTAAGTTTTAGTCGACTAAATGTTTGCGCATTTTTAGCCCTATTTGGACGGACTAGTTATCTAAACGACGTTTGAGTTACAATTTTTATCACTTGACATCTGTGATTTCATGTACTGGTTCGGACAGGACTCAGAGGTGGGGAGTGTGTGTTTTCTTGATATGGCCCTTACAGAATGTCATGTGCTGCGTTTGCGTGCATTAAGTATGACGTATTTGTCTTAAGTTATTACGTTTATTGATATGATTTTAATTTATTATAAAAATGTAAGTAACTTCAAGAGTTTATAGAAGTGGCTGTTTATAATAAACCCATATTGGTGAGCAGCGAAATCTAGACAAGCATCTTACTCTTACCTGATATAAACGGTCCTAGTCAACCCACTCCGAGCGGTATTCAAACCGGGGTCTCCAGTGTGGGAGACGGGCACGCTAACTTTGACACTAAGGACCACAGCCTCTAGCGACAGTCAGTAGCGCGCCTCTTGAGGCCAGGAGAGTGAAGTTTACACACACCGCTCTTACTGGCCTACATCCCTTACACTCACCCCCCTAAACCTCACTCCCATTCAAGTCAATGGCACCAAATGTAACCGGTCCTACTCAACGTGGTCCGAGCGGGATTCGAATCGGGGTCTCCGGGGTGGGAGGCGGGCGCTCTAACATGGACGCTAAAGACCCTAGCCGCTAACGTGCCTCTTGAGGCCAGGGGAGTGAGGTTTACTCACACTGCTCTTACTGGCCTACATCTTACTGGTCTACATCCACACTGCTCTTACTGGTTACACTGACACTGATATTGAAATGGGTAGTCTTCACATTTTCTGCAATTTGGCTCTATTTATTAATTTTATAATTACATTTTTTCATCGGAAACCATCCATTTTGATATGAAGTGAAAGCATGCTGAAGATTGGTACACAAACGGTAGCTCAGGTAGGTAATAAAAACAGGATAATACAACATCAGCAATCACAGAAATTCGCATTCGATCGGGATTAGATTTCTCAGAAGAGCGCTGAGTGTGCTGAAAAACAGTAGGCAATTTGCTCTGGAATTTTTTACAGCGGTTGTGTGAGAAAAACAGACATGGCAGATTCAGACGGGATTAAAATCGCAAAGTACTTCTGTGAAACACGATTTTCTCAAACGTCCCCCTAGAACTAGTCCCGTCCGAATAGGGCTAGTTTTAATCAATGATAACTTAGTCTCATTTTGGTCATGCTGCATAATGGTTAAACTGATAATAATCTTTATTTTGTTCAAAACTATAATCACAATGATTGTTGTCATTTGAGATTTTTTATTTTATTTTTTATCATTGCACTTTCACATATAAGCACAAATCAAGAGAATGTCAACTCATATGCATGTTTTTTTTACTTCATCTAGTATTACTGATTTATTATAGGCTATTTATCATATAAATTAACATAATCTTTTTCTACATTATGAAAACTAGTAAAACAAGAACTTCTCTCAAAGTTACTTCTCTCCCAATAATTCCAAATTACATTAATGTAACTGCAAAAAAGACTGTCACACAGAGGTTGGTTAAGTGCAATTATTTACTAACCACAATTGCAAACAATATAGTTGAGATCCATGTTTGGATTTATTAAAGTTCATCACTGAGAAGCTTTGATTGCAGATCAAGTCTCAGCAAACAGTGCATGTGGCTCATGAAGGAAAACAGACTGGCTGAATTACATTTTTATTTGAACAGAATATATAAGTGGAGATCGCTAAACTCCAGCCATTGTTTTCAGAACATTGGCCCTTCTTCCGCAGTGTTGAAAGAGCTTGTGCGCATGGTTGCCAGATTGCAAAGATTAAGTATTTAGTAAAAGTATTTAAACTCTTGACATCTGGTAACCGCAAACATGAAAGTTCATTCTAGTTGCTTGTACTGCAGTCTGTATTGTCTTGTCTTTATCTATCTATTTATCTTTTTGTCTATCTATCTGTCTGTCTGTCTATCTGCCTGCCTGTCGTTCTATCATTGTGTCTGTAAATCTGTCTGTCAATTGTTCTTCCATTCATTCATCCAGGGCTTGACATTAGCACCCACCAAATGCGGTTGGATTTCAGCAGTGCCGTGTAACGCAGTCACTCCTACTTGTCACTTTGTCGTGTGCCTCACTCACTAGTTTCATTTGTTCCGGTCTTCTGGATGAATATTGTTGCTGTTACGTGGCTTGAATTTCGGTTTGAAATTGTGCGTATTGTACATAATTTGACACATTCCCGCAGATTTTGTGCTCACATCCAAAGTGTGTGCACATAAAGCCACCTCTCAGTATTAAACTGAGTTCTTTTTCATTGCTTATTGGGCTTATAAGTCAATTACACAGAAAATAATGTTGAAATGCCGGTGTTGGCAAGTATTCACTTAAACACAGTCACTTATGTTTTAAGTGAACGTAAACATTTGAGAAAGAAAACGCATGTTTAACAGTATAACGGATCTGTGTGTCAGGTCTTAGTGACAGCAGCCTAATATACTTGCTGCCAAATGAGATAATATTAAAAATATCGATATGCCAGTTTTGCGTTGCCCCACGGTATCTGTCAAAATTGTGGCCAGTGAAAATGCTGAGTGGCTTAGTAACTTTGGAAAACTGCAAGCCACAGTGACTGGTGAGCAAAAAAAGTTGATGTCATGCCCTGCATCCATCCATCCATCTTAATTTAAAATACAACCGAATACAAAAAAATTGATATACATGTTGTAGGTATATGTAAGATGTAAACAAATTTTGACTACAACTAGACTTTTTTTGTGTTCATCTGACCCTGTTCAGGCACATTACGGGTATTCACATGAGCAACATTCTTGTGTATGAAAACAGCTATTCCGAATGAAACTAAATACAAGGGTCTCGAGCAATGTTTTTAAAAGTTGGACCATGTTTAACTTGACACATTTCTAGCCTGATATACAGGAAAGTTCACTTAAAAACATTGTTTGGTCTGGGTAGAAACTGTTCAAGGCCTTGTGATGTTGCTGGGTAGAAAGATGGTTGCAGGGCAGATAAGACCAGCAGATTAGCATCCATCACGAACAACCATTGATCAAACTCACACTAAGGGCAAGAACGAAGCAGCCGCGGCATAAAGAAGGCCAACAAGGTCTCATCAAAGAGACTGAGAGAGAGAAAGTGAACGAGGATGGATCCGCAGAGAGATAGATGAGACGAACCCATTGGCCACCCAAGGATGTTCTTGGGATTTTGAGAAGTCCTCGTTTATATCAAGACCCTCATTAGTGGACAGAAAATGTACATTAGGCGAAAGAGCCAGATTCCTTAAATGTATATTTGCTCTTGATACACCCGCGCATCCCCCACAAGATAAGGGCTCTTCAGCACTGCATCAGATGCGCTACCATGTACTTTAAAGTACGTCTGCGGGCACAGAGGTGAAAAGACTTCCATAATAATTAAGCTCTTTATATCCATCTCTATCAGTTCAGAAAGACCAACCCTGAAACCCCTGCCTTCAGACATTATATGCATTTGGGTATAGCCCTACTTGAGTTTTTAGAAACCCTGGTTTGTGTCAAAACAGCCCTGTATTATGACTTAAGTGATGTGGGTTTTCAAAGCAAACCCCAAATTGTTTATGGGTAAAGGTGTCAGTGTTGGTTTTGTGTTACATTGTGTTATTTACAGCTATATATAGTATGACTTTTGACTTTAAACAGACTTTATAGCTCAGAGTGCTGTTTACATGGTAAAGAAACTCTACACTAACTTTATCTTCTTTTGCAACACTGGTACCAGAATGTGGCACTATGTACAATATCAGCTATGACAGCTAAACTGTGTACCATCGGCATGCTGTACTAACACTCACAGTTCATCTCCTTGGGAAACTCAAGTATAGACTAAACAAAACTGCCAGATGGTTCAACTCTAGGATAGTCTCAACTTGGAGAAGTTATAGACCGCAGAATGTTCTAGAAGCTCATATAGACTAGGATCTTGATTTGTTCTGCGTGGCTATACAGCTTCATACATTTCTTTTCTCCTTTCAGTTCCTCCTCAGATCGTGGTGCGTCCCCGGGATCAGATCTCTGCCCAAGGCCGCACTGTCACCTTTCTTTGTGGAACGAAGGGAAATCCCCCTCCTGCTGTGTTCTGGCAGAAAGAAGGCAGTCAGGTAAGAGACACCAATACACACATGCACGCCAGGGAACCCTTACAGTTAGTGTCAAAACATATCAAGGTATCTGCCCAATACTTTCATTGTACATCCTTAAAGGAAGACCAAACTCTCCACTAGTGAACATGATTTTTGAAGAAAAATGTAGCATTGTTTTAGAAGGATTTTAAGACAAAAAGACAAATGAAACGAGTCTCTTAGACTGTAATCTGTCTAATGACTGATGGGTTTGTGTCAACTGTGCTCAGAAAAACATTAAAGCTAATAAAAGTCTTGCTGTTGTGTTATTTATGCAATGGACCAAAAAGTATTTGAACAGATAAGCCAATGTGGTTAAATGATGATTAAATGATTTACGTATTTTGACACTTTCTGGTTATAAAATTTTCCCTTAAGGAGAACTTATACTATACACCCATTGAAAATCATCATGACACCAGTTCATTGCAAAAGTGTCTCATAAAAGTGATTGTTTTAATGCAACCATTCATACACTGTGACCAATATTTTTTGAGGTCACTTGTTATGGTATCATGCACACTGTAGACCTGTGAGTGACACCTCTAATATTGTGAGTAAGATGGCAAGTCTAGTGCCCATATAGGCTGGGAATCTGATGGATTTATTTTTCATTATCCATCTGATCTCACCTGAAGGACGAGTAGAGGCACTTTTGCTGT
Source organism: Meda fulgida (assembly GCA_030578275.1). Taxonomy (NCBI): domain Eukaryota; kingdom Metazoa; phylum Chordata; class Actinopteri; order Cypriniformes; family Leuciscidae; genus Meda; species Meda fulgida. Next base: position 14,930,322 of record CM060625.1, on the reverse strand, counting down.
GGACACTGTCTTTGACTCATATGTGCATTGTCACTTATAGCCATATGTTTGACATGATCTGATATCTATATTTGATAGGAGCTCGCTGAACACAATTCTGTGTGTGTGTTCTCATAAAATGGGGGGTTACATTTTTGAGGGGGGGGGGGGGGGGGGGGGGTTACATTTTTGGATAAAATATGACCTTGACATATTTTCATGAATTTTATGTGATTTAAAAGAATAGTTCACTTAGAAATGAAAATTCTGTCATTGTTTACTCACCCTCGAGTTGTTTCTAGCCTGTATGAATTTCTGTCTTCAGCTGAACACAAACATATATTTTGAAGAATGTTGGTAATCAAACAGTTGATTCACCCCATTGACTTCCATAGTATTTTTTTTTCCTACTATAGAAGTCAATGGGGTACATCAACTGTCTGGTTACCGACATTCTTCAAATTATCTTCCTTTTTTGTGTTCAGCAGAAGAAAGAAATTCATACAGGTTTGAAACAACTTGGGGTTGAGTAAACGATGACAGAATTTTCATTTTTAAGTGAACTATTTGTTTAAAATGTATTAGTGTAATATTATAAAAAACAAGAACTACATAGGGTTTTTTAAGTGCTTTCAGATTCAGAGAGACAAAGAGAAAGAAATAGACAGCCTTGCAGCCATTTTGGATACTAGTGAAAGGCCATTCACCAGGTTAGAAGGAACTCTGGGATTTCTGCAGGAGCTTGTTCACGTTTGTGTCTCCTCATTGGGTCAAGGGATATAACGTGTCCTTGGGCCCAGCTAGATAACATGCTCATGTCTCTATTAATAAAGCTCAGCAGAAGAAATGAAATTATAAGCCTCTAGTTGTTCTAAAGCACTTGGAGGAAGGAAGCCGGTTCCCACATCCCTTTCACCTACCTTTCTTACATCCCTTCATCCTTGTTTTCTTCATCGAGCAGAGTGTGTCATAGGCTTGAGGTGATCATATATCTGCTGTACAGCAGGCCATGAACTCTTCTCCAGTTAATCTCTCATCTATTCTGTGTTTGTTTTTTTCTGTGTATATGTGTGGCCGATCTTTGAGGTCAGTAGATCTAGAACAGAACTGAGGATGAGGGTGAGTCCGGTCAGAGCCAGAGGGCTAGGGTGAGGGGGTCACCAGATTATCCCCAAAAATGAAACAGTAACACACACACTGCCAAGTGGTAACAATAGGGCAGCTGTCAGTGTTGAAGCCTCATACAAGAGGAAGACTCCTTAAGATCCTTTGGCCTTGTCTTTTGTGTATCTGGCATTCTTCCTGACCTCCCTCTCTAAAACACCAGCTGAGATAATGCAGCTATTGTTCGGCCCATGTGTGGATGTGAAGCTCAGCGGTCAACTAAATTTATGCCCAAGTATCGCATTGAATGCACAGTGGTGTTCTATTAATGCAAATCAGCTATTTCATCCAAGCTCTTAAATCTTAAGTGATTGTGATGAGTCATAAATTATAACAGCAGACTGATTATCTCATGTCCTTTTTAATACATTTATAATTTGTTGTACAAACAGTCACAAGCAGTAACGCAACATAAATCAACTGATAAAGCAATATGCCACAAGAGGCTGCATGTTAAAGTGAGTTTACTATGGTCAAGGGTGTTGAAAATGGTAAAATGACTGTTGTACACAACCTAGATTGAGCTTTTTGTATTTATAATAAAAAAACATGTATATATACATATGTATGTGTGTATATATATATATATATATATATATATATATATATATATATATTGGTCTGAGCTAAAAAGCATAAATTTAAATGTGATTAATCCTGTTTAGTCTGTTTTTTTATGGTGTTTAACAGTATTTGTCGGCCTGAACAGGTCCTGCTGTTTCCCAGTCAGCCACCTTCGCAAGCAGGCCGTTTTTCCGTGTCGTTAAGTGGAGAGCTGACCATTACAGATGTGCACAGCGAGGATTCTGGGTACTACATCTGCCAGGCCATCAGTGTGGCGGGTAGCATCTTGACCAAAGCCCTGCTGGAGGTGGAAAGCAGTAAGTGATTACTTTAAACTAGCTTTGGACAGACGCACAAACACATATACACCCCCACCAGCTCCATGAAACACTGGCAGCCAGCTTGCATTGATATTTTAATATCAATCTAACTACATTAAAGGTCCATAACTTTACATGTAATTGAATTGCTTGTGTGAGGCCTTATCGCAAAGATTTGTGTAATTTTTTTTTTTTTTTTTTGCGTTTAAACAAATTGCTGCTTCACCCCGCTGGAGCCTTTTTGCTCTCAACCAAAATAAATTCAAAAGTCTTCAAAGCCTCCTCAAATTAAAATGTCTGCAATACGCAAATGAGAGAACAGCAGGAAGCACTGGAGACGTAATCAGAAAGGACAGGGCACAATCGCGCTATGCAAATAACCCCAGGAACATATGCCGCCTCCGTCATGCTCCCCAGTAACAGGATAAACTGTTTATGTGTACTCCACATGTGTGCGCCTGTACCAAACTGTGTCTCAGCACATCACACAAAAAATATTCACCAAGAGTCCAGTTTTCGCAGGGTGCTGTAGGTTTGCTAAAGAAAACAAAACAGGCTTATGAAATGTAATCGCATTTCCCACAAACCCCTCTGACCCTGGCATGTTGACATCATCTGACTGATGTTTGATGTTAGTTTCTAACCTGATACATAATGAAATGATGTATGGAAGGACATATATATGTCCATGCAGGGTCACTGCACCGAAGGACATAGTTTTTATATGACACTCGTGGCTATGAATTTCACATCAAGTTGGAATACAGAGCAGTTTGTTTGAGCAATACAGCTCTCATCTTCCTTTCTGACCTTATGGTCTTTTGCTTTTCTTTACCGTAGCAGAGGGAAAATGTCAGAGATGCAGGCTGCCTTTCCAAGGTTCTTGTTTTTTACAAATGAGAATACTAAAGTAACTGAATTGTCTATGGACTTTTCTCCTCGGTCAGTAGACAGTGGGTTTTTTCAGCTCTAGTCAAACAAATAATAAATTATTCATGGAAACGCGTTCGTGTTAGACCATCACATTGGTCTATAGAGGGAGATGCAGCTAAACGTGAAGAAAGAGAAGAGGAAATTGTAGAAGAACACAGGCCAGTGCAATTATTTTAGAGTGTCGTGATGAAACGGAAGGTGTGATAATTTTTTCTTCCCTATTTTGGCGTATATCAGATTGAAACAGCTTCTGGAATGAGAAAAAAATGATTTGTTTTTGTCATCGGGAATTGATTGGATCGTAGGAAGTTGGGTGTTGTTAACTAAATGGATGCAGATCTGAATGCCATGCAGTCAGTTGTGGAGGATATTTAGATCCACTCTCCACTGAGAGAGATCAGATGTCGTTTCAAGGGTGAGGTGAGGTTAACGTTTTTAATTGAAAGATTACGAGAGGTTATGAATTTAAAAATATATATATATGCTGTGCAGTGATCAATCATTTATAATAAACACTGCAACATTCTGTAAAAAAAAAAGTAAATTCATGGTAACTTTAAAAAAGCATTTTTTTATGTACATAGCCTACTATTCAAAAGTTTTTTTTTTAAAGACTCAAATGCTCACCAAGGCTGCATTTATTTGATCAAAAATACAGTTAAAACAGAAATGAAAAAATAAATGTTAAAAATAAAATAAAAACTTAAAAAAATAAAATAAAAATAAAAAAAATAAAAAAATAAAACTTTTAAAATAAAAGTTTTTTAAAATATATTTTATTCCTAAGCTGAATTTTCAGCAGCCATTATTTCAGTCTTCAGTGTCACATGATCCTTCAGAAATCATTTCATAACCATCAATGTTAAAAACAGTTGCTTACATTTTTTTTGTTGGAAGCCTTAATAAATGTTTTCCAGGATTCTCCTATAAATAGAAAATTCAAAAGCATTTATTATAAATTGAAATCTTTTGCAACATTATAAACAGCTTTACTGTCACTTTTGATCCATTTAAATGCATCCTTGCAGAATAAAGGTATTAATTTCTGTCAAAATAACAAAACCACCACCAAAAATGTACTGACTCCAAACTTTAGAACAGTAGTGTAAATGGTATTTTCCCACATCTAGCTTGGAATGGAGCATAGCATAAGTCCAAACACCACCACTACTGATGATTTCATAAAAATTGCATAATCTTCTTGGGGGAGAAAAATGTGTTGTATTTAAAAGCATGCAGTCTTAGAATAGATCAATCTTTACCATTTGACTCATAAATGTTGTACAGCAATCCTAAATGGACAGAATAATTTTATTACAACACAGTTCAACCTGCTAAAGGTGCATTTGGCTTATTTCCGTTGGGCAATAACATTATACGTTCATTTCGAAAAGAGTTTATAGCTGTACTACGACTTGATCAAATGAAACCAAGAGGCCTGTGCCATTGATCTAATTAGAATCATATTACTGATCTTTTCAGTTTGGAAAGAATTTGATACAAATGGCCAGTTAAACAAATATTTCTTTTTCTGAATGCATCAATGCACAGATGAATTAAGCCATGGGCATTTGATACTGTTTTTATTTGTTGTATTTACTTCATGTTATACTATGTGATGATACTGTATTTTACCATCATGCCACTCTCAGAATCTCTATTAGCATAATTCATAGTTTGTCTTTTTCAACAATCTCTTGAGTATCATTTGAACAAGGTGGGTGATATGGTGGTTACATGCAAATTTAGCTCTTGTGGCTCACACCTCTCTCATTCTCTTCACCCTAGGCCCATCCGATCGGATCCCCCCCATCATCCGCCAAGGCCCGGCCAACCAGACGCTTGCTCCAGGCACCACAGCCCAATTGCAGTGCCACGTGATGGGCAACCCTCTTCCGAGCGTCCAATGGGAGCGTGATGGGCAGAGAATCCTGGGCAACGACGAGCGCATTAGCCTAATGGAAAATGGCACTTTACAAATCACAGCCTTGCAGGTACTTCAGTCAAGATAGTGTTTAAGTGAGCACACAAGGGTCTGTTTTTCAGCTTATACAGCATTTATTCTCCAAAATGCTAATACCCGGTGGTTATTAGCATATGTTTTTTTCAAATCGAGCCCTCTTCAGTGCATGTCCCGTCATAGGCGGCTGTCTTTGCTGACAGACAACATATGCAGTCGACAATATTACTGACAAACGGATTTCCAGACACACATCACACACCGTGCCACATTTTCAGACACGCCTGATTGACACAGATGATCGCTGTAAAATGTCATTACCGCTATCCGATCAATAGCGGGGGCATAAAACGCGCAATCGAGTTTACAGCAAACAGGCTGGCTTAATTAGCGGATCGATTTTAATACTTGTTCCGAGGACGGTTTCGGGGTGACCCAGCCGATTATGCGAGAGTTGTGCAAGGCGATAAAACCTGTAATTATGATCGTAATGGGAACGTGTGCTGTCGTTAGTGTTGGCGCATGCTAGCCTAATGAAATCCATTTCTCAAGGCCTCAAGGGTGTGTGCGATTGCAAGTTTCACCTGAGGTCACGGCACCGCTGTGAAAATACCTTATGTGTTAATTGATTGTGCCAGGGAATGATTAACAATCACTCATGCCTTAATTAAAAGCTCATTCTGGGATATAGAAAGGTACAGAGGCTAGCAATCTGTATGTGCTACTCTCAGCTTCCCTGTACTCTCTGCAATGTTTTTAACGCATTAAATGTGCCCTTGATATTCAGTACAGTGGACTGAATGCGGACAGCTAGTGCCAAAGAATTGTGTGAATTTAAGTGGCAGCCTCGTTTATCAGTGAGGATTTAGACTGTTGTGTTGAGTTTTTGTTTATTTGGCTTGTTAAATGTTGCATGCTTTGTTCAGATGGACATCTTTGGCACTGGTGTTTACCCTGTCCTCTCTGGTCTGATGCTTCCATTGGCCCCCTTTAGTCCACGATTACCCGGCATGATGGAAGAGCACAAGGGGCACGGAGACTGTGGTTTGCACAGATGGTAGCGTACGAGTGTGTGGGAGAAAGGGAGAGCGCTGTGAATAGGTGCCATTATACCGGGAGATTTGCCAGAAAGTGCCTGCTCTCGACTGTGCCAAGGGAGTGAGGAAAAGAGAAATGTGGAAAAGAATGAGTGAGCCTTATAGTCAGAGAAAAACTAATAGCTTTTTTCTTCATTTTCTTCAACACTAAGGGAGAATTTTTGAAGAATTATCATGAGCCACTATATTTAGTTTGGTAAAAGTTAATAAAGATGGTGCTGTCAAGCTCCAAAATGACAAAAAAGCAGTCCATATGACTTGTGCGCTATATTTCTAAAGCCTTCTAAAACCACTCAATAGTTTCGTGCGAGGAACAGAACAGTGTTGTTTTTAGTATTATACTAGTATTCGAATATTTTTGTTGTGCTTTTGTCATCTTAATTGATTTTTCTTTTATATTCCTATTTAGCTTTAATTTATTTTTATTTCAGTGTCGTTGCCATTTACTTTGGCTTGATTTTCTTTATTTCAATTAGTTGCCAAATTTTTTAAGTTAATCATCTTTTTTTTATTGACACTTTATTTCAGTAATTAAAATTGATTTTAATAGTTTTAGTTACCACTAACAATAGTGGAACAGACTAAAATGAAGTCGTTCATGAGAGAAGTGATGTCTGATTCATGACACATAATTCTTTTGAGTCAAATTTCTTCAATGAATCGGTTGATTCAGTTCACAAAATGTGTTAAACCAGCACTTAACAGAAGATGTGCACAGATAAATCCTTTTAAATAAACACTGCAATATTCCATAAAAAAGGTAAATTTTGATTTCATGGTGACTTATTTTGTGAACTATGAGCTGGATCATCTGATTCATTAAAAAGATCGGACTTAAAAGATTCATTCTTGAACCAGACTGATTTGGTTCTCAAATTAAACTGACATAATGAACTGATTGCAGTGGTTAAAAGCTCACTTTAGCCCTATCGTCAGTGATTAATGAATTATATTTCAGTTTTTTTTCATCATGTAATGCTATTTTATGACTTTAGAAGACTTGAAATATAACACACAAGTCATATTGACCACTTTTGTGATACATTTGTGGTGCTTTTGATGTTCTTTTTTAAAGTTTAAAACCTCAGTTGCCATTCATTGTAATTGCATGGAAAAGATCAACCAGCACGTTCTTCAAAATATTCTTTCCACAGAAGAAATTCATACAGGTTTCGAATGAGGGCGAGTAAATGATGACAGGGTGAACTATTCCTTTAAATAAGTAGAAGATGTAAATGCATCCTCAAAATATTTATCTCCCTATTTCCTTTTCTGCTCATACATTTTTAAGTGCGTGTTTAGCGCTGAGCCTAGAGCTGCCATCCGTGATTGATCAGTCGATGCCTGGTTGCTTACCTTTCTCTCCACCAATGACCAGCCAGCACAGCAGAGGTCTAACCAATGAGGTTATCCACTCAAACAAGGAAGAGGTCACAGAGGAAAGTGTTTCTACACCTTCTGTTTGCTCAGCTCCTCCTCCTAGGAGAGTTTCATAAGTGACCAAAATAACACTCTTAACAACACACTCCTGTACTGCCTGAGGATATAAAGCTACTCTTCAATACACGGCTTCAGTCTCAGACAAGGCATTTTCTGTCTTTTCTAATAATATCAGTGTTTATGTCAGCTCCTATTTAATTTATGCTAACATGTACATTATGCTTTTCTCCACATAAAAATTAGATTAAAGCTGAAACAAGACACATCACAAGTGAGCAGACATTCGAGGTCATTGTGTGTGTGTGTGTGTGTGTGTGTGTGTGTGTGTGTGTGTGTGTGTGTGTGTGTGTGTGTGTGTGTGTGTGTGTGTGTGTGTGTGTGTGTGTGTGTGTGTGTGTGTGTGTGTGTGTGTGTGTGTGTGTGTGTGTGTGTGTGTGCATAACCGATGATTCAAATCCTCAGATGTGTCATTGGTGCCCCTGAGCTGCCAGCACTATTAGATCGCTGTCATGGAGAGAGAGAAAGAGTAAAGCTTTACTACATCTCTCACTGTCGTAAGCAATTTCTGCCTGACTTCTCCCCTCGGCCCTGTGGTAAAAATTTAATGTCCCTCGCCCCTCCCCACCACTCACCAATTTGTCTTCATATTTCCTTTTTATTTTTGCAGTACACCCATTCAGTACAACCATGCTAACTCAGATGATAGACATTCTTAAATTGAACTTATAGATGAAACTTCCTATAATGGGAGGATTTTAAAATTCACAGAGACACTCTATGAAAACAATCTCAAACTGATGGATTCATCTGATTAAACTGTTCAGCATGGTTTGTTTTTTAAATTGTTAAATGGATTTGACTGTTGTGTATTGATTTATATCTAGTGTTATTTGCATATACTACCATTTGAAAGTGTTATGTCATTGTTGTTTTAGAGAGATTAATACTTTTATACAGCGAGGAAACATTAAATCAAAATCAAAAGCATCACTATTTGATAACATTGATAATGGTATCTTGAGCATCAAATCAGCATATTAGAATGATTACTGAAGGATTATGTGACCTGCAGTAATGAATTATGAAAATTCAGCTTTGACATCACAGGAAAAAATTACATTTTTAAATATGTATTTAAATAGAAAACAGTTATTTTAAATTGTAATAAAATTTCACATGATTACAGTTAGTGGTTTACTGTATTTTTAAGATACAGTAAGAATAAGAGACTTTTTCCAAAAACATTAAAACATCTTTCCGACTCCAAACTTTTGAATGGTACTGTATATGTGTGTGTAAAGGGCTGAAACAAAATATTTGTTGCACCAAAAAATTATATTGTGACCTTAAATATGGGTTATATTTGGTGCAACAAAACATTTGTTGCACCAAAAAATTATATTGTCTCCTTAAATATGGGTTATATTTGTATTAGCAGTTAGCATCTACTTGACATATCGACTCTTTTCCACAATCTAGGGAGCTGCCTTGCTGTCTGCTGCCTACATAGACAACATCTTAACTGAAATGGACTCATATAATTTATTTGAGGATGCTATACATGGGCAGCATCTCCATTTGTCATAACAGTGTTGCTTGTGCTAAGTGTACTTGAATTTATTTATTTTTTTATTGTTAGCTGTTTGCTACACTGATCGTGATACTCTAATAAGTATAAAAACTTTTTGGTATTGAATGAATTATAATTTTGTGCACTTGTCCACCCACTTGGATGCATTGTTGTTGTTTTTTTGCACTGAACTCTTCATAGTGCATTGTGGGATTTCCTTCTTAGTGAAAGATAAAGTTAATAGTTTGCCCATAATAGAAGTAATTATTTAGTTTTTGCATTGGACAGCATACACATCTCACTAGGTTTCACAACAGCACATTATTGTCTTCCTGTCAGCAACTTCAATAGTAATAGGGAAAAAAATTGCAGTTGATCCTGTATTATTGTGAAATAATAGGCAATTTCGAGGAATTTGTGCTCATTTGTCAAGATTTCCACGCTGCTCCAAGCAGAGTGAGGCAATGCATTGTGCTTGTGTTTTATCCATACAAATGCTGACCCTGAGCCTGTTGTTGCTAGGAAACGGACTCCGGGGCCTACACCTGTGTTGCCTCCAGTTTAAGTGGAGAGACGAGTTGGAGTGGTGTACTCGCAGTGAAAGGTAAAAAAACACACACTCGAGTGCTTCATCACCATATATGTGTCCTTATCTTTGACAAACTGCATCATATCATCTTCCATCCGCAATAATCGGCTGAGGAAGCCACTTCCGTTGCAAATTTACTCAGCAAATATATGTCCATTTACCAGAGTATTGCTGACCTGAGATTGGATTTTCCCTCACCAATATTGATTTCTGTTATAATGTCCTATAAATCTAGACAAATATGGAAACAGCAAGTGTTTTCTGTTAGATTCTGCACACAGGACCATAGCTCACATGGATAACGGGATGATAACTTGGACCAATATGATTATGAAGATGGCATGCTAATATCCTAATCTTATCTTTACAGAGAGTGGTGGACTCTCTGCACCCCCGGTTTCAGAGCCCTACCAGCTGCCTGGTCCACCCCAGAAGCCTGTCGTAACTGACGTGACCCGTAACAGCGTGACACTGACCTGGCAACCGAATGCACATGAGGGTGGGGCGGCTGTCACTTCTTACATCATTGAGGCTTTCAGGTGAGTGAGCGCACACACTGTAAGCATCCCCATGCTGGTCCCTTCCTGTTTGTTTTCCTCCCTACACTAGATAATATTGTCTCTTGCCAGAGGCTACTACAAGGGTCCATTCTTCATTTTATATTAATTCTGTGTCACTGTCCAGCATAGCTGGTCGGCCGTGACAGACGGGGTAATACCGCTGCGTGGCTGCCCCGTCCCTGACCCCTTCCCCCTCGCTCTACTGCTCCTCACAGTCATACGGGGGCAGCTACATCCTGCGCTCACATCTCACGTCCTGCCCGCTACAATCACTCCCCTCAGGCGGCAACCTACTGCCAGAAAGATCTAAATTAATAGCAACTGTATTGATTTTCTACAATTTAATTTCAGACATAGACTGGATAACTCTTATTTAAAGGGGATATATTTTCATGAATTCTTGAATTATTCTACACATCCAGGTTTCTTGTGCCAATTTAGTAATTCCAAATTTACGTGACAATATTCCACCCTCTCTTTGACAGGTTTGAAACTGTGCCTTTATGTAAACTATCTCTTTTTTGATTTGGCTAACCTCTGAAAACCAGCATAGCTCACACTGTTGCTCCTTAGAGCAGGTAATAAGTGGATTTGTCAAGAACTATTCAGTCATTTGGTGGTTATGAGCTAATAGTTTTGACACTATCACAATTTATGAATTATTGGGCTTGGTGGACGAGTTAGGGACATTGTGTTGGAATATATAATGTAAAGTTTTTGCAAAATGTAAACAAAATGTTATAATGCATATATATATATATATATATATATATATATATATATATATATGTGTGTGTGTGTATGTGTGTGTGTGTGTGTATGTATATATATATATATATATATATATATATATATATATATATATGCTTTAGTATAATTAAAATATATAAACACCAATTATTTTTCATACACAGTATAAATGGGTTTTATACATACCAACAACATGCCTTTTATCATTATGAGGGTCACTCATAATATATCATCATGTCTGGATGTTTTAAAAAACAGCTTTAGCTAAAGTGTTTTGGGTTTTGTTCAGTCTATGAGAGGTTTATTCGTGGAAAGTAAGCTTGAGATATCAGAGTATGGCATGCTAATGAATTCAGATCTAGTCCACACAGACACTTCTTTAAGCTATTGTAAGCTGACTAAAATGGGGCTACCTCTAATTACAGAAGCAAGGTCCTGCAGTCCTTAGAGGGAGGGCAGACAGCAAACAGGCTATTCAGCAATGGAGATGCAGAGTGGCACACACACATTTTCATTCTTTCTGTATTTCATATACACACTCTCTTCTCTCCCTTGCCCCCCTGGGTAACAGTTAGCATGGACCCACATCCTTAAATTGATTCTTTATAGAGTGCTGTGGGGTGTTTGCTATAAAATTTCCTTCCCTGAGGTGCTGTGGAATAGGGAGCGTTGGGAAAGGGAAATGGGAGGGGTGACAGAGAACAAGCTAGTAATGGACAAGAATTGATATTGCGTATGAGGAGGATTTAAGCTTTTGGGTTTAGGATTTTGACACCTCGCTACATGAAAAAAGGTTTACATTGCGGCACACTTTTTTATTTTATGCACATTTATGCAGGCGTTTGGCGTCCAGCTGGAGAAAAGGGATTTATCCATGCTTCAGCCTTTCCCTGTTTCTTCCATCCCAGCTGATAGCAAAGTGACCTTGGATTTATCGCTCCTATCGGTGGGCCGCTGAAGGAATATTTACGAGGTTCCCAGCATTTATGGGTTGGCCTAATTGTGCAGGTCGGGCTTTTATTGGCTTTGTGTCTGCGGCAGGAGCCACCATCGGGGAAAAATAAACCTTGAACGCTGTGCACGTGACCACCGCTCTAAACAAGGATGATGGTTAACCACAGACAAGTGAAGAGAAATATCCCAAAGCCTTCTGTCACAGACAGATGTCTGTGCTGAGCATTCATTGTTTATTAGAGGGGAAGTATGTTGTTATGAATCTTGCCCACCTGTACACCACATTTAAGTAGCCCTCTTGGTTCTCATTAAGCCACATTCGTATTCCTCTACATTTAGGCGTGATCTGGATGTTAATAATTGTCTGTGGCTCCTGAAATTGAAGCAAAATCTTACCCCTGGTCAGAATCAACTATGTTTGCGCTTCATATTTAATCAAATCACTGCTCAGGATCCAAGATGTTATTTATTTATTGCATGCAGTGCATTGACAAGCCTAGTCTGTGCCATAAATAAATCTATCACCGCAGAGGTCACACCATGCACTGTCAAGCCAAAGGCTGCAAGAATTACATCACAGCAGAGCCGGGTCATTAAACAGACACATGTAATGACAATCAAAGGAGGGCAGATAAACATGACATTGACTTTCCTGTTTAATCCGCCCCTTTCTAATGTCGTGCAAAAGCTTTGGGACAAATGTGGGACAAAACATTGGTGTATTCATGTTTTATTCAGACTCAGCTGTAGGAATCTGATGTTTTTGGTTAATGCAAAGCAGAAATAAACACATGGAAGTAATTGTTGATTTAAATATGATCAATTATTTAATTTAGTAATGAAATCTATCTTTCTGTCAATTTTTTCAGCCAATCGGCGGGTAGCACGTGGCAGACGGTTGCAGATTTGGTGAAACTGGAGAAGCACACGGTTACTGGACTGTCTCCGAACACTGTTTACCTATTCATTGTGCGGGCGGTCAATGCTTATGGCCTGAGTGACCCCAGCCCCATCTCAGAGCCCGTACGCACACAAGGTCTGTACACTGGGGACCAATAAGTTTTATGACCTTTTTCATAGAGATCTTACATGTGTAATACAAATTATAAGTTGTATAACTGTTATTTAAATAGTGAGTTAAATAGAGTTGTGATATAATTAAAAAATATTTTGTGCCTGTTTTCACATAATATATAAAAATCTGTTTCATTTAATGTGGATTACACCTTATCATGAAATCATACATCAAAAAATGAAACATATTACAGACAAAAATACATATCACAAAAATCAGAAGAAAAATCTATTTTTTTATTTTATTAAAATCAACACCTAGTTGTTAGCACAAGTGAGACCACCTGCAAGGCATTTCTGCCTGACACACTTCCGCCAGTGCCTTTAGCAAGTAAAAAAGTACAACAAAAAAACTTCACCTTCAACTTTTATTTATTTATATAGCACATTTAATAAAACATTGTTGCTCAAAGTGCTTCACAGTTATAATTAAAACGTACATATATAAAAACATTTACCATGCCTAGCAAATGAAGGCATGACTATAAACTCTTAGACATACATCCTCACACAACTGTATAGTGAGATCAGTATAGAAGAGAGAGGGAGAGAGACAGAAAAAATATATTAGTTACATAAATATTTTACTATATACAATACATAAATATTTAATAAAATAAAAAAAACATATTGATTTAACAAGAATTATATTTTTTACATTAAATAATGCCACAATACATAAATTACAAAAAGTAAACTTTGTTATTTTAATGCAAAATAAGTGCATTATATTTTTCTTGTTTCTGTGAAATTAATGACCCTTTGTATTTTTGACAGGTTTCTTGATATATCCTATATTTATATATTCGCATCATTTAAAGATTAATGTTAGATGTCTCCTGGTGTCTTGTACAGATGTGAGTCCTACAGGTCAAGGTGTGGACCACCGACAGGTGCAGAGGGAGCTGGGAGAGATGGCTGTGCAGCTTCATGAACCAGTGCTGCTGATGTCATCCAGCGTGAAGATCAGCTGGAACGTAAGTGCCACTGATATCTGCCCTCCAAATCAGCTCCTCACCGGCCTCATGATTCACCTGCCGGCTCAGCTTATCTCATTTCTCTGTCTCGTTCTCCCTCTCCATCTGTCAGGTCGATCGTCAGTCTCAGTACATCCAGGGTTATCGTTTGCTTTATCGTCCAGTCGGCGGCTCCTGGTCCCAGCAGGAAGTGAAAGCTGCAACAGAGCGTAGCGCTGTCATCCCTAACCTGCTCAAAGGCACAGAATACGAGATTAAAATACGACCCTACTTTAACGAGTTCCAGGGCATGGACAGCCGCCCACTGACGTTTCGCACACCAGAGGAGGGTGAGATATCTGCAGCTCTTTCAGTTTCCATTTGATGCACTTCAATTTAATTTCCTTCTAATCAATTCAATTCGAGTTCATTCAGCCTAGTCCAACTCAATGCTATTCTGTTGTACATAATATGAAGATGAATCGTTTCATTCTGGCAAATAAAATTATGGAGAGGGATAATGTTGATTTACTATTAAGGAGACTCACTTTTCAAATTGTAATTTTAATTTAATTCTCTTCCAGTTCCGAGTGCCCCACCTAGTGCTGTAACCGTGGCAACAGTCAAGCTCAGCAACAGCTCCAGCATTAGTGTATCATGGCAGCCTCCTCCCACTGAGATGCAAAATGGAGTCATCCAAGAGTATAAGGTGAGATTTAGATGCCAATGTCCAATCCAGGTCATTTGCAAAAAGTAATTTGTTTATTCATAGTGAAGGCAAAAATGCTGCATGATGTGTTAAAAGATGTAATAAAAAATAACATTAAAAGAATATTATTTAAATTAAATAATCAACATAAATTAAGCGCCAGTGCAACAAAATATCATGATGATATATACTTTTTTTCATAAAAAACTAAATGTATATATATATTAGTGCTGTCAAACGATTAAAATATTGAATCGCGATTAATTGTATTAATGTCATAGTCAACTCGCGATTAATCGCAATTAATCGAACATTTTTATCTATTCTAAATACAGGGTTCCCACGGGTCATGGAATTTCTGGAATGTCATGGAATTTTAAAAGGTTTATTCCAGACATTGAAAGTCAGGGAATTTTATATATTTTTTGTCCAAGTCATGGAATATCAGGGAATATAGTTTGTTGCTTTAAATATTAGTTTCCATTTATCAAAATGTAATTTTTCTATACTGATTTTGTTTTTTTAGCGCGCTGTTTCACACATCTTTCTGTATTGTTGTGCTTAGGCTATTTTAAGCGCCATATTTATTCCCTTCCCGCTCAATTGGAAATCACTTAGCTAACAGGTACGGGTGACTGCATTCGACTAAACATGCCTGGGAAAATGTAAATGACATTATAGGTCATGGAAATTCATCTTTTTAGTCAGTGAAAGTCAGGGAAAAGTCAGGGAATTTGACAATTGGTTTAGAGTGGGAACCCTGTAAATATCTCTTGATTTCTTTTTGTCCCATTAAAATTTTTCTCATTTTAATGCTCTAATCAACATGGAAAAGTGTATCGGCTTGCTTTGTGCAAATGTGTTTTATTGAAAACAAAATTGGCATATACTGTGTTCAATTTCACACTAACATTCTCACTTGGAGCAAATAATCTCTCACACAATGTAACACTGTCCATCAATAAAAGGGTGAAAGAAATACTGACGAGGTCCTGATATTGACGAGCGGGCAGAGAATTAGCGTCAGCAGTGTGTGTGTTTGGCCATCAAGTGGTATTTCAGACTGGACGTGCGATGATAGCTCAGTTCACAACGACAAAACACACAGATCACTTTGGTCTTGTCAATGGAACCATTTGGCAACTTTTTAAAAGTAAACTTTCCATTCAGAATCTTATTGGCATCCATTTCGGCGTCTCGCGCTCGTCATCCACTCAAGACGTAACGTTAACCCAGCCTACTTCTCCTTGGCCGGCTCGCAAGCCCAAACGTGCAGCGTGCCTGTTGTTTCCGGTGTAGCTAGATCCGGTGTGGTGTTGCAGTGACAGGACGCGGAATGCGCCGCGCTGGGTAATTGTCACAGAACGTAGCGGCAAAAGTTAAACTATTTTGAACTTTGACCGTGGCGTGCACGCTACTGCACTTTCGCGCCACTGCACTTGCGCTTTGGTCTATGGCTTTGGTCGACAAAAGCAACAAACATCATCACGCGGCGCAAGCCATTGAAATCATCATTGAAATGAATGGGTTTCATAGCGCCGCGCATGCCGCGCATGCCGCATCCTGTTGCAAAAGCATGTGAAAAAAACGACAAAGTTTGCTAGGCCAAAAAGAACGTTAATCTCGCGATAAAAATATGTACGATATTAAAATTTATATATAAATTTATTTATATATATATATATATATATATATATATATACACACACAGTATCACAGTAATGAGATTTTTTTTTTCATTGGCATTAAAAATGTCACAATACATAAATTATGAATGGTGCGAAATCATGCGAATGTATTGTTTTCGGGGTGAGATATGATTACAGATGTGAGTCCTACCTGTGTTAAGACACTCACGTTTTTTTAAGTTTCTTAGTCTCATCTCGTTTCAGGTTTGGTGTTTGGGCAACGACTCTCAGACACGCTACCACATCAATCAGACGGTGGACGGGAACGTGCTGACCACTTTATTAAAAGGGCTTCTACCCGGCGTGTTGTACCAGGTGGAGGTGGCGGCAGTCACCAGCGCTGGTGTGGGCGCTCACAGCCAGCCCGTATCTGTGCTTATGAGTGAGTGTTCACTGAAAACACAGCCCCGACTATTAAACTGAAAGAATGAAATTGTGAAATGCTTGTGGAGTAGAAGTACAACACATTTTTTGTAAATTCTCTTTGATTGCTTTTTAAAGCCCCGTTCTGAGACTAAATTGCTTAATTCTTTCAAATAAGCTGAGTCCTATTAAGATATACTGACTGAGTAACACTTTGATCTGTCTTTGCTCTTTCTTTCTCTCTTCCCCTCAATTTCAGAATTGCCCGCAGAGCAGCCCACAGTCACAGGTGGAGGCAGCGAATCTGACGAGAATGTAAGTCTGGCTGAGCAGATCACAGACGTAGTGAAGCAGCCTGCCTTCATCGCAGGCATTGGCGGAGCATGCTGGGTAATCCTTATGGGATTTAGCGTGTGGATCTATTGCAGACGGAAGAAGAGGAAAGAGCTCAGCCATTACACGGCATCATTTGCATACACACCTGCAGGTATGCGTGCACATATCACACCTGAAGAAACATTTAGCAGTTATTTTAGTACTATCTATAATACTATTATAGTCTTTATTCATATTTAGAATTTTGCTTTTGTTTTTATTTTTAATTTAAGAAGTAATTTTGTATTTTGCCATTTTTATTAGTTTCAGTAGTAAGTTAGTAACAGTAAGTTTCCAAGGCAACATTTTTAACTTTCTTTTAAGTTTTTATTTTTATTTTTGTATTTTAGCTTTATTTCAATTAACGTACCTTAGTTTTAGTTAACAATCACAACACTGACATTTAGTCTTAACATATCTGCCTGTGGTTAAATTCTGTTATATGTTTTACAGTTGGTTTTCCACATGGAGAAAGTTCTGGACTTAACGGAAGGTAAATGGCACTTTTAGCCTCTTAAGCATTAATTCAGTGTGAATACAGAGACATTTTAGATTCTATACTTGCTGATATTTTTTGATATGTCTGGTTATGCAGGCCTGGTATGCTGGGTACTAACATGGGAAATTACCCATGGCTGGCTGATTCTTGGCCAACTACTAATCTCGTTCACAATGGGAAAGACTCTGTGAACTGCTGTACTTCTAAACATGACACCCCGGAGAGATACTATAATGGTAAGACTCGCTGTTGTAGAACAACACCACCGGCTGTACTGTTAAATTAATTTAACACTAAGTTTCCACAGCACAGAGTCTTATTAATTAAACCCTAATTAATTTTCCATCGTGTCCTCAGAGGCGGGAATCTCAAATTACCTCAACCAAAATGAGAAGTACAGTGCAGACTCCAACGAAGGCCCCATCTACAGCACCATTGACCCCACCAGCGAGGACCTGCGCAGTTTCTCCGCTCCGTACTCTCAACACACCACGCCCTACGCCAGCACTCCCATCATGCCTTTCACCAACCAGGTGCCCTGCAGCCCTGAACAAGATGGCAGCCATTGGATGACTCAGCCTGGAACCTCCAATGCTCAATATGCCCAGCCTGACCGCTCCAAGACTGATAACGGTATCTTATCTGTTCCCTTCAGTGCTAGTATGAATGCTTTGCTTGGCTGAATTATTATTGATATATTAATATAGAATTTATTTATATTGAGAATTGACTTTTATTTGTAAAATAAATGTGCTTTTGTCATTTTTATTTATATATATATATATATATATATATATATATATATATATATATAAATGTTTAGCTTTAATTTATCTTCTTATCTATCTAATATAAGTACATCAACTAAGTTTCCTTGACAAAGTTTTTCACCTAATATTTTATTTTATTTCAGTTCAGTTCAATTTTTTAATAATTCTAGTCTGAATTAAGTGCTTTTAATGTTCTTCACAAATCACTGGTTTTTCTACAGTAAAACAACCAAAGCAGAAGTTGATGGGGAAGCCAGTAAAAACACCATCTCTCAACTGGATGGATGCATTGCCACCTCCACCCCTCTCTGGAGATCTGGACGAGTGTGAGGAGGAAGACGATAACGAACTAATCCAGGACATGGGGTAAAGTTCACTGGAAGGCTTCAGATTCATTTCAGTTCTGTGACAGCTGGACCTGCCGGAAAAAGACAGTTTTTAGCATTATAAAAGCAATCATGTTATTTTGACATTACTATTGGTGATTTGACATGTTATTTAAACAATCTTGACAAAAACTTTCAGTCTTTATTCATTTAGGTATGAGCTGAACTAGTAGAAAATAGCTGCCCGGAGAGTGTTCCATCAGGACTTTGGCAGACAAAACAAGTCTCAAGTCTCACCCCAAGTTCTTACACACACTTTCAGCAATTCATTTTATTTTTCAACTTAATTTCCATGTCTACGTGTCGACATCTTTTACCAATTTGCAGCATGTTGGCTAGCTGAGAGCATGGCCTCGTTTAGCTTTCTGGACAAAGTTTTGCTGATTGTTCCAGGAACGGTCTCAAAATTTGCAGGGCCGGATCAGTTTGATTGCTGTAGACAAGGCTATATATGGAGGCTAACGAAGTTAGCGATATGCTACCCTTGAGTCTGGCCTGTTTCCTCATGATGGCCTGACTGAATTATGTTACCTTTTCCTAGTCTGTATCGCATTAGTTCCTTGTTAGTAAAGCTTGCGGTCAGCAGTAGCCGCAGTGTGCCCTGGCCGCAGGCGCTGACGGGTAAAGACACTCTTATTGCTTTCTGCCGCCACTTTAGCCCAATGGATGCCCATGAGGGGCACTAACGAGGGCTATTCACATTAGCCGCAGCGGTTAACCAGCCCAGTGAGATCTGCAAATCTGATAACCATGACATAGCCTCCTGCAGTAACCGGATTGGCCAGTGACAGATACAACCCTTCTCAAGTTTCTTCCTTCGAGCATTACAGGTTAATCAGGGCACAAGAGCGCAATGCAAAACTCACAGCCAGACTGGATTTTCATAACTATCCCTCAAATGTGTGATGAACTCATGGATCACGAGGTAACCTTTGTGCTAGCCCAAAGGCGAGAACATCGGCTCTGCTACTGCATTATGACTATAATCTTAATTATTCCCCCTTCAGCTCAGCGAGGCTCAAGAACTCAACAAAAAATTCAAGCTGCCGCGTACGTACTAAATCAAAAAGTGTGTAGGTGTCATTCAGCTCAGCGTTTTGCCCTCAAAGTGCAAAACATTGAGTCAGTGTCACTCAAAATGCCACTGCATTAAACTTATTTTCCATTGCTCTTGCATGGATTGGTCCCACGAGAGCTGAAAGATCACGCATATTGTTATCTGGAGGCCAGGCTGTCTCATTTGACTGAACTGCAGCAGGAATCGATATGCCACCGGTTGCATTGACCCAATGATTACTGCAGCAGGCAATCATAATGAGTGTGCCGTGATTGATTTAGCACAGAGGTACTGGAGTTACTTAACTGATAAAAATGAGGGAATTTAGTTATAAAGCAGAAAGAATTTCACTTATTCTCCCACTCTAAGTGAGAAGAGCAAGTGAGTGATAAGAAAAGTTGATGTAATAGTTCAATGATGTGTCAGGTAGATCATGTGCTGACATCAACTCAAGTTTGAGTCTTTTTCCAAGTTCTGCCCTCCATCTTCTGTATCATTCTCTATCTGTTAATTTACTCATAAAATGGCAAAAGTGAAGTAAATAAAAAAGAAAAGTGATATATTATATAAAATTATGATATATACTACCATTCAAAAGTTAGGCATCGGTAAGATTTTTTAAATGTTTTTGAAAGAAGTGTCTTATGTTCACCAAAAACAAAATATTGTAAAAATTGTAATATTGTGAACATTTTTATAATTTAAAATACCTGATTTCTCTTTTAATATATTTTCAAATGTAATTTATTCCTGTGATGGCAAAGCTTAATTTTCAGCAGCCATTTCTCCAGTCTTTTATGCTTATTTGGGGCTCAATAAACATTTCTTATTATGATCAATGTTGAAAACAGTTGTGGTGCTTAATATTTTTGAGATAACTGTTTTAGCCTTTTTAAAATAGCCAGTAGCCTCTCATTTACATCACAGCCCAGCAAAACATGAGGTGCTGCTATTCGATGGCTAGTGGGAGTAAATTAGGATTTCTTATTTTAGAATATTTTAAAACATTATGTATGCCCTTGCAAACAAGGCTTTTATTTATGGACCTCAAAATAATATCAACGCTTTTCTCCTCACACAGGTCCGATGAGGAAGAGTGGTGTCCTCCTCTCCCAGAGAGGACCTACCTCATGGACGGCACGATGGAGGACGGTCCTGCTCCTCCCCTTAGAGCAGAGCCTCCTTCCCCGACCACATCCTACAGCCACCAATCCACCGCCACCTTAACTCCATCTCCTAGAGATGATGGCCACTGCCACGATATACCACGCTTACACCAGCTCGAACAGACACAGATAGCACGGTGAAGTTTATTCCACTTTTATTTTCCTCATAAATAGCATAAAAAGTTAATGGAGAGTTTGAGTTCTAAGTTTGAAGAGTTTGAAGTCAACAAAATTTGCTTTTCTAAAACATATGTAGTGTATTTCAAAATATAAATTTGATAAGATGATGCATAAATGACGTTTGTTTTATTCTAGAGGCATTGTTCACTTTATGAGAGTTAATATCAGCAATCCTTTAGGAAACTGCTCTCCTGCATTTTAGTTCTCTGCATTAATAGAATAGTTTATTTGTTTTCACTCTCTTAGGTGAATTCTTACAGTGCTATTGTTTGTTCCTGCAGGAGAGAATATGTTTTAAGAATAATTTATTCCTCTGCAGGGTCCGTATTTGTAGATTATCATGGCACAGAGCAAATATTGAGAATCTCATTAAGCTTCCTTGTAGACTGCAGTTCTGCCAAGTTTAGAAAGATAATTTACATTTACAAAGTGCTCTTCTTGGCCTACTATGTTTTTCATTTAATATGAGTGCCTATAATACTCTCCATGTTCCTCATTGGCCCTGGAAATGCAGTTTTGAGTTAAAACAGAGATACATTGAGTGGGGCGCATTTTGGTTAGATATGATGTCATTTTCTAATTTTCTGATCGCATTTCATCTTGTCAAACTTTGTTCTAACTGACAGTCGGTTGCCGTGCGGACCAGTGCCTGTGCCGCGAGCACCAAGCCCCCCTCTAACCCAGTCCAACCCAAACCTGTCGGCCAATCAGGAGTGTCCTGACAACACTGTGCCACACCGCTCAGCACATAAACGGGACCTGAGCCAAGGAGCTGCCCAAAGCGTAGAGAACATCAGCAACACCACGCCAGGTGTGTTTCAGTTTTCCATATAAACAAGTTTTAACAGAAGTAAAATAACACTTCCATGCTCCCAGCAATATAAAATTACACACACTTTACAGATCTCCTCGGGTAGATTTTCTACCTAAAGCTACAATTGTTATAGTTGCATCATTGTCATGTCACATCCCCCCTTGCAGGTCGAGCGAGGCCCTCTGCAGACCACACGCCTCCTGGGCAGAAGTCCAAGGTGAAGAAGAAAACATCCAAGAGCGGTCAATACCGAAGAGATATACTGCAAGGCGGTGAGTTATTGACCAGCTTTTTTCAGAGTGAAGTTAGTTAATCATTTATCCTGCTCCAGCATAGTTAACATGCTGGTCACATCTCTGCAGATCTACCCCCTCCACCAGAACCGCCCCCTGAGGATGAGATGCACTGTGCTCAACTAGGGGGATTCGAATGTGGGCAGACGTCCCTCGAGAGAGTGGGCAGCTCCCATTCCTCCATGGAGAGGAGAGAACAGAGCACACCCAATCGGAAAAACTCTTCTCATAGACGGATAGATGGTTAGAGAACACCTGACAGTCTTAAATGCTGTTATTCCTTTTTTTATACGCATACACATACATATACACACACACACACACACACACACACACGTATGTGTAATATAGATATATATATATAAATATATATATATATTAGGGGTGTAACGATACTCATATTCGTATTGAACCGTTCAAATATTTTGTTAGCAGTCGCGTGGCACGACCACCGCAACGTTACCCAACATCAAATGGCAAACGTAATGAAAGCGTAATGAAACTGCGCTACTCATTATTTTGTGCTTCACGGAGCGTTTATCAGTTTGGATATATATATATATATATATATATATATATATATATATATATATATATATATACACTTTTTCAGTAAAAAAAATGTTTTACCCTTAACATGGTTTTGGTTATGTGCCTCTCAGCAGAGGATGATTTAATTCCTTACAACAAGCCCAACTTCCTGTCTCGCGGTCAGATGTCCAGCAATTGCTCCACTACAGGAAGTTCATCATCACGGGGGTCAACAGGATCACGAGGGCACGGAACGGGCAGGAAGAGAAATGATGTAAGACCAAGTAACATTTCTCACATTGCAGAAAGTAATTTTCCTGATCAATATTTTTGTCTTTTATCTAGTAAACATGTTGAATAATCCTTAAAACAAGATTAATATTTACTATTTACTCTACTTCATTAATAAAAATCACTTATGATTTATAAAATAGTATATTTTAAGACTATATATTAATATAGTATTAATTATTAATATAATATAGTTAATATAGACTAATATAGACTTTCAGAGAATATATCTGAATTTATTGAGTTAATTTAGTATGTCTTAGCACATACATTTTTCTTTTTTTATGTTAAAAACAATTATTCAACAGTTTTGCTTAAGTAAATCCATCTCGTTTAAGAATGTTTAAATATTTGTACAGTAATTCAAGACAAAAAAAATGATTGTGTTTTTTTTAAAGTATATGCTCTCAAAGTTTAATCCTCGTCCTCCCAAATCCTAACCCTAATCCCAAATCTTAGACATTAGCTGAGCTTAGTCAAACACAGCCTCACCAAACATGTGCATTAGTTTATCTTTTCTTAACACTCATTCTTTGGTGACAGAATTGACTAAGTGTGGATGAGTCTAGACTGGCTGAGTCCATCTGGCTGTTGGGCACATAATGTGAGTGTTGTGTAGAGCAGAGACACAGTACTTTTAGCCAGCAATCAGGCACTTCCTCTGAAGTACATTCCCCACTGCTCAGAGAACAGATGACAGAAGAGATACTACAACTGATTCTTCTCATATCAAAGTCACTCACTTGCATGATCACTCTTAAAACCAAGTTGTAAAACTTCTCAAATACGAGAAGAAGAGACTCTTAGAAAAAGTTTATTTCTTACTAAATGTTTTTTATTCACTAAAGACTTCCAGCTCTAAAATCTAACTGAATGAAACCCGTTCAAAGCTGTAAAATAGCAAATATACCTGTAAAAAATAACCTGTGAACAGTCCACATGGTTGTTGTTAATAATAATAATTCTGCATTATTTGGTGGTAGTATTGCTTGTAATTAATAATAATAGTTATTATTATTATTAATTCTGCATTATTTGGTTGTAAATAATAATAATAATAAATAGTAGTAGTAGTTGTAATTTATTAATTTGCATTGTATTTGTAATCCATTTACCATGGTAAATTCGCTAACATGGTTTATTGTGGTTTATTTGACATATTTGCAATAAATAAATCCCTCTCCCTGAAGTGGTGGTTATGCATGTTTTGTAACTGAGTAATGTCAAAAAAATAGTGTGTCCAGAAATACCACAATACTTTTAGAAATACCACGATACCGTTCTCACCATTTATTTGAGAAATCAAATTAGGAAGAACTAGTTGCATGGGCCAAAGTGGCCATAACACTTTTTGTCTTTTTACATTGTTTCCCTATAGACATGAATAGCTCTATGATGGGCACTGGGTTACACACTCCATATGAGTAATCCACATAAAAATACATCCACATAATCCATATGGACTAAAGAGTCTCCTCAGATGTGCGCCCTTTTCTCAGGTTACCCCCTCTGGAACATAAAGCACAGGCCACATAAAAGAGGGCTATACGTTCCCTGGGGAGGGAGTTTCAGGTTACCCCGTCCTGTCACGGTGGTTAGCATTATCTTTCCAGTCGGACAGAGAGCATGAATAGATGCTTGACGGAGAAGGGATCTGCCTTTATTCTGTGTCCTCAGATCTTGTCACGTCCCATGATGGACAATCCCTGCTGCATTATGTCATCTATAGACATACCAAACCAAAATGACTTTCTTTTGTCATGAGAGAGGCCACAATTATTTGCTGAATAGACCAGCTAAGCTGGTTGACCAGTTTAAATGACCAGTTTAAACCATTGGTTACCACTAGCTATATTTTGGGCACTTTCATGAAGGTTTTAGCATCTTACAGTGGTGAAGTTGCTATAATAACCAGCATTGTCCATCTTTAACCATCTTAGAAGCTGGTTCAAACTGGTCTCAACACTTTTTTTTAAAGATTTTCAAGTGACTGTATTTGCTTCAAACATTATTCTGTCATTTTAAAATCCTGTTTATCTTTTGTTACTCAAACTTGTTTTTTTGTCTACTCTTTCAGGAGATGAGATAAGGGAAAGCTGTGAGACACTGGAAGTTTGACTTGGGCATCCCTCCGTTTTTCGTTCGGAAACCGAAGAGAAGAACCGAAGAAAAGTGGATGAGTGTACAGATTTCAGAACGTGAATCTGGGACTTTTGATTATGTTATTAATTATTGTTATTATTGTTATTTATGACCTTCATAGGGGCATTTTTCATCATGCTGTCACTGTAAATAATCATCCGTTGAAGCTTTTTACATGGGGTCCAGATGCCTGGAAAGAAGAGTATATTGTATTTATACATGAAAGAAGAAATTAAATCATGTTAAAAGCTCCGATATTATAGATAAGTTAATGTCTGAATGTGCCAACCATGTAGAAATGTATACAGCAGCATTTCAAAGCATTATAATATTGCACTCTCGTTGTGTTGGAGAACAACAACAAAAAAAATAGAAAGCACAATACGTGTTGTTTGACCAGCCAGCTAGACAGCAAGCCTGATGACCTTAACCAGGCCGAGGACGCTTCTGTCTGTCCGTCTCGTCTCCGTCTGTGAATCCCCATCGTCGCGGTCACAGGAGAATATTGTCCCTTTCCCCCTTTCTTTTCAAAGCCAAGAGAGTGTCATTTGACGACTGTTTTGAACGATTGTATTTGTCTTTTTTAAGGAGTGTTTTGGAGATCGTGAGGAAATGTATTTCATTCAAAAACCAAAATTATGTTCCTTTGACTAACTTTTTGGTAGTCCTTGTTGTTTTGTATAAATAAAATAAAATACATTCTAAGCTATGTGTTTGTCTTGAAATCGATGTTTTTGAAAGTTATGTTGAAAATAATTTTACTTTTTATTTATATATTTTTACATTTTATTCAGAAATTAAAGGCACACTATGTAATTTTTCACCACTAGTGGTTGTTTATTCAAAACAAAGGCGTAGCTTTATGATGCCTTGATTTTGCCGAATCATGGGAGTTGTTGTCTTCACCTCTACAGCCGGTGGACATATGACGGAACTCAGGGAGCTTTCATTATGCAGCAGACCGCTTCCGCTTCTTCTGGTCGTGTGTACAGTAATGCAGTGCTGTTTTATCATATTAGATACATTTGAGTGTGTTGAAAGTTGTTATAATGCTTCTCTGTGAGTTCGCTTGACGACTACTATATGAGACACTTGTTGCACTGCAGTGAGCTAGATCGATATTAGGCATGGTATTCACGGAAAATCAAGAAAACCAGATTTAAACAAAAAGACTAACTGTGTTGAGCTGTATAACAATGATTAGATTTCTGTCGATAAATGTATAAATGTCTAATAATATATTAAAGCTATTTGGTGTTTCCATGGTTTCTACCAAAAAAAAACAAGGGTCATTGAAAGGCAACGCACGGACACGGTATGTGTCCTGGTTAAAACTGCTTATTTCTCTGTATTTAAACATTATTAGAAACATTTGGGATAATGCAAGTACACAAATCAATAAAATATGGTTCTAGTGGTTTTTGGATATTTCTAAAAATCTTACATAATGTGCCTTTAAGCCGAAAGTTTACAGCAACAAAGACAAAGCTGGTCTGTGAACGTTAACCGCTGGGACTTAAAATCTTTGGTTCCTAAGGTTACGGCAGGCACACAGCAGTACTTCCACCTGGCTGAATCGCCACTGAGGGGCATGAAATGTACTCTTCCCGGGCAACACTGGATCCTGGGGAGACAGTGGGACGAGGAATGAAGAAAAGTGTGGAGAAAGAGACAGTGAGTTAGATAAAACAAGTAACGTAGAGGGTAAAGAATGAAACAGAATGTGAGTCACCCACCTGAGACTAGCCTGAGGTGAGAAAATCAGAAAGAAAAACAGCAAAAAAGTATTTCGAAGAAAAGGAAGGCAGTGCGCATTTGGAGACCATGAGCAAAAAGGAGAATATAAATAAACAAGCCATTTGAGCGATCCTTACCTCTGTAACATTTGGTTTGGTCCCGGGAGGGGAATCCGGTTCCTATTCACTAACGGTCGATTATTTTAGTAGCCTACTTTTAAGAAATACACATTTGGAATATAATTAACATTTTAAGGTGACTTAGTTACACCTTAATACATGCTCGTACTATAGTAATAACAGTAAATTATTCATAATTACAAGTAACTAACCCAGGGCCGTCGCCAGAACATGTAGAATGGGGGGTCATGGGGGGGGGGGGGGGGGGTCTACAAAACAGACAGTTACCAAAACAATAACATTCCGTATTTAGCCTAATATAACTAAAATATACCACATTCACGCACTCATTTTATTATCATTAAAAAACGGTTATACAACTTCATCGCGATCTCACAAAGTTCCATTAGGCTATCAGTAAAGCTGAGGCACAATGATGTCTTATTTACATAGCCTAACTGCTTATTATAACGAGAAGATTTGTGTGCGTAGAACTGATCCAATCACCGCTCAAAACACCCAGTTTCGCCAATATTCTTCTATTACGGAGAAAACTGATCCTAGACCAGCATTTATGTACAGCTTTTCCCTCTAAAAGCAATCAGAAGCATATATGGAAGCTTGTTTTCGCCACGGAATAAAAAAAAATGAAAAGATATTGCGACTTTTTATCTCAAATTCTGACATAGATTTCTCACAATTTTGACTTTATAACTCTTTTTTTACGTGGAAACAGTAGGCTATTTTTAGCTATGGAATAGGTGAATAGTTATTTTGCTCTCAATAGTAAGTTTACTGAATGACCATATGATTAGGGGGGCACGTTGTGTCATCTGGGGGGGCACTGCCCCCTAATGCCCCCCCCCCCACTCTTAAGTCCACTTACGAAAAAAAAGTAGCCTATAGCATACTTCAAGTTCATTTTTTTAAGTATGCTTAAGTAAAGTATATTTTAAGTATACTTTATGTAGTAAGTATGCCTACTAATATCAATGTACTAGAATAGCTAGCCTACTTTTAAGTGTACTATTTCAATACTACTTGGGACTAAATTGGCCCACTTTTTAGAGTATAAAATATACTTTTAAGTATAGGCTACTTTAAGTGTAACAGTAGTAACCAGTCAGTGGAGACCTTATTCAGAGCAGCGTCATGACTGTATGAAAGCAAGGCTGTGAGAGATAGACTTGACGTGTTTTCAGTGGCATACGCTGCAAAAAGCTCTTAGATCACTTATAATTTTCCACAACACATATTGTCTGGGGGTTTTTGTCAACTGGAATTTCTTGGACAGATATTTTTGCAGTGCTTAGTCAGCAGAACAACCCACTGAAGAGATGTAGCCTATCTATCCCTCACAGCCTCGCTTTCATTTAAAGTTAAAAGTCACAGATGGCTCTGCTGTGAATAAGGGCGTGATTAGTTAAGGATTCACTAAAAAGAATTGTCTCATTTGATTAATTCGTTCGGTTTGTTTTGGTCCACTAAACCAGGAGTCCAGTCACCACTGATTGATTGTGCTGTTCTTTTTTTTTCTTTTTAATTCATAACATAAGTAATAACTAACCCATAAGAGTTATTCATTCTGTAATCGCACTACTCTGATTATTGCGCTGTATATTTATCAGCGGTTTTGCACCGTCTCTGTGCAAAACTCTGTCACAGTATGTTAGAATGGTATCAAGACATAGGCCATATGCAAGATTCACATACAAGAACCGTTAATGGAACCGAATGTCAATATTTTTTTTAACCCTCAGAGCTGAATAAGTTCCCAACTATAATTCTGGAATGTTTGTGTAAAAAAAAAAAAAAAAAAAAAAAAAAAAACTAACCCTAGCCCAGGGGTGGCCACCTTCCTGAAGAGATTAGCTCCAACCTTAACAAACCTAACCCACTAATCAAGGTCTGGAGGATCCCTGGAAGATTCCATACAGGTGTTGGAACTAAACATCTCTCATCTCAACAAGGCTGTCGATCTAAGAACATGATGTCACTTGGTAAAATTCTGGTCAACATGCATGTAGGTACTCATCTGTGCTGTTAACGTTTTTAAACTTCATAAACAATTGGATTAAAGTTTTGCGCAAAATCCAGTCAAAGGTTCTTCTCATGATTATCCTTTTAATATATCAGTCAATCAATTTTAGAGATGGATCACATGGAGGGTGCAATTTATTGTGATATGTTGAGGGTACAGAGATCATCTGAGCTTTCACCTTTTAAGGTCTCCTTAGAATTCAAACCAAGTAGTCAAGACACGCACTCTTCCTTAAGTGGAAGCCCACTACCCATAAATCACCAGCTCATTCATTAGCTTTGTGTCAGTGGAGACACGCCCAGGAGGGCCAGAGGGGAACGAAGCGCAGTCAAAATACCATTCTCCCATTTCCATGTTAATTACAGAACCCAGAGATGGATGCCTTCAACCTCATTGTTCATTTAATGTATGCAAAGCACATGCAACTGCCACATTAAAACCAAGAGGACAATGTTCAAACAAGCTAGTAAAACAGTGGCTTTGGCATTTGGCTTTGAAATCAATGTCAAGATGTTTTACGACAAACACCAGGTTAAATCGGTTGAATGCTCTTTAGAGACGAGAAAAGCGTGTTTAGAGTCGCACAGCTGCCAGGCTGTTAGCGAGGTACGAAGACTCATTTATGTGGCAAGTGAGCAATGTTTGTGCCTCTGAGTTAAACTGAACCATCAGCCCGTGAGAGGTTCTTGAATACGCAGTCAACTGTTTTGGTGTAATCTCTGCAATTCTTGACCAATTGCACATAAACACAATTGCACATCTTTTCTCTCTGCAGCTCCAGTTGAACTGGCTTGGATTTGTATACACTGCCTGTGGAGCGTAGGCTTTAGGGAACAGAAGGACCCTTGAGTTTAATCTTTCTCAGGGCAGATCTGGGTCAGTGAAGGCCAACAGAAGGCTGGATCCCATGGGGTCTGTGCAAAACACTCTTGCCATTTCTCATCTCCACACACACCCGCCTCTGAACCTCCGACTGGGCACAGGACCTCGGGTAAGCTCAACTGGATGGCGCACACACAGGCTTTAATTTTCATTTAGTGTGTTGACGGATGAGGACAAGAGAGATGACTCAGGTGTTAGACATTAATGTCAATTTGGCTGATAATTAAGAGCTGCAATGTATTACCTTGGAAATCTGTCCCATGTGCTAACTTCCTGGAAACATTTGGGGCTGACAGAACTCAGAAAGGGTCTGACAGAAATTTGGAGACAGTGATGCTTGGTTTTAAATTTCCCTGGCAAGTGAATTGTTAGTGGAACAACTGGAACCTTTCCTTACCGTTCGAAGAATCGTTCGGCTTGGCGGTGGAAAAGTGTCTTTTATTTGT
Source organism: Meda fulgida (assembly GCA_030578275.1). Taxonomy (NCBI): domain Eukaryota; kingdom Metazoa; phylum Chordata; class Actinopteri; order Cypriniformes; family Leuciscidae; genus Meda; species Meda fulgida. Next base: position 14,899,923 of record CM060625.1, on the reverse strand, counting down.
CATTTGCAACTTTATGTTCAGGATAATGCCGAAAGAGCTACAGTTGTGGTCAGAATTAATGGTACGCCTGGTAAATATTCAAAGATGGCTGTAAAAATTAATCTGCATTGTTTATCCTTTTGATCTTTCATTCAAAAAATTTGCAAAAAATCAAACCTTTCATTGAAGTAAAAGACTTGAAAGTGGGGGGGAAAATCACATTATGAAATAAATGCTTTTCTCCAAAACACGCTGGCCATAATTATTGGCTCCCTGTTATTTTGCAACTTCCTTTTGCCTGAGTTCTGAGCTCTGAGTTTTCTCCTATAATGCCGGATGAGTTTGGAAAACACCTGAATAGAGATCAGAGGTCATTCCTCCTACAGGATCTCTCCAGATCCCCAGCTACATGTTGGTGCTTCTTCTCTTCAGTTCAGCCCACTCATTTTCTATAGGGTTCAGTTTAGGGGACTGGGATGGTCATGGCAGAAGCTTCATTTTGTGCTCAGTGTCACATGTTTGTGTTGATTTTGATGTTTGTTTTGGACGGTTGTCCTGATGGAAGATCCAGCCACGGCCCATTATAAGATTTCTAGCAGAGGCAGTCAGGTTTGGATTTTTTATCTGTTGGTATTTGCTAGAACCCATAATACCATGTCCTGGACCTAAAACATATAAGATCCAGCAGTATATTTAACCGTGGGCATGGGGTACTTTTTATCCCTGTTTGCACCAAACACATCTAGTTTGTTTGCTGCCAAAAAGCTCTTTTTCTGTTTCATCTGACCATAGAATGCGGTCCCTTTTGAAGTTCAGTCGTGTCTGACAACTGAATATGCTGGAGTTTATTTTTGGATGAGCAAGGAGGATTTTTCTTGAAACCCTCCCAAACAACATGTTTTTAATATATTAATTAATTTATTTATTTGTGGCTTTCTGACCCCAAGACTCAAGTAATCTCTGCAATTCTCCATCTGTGATCCTTGAAGAGTCTTTGGCCACTCAAACTTTCCTCCTCACGATATAGATATCTTCCAGGCAGATTCATAGCTATTTTTTTTACAGTCAAGTCAAGTCAAGTGTATTTATATAGCGCTTTTCACAATATAAATTGCATCAAAGCAGCTTCACAGTATCAATCAAATAACATAACAATGTTTGTTTCTTAGTGGAAAAAACATCCACGTTTGGTAGGGCTGATCAATGGTATTAATGCTTGGTTAATTAATTTGAATATCCCCATATACAGCCACTTTCTATTTTGTGAACCTCAGCAATCTTTTTCTGAAAACAGAAAACTATATTCTGTGGTTTCACTCATTGTGATGGATGACTAAGGGAATTTGGTCTTTGTGTTTCCTCATATTTATAATCCTGTGAAACGAAGTCATAGCTAGACAATTTCATGTTCCTAGTCACCCTGGTGTGCTAAAAAAAACGAACGGGAATATACTTCAGAGATATTTTACACATAAACAATTCTAGGGGTGCCAATTGTGGCCAACATGTTTTGGAGGAAAACATTTATTTCATAATGTGAATTTCCCCTTTACTAACAAATGAAAGGTTAGATTTTTGCGCATTTTTTGAATGAAAGATAAAAAGAATAAACAATTTACCAGGGGTGCCAATAATTCTGAGCACAACTGTATTCTGTACTGTAATGTCAATGTGTCATGCAAAGAAAATTGATTAATTCAAACTATATTCTCACATAGTCAAATCTGCATAGTCTCAAATATACTTTATAATCAAACTATCATAACAGTGTCGACACGATGCCGATGAATTGCATAGCTGGTGCAACATATCCACATCAATATGATTAGATGATTTCTTACCTGCTGCTTTCTCACTGCTGTTTTTGTGTGTCTGTTATTTTATTATTTAGAGGAAAGGTCGAGCACATATTTACAGTACATATTCATCTAAACGTCGCTCTCAACAGCGTGGATGGCGTCTGGATGTTAACAGTACATCGCTGCAAAAGGTAGAGATTACAACTTAATTTTGCTTCCAAGCAAAGAATGAAAATGAATTTTACCTTGATTCACGTTTAGTCCCTTGCACATTTATTTTTCAATAAAACAGGAGGGGAAATTTGCATTAACGAAGGAACCCAAATCGTTTCATGCAAAAATAATCCTTGGGGACAAATGTGGGGTGCTCTGCTGTGACAAATGAAAGTAAGAAACAAGAGAAGCAAAAGTTGGTAGCATTTTAAGTCAAGTCAAGTCAAGTCAAGTGTATTTATATAGCGCTTTTCACAATATAAATTGCATCAAAGCAGCTTCACAATATCAATCAAATAACATAACAATGTTTGTTTCTTAGTGAAAAAACATCCACGTTTGGTAGGGCTGATCAATCATATTAATGCTTGGTTAATTAATTTGAATATCCCCAACTGAGCAAGCCAAAGGCAACAGTGGCAAGGAACCGAAAAACTCCATCAAGTGACCTACTGGTGTCCTAAAACTCCATCAGGTGACCTAATGGAGAAAAAAAAAAAACCTTGGGAGAACCCAGGCTTAGTGTGGTCATGCATGGCAAACTGGGTCAGAGGATTACCAGCAGGCTATAAAAAGATGCATTTTTGGCCATACACAAATTCAAGGCTGTAGATCCAAGTAGTGTGTTTGTGTGCACATGCATAAAAGTGTGTAATGGGGAGGTGTGTTTTGTGCCAAGCATATGGCCGTAGGGAGAGATACAGAGAGAGAAGGGGACAAGCGATAATCCCTCTGCAGTCATGCCATGGTCACTTGTGTTTTCTGTGTGTGTGTGTGTCCAGCGGGTGTCTAGGGTTGTCTGATTTGGTTTTTCTGGCTTGCGGTGAGGATTAGAGCTCTGGAGGGGCGTACATGTTCTCTTGACAGACCTCTTGTGCACCCTTAACTACGAGACAGAAGGACACATATGCAACAAACATAAACACATGTCAGTGATCCCAGAGGCCGATACTTGCGATAAAATAATCATTTATTAACTTTTAAAGGCAATTAGTAAAAGTAAAATGAGTTAAAATGTGACTTTTTAGTAGTGCAGCAAGTGTGAGGAATATTTGACGTGCATTAAAAAATGACAGCTAAAACAATATTTCTAATGAAAAAAAACTACTTTCATACAAACAAAGGAAAAAAAACAATTAAAAAAACAACTTTATAAAAAAAGTTTTCTAAAGTTGCTAACATTGTTCCAATATAAAGCAGGTTAAATGCAAACTTAACTAACATTTTTCAAAATAAAATGTAAAGAAAGAAATGTATTTGAATTATAAAATAATAAAAATGAATCCTAAAATACAAAACATCTTGTATAATATTTCCTGTGTATTTTAGATAACTCTGTCATATAAAAGCGTATTTGATTTATAAAAGCGTATGTGGAGGTTTATTAAATAAAATGGATTTATTTACATTTCTTCAAATGCCAATATGAATGTCCTGTACAATAGTCTTTATTATGGTGTGGTACAACTGTACAAGTGGCGTACACGGCACACACTGTACCTTACAGCAGTGTGTTTTTCCATTTAACTGACCTTGCTACCAACCCAAGACCATCAAAACTACAAGGAGGGGGGTTGCCCTGAGGAACGCAGGGAAATGTAGTCCATAAACAACCCTTGAGCGTGTACAAGTGGATCATCGGTGCGAGGGGGTCTCCAGATGTCCTCTCCAGTGCTCAATGCCTGAGTGTCTGCTAGATGTGGCGGTTCTTCTGGTCTCTCTGGAGGCTTTGAACTGGGCCTCCAGCTCCTCCACCCACGCGGTGCTCCAGTCCCACACGGGCAGCGGCTCCACCTCTCCAAAACACTCCCGAGGGGGGAACAGAACACTCAGGGGGGATGCAGGCGGGGAGAAATCTGCACAAAATGCACGATCACACACACATCACAAAGGAAATCAAGAGAGATGTATGCATAGACATGCACGTAGGTACAATATACACAACCAAATGCAATCTGTTAATACGTATAAAGTCGCACAAGTCAATTTGACCAATAATAACGCTGAATGATAATGCACATCGCTGCTGAACCCATTGGTTACAATGTACTAGTCATTTAACCTGATGCATTCACGGAGATTGAAAGACAGAGAGAGAGAGAGAGAGAGAGAGAGTGAAAGGGGGAAAACAATCAGCAAATGGAGAGAGGGAAGTCCCTGTAGGTTTCGCTTTTGAAAGGCGTGATTGATTTGCTGAAACTTCAGAGAGGATGGTGGGGGAGTTCAGACAATTTACAGACAGGTCCTCAAACCCCATTATTTCTCATTGTACTAAAGTAGGGCTGCTATTTTTCACTTCATTTCTCATTGGGAAGCGTAATGCTGCGGTGCCGTGTGAATGTGATCTGACAATGAGAATTCTCATCCTAAATACAGTTCTCCAATTAAGTTATGCAACGATCCCAAAAGGTGCTTAAGTGACACTTTAAATAGTTTGAATGTGATTGCATTAAATAAAAAAAATTCAAATACAAATAGTGCAAAGGTTTTCTCAAAACTAACCTCACTTTTTTCAGCCATTTTTTTGCAATTAGTTTGAATCTACTTGTTTCTAGAAGAAGGCTGGTGTAGTTTATCACAATTATGAATATGTTCTATTTAAATTTGACAACTTGAAAGTGTCCAAAAGGATTTTTAATCTTCATTTATCATTTAAAACCTATTTAGCTTGTGCTGTCTTCCTATAGAATAAAAGCAACATGGGTTGATATTTTGTTATTCAATGCAATGATATTCAAATATTAAATGTGACTAAAGTGACCAGATATTTTAACGCCACTTCATACATAATTATGATCTGAATTGAAGTGAATATTTACATAATACGTATTTGTGACTATGCAAATGCAGAAAAAAACTGTACAGCCTTACAGAGCTGAGAAATGAATAATAAACTGAAAAAAGGTGGTGAGCAGCAAATAAGTGGTTTTTAAATCAGTTTTAGCAACTAATGCAGCCAGACTTATAAATAACTTATAAGTATGCCCATTAGAAATTTGCAGAACATGTTTAAAAATGTGAGATCTGAGAATACTACACTATTACTGATACCTGAAAGCTTGATTAAGATAAGCCCAAATATTTGCATTTACTAACATTTTCACCCAAATGTTTTTTTAAATTTATTTACAGTTTATTTTATCCTGCACTACTTAAATAGTGGGCATTCGAATTGTGTGTAAATGAGCAGAGCTTCCACCATGTGCTGAATCTGTGTGGACCTGCAGATAAAGACACAGACCTAGACTGCATGAGCAGATTGATCCACCTAGTGGCCATTTCTGTCAACTACATCCTATAAATAAAAAAATACTATAAATAAAACAACCTAATTCTACAGAGGTTGAAGAGAGTTATATCTTGCCTGATAAAGTACCGCTCATAGATTCGGCTGTCAAAGCCAGGACGCGGGCAAAGTTTGCATCGTTTAAGAACGAGCAGTCAGAAGAGCTGATGATGCTTGTTCGAGCGCTCGTCACGTTGCTCTCGGACACCGAACCCCAGCCGTTCCACAACGAACCCTCCCATTCGCTGTAACAGGAGGAGGGCGTGCTTCTCAGGGTGGCTCCCCTGAGTCCGATTGGCTGGCACTCCTGCTCATTATCCATCCCCTGGTCGACAGGCCCACAGATGTACCCGAACGTGGGCGTGGGAGAGAATGGACGGGGCATTGATGGAGAACTCTGATGAGACGTACTGATGGGACACATAAAAATTAGCCCTCGTCTTGATACTTTATTCACATAAATGCTCTTTCAGGTGTTCCCATACCTCGGCCCCTGTGGTTTAGGGCTGATCTCCATGTACTGAGTGTGGCCCTGAGCACTGAGCGTGGTGTCCTGGTAGTCATCGGTGGAGAGACAGAAGGAGGTAGTGGACAGGTGGCTATAGGACGGGCTGAGCTGGGCTGGGCTGTGGTGGGTTGGACAGCCTGTAGTGGACATAGTGAAACCCTGGAGCCCAGAGGCAGCACACACAGACTGCTGAGAGCCGATGTCGACCGTCAGCTTGGTGGATCTGGTCGACCTGAGGGATCAGATATTATGTTTAAATTCATACTAGCATACTACTCTTACCATTTCTGGCATTGCTCCATTTCTCTTAAATGATGTTGCATGTAATAGTACAGTATATAACCAAAGCTACAAAGTGTGAAATTAAACATTTCTCTATTATTTTAGGGGCCTTACTTTTGCATGTAGGCTTAGCATACCATTTAACCTGCTAGCTTGGCGTTTACCATACCCAAATGTTCAATTATAAGATTTTATAGTATGATTAAACATATGTAGGGTTTGCTAAGATAGCAGACTAATTGTTCATGTCTGCTGCATTTAAAATGGAGGGGAACAAGTTATCGTGGTCATAAATTAAGAATTTAAATTTCCCCCTTGTTTTAGATCAATTGTGGTCACGTTTTACTAATTTGTAGCTTTTTTTGTTAAATTGTGGGAATGATTTAACTAAATTAAAACATGGGAACAAATTAGTAGCCTACAACATGGCCACGATTTACCTAAAACTAGGGAATGAATTAAACGTGGCCTTGAACTAAAATAAGGGAACAAATTAATAAAATATTGCCACAAATTACTTAAAAAAGAGTCATGGGAACATATTCCTAATTCATGCTCAAGAGATCCTTTTATTCCCTGCATGTCTCTGTATTTTACCAATAGGAAAGCAAAATCCCAAATGAGATCTCTTCAATGACAGCAAATTAGACTATTTGAGAAGTAAAAAGTAACCAGATTCTCCGATTTTTTCTTCTGATGAAAAGACGCAAGTAATCTACAAATGTAGAACTGCTTTAGTATAATTTCACTTTGAACATACTGTAAGTTGCACATTGTTACTTCCTATCATCTTGAGTTCGAAAGAGAGATGAACAATTTACAAAAACTCTGTGTGCAATCAAAATTCAGTACACTCTTTTCTCATCAAATACATCAAACAAATCTAACTATCCTAAAGCTATCCTTATTAATTTTATAGCTCTATAAACTATTTAATTTGTGTGTAAGATATTTTACAAGGGAGACAAAGTACTTGCATGAAACATAACCAATAACCCCATTTTGTCTAAAAAAAAAAAGAGACATTAAAGGGCAACCTCTCAGCTATTAAATGTTCCTTTAGAAAGGTGTTTGTATCTATATCTGTGTTTTATATGAGACTCTCTGAGTGGGCAGTTCTGTGTCCGTTCCTGCTGGCTAGAAACTTCCTGTTTGTGTCCTACAGCATTTAAAACACACTTCCTCTCACTTACAGACCTTCTAATAAATAGTGTGGGCCATTTCCCCTTCTGCCTCCCTGTCCATTAGAGTTGGGATACAGGCTAAATTGGTTTCCAGTCTTTTAGTCTGAGAGCAGAGAGAGACAGTAGTAGACTTCTCTCTTCTCACGCTATAAAGACATGGTATTGTCACAGACACTGTCATTACGGACATGCAGGGGCGCAACCCCTCAAGTTGTCTGTGAGAAATGGACATTAATCTTGAGCTCTGTGACAGTGGTGATTTAGCAACACTCACATCCTTTGACAGAATGCTGAAACACTGAAGTTTATCACCATTTATGAAGCCACAATGAGAAGAAAGACAATCTAAAGTTCTAGTATATTCATGTGCACTGAACTTTTCAGGAAGCTAGACGTTTACAGCTTCTCAGATGTTTCAGCTGAGAAAAAGACCCAAGTGATCTCATTTCTCCTTTATACTGTAGATTCAGAAGTTGTTACACACTGTACTCTGATTTCCCTCGACAACCTGCAAACCTCTTTCCAGACCAAATTATCTTAATTATGTTCTCCATGTATTTTTATAGCTTAAACTCTTTTTTTTAAATTATTGTCTAATCCTATTTTAAGAGAAACACATTGCACCAAGTTGATACTTTTTATGCAACATAATGGCAAAATATTACAGTAACTAACAGGGAACAGCAATTTAACTTTACATGTTAAAATTTATTGGTATATTTAGGTTATATAATAGGTCATCAAGACCCCCCCCCCCCCAATTTTTGTTTTGTCTCATTTGCTCATCTTCAACTCATTCCAAATCTGTATGACTTTCTTCAAAATAGCTTCTTTTGTGTTCTGCAGAAGAAAGCATGTTGGGAAGCAAACTACACTGGAGCCAATTGATGTCATTACGTGCTCCAGACTGCCATTAACACGCTCAGGGCCGTTTGCTGAGACTGTGGATTACAGGTAATAATGTGGTAAATATTGGTTTCTTGCACATATTGATGGTTTCGCTTCACAAGACCTCAATGTATCATCAGGAGCAACGGGTATTAATTTTGTTTTGCCTGTATATGTTTTTTTTTTACTCTCAAAGTGATGGTAGCTGATGTTGACTTGCATTATATGAATCACCAACAGTTTCAGCTAAAAAATCTTCTTTACATTTCTACTGAAGAAAAAAACTATCCCTTTAACCTAGATTAATAAATGCTGTAAAAATAAATAAAAATAATATATATATATATATATATATATATATATAAAATCGTTAATTCATGATGATACCTACTGCATTACCAAAAATGTAACCAATTGAACCCTATTATAAAGTTTTACCAACATAACTAAATGTCTGTTGAGCTAAGAAAAAGAGCAATCCAATCTCTGAAGATGTAAGTTTAGCTCTGGGTGTCGGTGTGATTCTCACTCGTCCTCTGAGCTGAGGCTGTGGTTGTCCTCCACTGGAAGAGGCGGAGGGCTGGGTAACATGTCCACCAGCTGCAGAGAGGTGGAGTAATGCAGGATACGTGGAGAACTTGGCAGCTTCACGTGCTCTGATACACCACCTGAGGGAATGTAGATCAGCTTAGAATAGATAGGTGCACTACACTTCTTCTGAGATTCAAAGGATTAAATGCTAGTGTTCAAACCTGCAGGGTGCTGACTGCATCTTTGCTGATGGTTGTTTGGTACACTGCACACAGCCAGAGCGTGTTGATTCACGGGCATTAATGGGGCACTTTTTACCGTGTGCAGCTCTGGAAGTGGACAAACATGTCAGTGCTGGACAAAATGAATGTTAATGACTCGGTGAATGTAAGGATGTCTCACCACGCTTGTAATTTTTCTCCCATGATTCCTTTAGAACTCCCATGTTGGGCTGGGAAGGGAGGGCACGTTTCCATGGCAATGCCTGCACTTCCCTCACAATGGCGGTTTTGATGATGGGTTCGGTGATGCGAACAGTCTCAGAGTTATGCAGTTTAGAGTTGCCGTGGGGCATTCTGGGACAGCGACCCGGACTATTAAACGTCTTCAGTCCATTGCCAGTTAGATCCACATAAAAGGTGCCATAGACGCCGGAATTGTCTGGTACAATGGGGACGGCTGACCGCAGGGGGTTAGGCTCCTTTTTAGCCATAATGGGCAGAGCTGTCAGTACAGAGGTAAAAATCAGACAGATTTACATAATGTGCCAAGATGTCAACGGTAATTAGAGTTGATGAGGACTCTGCAGAGTCGTGACTTTAGGGCTGACAGGCATCTTTGAAGGATGTATCTGTCATCCAGAGAGATGACGAGAGACAACAAAAGAGGAGTAGATGAGGGTGCATGGATGGTGAGATGAAGATATGGGATAAATAAAGTCTAAAAGGAATTTTGTTATCAGAATTTCACTGTATCTGAAGAGCATGAACATTCTTTAAAACATCTTCTTTTGTGTTTCACAGATGAACAATTTCACTGTATCGGAGGAGCATGAACATTCTTTAAAACATCTTCTTTTGTGTTTCATAGAAGTAAGTCATACAGGCTCAGAACAACATGAAGTTAAGTAAATGATGACAGAATTTACATTTTTGCATTAACTGTCTCTTGAACTCTTTCCCTGACAGATTTTTGTTTATAATTTTCACAAAACTTCTATGGCCCCCAGAATACTTTATTGTATGAATATCTGAACATGCAATTTATCAAAAGAAAGAACAGAGCCTCTGCTTTTAAACAAATTTTAAACAAAATTTGAACAAAAAGCTGAGAAAATCGCCTTTTGCCCCAAAGACTACAACGTGCATAAGCAATTTTTATAGCTCGTTTCTGCTCCTTTTTTGCCTGTGTTTAGATCCAGAGCTTCTCTTTCAGAAGTAGCATAATAGCGCGCTCTACTGTATAACAGTGAAAGTCAGAAAATTCAGTCAATGGCGGGGAAGCGTTGTCTCATAAATGACAGAAAATTCTGTCACAGGAGGGGAAAGAATTAAGAAGATGCTAAAGTTGTTGTGTTTCAAATGGCAGATTTGATGTTCCAAGTTTTGAGTTAAAACTCAGGGGAAGTTGTGACTTACTGGTCCTCCGGAAGCCAGAGTTCTCCTGCTTCTGGCTCCAAAGGCCCTGCTTGGGCTCACTGCTGGAGTCTGGCCTCCAGCCTCCAGAGATCCACGGAGAGTCTGGTGCCGCCATTCTAGAAGGGAAATAATAAGGATGGTGACTCAATTACTTGTGGAAGCCAATTTCTGTCACTTAAGAAAAAAAAGGCCATGCTGTGGTAAATTAGAATTATGAGATAAAAAAAAGCATAATTATGACATAAATTGATATTATAAGAAAAAAAGTCATGAAATTATATTAAGTCAGTTATAAGAAGTCAAAATTATGAGATAAAAATATGAAATTAGGACACACTAAGTAGTAATTATGACAAAGTCAATGTCATATTTGATCATAATTATGACTTTTTAACTCATAATTTTAACTTTTTGTCATACTTTTGACTTATCTCATAATTATGACTTATAGCATGTCTTTTAGTATTTATTTTTTTTAATCATAATTGTGATTTACCGAGCATAATTATTTTTCTTATCTGGAATTTAGTTGTACAGATAGTATTTTTTGGAAATGTACCACTGCAATTTTATATTTTTTGGACATGTACTATTGAGGTACCATGGTATTCTTTAAAGTATCATGGTTATCATTCAGTACTGTGGAATATTTTAAAGTTCAATAGTATTTTTGTCACGGTATTATGACCTTTTACCTTATTTTTTTATTATTATTTTTTACCTGTGTTTGATAATGAGATCTTCACTTTCCAGTCTATGTAAGCCTATCAATGAAAGAGAGAATTATGATTGTATGATTATGAGCGTAAAGTAAATTAAAAAAAAGGATTAAGATTGAGACTTTATTATAGATTACCTGAGCTTTTGCCTCCCAGGTTGGCGGGTCTGACATGTCTCCTGAACAAAAACAGGGCAGTAATCATCAAAACACACCACAGGAGGGTGCCAGCGCTTCCAATGAATACCGGCTCTTTAATCACAGCAAGGAAATGAGACATACTGAGTATGCCTGTCTGATGCGGTGCTGACTCCTGCCTCGACTCTGAGGGAAAAAAGAGAGAAACAGGTAACATACTGAGTAGGTTACAATTTAAAATTATACCTCAGTGTTAGTTTATTAGCTTACCTATGAGCAGTTTGTATGGGTCGCTCTGGACCCCCACTCCCGCCCCGTTTACAGCAGCCACTGTGACCCAGTACAGCCTGCCGGGCTGCAGCGTGCTGATCTCAATACTGTGTGTTCCACTGTCCACTGTCCAGTTAAAAGACTTCAGTTCCTCAGACTCCACACACCACACCTGTCCGAAAGAACAGCATAGTAAAACATTAGCAAGCAGACTACTATGCATACTGTATCTGTCATTTTTTATGTGATGTTTAGGCCAGTGTAATATCAATGATACCATAACAATAGACTAAAGCAGTGGCTATTTAGTGCAGCATTCCCCTGCTAATGCTTGTATAAACAGCAACAAAGAAATTAGTGGAAGATATGCATACATTTTCTAGTCAGAAAATCTGAATGATGGACTAATTTAAAAAAGTGTCTCTAAATACTGTAAATAGACAGAACCTGATTTTGACAGGTTCGTGTCACTTTTTAACTGATCAGAGAGTCTAGAAATGTCTGAGGCATACTGAAAGTAGGCATTATCTAACTGATTCCAGGCTTCTTTTGATTAAAATTTAAGTTTAATTAAATTAATTAATTTTTAGGAACTAGAAATAAATTACATTTACACTTACGGAGATGTACCTCCATATCTGCTGGAGAGAAAGGCTCTCGGGGCATTAGTAGCTTTAAAATGATTTCACAAAGAATGACTTCACACAAGTAATACCTGATATCCCTGAATAATCCCATTGTGAGCGTCATGAGGAGGAGGATCCCAGCTGAGGTGCGCGGTGTCATTACGGTCAGTGGGCATTGTTATGGACACATCCTGAGGTGGTGTGCTGGGAACTGACAACAAGGCACATGGTTACATTTCGCACAAGGTGCAACAGTTAAATTTTTTTTCATGTTTTTGAAAGAAGTCTCTTATGTTCACAATAGAGAATACGTACGATATAAGAAATAAACAATGTAGGATATATTAAGTAACCACAATAATATTGTTGTTTTTGGATGTCCTACGATAATACTATGGTATTGTTTGAAGTATCATGCAAATACTATGGTATATGAATATAATAATCATTAATAAAGCAGCATGGTATTACCATCTTTGTACCATGGTTCCACCACAGTACTTTTTTTTTACCGTAGATTCTCACCTATCTCTGGCACTCGTAAGTGTCTGGTGTTGCTCTCCCTGCCGTACAGGCTCCCGCCGTAGGGTCGGACTTTGAACTCGTACTTGTAGCCTCTCTTCAGAGGTCCCACATGGGTGTGAAGGCCAGGCTGAGGAACCCTTTGAGCTGTCCACTCTGTGCTGGCAGGCAGAAGAGAGCGATACAGCACCTCAAAGCCTTCAAGATAATGAGGCTGTGACATGGACGACTGCAACTACATACAGAAAGACAACAGTTACTTAAGAAAACACAACTATTTGACGTGTTTGGTCAGGGGATGAGCTGAACTGCATTACTCTCCACATGACTTGAGACATGTTGGAGGCTGTGCTCATTACTGTGACGTTCTCCAGGCTCACACGTAAGGCAGACAGCTCCTTGTGTAGGTCTCGCAGTCTAGTGCTTCCTGTATCTGTAACATATATTAACCAGACATCACTAATCTCAACAGGGTGAGGGGAATACAAATGGCATGCTGGGAAGTTGTCGTAGTGCGCATGCTGTTTTAGAAAAAAAGTGAATTACTGCTGTTAATTGAATGATTACTTGTATTCTTACCCTCTACAAGAAGCTGTGCGCTGGCCACAGACACCCCGAGCTTATTCTCTGCAGTGCAGGTGTACCTGCCCATGTCCTGAGCCGTCACATAGTGGATTTGCAGACTGTGGTCTGGGTTGATTAAATATCTGGCAAATGTGATTGTAAAAAGAGCTTGGGGTGTGAATCGTAATTTTACAATCTATTATGTATTATGTTCATACTGGTCAGTACAATATAAAACGTAATTTTATTCATAGAATTTAAACAAATATATAATGAATAAAAAAAATCACAAAATCACATTTTGCTCGCCCCCTGCTGGCTGGCTGCAGGTCAAGGTCATAAACACCACCCTCTCTATGTAATTGAATGGAATGTAAGACAAACTAAAAAAAGTCAAATTACACTTCAAATAATGTTTTTCCGAAGATGGTTTCTGTCGTTGAGTCTCTGGGAGTAGGATTTTTGATACTAGGATCACTACTGCGCAGACTCAGGCTTCAAATGACATCAGCATCAGTGTCCGTTTCTGGGATATTTTGGCTTAATTTTTGTTCAGTGGAAGGAAGTGAAGACATGTTGTCCATCTTTTTTTTACAGACTTTAGATCATAGCAACAGCAAACCACAACCATCCAATCAATCCAAATTTTTTCTTGTTCGGGAAGCCATTTCACTTCGATATACATCACAATAGGGAAGAAAAGACTATCGCAACTTCCATTTCGTGCCAACTTACGGTTGAATCTGTATTGAATCTGTACATGAATATGTAGTTTTACAGGAAAAATCTAACATTTAATATCGGGGGTCGATGGTTTGGCTGAGAGTTTGGGTCGGAAAAGGCCTAAAACCAAACCAAAAAGCTATACATGATTCAGTTTATTTAGAAGAAATTACTAGGTTTGTTTATTATTTTAGTGCTTAATAAATGACTGTAGCCTCATAAAAACATACAGGTACTACATTCAAATGATGTGGAAAGATCAATAACCAGCATGTTTGTGATGGGCAATATGAGGGGTCTGACCTGCCATTGGGTAGAGGTCCTTGGTCTCGGCTCCACTCTACGGAAGGCATGGGGTCTCCGTCAGCCTCACAGAAAAACTGTGCTGACTCCCCAAGCTGCACTGAGACAGCCTCTGGTTTACGCGATAACATTGGCTTAGCTGAGGAAGAATAACAGACGAATGGGTCTTTGACATTTTAGAGCAAAGTGTAGATGCATTTGACTAAATTAGAAATCACACCATGTTGCATTAAAGCACATTAACAGGTCTCACCTAATACAGACAGCCGAGCAGCACGGCTTTCCCTCACTCCAACTATGTTTGAGGCTATACAGCTGTAAACTCCAGAGTCATTCTTCTGGGCTGGAGCAATGATAAGTTTACCATTCAGATCCTATATATGAAGATAAGCAGAAATATATTTTGATCCAGGCACACAAAACACTGTTCAGGGTACTAAGGATTCACTTTCTGTGTTGTACTGCCCTCTACAGACATATACCAAGAGGAGTTCTCAAGAAAAAGATATTAACAGACAAACCAAACCCAAGAAATTTGAAAACAATGTCAAAATGAAATACATTTTGCTCTTACACTGTAATGTTCATTGCTGCTGTTGATGGGGACCCCGTCTTTCCTCCAGGTGACGTTGGGCTCAGGATGTCCCACGGGTGGGCTGCAATCCATCACAGCAACCTCACCAACCACCACCTCCACGCCACTGGGCTGCACACGGAACTCCTCTTGCAGAGCTGAACATAACACAATCACAATGATCTGAGTTCCACACATTCTTATGTGAATTCAACTAAATCTATCTTTATAATATATTCTGTAGGGCGATATATAGTGCTAAAAGGTTAACATGCAATACTGTTTAAAAGTTTGTGGTCGGTAAGATTAGATTTTTTTTTAAAGAAATTAATACTTTTATTCAGCAAGGATGCAAAAATTACAGTTTTATAAAGTTACAAAACATTCCTATTTCAAATAGATCTAGTTCTTTTGAACTTTATATTTATAAAAGAATCCTGAAATGCATCACGGTTTCCAACAAAAATATTAAGCAGCACAACTGTTTTCAACATTACTGAGCACCAAACCAGCATTAGAATGATTTTTGAAGGATCATGTGACTCTGAAGACTAGAGTAATGACTGCTGAAAAATCAGCTTTGCCATCACAGGAATAAATTGCATTTTAATATATATCAAAATTGAAAACTGTTATTTTAAATTGTAATAATGTTTCAGAATTTTTTACTATAATTTGTTTTAAATAAACACCTTGGTGACCATGTGTCTTTCAAAAACATTTAAAAACCTAACTGACCCCAAACATTTGAATGGTAGTCTAAATGCTAATTGCCAGTAGTGGTCAAAAAACGAACAGAAATTCTGACAATCAGTTGCTACATTTCAGGGGGAAAAAATGTTTTGTAGATATTTTTCTTCATTAACGTCCTTTTGCTTTAGTAATCAAGGCCCATTGTCAACTCATCTGATGTAGCTTGTTTATCTAGCAGATGCATCGATGTAAACAAAACGCAAATTTATTGTGTACAACAATTGATTTAATGTCTCAAACAGGTCCTGCTCCCCAGTGGATTGCAGAGTAAACGGCTGAGGAATCTGTTTGGGCTACAAACACAGCATGCTGTCACAGCTCAATTAGTGCTCTGTTTGTTTCGGGCAGGAAAGCAAACTTTGACATCTGATCTTCAGTAATCTCATGGAACATCTTAATAAGCTTCCTGACCCTCTTGTTCCTTCAGAGCATTTAAGTAGGTCTTGATAGGTCACTCATTGTTATCGGGGTCAAACAAGTGAGTTTATGTGGGAACTGACCGTGGAGATGGTTGTTTTGGACCCCGTTTACTTATTTATTGGAGAAAAAAATGCTAAGACATTGGTCAAAATGTCTATGTTCATGTTCCACAAAACAACTAAATGCATTTAGATTTTAAACAACATGACAATGAGTTCATTCATTTTCAGGTGAACTGTCCTTTAAAGGAGCCGTATGTAGGATTGTGGCCAAAACTGGTACTGCAATCACTTTAAAAATACCTAGAGCAGTGTATCCCCCCCACCCCCTGACTCGAGGTTGCCAGATAAGCTGCAGGATTCAGCAGAAACGTAGGCTGCTTCAATGAGCTTCCAATGGCAAGTGACGATGAGACATACACAGTAAGTTTTTTTTCTGTTAATTATGTTTATGCTTCATGAGAGATATTTTGATAAGTATTTTAAAAACGTCCTAATTGTCATTAGTTAAATATAATCATAAAGATTTATGCTCGTATATGACAGTATAATCATAAAGATGTATGCTCGCATGTGACAGTATAATCGTAAAGATGTATGCTCGTATGTGACAGACAGAACGGTAGCTGTTACTCTAACTTGTAACGTTATTTATCTGTCATTAATGTACGGTAAGCAAGTTTTTGTCATAAGTAGGCTAACAAATAACATAACATTTGCCACAGCAATTATAACGCGGGACAAATTCAATATCACCATGGCTATCACAGGGTTGTTTTCAGTTCATCATTAAATATTGTTAGAGTAACTAAATTTCAGACCTGCCAACTCTCACGCATTGGCCGTGAGACACCCGCATTTGAGTGGTTTCACATGCTCACGCCACACCCCCGATTTCTCACGCTGAAATGACAACCCGGTCAGTCAAATGCCTGAAAGATGAGTTTATCTATAGATTTACCTGTTGAATCACTCGTGATCGACTAGTTATGCCGCAAATGAGTTAAAATGTCCCGGAATCTAGAGCGAGCGCACATGAGACAGAGAATCCGCGTGGCGCGCGTGCACGGCAGAGAGGGAAAGCGAGCGAGAGCCCGTGTTGGAGAATGCCATCGTCCACGATATACGCGAAGAACGAATGACGAATCATTTTTTCTGAGGTAAAGTTAGGCTTCTGTCTCAATTACGTTACAAATTTCCATAATGGGTGTGCTTATGTTGTTTTCCTCGCGCGTCTCAGCATAAGGACAGAGAAACGGGCTCCTATAATACATTGCTAATGTTAGTATACGTCCATGTAAGCTAACGTTACGTTACTTTGTACGAACATGCATAACTTTGTTCGACTGTCATGAATATATGAAATGTCCATTGACATCAAGTACAAGTTAGCCAAGCATATATGAATCTTTCCTGTCCCGGAGAAAATTAGCAACGTTGGCGTCTGTGTTCAAATTCTTCTCCGTTTTCAGCAGTCTCCATCTTTCAAAAGCATCTCCAATACAAATTCTGGTTTTATTTCGGACTTTGTCACGACGAATTTCTGAATTATAACGAGGTCTTTTTGATTTAGTAATGTTAGACATTTTTATCCGACTAGAGTTAGGGTAGATTAGAGCAAAGCTGGCAACCCGGATCCCGAAACACTACTGACTTCGTGATTGGTAGATAGGTGGAGGGTGGCGCATCAGACCAAAACACAACATGACAACATCAACATCAGCTGAGGGCTGCAAGTCCACTTTTTAAATGACAATATCCTAGCCATACTACTGTTGTCAGTGATATAAGTATTTGAAATGAACATGATTTCTTAATGTCTAGTGACACATCAGGGCCTTTTTATGATTAATTGAAATAAATTTCTTACATACAGCTCCTTTAAATATAAGGAAACATCACACTGCTGGCAGTGTCCTGATTCAAACCTGCAATATGAAGAGATGCGTTTCTGCTGGTCGTAATCCCGACGCTGTTCCGAGCAATGCAGGCATACACTGCTTCATGGGACTGACTCTTTCGGCCGGGGACGACGCTGAAGAAGAACAAACTGCCTTCTGGTAAAACGATAGGCTGTGATTGCGCATCCATCTTGTTTATATCAAGTGGTTGGCCATTTCTGAGCCACTCAATGGCAGGCTCAGGGTTTCCCTCTGCCCTGCAGGATAGCGTGGCCGGGCTGCCCACCCGGACCACCACATCAGAGGGATGGTGGACGATACGGGGTAGGCCACTATCTGAAACGAGCCTGGAACCTGGAGGACAGAGAATAGAGAATCAAACACCAGTGACATCCACTAAGCAAATACATTGAACAAATTCCAGTCCTGAGAGCTTGTTGAATTCTTTTGTTTAGGATGGCCAGATGACCCCGCGATGAGTAAGGGAAACACATTTCCTGTACGGAGTCAGTGCCAGAGGCTGTTTTTCCCACTCTAGAGAGGAACAAAAGCCCAGCACTTACAAACAAAGTCATAGACCAACAGGACATCCGCCACCTGTGTGCACCAAGTGCAGGAATGGCCCTCTGCTATTATTGGCCCACTTACAATGTCCTACAATGTCTCTTTGTACTCTCACGCCAAAACATGCCAATCACATGGGCATGAGAGGGTGTCTTTGAAATAAAAAAAAAAGCATTTTGTTTGGTCTTACAACATTTTATTGTCTATTGGATTTGAAAAACATAAATGATGTTGGTAAACATAAACTGAAATAAGCCAAGTCTGTGTGCTAAGTCTGTTCCTGATGCATCAAAAGTAAACTAGGGTGAAATGCACAATGGAGAATTTGATCTCTACATTCTTGGCAAAAATGTGTTAGACTATTAAAAGTTTCTATTGTCTCTGATGGGGCAGTTTCCTGAAAGAGAGGAAACAGTCTCACAGTCCTGCTATGTCATTTTCACTGTGGAGGAATTTGGGAGAAACACTGGAAATATGTAAAAAAGAAAAAAAAGAATAAATGCTGCACTTTTAACAGTTTATTGTGACATTCTAAATGGGCTTTGAGACTGTTTAAAGGACACAATAGACATAGCCTAATTTAACAAGTTTTGTGCATAAAGGTTGCTTTTTATAAACAGGTATGTTAGTATGAGACGCCTTGCATGTAAATAAAATTTCTTAAAATTTGGAGTAGGCTAACATTTAGACGTAGGCTATATCTTATACGTTTAATTAACATATGTAAATGAATAATATAGCTATTGAAAATGTTAACTTTCTTATAAGATGATGGGGTTGAAAGGTATAGTAACATTTATATAGCCCACTGTTTGCATAACTTCAATTCATACATCAACTTTCGTTCTTAAAGAGTAAATAGCATCGTAAAAAATACAAAAAAATAATACAAAAATACTTTAATCTAATTCAGTAATTATTATTGTCCTACACAATTAGGAAATAAATCGAATTGTTTCTAGATAGTAATTATTGTAGATTGGGAAAAAAATACGCAGAATATTGATAAATATTCGGTCAGAATTACAGGATTTCTTCATCACTAACACGACGATAGTTACACACTGAAACAGTTAGTGCTTACCTTCAATATTATAAATAATCCCCAAAACACAAAAGAGCTTGATAAAGTGTCTCGTCATTTTCGTGTCACGTCGAATTCAGTTTATGAAAACAATCAAACGCATCGCTGTAACTAACTGCGTTAGAAATCCGCAACAAAAACGCAACAAAGTTCTATAGGTATCACAGTCATGTGTCTCTGTCGTTTCAGTCAGTATGAGTGTTGAACAGAGCGCCATCCGGATTGAGACCCGCCCCGGTGACTCGAGCAGCAGCAGGACTCATGATGACATGATGACCGGACTGGAGTGGATTTACACCAGCGATAACTAATGCCTCTAACAATTGCTGAGGTAAACTACACACGTGTGATGTACAGTTTCCTGAAGTCGAGCTTTTGCCCTCTGTTTTTGTTTTGTTTAAATTCAAGACGACAATTTTTAAACAATGGCACATACTTTGGGCAAATTGTGTTTAGTTACTCATTTAAAGGAGAGGGAGGAGTGTTCGTTTCAATGAGTTTTTTTCTTCTACAGTAGGCTATACGACGTGTCTCGAACCTTTTTCTTTTCTTGTTTTACATGGCGACTACTTCTAGACAACTTTTCAGGATGTGGTTATTATAGTGATTTCACTATTCTGTCAGTAATTGAATGTGTGATAAAGGTTTTAACAAATGTCTGTGATGACAACATACAGAAACAGGAAAGCATTAGACCTCACAGCCAAGAAAAACTTCCTTCTTTTACCAATAATTTTTTTATGAATATGAATTTGCTCTTAATTTCATGAGTCATTAAAAAAAAAAAGAAAAAGAAAAATCAAAACAAAATATTCCCGAACATATCAGATTTTTTAAAAAACTTAATAGAATAGAAATGCTCCCATTAAATAAACTTGTCGCTTGGATTAATACGTTTCTTAAAGAATATGATGAAAATACAAAATAAAAATGAATCAGGGAAAGTTTACAAAAGTGAAAGTTAAGAACTGTAGAACTAAAACAACACTGATGGGCAACACTTGCTAATTCCAATTACTATTAAGTCTGTGTAAATACGGTCGCTGAGGGGGTGAGACGGAGTGAGGAGAAAACAGAAAGCGAAAAGAAAAGAGAAGAGTGAAAAGCAGAGGCGGCGGCAGTTCATTTTCTCGAAAGCCACATATAAATAAAGTGTTGTTTAGAGAACTGTCCATTGTGTGGCCTAAAAGAGCAAGCCACACTGATGGACACATATATTGATCCAGAGAGCAGTGCCTTGATGGCCCTGTGGATCACCAGCTTTCAGCGACTAACAAAAGATGTTGAGGGACTATGGGGCTGCATACCACAACACAGAATTAAAGCTGCACCGCAAAAGAAGCCCAGGCTGATTTAGCACTTAGACCAACTTTTCAGCACTTAGCCTACTCATAAATAATTCTCTTTGAATTGAATTTCTTAAGAGTCCGAGTATGAGCTTAGCATTATTTATATACAAAACTGTCTCAAATAAGGAATAAAGCATGCTTTTAGTAAGTAACAAGTGTTTTTTTTATATAATAAAATGTACATAAAGTATATATAATATATCATATATAATAAATAAATATATATATATATATATATATATATATATATATATATAATAAAATCAGTTGGGAGGATTTTTTATTTTCATAGAATAGCAAAGGAAGAAGAAATTGGTTTAATTGCACCCATTTTTCCTCTTGTTCTTCACTTTCCAAAAGTCAAACAACATCAACTATTCAACAAATCATACACTAAGTTTGCTTGGGTGGCCATCCACTAAAAGGTCAAATATACCATAAACTACACCAACTAAAGTTTTTTAAACAGTGAAACTTCAAAATGGTCAAGTAAACACAACACAATACAGTACCGTAACGTAACTTAATAAACTTTTCATGTGTAAATTAAATTAACAGTGACCACAAGTGAAAATCATGAAGTGAAAAAAGACTTTATCAAGTTATCACTGTCTTTCTGATTTCATGCTTTGGACCCCATGCTGATATGCCGAGAGAGCGGCTGCCGAAACTATTCGATTCTGAATAACATTACCATTAGGTTCTGAAAACATTTTTTTAATATATATATATATACAGATTTAGAATAAATGTATATGATTATGTGATTATTATTCAACAAAACAATCTGTTTATGAGTAATTAAAGGAAATCATCACGTTTTTAAATCATTAAGTTTCATAACAATGCTATATTCCCCCCCCCCCAAAAAATCCATTGGTTTTACCTTTCCTGCGATGGGCCCTCTCCCTGTGTGATGCCCGCTGGTGTGCCAGACGATGGCGAAGGTGCCCTCTTCCCTCTAACCTCTCTGACCTCTGTGCCACCTGCTCGTCAGGTAGGCATGCGCACTGGCATTGGCAATGGCGCGCCGCCTCGGTCCAGGTACACAGCCATGCCACCCACAGCAGCCATGCTGACACCTGCATCTTCAGCCTAAAGCTCCTCTCCTCTGGCTTTGCACCCTCCACTACACCATCCCAAATTCCCAACTGTGGCTAAGACCGATCCACCCTTCTCCCCACAGTCCTCGCAGTGCTAAATTATCTGGAGATTGTTATAAAGAATGTTTTTCTTTATATTCCACAAATGCTTTGTATTTACTTTCCCTCCCTCTTTTATTAAGCGCTCCCTCCGCTCTCTCCCTCCTCTTTCTCGCCTCGCTTTTCTCTTTTGGGAAAGAAGTTGGCGGAAACAATGATTGAAAAACAAGTTTCAGGCCCCATGCTGGGAGCGCGGGAGAGGAGGAGAGGGACGGGAACTGTCTCCTCCAACAACATCTGTGTCATTCGTTCTGCACGTCCCAAAGAAGGAAAACAAGGCCCGGGAGTGAACGGGGAGGGGACGGAAGGGGATCTCCCATACCGAAAGGGATCAGTTCCATTAATCAAGTGTCTGCTAGTCGACTGATCAAATCCTTCAGAATGACATACTCTCGCGCCCTTTAAACATCAAACGGGTGAAAACGCATTGCCTGACTGCTATTGGCCCGTACCACAAAAGGCGAAGTAGACACCCTTCATTTCTGCATCAAGCTACTCTCTCAAAGGCATGAGAGAGGGAGTGTTTTTAAACAAAACTGACTCTCTCCAATGGCTTTGGCTGCTTGTCGGTCATGAAAGGGATGGCTTTTGTTTGAGGGGATTCTCTCTTTCTCAACACAATTTCTATTTTACGCCAAGAGGAGAGGTGAGCGGACCGAATCGCTAATGCAACTGGAACGATCTCATTTGTCGAAGTGAAGACGTTTCGCTCGAAGTGGAGATCATTTCGATTTTCACACTTAAACATTTCAATTATTGGACAACAGAAACCTAGTGAATTTGATTACTGAGTAGCAAAGAGAATGAGAAAAGATGGAGGCCTTTTCCTTTCCTTTCTTCCTTTTTGATTCACATATGTTCAAAGATTTTTCACCGTTCACAAAGCAAAAAGCAAAAAGGGAGAAATTTGTTCCTCTTTGCGTGCACAGTATGTGTTCTACTCATCACAGAGGTTGAATCAAATGGGACTGAGAAAGCAATTTGTCTCATGCAGTCTGGTCTTGTGTTCCTCTCACCAGTCCTGCTGCTTCAGCATAGAAGAACAGAGGAAACATGCTGAGTTAACAGACCTGACCTGATCGGGGTTTAATTTCACAAATCTCCCAATTTATTTAAGAATGTAAGAATATGAACTGATAGAATATTACAGGTTGTACAATACTATTGTTCTTACTCAAATTTCAGTGTCAGACAGTTTCTGTGAATAGAAAGACCTTAAATGCACTTTCAATGTTGTTGGTGCTCTTAAATGGATAGTTTACCAAATAAAAATGAATATTTAGTCACCATTTAATCACCCTCATGTAATTCAAAACCTCTATGACTATTCTGGGAAACACCAAAAAGGAAAATGGAGCTTTCAAGCTGAAAGGGTTAGTTCACCCAAAAATGAAAATTCTGTCATTAATTACTCACCCTCATGTCGTTCCAAACCCATAAGACTTTCGTTCATTTTCGGATCACAAATGAAGATCTTTTTGATGAAATCTGAGAGTGTTCTGTCCCTCTATTGACAGCTATGCAACTAACACTTTGAGGCTTACAAAAGTTCATAAAGAGATTGTAGAACTAATCCATAATTAAGCTGTGTAGTCCAAATTTTCTGAAGAGATTTGATCGCTTTATATGATGAACAGATTAAATTTAGCCTTTTATTCACCTTTAAACATCGATCAGCTAACATAAACAGAAGCTCAACCAAAGCTGATTGACGCGCGAGAACAAAACTCTTGCTGAAGCTCAAAAGTGCTGCGTAACACGAGAATGAACCACATTGGTTTATCGCACATCAAGCGAACATGCTTGAGCTTCTGTTTACCACAACTAATGTGTGAGTTTATGAATGTTTATATGTGAATAAAAGCCTAAATTTAATCTGTTCATCATATAAAGTGATCGTGTCTCTTCAGAAAATTTGGACTAAACCACTCAATTCACATGGATTCGTTTTACGATCTCTTTGAACTTTTTGAAGCGTCAAAGTGGTAGTTGCGCAGCTGTCAACAGTGACAGAAAGCTCTCAGATTTCATAAAAAAGATCTTCATTTGTGTTCCAAAAGATGAATGAAAGTCTTAAGGGTTTGTAATGACATGAGGGTGAGTAATTAATGACAGATTTTTCATTTTTGAGTGAACTACACCTTTAAAAAAGGACCATAAAAAAGTGTTCAAGGACAACTTATGCACTGCGGTCAAAAGTCATACAATTGATTTGTGTGTGGACCAAAATTTAAGTCGTTATTCACTTATAATCTTATCTCCCACTGAGCTGTTAACCAGTGCAACCAGATATTGCGGTAATGAGTCAAGAACTATCAGTCTAATTTGTGAGCGAATCATTCAGAACGGTATTGTGAACCAGGTCAATCGATTCATTGAAGATGTCTGTTTAAAAAGAGTGACATCACTACTTCTCTCTTCAACATGCCAAGGAGAGCTAGAGCGGATGTTGTGAATAACAATTACAATTTTAATCTGTTCACAAGACAAAGCTGTCATATGACTTCAGAAGACTTAATTGTAGTACACAAGTCTCTTTTATGATACAGCGGCCTATTCACTTTCATTATATTGTAAAAGATCATTATAAGAATATATATATATATATATATATATATATATATATATATATATATATATATATATATATATATATATATTATAAGAATGGACAGAATATTCATCAAAACTCACTATTTAAGGGCAGAAAAAAAGAAAGTTATACCTAAAAATAAACATAAAACGAAAGTCCCCAAAGACGTTCATTGTAAGTGCATTACTGTCATTCAGCTGCTTCTTAAGTTCCTAAACCAAATCTACCATTTTCAGATTTCACTGACCACCCATATTGCAAACCTTGGAATATGACCTTGGAATCAAAGACTAGTCATTTGTTCATTCAATGATCACTTCTCACTGTACCCCCTACCAGGTAGCGGGTCATGTCAAGTGACCCTGGTCAGTGCCCAAAACAGGCCACGCTTCAGCCCTCCATGGGGTGTCAGAATGTCCTCACAAAGGGCTATTCCAGCTCACACTGACCCTTAAACTGTGCCTTCATTTTCAGTGCAGGAGGGATGGAGACTGCACTAATCTTCCTAAAGGGAGAGATTGAGATGAAAAAAAAGTAGGGAGAGAAAAAAACAAGTCTTTGAGAGGAGCCATTTGACGGGTAAAAACGTATGTCTTCAGTGTCACTTGAGCTTTTAGAAATCATCCTGATATGCTGATTTGGTTCTCAAATAGAAGCAGATTTTGCTGATTTATAGTTTCAAAAGAACCACATTTATTTGAAAATCTTTTGTAACACTATAAATGTAACTTTTTTGTCACTTATTATCAATTTAATGCATCCTTGTTGATTTTTTTTTTTTTAATTATTTAATTTATTCACTTGAGTAACAAAACATATAGCCTATACAAATTTAAATGAGAAATTTCAGGAAAATGTTTGCTGCAAATATTCACAACAAATATTTGCTATTGTTGTGAATTAAAAAATGTAAATTATATCGGTTTTTTAAATATACAAAAAACATAAATATAAAGATATTAATAATAATCATCAAATGTCTTTATTTTCCAACCCCTTGCACATCCATAAAACACAATTAAGTTAATCAAAGTCATCTTATTTAGTTTGACTTCCACTTTAGCTCCCACATTAGCCCTCACCTGACCCCACTCCAACGACTGACCTGAGACATTTTGCATCCCACAACAACCAACAGGAATTGTGTTGATAAACTTGCACAATTTTCCTTCACAGATTCCAAAGTGGAACAAATTATACGAGAAACATTTCACCGTTTAGATGAAAAATTCTCAGGGATGGAGTTGTGGGTGAAGGGTGGGCTTGTGGAGCACAGAGATGGAGAATAGAAGGGCAGGGGTGTGAGGGCAAAAGTTCTGCTTGAATGGATCACAAAGCAGGATCTAGTGTTCACCCCGCTCCCCTCCTCATCCCTCCCCCTCTCCCTCTCCCGAGAGCCTCGCTAGCACCCACACCCATATCCTGGGCCGCTCTTACACCTCTCCGGCTCTGCATCCCCCTTTTGCTTTCTTTCTCTCTCCCTCGTTCTTACTCTCTTTGTATGTCCAGCTGGCTGCCCTACAAAGCCTCCAGCTCAGACTCCCAATGAGCCCTGCTCCCTTCGATGCTTTGTTCTGCCGTTTTTCCCACTCCCTGGAGAGAGAGAGTCACTACCAGCACGGACAACAAGAAGGGATAAGGAAAATGACAGAGAGAAGGACAGGAAGAAATTGAAAAGAAAAAAAAATAAGTCAAGTGTGGTTGCAGTCAGCAATTACAGAGCGGTACATTAGCAAATCTGTTATGTAATGTCATTTCTCAGCCACCTGCTGCAGCTCTGTCACTTCACGCAGATGGCTCAGAGCTAACTTGCTTGTCCCTACTTCATATGATAACTATAACATTGATTATCATAAATGATGCAGTATTTACATGACTTCCAACTGATTATCTTTGGGAACCTTCTATAAACACATTGGTTTTTAGAAGAGCTTCTAAAATGGCACCTTTAAAATGATTCATTTCTGAGAAAATCAGTTTCTCAAGGTTAAGCATCTTGTATGTTATTATTTCACACTTTTTGAAGGCGTTCAGTGTGTCTCTGATCCTTTGGTTTGATTACACAAACCATTTCATGTACCAGTCCATCCGTCCAATACCCTGTTTCTCAAGCTCTGGTAGATCTCCGGCGATCAGCTTGCAGAAAGGCCTCAGTGTTGCGATGTGGGCCGGAACTAATAGGATTGGATTTGATTCATTAGATTCTCTTTCATCGCACTGGTTGGAATTTCACTGCACGTCCTGCCGGACTCCCCACTTTTAAATGAGGATCGCACGAAGACCTTAAGGGTGAGAGCTAGCGCAACTGAGACACGGCCTCGCCTCGCTTCTTCCTCACATTCCCACAATCTCCCTGTATAAGAACCTCCGGATATATGAGTATATGGGATGATTTCCAGGATATTCAACGTTTTTCAGCATGACCGCTAATTCAACTGGCTGCTTTTCTTTGCTCTGTAACGGACAAATGTGTAGGTTCTACTGTGGACTATTATTGTCATGTTTGATTTGACACTCACATTTGATCAACTAACATGTTTTACATCAGGTTTGGAGCTTGTTATTTATTGTCTTCATGCTGTAAGGATCACAGCACACATACAGCACGCCTGTGAAAATAATAAGCAATATTGATGTCCATCTCCCTTGTGATGTTTGCCTCCCAGAGAGATTTATGAAAATGAAAGTAAACGTCTGAGGCAACAAAGGGCCCACACGGAGTATTCGCCTTGTTAAGAACAAAATGATCAACTTTCACAGCTTGAAGCTTTGTTGGACCGCCCAACTTTGCTCCCTTCGTCTTTGTGGTATTGTGCGGAGAGAGAGACAGTGTCTTAAAGAATGCTTCCATAAGGCCAAAATTAGCATGTCAATATGGGACCGAGAAAATGAAATTTGTCTGGTTTGAGCCGTGAATGAGTGAAATTTGAGTTTGCAGATTATCAATTAATGGATTAGAATGTGAATTCAGTGCATTGAAGGCACCAAAAATATTCACTGATTATGACTTAGAAATGGCTCAAGTGCCTTCTGCAGTGTAAAACGTATGCCGTTGTGATGCAGTTAGGCAGACTAGGTCATTTATATGTCCAAACCATCCAATCACCCCATTCCTAAAAAATTCTAAGATACATGATTTGATTCAAATTAAATAATAATAAACTGCAGATAAATTAAACATCCATCTTTGATTATCAAAGAATTCCAGATCACTCTCAAGCAATAAGATTTCATGTAGCGTTGTCAGTCGTGGAAAAACGTTTGCGGTTCCCTGAAAATCTCAAAAGTTTTGTGAACGAACCCAAGGTTTCTTGGAAAAGTGCAATCATCGAGCAAAGACTGTTGGGGAAACGCAAAACATTTGTGATAGAAAGCAAAAGCAAATATTTATTTTTTTCCCTCAGTCATGTCCCTTAAGGGTCTCTGTAGTATAAAAACGGCATAAAATGGAAATGTTTTGTTTTATCTTCTGCCAGGCAAAAATTTAAGTGTGATCACTTTAAAAGTGCAATGCCACCACTCATAAACAAACCAGACAATTTGAGATGTGTTTCTTGAGGTAATAATGTCTGATTAGAGAATGGATCTTTATTTTGAATCCCACTTTAATTGGGCACGACTGGGGCAGAGAATCAGACTTGTAACCCAAAGGTCAGGTTTGATTCTCAATATGATTGAGGTTTCAAAATGAGCAAGGCACCTAACCCACAATCGCTTCCCGGGGGCCGCAGCTAATGGCTCCCCCCTGCTCCAGGTGTGTGTCCAGTTTGCAGTGTGTGTGTTCACTACTCACTGCTCCTAAAGTGTGTGCACTAACTTGGATGGGTTAAATGCAGAGGACAAATTCCGAGTAGCTTATGAGTTACAATACTTGGCCTTCATGTCATGTCTCGTCACTTCACTTAATGAATTATTTGATCAAGTTAATTTGTAATTCAGACTCATGAAGGATTCATTCATGAATTGGTCAAATCTGGTTCTTGTTTGCTACCCATTGAGTCGATCCAATCACAGCTCATAGTTATGAGTTTTTCGGAAAAAAAATAATCCTATGAACAATAGTAATAGTGATGCTTCCTAAGCAAACACCAATAATTGAAGAAATGAACAAACTGGAAGTTTGAGAAAAATAGATTGTATTCTTTTTTTAACAGTAAAATACACAAAATTACGAAATTGCAACACACAGGAAAAAAAAGAGTTCAATTACACACCGAACATTGAAACTGGACAACTTTACCCAATCACACGCCCTCCTAAACACTTGCAATGCACATGCTGCATGCAGGCCAGTCTATGTTGTGCTCTCAGAGAGATGTGGACGTCTCTGATTTGGACAGAAAGACAAAAGCCCTGGAACCTTCAGCTGTCCTCTCATCTCAAGCGGGGCTCGTAGATCGACGGCGCTGCCAGGTTGGCTGCCCTGCTTTGGGATATCTGTAGGAGATTGGCACATGAAGCCTCACGGTCTAGTGTGTTCTCAGGGGCTTGGCATACACGGGCTCCAGGAAATGTATGGGCAGCAACATGAACAGGGCTGCCAAGAACACCACACTCACCAAGGACAGGAGCACGTACCGGCCGATGAAGAACATGTCCACTATCTGAAAAACATCACAGGCTTACGTTGTGAATTATTCAACATATTATACAGTTACTGGAAAGTAATTAAAGCCATGAGGGCTTTGATGTGTCCATTAATATTTTTTAATTAACGTGAAATACATTTAGTATGTTCTGCTTTTCTCCACTAGAGGTCAGCAGGGTTCTTTTAAGAAATTCTGACTGCAACCTGAGTCACCTCACTAGACCATTTAACACAGAACTATGGCACTATTAAAGTGCCATAAAGACAGCATGTTGACCAAAATGATCTTGAGAACAGTGTGAAACTAAAAATACAACTGTTTTAAACATTGATTTTAATAAGAAATATTAGAAGGATGTCTGAAGGATCATGTTTATCATTACCTGATAAATAGATTGACATCATATGTTTTATTTAATATACAGTATAAGACCAAATGTTTATATAAAGATATAAATCAGTGTCCTTAATTTAATAGTTTTTGTTTCATATTTATGTAGAAGGATTTAGCAATATTTTAGCATATTCTCGGAAAACTATAACTTCTTTCTTGCCATTATTTCTTACTCCGCTGTCTGTTTTTCCTCCATGTTCGAATTAAAGCTGAACAGGGTGATAGTGTTGAATACTAATGACACTCTACATCCCTACGGACCTGAACTAGAGTATGAGGCCTAAATCATGGGAGAGGCCACAACCTACATTAAACTACAGACAGAGAGATGTCTTTGTGTGTGTCTATGCATGTGTATGTGGGAGGGGGCTCTGTCTCCAGCGAATGCAGTGTTCTCTCGTTTAACGCATCTCACTTTCTAATTTGCCAATTAGCTAGCTAGCGAAGCACAGAGCAGAGGCCATGTTTTATTAATGTGGCATCGAATGTGCGACAGTGAGCTCCTGTTTGGGGCCGGCCTAATTGGCACTGTGATATTATTCCTTTGTACAACAGCGAGGGATTGCCCGTTTCTCATACAACACACTGTCACCTATCAAGAAAAAAAAACTATTATCTAGTCATACCCGCTGCAAGCAAATCAGCAATGGGTGTAACATGGATTTGGCGTTATGCACAAATCAGAGTCTAGCACAACGAACGGTACTACATCCATGCTTATAGAACTAACTAAATGAGAGACTTAGTTCCAACAGGAAGCCACTGTGGCACAATGATGGAGATTGTGTCATGTTTTTTTTTTCAATTTATCTTTCTGTTGTCCCAATTTAGGCAACTATCAGACCTTATGTTCATTACTAAATTGATTAAAACCAACATACACACAAACATACATGATTTCTAAAAGTTCTAAAAGGTGCTTGTTGTCATCAGAAAATGTAACCTAACACCTCAAATCTGATTTGTAAATCTGAGAATATATTTTGCATGAAATTAAATAAATTAACTACACTATGTAACCTGTGAGATCTCAAGTCTATGAATCAAAACAAATATAATCTTTTTCAACCTGAGAGCAGGGGGTAATATAATAATTTTAGGTTGAAAACGAGAATGTTTGATTCAGTCAAAATGTTTTCGTTCTGCAATTGAAGACTGAAAGGTAAATGGTTTGGTTTGGTTTTTGTTTGTGCAGACAAGAGGATGGCTTGGCAGCTCAGAGCGCTGGTTTTGGCAAAGACAGACTTTAGGAAAAAACTGTTGTGTTTGTGCTTGTCTGCTGTTGAGGAGATAAACTAGCACATGTCTTGTTTCAAATAGAACTCACACAAAGAGCTGTACAGTGCACCAAACACTATTCAAGCATGAATATCAGAATTCAATAAGCTTACAAAATTATCAAATCACTCATACATGCAAAATTAGCAAGTATAGAAGAATTCCGGAAATATTGTACAGTCACTTTATTATAGGTAAACCTGTTCAACTGCTTGTTAAGGCAAATTTAAGCAGCTAATCACATGGCAGCAACTCAATTGCATTTAGGCATGTAGACATGGTCAAGCTGATCTGCTGAAGTTCTGAGCATCAGAATGGGGAAGAAAAGTGACTTTGAACGTGGCATGGTTGTTGGTGCCAGACGGGCTGGTCTGAGTATTTCAGAAAGTGCTGATCTACTGGGATTTTCACGCACAACCATCTCTAGGGTTTACAGAGAATGGTCCGGAAAAGAGAAAATATCCAGTGAGCGACAATTTGGACGGGCTCACCAAAATTGGACAATAGCAGTAGGGGGCTAAATTTGTCATTAACAGCATGAAAGCATGGATCCATCCTCCTTTGTATCATCAGTTCAGTCTGCTGCTGGTGGTGAAATGGTGTGGGGAGTATTTTCTTGGCACACTTTGGGCCTCTTAGTACCAACTGAGTATCATTTAAACACTACAGCCTACCTGAGTATTGTTGCTGATCATGTCCATCCCTTTATGGCCCATCTCCCGATGGCTACTTCCAGCAGGATAACGCACCATGTCACAAAGCTCAATTAATCTAACTATTAATTAAGTTAACTTAAAAGCCTACCACAGTCACCAGATCTCCAATAGAGCACCTTTGGGATGTGGTGGAAGTGGAGATTCATGAAACTGATGCTATCATGTCAATATGGACTAAAATCTCTGAGGAATGTTTCCAGGACCTTATTGAATCTATGCCACGTAGCCTATATGTGTGGTAGTTCTGAAGGAACAATAAAGGTGTACCCAATAAAGTGGCCTGAGTGGAAATGATTGCTAAATCTACGATGAACTCACCTGAACTGCTCTCTCGGGCGAGGGAACTTCAGGTGCGCGAGGGAAAAAGACTAAAACCAGTGTGATGGCGAGCGCCAGAAGAAATATAGGGATGATCCCTAACCTGGTGAGGCAAACATCGTGATTATTCATGATAAAACACTACAGAGCAATGCTGATGCAAGGTCTGTGTCGAAAACATAAAAGTATGTTCTTACTTCGTTGGGCCGTTTGCGCGCAACAGAACGATGGTGAGCACGAGAGTCACTATCCAGGTTAAAGCAACGATAAACACACCAGTCCCAACGCCCAACACCACATCGGCCATCCTCACCTCTCACGCTGCGTTTTGCCTGCCCTGGACGAGTGAAGTAACGTTAACGTATATTTTTTTTAGGCAGCGTTTATGACAGCTGCGCGCGCTAAATCCGTCAAGTCTGGACGTACGTTATATCAAGTCGATGTTATGAAAGCAAACCATGTGGCGCGTACATATTCAAACTGCTATTAGTAGAAATATACTGTTATTACGCTGTTTTTACTCAGTTCCACTAGCATATTACGAAGTAAACGGTGGAAAACATGCAGTTCACCAAAAGCACGTGCTTAAACTAGCAAACTAATCCATTATAAACATTTTACGGCTACGCAATTTGTATATGTACCTACTAAAACAATCAAATGATGAAACCAGCAACGTAATTCTAAATAATATACTGATTTATGCCCAGATGCATGGTGCAGAAAGTCTAAAATATTTCCATGGAAACCCAGTCGCTTCTGTTTATCTCTACACTTCCTGTGTCGCAAATGGACCAATCAGGTTGTAGTATCTGTCGAGCAGTATGCTGGGAGATGTAGTTTTTCTGAATACTGGGCATTGTACCAACCAAAATAGTACACATTTACTGTATGTGTGTGTTTCTCAATGCAAATTCTTGCAAATGTACGTTTACAATTGTTAACTTGTACAATTATTTAATATTGATGACACGTTATCTTGGTAATGTCACACTGTGAGTCTCTTTACAGGAAATATATAGGCTAGCTCCCTTTAGCCTATGGGAATATGGCATAGTTTATCCAGATTATTGCCTTTCTCGGCTGCAACATTAGCTCGTAGCCTATGGTTAAATTTCCAGGAGAATAACTACACATTTTGGATTTGACCAAGTGGCTACTTTCTACTTCTTGCACAAATAACACTGTAAAAAATTGCTGCCTTCAATTCTTAAGTAGGCAACAATCAACTGGGCTGTGTAAGTAATTTCAATTTAAATTACATTAAACTGACTTAAAAATAGAGATGTAAAGTTACAGTTTAAAAGTTGAATTAATGTAAAAACATTTGTTGTCATGACTTATTGATAATTTTTTTACAGTGTAGCCTATTTTCCCCTGCTTTCCAACTACTAACAACCAAGGCGACCTGCAGCCGAATGTAGGTCTCA
Source organism: Meda fulgida (assembly GCA_030578275.1). NCBI lineage: Eukaryota > Metazoa > Chordata > Actinopteri > Cypriniformes > Leuciscidae > Meda > Meda fulgida. The sequence goes on along the minus strand of CM060625.1, from coordinate 14,866,589 downwards.
TTTGATGTCGATAGGGGGCCAGCGGGCTCCACCGTTAATGGACCGGAGATGCGCGTGCAGGGCCCGGGGTGCTGCTCGGTATACGGCACGGAATAATGCCAGTGGAAGAGGAACCGCGGAGGTCTACAATCGGTAGAGAGGGGTACGGGGAGAGAGGGGGAGAGAGAGGAGGGGGGAGGGGGTGGGTGGTAGGAGGGGTCTGATATGGCAGACGTCACGGCTTGTGTAGGGGAGTATAGGCTGTGTTGTCAGCCTGGTGTCAGTCTGATGAAGATTGGCATTCAGGTAAGCTGTCATTCATTTTCAATGTCAGAGCGCGGAGCGGGCGAACACTCCAGCCTGTTTTTTTCCCTCTCGCTCTCATTACAAAAGGCAGGACATTATTCATACAGACTGGCCGAGGGCTGAGGGGAGAGAATGATAGACAGAGAGGGAGAGAGAAAGTGAGGGAAAGAGAGGGAGAGAGAGAGAGCGCGTGAGTGAGCGGGAGGGAGGAGGAGAAAGAGAACGAGTGCGATAGAAGGAGGGAGGAAGAGAGGAAAGACTGTAGAAGATGCCGTGCAGTTCGGGGAGCGCGTCTTTGTGGATGAATTTATGGTGGATGATGCGTTTGGACTTGTGAAATGTGGTGGTAATTTTTGTGTCGACATTTTTTTGTTGGGATTTAAAGCGCGTTTTGCAATTTTGTAGCGATACATGACTAATTCTTCATATTCATAACGCGCAAAATATACGCATGTAAATTATTTTTTAGAATTGTAATATGGGTATATTTTTGTTATCGCCAATGTGTTGTTGCAATGTATTTTAATGAGAATTATATGTCTTTTAATGAATAGTACAAGATCATAGCCAATGTATTTTACTTTATGACTGGTCAGTTTTGAAACAATGTTGTTCAGTAAATGTTTTATCTGGCATTCAGAACTTTTTCCAGTTTGACATTTATGTTTATATGTTTATCAGAGCAGAGTTTAGAAAAATAAAAACAGATTTGCCTGTAGTGTTTAATTATAGAACAATGACGACTTTCCGCGGAGTCAACTTTTTGTTTTAAGAATATAGTAGGCCTAGGCCTACATCTTTTTGGTTGCGAAAACATCCAATTTTTTGTCTTTCTCCAATGACGCAATATTTTAAATATATATTTTAAGCATAAAACAAACGTTTTGTGGTATGTAAATCTGTAATAAAGTTTGTATTAATACTGTCATGTTTTATGTTTTGTTTATGAACCGTGTGTAGTGACACTAAAAACAGCAAGTGTAAGAGCAGCGTACTGTTGTTATGGTTACCACCTTCGAACGACGTCTGTTCTCACGCGTATTTGGCGCCACATGTAAAGAAATAAGAAATACTAAAATGGAAACATGCTCAATGTGGTTTTTAGTACAGTTATCATAGTTAAACTATTAAGGATTACATTTTAATCTGTCAATTTAATCAGCCAACTCTTTGCTGTTGGCTCTATGTCTGATGCATGTGTACTTATTATTATTATTTTAGATAGCAAATCATGTGGTATAGTATTTATTACTCTCTTTTGTATTCTAAGATTTCTCCTCTATGGGAGCTTGTTTCTGCCATTGAATGAAAAATATTAAAGGTAATTGTGATTTTTTATCTTGCAATCCTGAGAATTAAATAAACTTGCAATTGCGAGATATAAAGTTGCAATTTCGTGTTCTAAAGTCTGAATTGCATGATATAAAGTTGCAGTTGCATGTTATAAAGTCAGAATTGCGAGATAATTGTGGCTTTTTATCTTGTAATTTTGACTTTTTTCAGAATTGCGTGAAATAAACTTGCAGTTGCGAGAAAAATGTCAGAATTGCGAATTATAAAGTCAGTATTGTGTGGTATAAAGTTGCAATTGCGTGTTATAAAGTCAGAATTGTGAGATAAACTCGCAATTGCATGAAAATGTCAGAATTGCAAGATATAAACCTGCAAATGTGAGGAAAAAGTCAGTATTGTGAGATATAAACTCGCAATTGCGAGAAAAAAAAAGTTAGAATTGTGAGATGTAAACTCACAATTACGAGAAAAAAAGTCAAAATTGTGAGGTAAAATGTCGCAATTATCTTTTAAATAGTTTTATTCCGTGCCGGAAACAAGCATCCATATTGCGCTGATTTTTAAAACATGAAGCTGATTGTTCCTTTCTGTCTTGCAGAAAGAGTACATTGCATTGTGCTGTAAATAATTGAGTTCCTTATTAGATATAGACTTGTTCCTTTGTAAAAAGTTTAGTGACTTAAGCACCCTTGCACTTGGGGCTGTGTGTTTTTCTGCAAATTTGGATTTTCAACCTAAACTAGCAAGCTGACGTTTGGAAAAACAGGGAACATCTTAAAGGTACTTCGCAAAGTAAGAAATATGCAACAAAAAAGTATTTTTCAAAATGTTGTAAAGACGGCAGGTGAAATAAAGGGCTAAATGGCAGTTGATAGGGAATTTGGATATTTAATTTGGTTGTTTTAAAGTTTGCTAGCTTAATGAAGCAAATTTGTACAAAGCAATTTTTAGTACTCTTTCTGGAAATCTAAAATGCTCAGTTTATGTTCTACATGTCAGGTTTATATCATAACAAAGTTCTTACAGAGTTGTAGATTTGAATTTCTTTAGTGTCAAATATAGAATAATTTCAGCCGAGAGGTGACATTGCATGTCCATTTTTGGATCTCAAAGATGGATTTCATTTAATCAGCTGTTTTATTTCTGTGGTGCAGGCGATCACAAGGCTGTAATGTTTTGTCTGGAAGATAAAAGTTATTGGATGGGGCTAATTTAAATGCCGAGATCCCTGCTGGGATCTTAATTGATGATTTGTGTCGCGGGACAAGCTGCCCACGGGCAAAACTGCAAACACAAAATACTCAGGCTTTATTTGCATATTCCCTTTCTCCACATTATGAGCAAATTACAATCTGAGGTTCAATACTGCAGGACCCGGAGCTCTTTTGGTCTAATCACTAATAAAAAAAGACTCCGTCACCCTAAATGAAGGAAGTAAACTGAGCAAAAAGAAGATTGTAAACCAATTGTGATGCTTCTAGACTTCCATAAAGCTAATTGTCTTCCTTTCTAATGTGTCACTTTTGATGCCACCCATATACATTCACAGTGCTAATAATTTAAATGCCTATTTTTGTACAGGTCTCATTTGGATTTCCAGATTTTACACATGGTGTTTGTCTGTTGACAGTTAATGAGATAGCGTTTTTAACTTTGCCTCAAATGAGAATTATTCATTAGCCTGTAGTCTTCTGGGGTCTTGTGTGTTCAAGGTGAAGCAACATGAGGCTACATTGTTCTCTGCTCCTCTTAGATGCACAGAGACAGAGCTCTGTTGTTACAGGCTTCCACCGCTAAGCCATTGCTGATCCTGATGGCTCTCTGAGGAGCGTGGGCCTGTTATTGCGTTGGACGGATGCGCGTCCAAACGACCTCGCTATGCTTCTCTCATACTGCCAGGCACGACGGTCAAACTCCTCTCCTGGGACCTGGAGGTAGTGGAAGATTTGCTTGATTTACACGTGTAGAGGCACTTAACAGTCACCCGTAGCATAGTCACATCACAGGCCATGCTGCTTTCATGTCACCCTGGCCTTGGACCTGACGTTGATTTGATTTACAAGAAAACACATGCTTGAAATCGTCAGTCTCCAAAAAGAAGCGATGATCGGACGTTAACAAATGTGATGAAGTCGTCAGGACTTGTCATGCACTTTAATAGATGTAGCCGAATGACAAGTGACTTGATGAAAATCTGTCCTTGAACATCCTCTATATCTGCAACATTTAAAACATAGATACAAATGTATTATAATAAGTCTATGGAACGGGGTTATTATTGTTAACTGAAATGAAAACTAAAACCATTAAAAACATTTTCATTACTTAAATGGAAAAGTAGACATTAACTGAAATACATTCAAATGTATCTAAAAATATTTCATTTCAGCTAGTTGCCAAAGCAATATATATATAATCATATATAATATATAATCAATGATACTATAAGAACACTGCAATGGAAGTAAAAAAAACCCCACAAATGAGTGGTACCTCAAATTGCATGGCTTATTGAGGAGAACTGCTAAATCATTTCTATGTGATTTTTAGTGAATCTGGTGGCTCATCAAAAGGCTAAAAAAATCCCTTAGACTTACATTGCAGGAGTAACGAAAGCCATTTCTATAAATCAGAATCTCATATTTTGATTTGGGGGTGGGATCTTTTGAATTTGACCAGTGTGCAATACCCTAGCAAGTAGCAACTGCCCTCCAGTGTCCTGGTAACAACCCAGTGACTTTTTTTCCATGCATATATATATATATATATATATATATATATATATATTATTATTATCTCATGCAAATGACAGTCAAAGTTGTTTATAACAGAAATAATTACTTCACCAGGATCAAAAGCAGAGTCAAATTAGCAGCAGCTTATTATTAATTCTGAATTTAAAAACCTTGAACAAGACTGTAAACCTCTCATTGCCTTTGTTCTTATCTCTAGTGGAATGCTGATAATCCAAATAAATGTACTCAGCGTCACTGAGGGAAATACAAACACTTCTACCAAATTCTGAATTTATAATATTTCTGAGTAGTTTCTCAGAACAGACGAAGGTTGAAAATATTTTATTAGAATTCTTTTTGAGATCAAAGTAGGAAAAAACCCTACCCAGGACCAATTCATATCTCTTTTCCTCCTTTAAATATATAAATATATGCATAAGTACAATAACTAGTCAAATTAAAATAGTGTGCTAGAGGCAGGAGAGTGCTTGACTAAGGTTGAGAGAGAATGATGTTTTCATATTTTCTCTATTAGGGCGAGCATATGAATTGTAGTTCTCACATGTTTTACACATTTCATATGTTGGTGTCATTTGGCGTGACTGGAGAGAGATAGATGTTCTCCACCGGTGCATTGTGTGCATTTCACTCTCTTGTCTTTTGGAGTGTGGCGTGTTTTATTAGAGCCGGAATAGTGCATTGAATGCTCATCTATTACTGTAAAAGCCATCTTCTCCGAAAGTGGCATCTCGCTTCGTCCCGTTTCAATGACATCATTCATAAAGGCATGTTTTTCTCCCATTCACACTTCCTGCTCTGTCCTCTGGAGCATTCAAACACAGACCACCATTGATTCCAACCACCTGATTTCATTTGGACCTTTGACACTGGGCTATATCGGAGCTTCCTCTCCCGCTGATCTATTTGTGCATCTTTTGTTGTGTTTCGAACAGAACCCCCCAAGTTCCCATCATCCTCTTTCAAGCTCAGAGCCATTGAAAGGCATTGATCGGAAGCTGTATGTGTGCAAAATGCCTGTAATGGCGTCAGTACATGACAATTATTTTTCCTTTTATTAATGCATTCGAGTGACTTTCTTTATATTGATCGTGAGTGACTCCTGAATGGCGGCTAACTCACTCGTTTTGAAAAGATTATAAATGCATATTAATTCAGACAAATGGATCTGAGTTTTATTTGCAAAGTGTTGTATCTCTGCTAGTTTTATTGACCAGTAGGTTTGCAAATACCGTTAGGTCTTATTTTTTGCTTTCTAATAAAATGCATTGGGACAGAGCAGCCTCTGGGATGTCATAAAGCACCTGGCTTCCCAGTGGATTTAGCCATAATGTTTGATTTATAGCTTGCAGAAGTTTCTGCTTGAAAACTGTCTCTGTTTTCTTTTCTTTTTTTTTACTGAGACCACTAATATATATATATATATATCCTGTCCTTCTGGATCATTTACTGTTTTGTAATAGTTGCATGAGTCCCTCAGTTGTCCTCAGTGTGAAAAGATGGATCTCAAAAACATACAGTAACTGCTGGAAAGGGTTCAAATATGAAAAAGATGCATGAAAACCAAAGTATTTGCGGGACCTGTAGGATTTTTCTGAAGAACATTGGGCAGTTTAACTGTTCAGGACAAACAAGCGACTCATGAACAACTATCTCAAACACAAACAGTCATGCATCATGTCATGCAGTATTAAGAATCAAGGTGTAAACATATTTTATGTAAAATATCTTAATCAGGACAGTACTAAATAAAAAATAACATGCGTTTTTGTATGATCCCTCTGATTTTGTTAAAATAATTAACATTTTGCAGATTCTGCAATATGTTTAAACTTTTGACCATGACTGTATACAGTATATACTCTGTACACACACACACGCATGCACGTACGCACGCACGCACACACACACACACACACACACACACTAAATATAATCTATATATTACATTTTCTTGCTGCTTGACTTGATCTGTCTTTTCAGATTTTTGAGAAAAGACTTCTTAAATAATGTGATTCATCATCAGATGTACTCAACTTTAGAACTGAACACCAACACTGCTAAATTTCCTTGATAAGGAAACATTCATGATATATTCATGATATTTTAAATGTTGTAGCTAAAAAGAATCACATTAGAATTAGATGTATTTTCATCTACGTCATCATAGTGACTACTCCAATCACAATGGAGATTAATTTTTGTACTAATATTGTAGCTCAAAATAGCTTTATAAGAAAATTAGTGTTGAAAAAGTTGCTAATTTGTCTATTATTTATCCATTTATATGTGTACTTGTTTTTATCAGTCCAACAGTGCGAGCGTTCATCATTATATCTAAATTCCTCAGACCTCGGTGCTGTTTAGCGCTGCTGGTGGGTTATATTTGATACATCAGTATAAGCAGCAGGATTTCAGGCTGCGGGGTGCTTCGCCTTCCTCGAGCACATGAGAGATTTCACACACACCAGCTGCTTTATTGCGTTCGTACAGTATGTGCCGACAGTTTTGGAAAAACCTCATGTCATTTCAGATTTAAGAGGTGGTTTCAATCGCCTACAAAAGACCTCAACAACATATTTTTACCGTTCTAATGGATGTTCCAACCACGCTGAACCGCATTCCGCTCCCTCTCTGGTTTGTTTTTAGGGGCCCCATAAGATGTAAAGTTGTTTCCTTTCAACTGGAGTGTAAACATATAAAAGATTGCAGATTGAGTGTGTTCTCATTCTAGTGTTTGGAAATATCTCAGAACATTAAACAATCTTTTATTCCCAAAGTAGTTACTTCACAATAAATTAGCACATTGCTGCAGTGTTTCCTAACAGTTTTGGTCTAATGGTCCCCCACAGCCTCATCAGCAATGCCCAAGTAATCCTGCATCAACACCAAACTACAAACGTTTTCCTTTTGATTTGTATTATACTGGATGGAAAATTGCATATTATCATTAATATTATTATTGGCAAATTATTATTATTATTGTCTTGCATGTAAATATAACACACAAGTGTGTGTTACACACACACACACACATACACACACACAGTATATATATATATATATATATATATATATATATATAGCAATAGTTTTAAGATGATCTATTTGTGTGTGAATAAAATTTTAAAGTAGCCTATATTTTAATAAATTAACATGCACACCAATATACATACATATATAAATATAAATATGTAAAATATGCAAATACATACATAAAATATATTACATTATATTATATCCATCATGTTTTTCTTCACTATCTTTGCAATGCACCTTCCCCATTGAAATGCAGCATTGTCTGATGCAGCGTAAACTCTACTGTGTTGGTGACCTTACTAGATTGACTAGTTGATGATCTTACGGACTGACGCCTGTACTTCAGTTTTCTCGAGCTGCTAGCCGTGAGACTTCTGGGGACTGTTCAATTGAAAACTTAGAGGGAGATAAATATAGCAGATGAAATTGTGTCCCGCTTTGTGTGAAACTCTAGAAACGGATGGTCTTCAGAGAAATCATCACTTGCCATACGGGGGATGATATTAATGCGAGCCCGCAAATACTGGGTGCGATAACAGCCAGGAGACTGATCAGCGATGCATCAGCCATTTATCGACCACAACTGCGTGGAAAACAATCTTGTGCTCCCTGACTGTTAGAACTTTAAAACGTTGCCCTTCAGAAAGGACTGATGACAGCTCTGAGCTAAAAGTGAAACATAAACAGCTGCTGCCCCAGAGCGTGGGGGAAATGTAGACGCATACATGTGGCGTTCTGCCATAGCCAGGGTAGGATGACACAAGTTTTTGGGGAGAGCGAGGTGACAGCAAATGCCCTCGCCGTTAGGGAGAGAAGCCAGGCCCGTGCACCCAGGTGGCTCATACATCCTTGGCGGATTTGGAACAGAAGTGCAAAGCAATGTGCAGAAGGTGGCAGTAATGCAAAATATGGCGTACACCTGCCTTTTTTTTCTCGGTCGTAACGTGGGCCACCATTCTGGTGGTCGTATGCTCTCCAGAGGTATTTATAAACCACCATAGACATTTAATACAGCTCATCACACCTTTTTGCTCAGCTGACTTTAGCGATCAACACAACTGGGCCGAGCAAGAGCGCAAGGGTTAACCTTTTCCTTCCTGTTAAAAAAGGAGGGTGGAAAAACAGAGTGAGAGGTCATGGTGAAAACAGTGTAGATGAATTCCTTACTGTCCTTCCTAAACCTGCCAATGTTATCAGAGTGCAAGTGTGGAAGACCTGGTATGATACATTAGACTAAAGGAAAAGCTAGATTAAAGACTCTCTAACTATGGACACTGTAGCGGGAATTAGCATAAACTGTCATCTATGCTCAGTTTCTCTTTTTCAGGTCAACTAATGCCAGGGTAAACAATAGTTTTACTGAGCAACTAGTGACATTTTTTATTTCTGATTTTTTTATTTTATTGCATAATTTATTGATTTAATTGATTGGAGCTGTTTTATTTTGATATTATTTATACTATTATATATTTTTTTATTGATATTTTGAATTTGCCTTTATTTGATATTTTCAAATATCAAAACTAATTCAAACAGATTTTTTATGTAAAAATATTTGTAAATAGTTTTAGTTTTATTTCAATTAGTAATTTTACTTCAACTTATATAATTTAGGGCAACTTTCAATTTTTTCTTTAGTTTAAGTTTTTTAGCTAATATTCATTTTATTTAGTATTTGCCTGGGGACGTAAAGTATGTACAATAGTAATGCACACTTAATGTATTAGCTAAGCACTGCAGTTTTCGTACTCGTGTTTCTGGCCTTAGAATGCACATATGCGTTTCCATGAGCCTGAGCCTGTGTCACATCTTGTGTGTATTCGACAGACTCATGAAAACCATCTTAAGCCAGGGAATCTGATGAAAGCTCAGTGTCTGACTTTCCCGTGTCCCAGCACTCATTCCTTAAGTCCCAGGACAGGAAGCAGAGCAAGCTGCAGGCCTCAGAGAGTGTCTGGGTTTGGGCAGATGGGAGATGAAGTTTGGCTGATGGCCAGAGATCTCCGGTGAGCAGATAGAAACGAAAGAGCATATGAGCTCAGGGATGGATTTTCCACTCAGCAAGGTGACCATCGGCTTTTGTCATATTAGTTTTAGTACTAATATTTTTCATTTGTAAAATATTGACCAATTTTTTTTTGTAAAACAGATTTTTTTGACCTACTTATTTGGTCTTTTTCCAACGCACCTAACACCTGCAGGTGTGCTATGGTGTTTGCTAATTGGTAAAACAAAACAAAAAAATCTCAGACTTACATTTGAAGGAGGGATGTGAGTCAAACAGAATTACATTTTTTGATTTAGACAACTAAGCACGCCCTAGCAACCACCCTGACATCCCACAATGATCTAGCAACTGCATAGCAACGGTCTAAAATGATCCTCTCACACTAGCAACCTCTGACAACACCATAGCATCATGTAAACGCTGCTTACATTACCAATTCAAAGTTCGGGGTCAGTAAGAAAACAATACTTTTATGCAGCAAGGATGCGTTAAATTGAGCAAAAAAGACAGACGTTAACATTGTTACAAAATATTTATATTTCAAATAAATGCTGTTTTTTTCCTATTCACTAAAGAACTCTGAAAAATATTTCCACAAAAATATTAAGCAGCACTGTTTTTAACTATGATAATAAAAAATGAATATTACTTGAGCACCAAATCATAGAATGATTTCTGAAGGATCATGTGACACTGAAGACTGGCGTAATTGCTACTTCACTTACTGTAATTTTCCTGTGCATAAGCGGCTTAAGAAAAAATAAACCTTACAAACCCCAAACATTGGAACAGTAGTGTGCATGTACTTTGTGGAACAATATTTAAAAATTAATTAAAACAATTATTTCTTAAAACAATCATGAAACAATAAGTTTACATTAATTTATTAAATATGACCTGGGCTTAAAATAATGTGTCATCATTATAAATTCTGCCTTTCAAAGGTGGAGGAATTACAGATTTTAAAAGTTCCCATAAACTCTTCTCCAAAAGTCTGAGGAAAATCAAAATTTCATGGTGAGGTGGTGTGCCATTTAAAAGATTTAGAAGGATTTGTTTCGGATAAGAGCCCAGATCTACCTGTCTCATTGCTACGCCTAGAGATATTTTTAGCAGTTAAGTCCTTTTCCTGTTTGGATTTCCATAGCTCACTAATGTGGAGAAGACTGCAGCAAAAAATCCAAGATTCAGATCAAGGAAAATGTATTATGCACTGAGTATGAAAGTGTTGTTTCGACATGGAGAGCACAGCTAGCGTATACTTCATTAAGCGCTAATATTGCTTTGTGAGTTTGTGTGTCGGTCTGAATGGTAACAAAATAAACTTTTGCTTAATTCAGCATGTGCGTTTGTTTTGTTCTCAGTGTGTATATATAAGCTTAATGCATCTGCGTGTTGCTCCATATTCCCCTTGTTGTGTCTATTGTGGCCTTTTGTGTCAGCTGCACACTGGTTTAATGTGAAGTTTAAGCTTCTCATGACGCCAACTAGGGTCTAGTTACACTAGTGGGAATACCTGCTATTGTCCGCTAAATCCCTTCTAATTCCCAGGAATTCTGCTATCCTATCCACTCATCAAACCTCCTTGGTCCTGCCACACTTCTATAAGTAACTATAAGTGATCTTAAAGACACAGACCCTCCACCATGATGCCTTTAAAAACTATTTATGGTGTATATGCATCAAATACCTATAGAGTTGCACTGTTTTCGGCACTGTGGTCAGTTTTGCTTGCCATTCATATTTTAAGGTTACATTTTTGATCCAGTTTTATTGATTTTGTGATGCGAAATCTCATGAAGCAATCTTCCGATACAGACAAAAAGTCTGTCATTCTTCCAGACGTTTTTGATGACTGCTATCAGGCGTTCCTGAATGCAAAGGGCTATTTTCATATATTGCATAGAAATACAATTACGCCCTAATGTTACACACTTTATTAGAGGAGAGACAGAGAATATGAATTGTTCCGTGGTTGTCATAGTAACAGGAAGTTCTAAACCCCCAACAGCAAATGTTGCTTTCGTGGTCTTTGAAAAGCTGGGGGGCTGTTACTGGCAAGGCATTGTGGGTCATTACCACCTTGCATTTATTGGGACAAAATTTCTTGCATTTCTTGGGTCAAAATCAGAAGGAGTTTTGAGTTGCGTCATAGACAGTATTTTAAATGTGTTGATCTAATGACTGTTGACTGTAGTTATTTTTATAGGACAGTCAAGATTGAAGAGACAAAAGGACCAAAAAGGGCTATATAATACTGGAGAAAGCTGTCTATTAGAATTGACATTTGTTTTAAATTCCTTTCTTTTTTTTAAGAGACGTCCAAAAAGAAATCAGGCAACTGTAAAAACATCTCATATAATTTAATGATATATACTACGTTTTATTGTGTTAGAATAATCAGCTAAAGGCCTGTTCACACAAAGACGAATGTTCGGTGCGATAAACACTTTAATTTGAACGAACGTCTGTTAATGCATCTGTTCAGACTGACACGAACATTCACATGCCGTCAGTGCGACAGACTTTTTTCTTTTATGCAGAGGTGTTCTAATCTCTTTTCCATCACACTGCAAAGAAAACTCACCGCTTTGAAAGCTCAAGCTCGTTAAAGATGGGTGGATTCTGATTGGCTGTCAACAAAAAAATCATCCTGAAAGTGACTACAATAATATTGTTCCTTTGTGTTGTTGTTGTTATAGCTGTTTTCTATTCTCATAGAATTAGAAAGATTATTAAAACTTTATAGTTATTGTCGTTGGTGTGAACGGCCCTTTAGTTGGAGTACTAAAATTACTAAAACTAAACTAAAATTAATTTAAAGCTATATAGACATATCAAAATAAACAAAAATGACAAAAGCACATAACAACATTACTAATACTTAAACGAAAACTAAAAGGAAAATTGAAATATAATAATAAAGACTAATTCAAAATGTTACTAAATACTAAAATAGTGTATAAACAATACTAAAATAACACCGTATCAAACTTTAGAGAGTAGCCCAGCCGCATTCATCTCAGTTGGAATCAGGTCAGTCACACAGTCTGAGTGTAAAGTCTCCTCAAACATCTCCTTCTCTAAATGTGGAATCATTATTCAGAGCGACTGGAGGGAGTGCAGGAGGTCGGTGTGGCGTCTGAGGGAGGCTGGGATTAGGTATTTTACAGAGGTGCTCTGTGTATTAGAGAAGGAGGTTTACCCTAAAGTTCAACTTTCTCTGGGGTTTTGAATGAGGGGTGGGAAGGGCAAACCCACAAATCTTCTGTTCATCTGGTTTGGAGGTTACTGTGGTTTGTATGAGGGACTTATTAGTGTTTATTTCTGTAAGCTGTTTGTTTGTGTGTGTGTGTGTGTTTGGTGCCCCAGTTGTTTGCGATGGGGCCTTGAGCTGTAGATGTGGTGGTCTGCTGCAACAGGAACGCTAATGCTTCCTCTGAGGCCAGTGAGGAACAGCATGATTAGCCCTCCAGCCCCCCGGGGGGAGCCGCTGCGCTCGCCTTGCTCTAATTCACTTTGACGTCAACAGGAAGGCAGATCAGGTCTCATGAGGGGGAGAGGGAGGTGGGCTACAGACTGTATGGCTATGGAGGACTTTGAGAGGCTGCGGGAGGGATTACAAGAACCCTAAAATGTTTACTTTGTAGTTTGGTAGAAACTCGGGAAAGGTTTCACACAAACCTATACTGGCGGACTGAAGCGTGGGGGGCTGGCCGCCATGCCTGCCATTCCCGCCCCTGACTTTATCTTTGTTTGCCCACCTACCCGAGCTCACGCACACACACATACAGCCTCTATTAAGCCAGAACAGCAGGGCCCACACATACATATACCTTCCCACGCAATATCAAATTACTTTTCGAATTGTGGGGTCAGCAGGCCCACGGGTATCAAGCAGCGACAATAAAAAGATCCCCATTCTAAAACGCATGTAGTGCTGGCTAAGACCTAAATCAACATATTTGGTCATTTACAAGTTGTGTTGTAATGCCGTCAGAGTAATGATCTCAGGTTAGGTGTTGGTGAACAGACCATTAGATGTAAATGTACTTAGACTGTTTCTCTTGTGTTGTAGACTGTCTGGAGGGCAGTGCGTCGTTGGACCGACTCCAACATCAGATGCTCCAATGCTGAGGACAAGCAAACTGTAAGTTCCTAAATCAACACTTTCCACGCTCATTCAAAAACACATTTGCTCTGTTCCAAAAGCTAGTGAGATGCCTCTTTAGGCAGTATTTTAAGGCGTCATAGACATACCCCTGACACAAAAGATGTTCAGTAATTTAGGCAGCCGTCTAAGATCAAGGTTTTGAAAATTATAGATCGATCAATCTATTTGAGCTGCACAATTAATTGTTAAAAGATCGCGAAAACTCACATGATGCCTATTAAACCTTTAGGATAGTACAATCACAATTTGTATTGTCATTTATAGGTATGAAACCACTTCACAAAAAGCCTTTTCAACCACACAATATCATTATTTATGTGTTACAAATATTCAAATTATCACAGAAGTGCTGGGATAAAAGTTAAACAACTAACTGTTTTAAAAAATAAATTATTTGTCATTGAATCATTCATTCAATAGATTCGTAAAAAAAAAAACGCTGATTCAAGTCTTTATGAGTGAGTCATTGAATCATTCATTCATTCATTCATAAAAAAACTATTCAAGTTATTGAAATATTTGTTAAATAGACTGTAGTACATTATTTTGTTGTGTTGTCAATTCAGAATCGTAGGAGAATCGTGATCTCTATTTTAAACAAAAAATTGTGATTCTCAATTTATCCAGAATCGTGCAGATCTACTATATCTATATCTACGTCTGTCCATCATTCTGTTGTTTGTTTTCTGTGTCGTTTATTTTACAATTAATTCTACTGTTTGTCTCTTCTATCGTTCTATCAACCTGTCTATCTATCTGCCTGCCTCTCTGCCTGTCTGTCTGTCTGTCTGTCTGACTATCTGTCTGTCTGTCTGTCTGTCTGTCTGTCTGTCTGTCAGTTTTAATTGTTTTTCCTTACATTCAAATTTGAAATCTGCACCATTTGGCACCTACATTTAAAATAAAATTTAAATAAATTATTTTATATTCTGAGTGGCACCCATCCATGTCTAAAATACCATGTTTTTTGCTAAATTGTGTGTTTATAGTACATACACATATTGTTCATTTAATACTGAAAAGTGCGAATTACTTAAATCTAAATAAAAAAATGGCTATTTTACACAATTTTTTGTATGTGCTGTTTTTTCTGCTTTTTAGAATATCACATTGTTAGCTAAACAACATGCTAATGACGAACTCCATCGAAATCAATTGTGAACCAAATGCTTAACATGAAGAATGCTATTTTGTGCAATGGCATTTGGTTTGCTAAGATTTGCTGCTGATGTTGCTTATTCTCAATCTGTCATTTATGAGGTTCAGTTTCGGTAAGGTTGCTAGCAGCTAAGCAGCTCACTAGGTGTTGGAACAGAGCCATTTTGGTTGCCAAACACTTTTTTTGTACTTTGACGTAAACTGAGGTTTCCACAAATTCAGCTTTTGTAGTCATGCATAAAATGGTCTTCTATAATTATGCTTTTGTGATGGATTTTTTTAAAGCATTGATAGCACATAAAGTTCTCTCACTTTATTGAGGAGGGCTGATAAATATGCAGTGTCACCTATCGAGCCTCCTAGAATACGCAAACCTGTGATTTCTCTGCAGTGATATCGCTCTTCTGGAGTTATTTCTTGCTGGTTCATTCAGAATTGGGCCTTTACAGATAAAGTTTGAAATGAATTTTCCAATGCTTGCTGTTCATCTGCAATCACCCCAGCTGTGTTGTTTAAGAGTTTGTTTCCTCACTTTAATAGCACTTTCTGTTATGTCCTTATAGAGTGCGAATTTGTTTGAAAACACAATTTGTGTCTTTAATGGTTCGTGGGCTCAGGGTGGAATTACGTTGTGGATGAGTGAGAGAGGGCGAATCTGAGGGAGACATTTGTGTGTGCGGCAATATGCAGAATGGTTAACTCTTTGCTTTTCAGAGGGGGTAAAAGCCAGGCAAGTCTCTTTAATTGAGTGTGAAAACAGCTGGGTATCTAGTGCCATTTTCCCCCACAGCAGCATGTAAGTGACTATCTCAATATCCTCCCGACTCTAATCGCTCAAAACCCCAAATTCTCCCTTTTTTTCTCTCCCTCTCGCTCTCGGAGCCCTGCCGAGGATTGTTTTACGCTTAATTTTGTTAAACCTAATGAGATTTCCCTAATTAAATCTCCTCCTGACTGGAAAGCTCTCTCTCTCCTGTCGAGTGAAGTGATTGTTTGTAGATCTTTTTAGACAAATAAACATTTTCGGAGCGAAAGCACAGCGCAAGAAAAATGGAAGGAGCCTGGATCTTTTCGTTTTTGCTACAGCGGCCTGTGCTACATTCATGCTTTGCTTAATGACTAGTCTCCTAAATTTTCACCTTCTCAAATGATCAATACTAGTTCTTGTCTCATCTTACAGCTAAGATGAAGGGAATTAATTTATTGTACTTTATGCCAAATCTTAACTTAGAGCAGTGTTGGGGAGCAACCAATTAAATGTGATGCTATTAACTTTTAAGTAGCGTAGTAGCTCAGTTACCTTCAAAACTGAGCTTATAATCTAATACACTTGCCTAAAATAAATCAGTCAAATGTAGGACTGATTCACCTACATGATTCATTTAAATGAATCAGTTTAAAGTAAAAGAAATCCACAGATTCATGAACAGTAGATTAATCTGTATTGTATTGTTGTTTAATATTGATTATATTGTGTATAATTTTACAAAATAATATAATATTATATAAATACTTAAAAAAAGATGTATTTATTTGTATCCGAATGAACTACAAAAAATCTACTAATTTGAACTTTTAAAAAACATTTAAGGGCTAACTTTTAAGTTTTAAAGTAGCGTCCTCAACACTGTGAAATGGCAACAACCATGGCAGTGATTCTAGACTGATCCTGGACTCAAAGCCTCTTTTATAGTAGCAATATTGTCATTTATATAAAGGTGTATGAATATGTATGCATGTGTGTGTGCCAGCCTGCCAGGGTCTTGTTTTGTGTAAGAAAGTGCCGCTGGGTGTGTCTGGTCCATTGAACTCTCTGAATAAAAGGCCTTGAGAGTATTGTTGACTGCGGACATTGAGCTGGTATTGTGGATGCCCCTGGGAGACTATTGTGGGACTCGACCTTCTGTTTCCCGTGCCGGCTCCGGAAAGCTAGTGCCAAGACGCCTTCACACACATCACAGACACACAGTATTCCAACCAGGCCCTATTCTTTGCCCCCTCCTGTGGACCGTTGGGCAACCTGCCCGGTTCTTGTGAAAGGTGCCCTCTGATTTTACCCCCTGTGATCAGGTTTCTGCCACCAGTTGCCCAGTTTGATGTGAGTAAGTAGGGTGAGGAGTCAGGGGAGTTGCCCTGGCATCTGGCACCAGCAGGCCACACACAACACCTAGAACACCGTGCGGTTATTCGTTATTCAAGGACTGACTTGACAAAACGTCCTTTGCGAGGAATGTTGCTGTTGACTGAATTGTTTTATTTCCAGAAAGCTCTGTTAATTAATTTTCCTTTAAAATGTAATAATGTTCTTTATGTCTGGAATTTTTTTTTTCTGCTGAAATAATTTATGCCATAATACAGTTTCATATTACCTTTAAATCTATTTTTGGCTTCATTAAGGTACATTAAACTAAAGGGACTTAACATTTTATGTCAAAAGATTTAAATACTAAAAGCCTGGAAAGATTTCTAAAGCCATTGAAATGAACAAAACCTAAAAATGCCACGAACATTATTATAATGAATATTATATTTATACAGTATTATCCCTGTGGGGGAAAGTATGAAAGTCACGGAAATTCATTAGTGAGAAGTATTGGAATACCAGTAAGTGGAATGCTGTATTATTTTTTATTGTTTAGACAACAAGGAAAATTCTGTCATCATTAACTCACCCTCATGTCGTTCCAAAGCCATAAGACTTTTCGTCCTTATGTGTTCCAAAAACTTTCATCTTTGGAACACAAATTAAGATATTTTTATGAAATCTAAGAGACCTCTGTACCTCAATTGGAAACTCTGTAACTTCAAATTATCCATAAAGAGATTGTAAAATAAATCCATATGGATTGAGCTGTTTAATCCAGGTTTACTAAACAGACAAGATCGTTTTATATGATGAACAGATTTAATATAGGCTTGTATTGACATATAAACATTGATCAGCGAACATAAACAGAAGCTCTGTCATGACAACTTTTGGAGTGTTTGGCATGGTAATGGATTTGACAATGTTGATATATTTGGTCTTGGCGGAATAGATCTGCTACGCTGCTGCTGCTGGTTATTGTTGCTGGTGCTGCAGAGCAGGTACAGGACTTACTATTGCCAATACAAACACGTCACACTGCTGTGAGCAAGAAAAACATTCTGCTGCTGTACAATATAGCACACATGAATTACCCTTAGCGGATCTATACAGGTGGAACTGGGGAAGGTGAGGGTTTCTGAAAGTGCACTGCACTGCTACAGCAAATGTTGACCGAGTATTTGAAGGTAGAGCAGCGAGTTCATTGGCTACTGATACAACAGGAACCAAAAGAGGATGATGTGATTGCACGCAGTTTGAGTTAAGGACCTATTAGCCTGCGCTATCTAGAGTTTCATGAAAGAACTTTGTATTTCAACCTTATTGTTTACCGCGTGAGAACAAACCTGCGTAACACGCAAGAATGAACCTCATTGTTCCCATGCATCTAGCAAGAACGTTTGAGCTTCCGTTTACTAAAATTAAATGCAGTAAACATTGTTCGCTGATCAATGTTTATATGTGGATAAAAGCATAAGTTAAACTAAATTAAATTAAGTTTGGGGTTATTAAATGTTTAATGGAGGCACAGAAAGCTCTAATTAAAAATATCTTCATTTGTGTTCCGAAGATGAACAAAAGTCTTGTGGATTTGGAACAACATGATCCAACTGATGACATAATTAAACTTTTTTTTTTTTGGTGAAGGTCCATTTTGATTTCATGTTGCCTTTAAACAGTGGATATTAATTTTTTTTTTCATATAGCATCAGTTTACATGGGCATTAACAGTACAGTACCTTGTGTCATCGAGGAGTTGATTAGTGCAATTCCTTTTGCCTCTTTCTATAACAATCTCAACCTCATCATCATCATCTCCACCACCCCTGGCCTTCACCCCGAGTCTGTTCCTCATCAGCCTCGATTAGCATTATGTTGATTTAGCCTAGCAGCCCCCACCAACCAAATGGAGGCTTATTAGTTTGAATATTTTTTTTTTATTTATTCCCGTTTTCTTGGGGTCCCTGTCGGCATTTCCAATTACTCTCGCCGTTCGGCTGTAATTGCCTCCGTGCTAATGGCTGCCAGACAATTGTGCTAAATGAGGTGAAGGCGCGAGGCAGCGAGCTCGACTTCATTAAGAGCTAATGGGATTTTATTGGGGGGACTGAAGACCCAGCTCATCAAAAAGGAGAGATGGAAGGAAAACAAAACAGATGGAGGAGAAGAGGCTGAGAGAGTTTTATATGCGTTTTCTTCAGTGTCTGCTTGTCCTAAGTTATGTCGGACAGGAATGTGCAACCCTACTGTTTTACTGTTAGAAACACTCACACACATACACACATATATATGCACGTATTTGTCTTTCTCTCGATCACACAGATACACGCAAAGACGTACGCGCTCCACTAAGCAAACATCCACTCACGCATATAACAGATAGATACATGTATAAACACATTAAAATTCAACATAACATTCATGCTTGAAAAGATGAAAGAGAAGAAATTACAGTGAAGATTTGATGATAATCTGTGCATGTCAGTCTGATTACACAGATTTCTTAGATAACATAAATCGAGTGCCAAACGTTGTGCTTTAAAGTGTGCTTCACTTCTGGTTGAAAAAGACTATTTGCTTGACTGTAATCTGAAAAAAATAATCACATTTCCCAGATTTCAGTTTTTAGTTTTTCATAGCAGCAGTTATGTCACAAGTAAATTGTTTGATGTAGTTTAGATATGATAGATGCCAAATGTCATCATGTCTGAATGAATGTCATATAGATGTTCAACAGCTCTTGAAATCTCAATCTATAAATCAGAAGAAAGATTTAATATTCATTTAAAACTAACCCATGAAACACTGAAGTGTTCGTTTATCTCTTGTGTTTATCTCTTTCATTCCAGCTGATTCATATCTGTGTGTGTAAGAGAGTGACAGAAAGTCCTTTTGATTGCTAATACTATAGAAACAACCTGACATAAATAGCAGTTCCATAGTGGGTGGTTTAACTGTCTTTTGTAATCCTGTTCTGCTTAAAACAAACGCACTGCTCTGTTAGTGTTTTTCAGGGTTCGGTTGTCATGTTTACTGAGAACAGATGCTTTTCTAACTTTTTGAAGACTTAAGCTGTGCATACTTGGATTTGTCGTTTACATTTTTTATCTTAATGTCATGCAACTTTTACTTTAAAAATACCACTCCCGGTTAATTAAAATATGACCATAAACAATTTTTTTGCAGTTAACTATTTGATTTACAGTAATGCACAACATGATTTATGTAAATATATATATATATATATATATATATATATATATATATATATTTTTTTTTTTTTAATTATTATTATTATTATTATTATTATTATTTTGTTCACATTTAAGAGTACATTTAAGTACAAATACATTTAAGAGCCCATTAAATGGCTTGACGAGTGCAACTGTTCTTGTTGCACTGTGTGAACATTTTGGCAAGTTTGGGAAGAACTCATTTAAGTCACATAAGTCACAGCCATGAACATGATTTGCTTCTTGCTTTTCGGGCTGGAAATACTAGAGAGATTTGATTGGACAAAAGCTGTGTAGTGCAGAATGAGTCATCAACATTTATTACACTAGAAATACTGTTTTTTTTTTTTATTTTTTTTTTTTAACTTTTACTTTTAGGAATACACTTGCATATAGACTAGCATTAGAGCTAGTAAACATTGCCTAAAAACAACAGTACTCTACTCTTGATTTTATGGTGTCTAATCAATCATAACATCATAAAAATGTAACCTTTATCAAGGACATCATATTCTTGGTGGTTGACAAAGTTCAATTTTAACAGTTGATGAGAATGTTCTACTCTGGTAAATCATATAAAACTTATTTTTTATATTGGGCATACTTCTGTCTGGTCAGAGGGAGTAATATTCTATATATTGTACTGTATTTAAGAGCACTTTAGCTCTACCTGTGACCGCTGTATACAGATTTGTGTGCTTATCCACAGGGCTAAACTGACTTAGAGACACAGTGTTACCGTGTAATCGGGTTATCTCTGAGGTGGAAAAGAGAGGAAAATCTATGCCCTGATTAGATAAAAGGCATTGCTTCCAGCCATAACATCTAACCAATATGACATCGGATAGGCTCTGGCAATGTGAAAAATAGGGCTCTGGTTTTGTCATCCTCTGTTTCTTTATTTATTTACTGTAATTTTAGATTTTACAGGGAAACATCTGTTTTGATTTGAATGTCGGATAACGACGGTTTAATGGATCATGCTATGGATAGAGTGAACAACCGTGGGACGTTCGTGATTGATGTGGATGGCTTGAGTCACTGCTCTGGTTTTTCGGAAATAGTGTGCCAGTAAATATTTCAGGGAAAGAGTAAGATTGAATGTGAGAGTTTTTGGTGAAAGATGGACTCAATGAGTGAATAAAAGCGACTTCTATGACATGTTGACATATTCCATGGTAAAAATACAAAAACATAATTTCTAATAATCATGACTGACTTGATTGGATCATGGATGTTAAGTTATACTATGTGAGATATAATTAATAGTAACAATAGTAACAAAAAGATTTTTCAAGTAATTATTAAAATAATTCAAATTATTTGATTTGATTTTATAATAATAGAATAATATGAGAGACATACAACTAGCACAGCTGGAGGTAATTGGTGTCTAAAAGTCAATTAAACAGTTTAGTGTTCATTATTTAAAGAAATTGTATTATAGAATACGGCAACTGACTAATCAGAATCAAGTATTCCAAAAAGAAGCGCAATAATACTGTGTTATATTACTTTTCCCCTTACCCCTTGGTTACATCAGAAGAAAAAGTTATTACATTTTGATGAAACTTTATGAAAGCAAGTGTTTTTGCTCTTTAAAGTAACATGCACTGATGAATCATGCACAAGACCAGCAACATTAAATGGAGTCAATTTAGCTTTTATGTTGTTTTTAATCAGAAACAGGCCTTTAATTGAATTCTCTGCTCCTAAGGATATATTTTTTCATAGATAGTGATAAAGAAATGAGAGAGGGAGTGACTGAATGAATTGGTGAGTCAGAGAGAGGAAGAAAGAAAGTAACCCTGTCCCGGTGCTAACAGCTGTGTTGCAGCTGCCAGTGGCTCCTGCTGAGGGTGAGCAGCTCAATTCTCCAGGGTCAGATCTGTGGTATGGTGGTATCCGTGGCAACGGGCTTTGGGCCTGTGCGGCGCGAACAATCCTGCCTCTGAGAGCCGAGCGCTGGGCTCTGAGCTCAACGCACCGGAATGTTCTACACCAAGAGAGGGAAAAAGAAGCAGAGGAAGAGGGTGAGGGATGGAAACAGAGATGAGGTAAAGAGAGAAATGAGTCAAATGAGAGAGAAAGAGGGGTTGAGAAAGATCAGTGACCCTTTAGGAAAGTTACAAGATATTCCCAAAGAAATACATTTCTCAAATGACAACAGTCGTGATTTATAATTTTTAGCAACATAATTGTGAACTAATATGCAATGATGAAATAGTGACTGAGTTTTCTTTGACTAAAACTACACTAAAATGCCCAGACATTTAGTCGACTAAGGGTACGTTTACACAACGAAATGTGATGCGGTCTGGGAAAACCCACCACATGGTGAAATTTGGCATATTACAGGTTTTGAGACCATATTAAAGCTGGGTTCAAATCCTTTCTAAATCTGTTTTTATTTATTTTATTGTTTTTCTGTAACAAAAGTTGTGGTTATCTGAAGTCGGTTGATCGTTATGATTTTCAGGAACGGAATTTTGAGGTTTAATTAACTGTCACGTCCTGCTAGCGGGACGATATGCGCTCTTTTTTATTGCCTTTTTTCATGTCACATATTTTAGTAATCATCATAGATTATGTATCATTCGAAAGCTTACGAACTCAAAATTCATCCTGTGAAAACCGTTTTGAAATTGGACGATTGAGAGGCGAGCAAGATCTTTTAAGCGAGCAGCGACTTCAGACTCTGTTGTTCTCTTGTGCTCCACTCGGCATCTCACAATAACATTGGATAAAAAATAAAAACCTTGCATGCCGTTGTAGTTTACACAGGACTGATGGGACCTTTATTCTGTTATGTGGTTTATTTTGATAGGCGAAACCAGTGGTGGGCCGTCAGGGCCAGCAAGGCCTTCTCTGCTGGCCTAAACACTATCAGAATCACTGACTTGCACTGTAATTTATTTTTTCCATGAATGAGTATTAAATTATTCCCAATAGTTCATTCTCTTAATTCCATAGCTTTTCTCTTGGTTGCGCTGCTTCTAGTAGTGTATGTTTATGTTACAGCTTTTATCCAATCATATTTCAGCTGTCATGTGTTGCCAGGGGCAAATAAATCTGCCTTGAGGCCTTCAGAATCGATAGTGCGGGCGCCTGTAGCTTAAAATGAATGACTGCCAGGCCTTTAGATGGCGATGAAACACTATAGATTGAAGACGTAATACACATGTGCATGACGTCATCGTTTTCAGAGAATCTCGTTTTTTGTTGTTTACACGGAGACTGTTTACACGGAGACTGAAAACGTAAAACTTTTTATGCTTTTTGGCCGTTCGTTTACACAAAAATGGCGTTTTGGGTGCCTGAACACGCAAACATTTGAAACCGGGTTTCAAAGTGAGAGTTTTTGAAAACGGTCTCTGTGTAAACAACAAAAGCACAATCTCTGAAGACGATGGCGTCAGTCACATGTGCATTACGTCTTCAATCTATAGTGTTTCATCGCCATCTAAAGGCCTGGCAGAAGAATACAGTGTTTGTAGTCGTGTGAATGGGGATCGTTTTGACAATGGTGTCGTCTGTACGCGGAAAACTCAAAGGAAAAACTTCTCCATTGTTAGCATATCGTTGTCGTGTAAATGTAACCTAAATGTGATCAAAACTAAAAAGAAAATGTGATACAGGTCTAAGACTAAATTAAATAATAGCTGAAGAAATTAACATTATCTGAATGTAATAAAATGTGACATACACTGATGCGACTTATCTATGTTTTTTTTCTCTCAAAAACTATATATAAATATATATTTCCAGGAATATACGTTTTTGACAAATAAGTAGAAAATAACCTGCAGGAGAAGAAAGAGGACAGGAAGTAGAACTTAAAAGTAACTGAGACACAGAAGGGGCCAAACATAGTTAGTTTGACCAAAAAGAGTGGTCTGGTCTGAGAAAGAAGGAGAAATAGAGCAATATGATCTCAGCCAAACAGAATAGTGTTTGTCAAGTTAACAGGTCTTTCACTGTCCCCTAAAGCAAGGCGGATGGAGTCGGTCTTATCTCCTGGCTCCAGCTCAGGCCCACAGCAGTCTGGCCCATAGAGCTTCCCTCAGCCTGAAAAAATCGTTTTAAATCTGAAGCTTCATTAAAAAAAAATCATCCTGCAGCATCCACAATGATATTAAATATATTAAACAGGTATCCAAAAACCTGCCATGCTCATTTCAACAAACAATGAATGGAGTGAATTCATTAATCACTAAACAGTTGTGACACATTTGAACACAGAATTTCGACACAAAAATCCTAAAATATACAGTTATTGGTATCATTTGATATTGGATATCATATTTCATTAAGCATGCCCATTTATTTTTACTTAAAGATTATATTCGCCGTCATCTAACACTCACTTAAAAATAGATTTTTAAAAACACTGATAATTTACTGTAATTATAATAATACTGTTAAATGTAATCTTTAGCAAATTTCAAAAGGAATATCTATGTTTCACACTGTGCATTTCAATATTGTGATGCCTAAATTCACTTAAAATGACTTTAGGCACCAATTCTCACTATTAACTTTGCTTATTAGCATGCATATTTCTAGGACATTGGCTGTTTATTACTTATAAAGCACATATTAATGCCTTATTCTGCATGACCTTATTCTACATCCCTTAATCCTACTCAATACCTAAACTTAACAACTACATTACTAACTATTCATAAGCAGTAATTAGGAGTTTATTGAGGCAAAAGTTGTAGTTAATAGTGAGAATTGGACCTTAATATAAAGTGTGACTAATTATCAGCCATGAAAATAATTATTTCCTTATCTGTATCCATCAGAAGTTGTAGTAAAATATAAATTGTCTACAAATTTTTTTGTTTTTATACAAAAATAAATAGTGTGGTATGGCATTCCCTGTAGTATTATGAAAACCATTTAAAAGAGCAATACAATGTGTAGTTTTATTCGTAAAATCTATATAATCTATACTGTGTTCACAGCATTAAAGTGTTGCTTTGAAATCACAGCGTCTCACATCATCTTGCAGTTATGAAACAGCCATTGTCCTCTGTTAAAGACAGTTTATTTTTGAAGTCACACATTATAGCTGAATTTATAAATCTGCCACCCACAGTCCTTCTGGACGGCCCTCAGCGACCAGCTGCCTCCTGCTTGGCATTGTCTATATATTTCATACTCAAGATTGCGGGACGTGTTGATGAACTAAGGAGAGATGCGCATTATCACCCTAGCTGGGTCGAGCAGGCATGAATAAGTTCAGCTACCATCAGATTGACAGCAGAAGTCTGTGTATTAATATTCATTTGAGTGCTAATGGAAGTTATTTAGATGTTGTAAACATCATATGTTATTTTAACGTGCATTGTTATTCATTTACGCAAACCGCGGTCAGTTAGTCTACACGAATACTAATATGATTAGACGAGAGTTTAAGCGGCAAAACAAGCTACATTTACACTTAAACAACCGTTTCCTGTGAGTATTCTGTCAGAGCGATGACGGAAATATGTACAGAATGATGTGCGTTTGGGGGGGGGGGGGGTGCAGCGAGAGTTTCCATGGCAACAGGATTCCTGTGAAAAGGTCAACGTGGAAGGCAGACTTGGAAAAGCACAAGAGGATTATTGGGGATTTAGCGGCGAGTAAAATCATTTTTTTTATTCTCTTTTTATGTATTTTTCTGTCCTATCTGAATGACGATAAAAACACTGGATATGAATAGTGCAATTATATTTCTCAAAAAACGTCTCGCTCTCCTTTTTTATGATTTCTTGCCTTGGTCCTTTGAAGTGAAATTGAAAAGAGAAAGAGTGGTGGACGGCGGTGGTGCTCGGCTTTGTGCTTGGAGCTGATATGCACTCTTCTGCCCCCTCAATCACTTCTTCCCTCTCTCTCTTTCTCTCTCCTTCCTCCCCCCCTTCCTTTCCACTCACTTTAATTAAGTCAGCCTCCCTGGCATGGCTGCCAAAGATAATTGGAGTGGGTTTTGGATGCCATTTACTCGAAATGTCGCCTGTTTCCTTCTTTTTTTAAAATTCCTCGTCCCTGCCATGTTCACTAATTTTCTCCCTCTCTTCTTGTCGTTTATGAGATAGGGATTAACCTGAGGTGTGTGCCGTGCAGGTGTGCTTCACAGACGGAAGTCAATTTAGTAGCCAACTTTGGGCGAAGATTCGTTTTCTTTAACTTGCTTTTAGAATTAGTTCTTTCGAGCACTTGTAGGAACTTTTATGATAGGCTATATTATAATATCAGGCAATTAGTCATGCAAACTTAATTTACATTTTCTGCATTCCCCCTTCACTCTTTTTTTTAAAGACTTCAAATGTGAGTGAGTTGGTCATATGGTTCTTTGTAGATTCTTCATCACAGGTTTTTGAAATTGCTGTATTGTTTCTAAAAGTATCTCTGTCTGCACTGTGCTAGTCGCCAAATCCTGACGATTCTCATCCTGCATAAAATATTTGTTGCATACCAGCTTTTCAAAAGAACCACACAATGTAGAACTGAATGTAGAACACCAATATTGAAGCCAGATTTAAATTGATGAAAATGAAAACAAGTAAAGCTGTTCAATAGGTTGTAATGCTTGTATCAATTGACAAAAAACATTGAAAATTGATGATCATTCTACAACAGTGCTAAAATAAAATAAAAATTTTAGTGTTAAAATAAAATAAAAACTGAAATAAGTGACAATATTTTGAAAAGAATAGGAATAATGTTTTAACATTTTTAAAATAAAATAAAGTGGGCTTCTCTTATTGGGATTACCTCATTTCTTTGCATAGTTTTTTTTTTGGTTACACTTTTTTTTACGGTGTCATTGTTACATGTAATTACTATAGTTATAACTATAAATTATGCATAATTACATGCAACTAACCCTAAACCAAGCCCAAATCCTAACCCTATTGCAGTTGCTTAATATTACTCAGTACTTAAATGTATAATTACAGTGTAACAAAGACACCTTAAATTAAAGTCTAACCATTTTTTTCTCAAAATATTACACTTTATTCACTTCATTTAATTTAACTTTATTCTCATTACATTACAGTTTTTAATGAAAAAAAATCTGACTTTTTTTTTACATGGCACTAAGACATTGTATAATTCAAAAAAATCTTTCCAATATCATTCATGTCAAGATAAGAAATTTTAGATTTCTTTTTATTTTAATGTGGCACTAAAACACTTTATCATTCAAATATCTATCATGTCAAACGAAATAAGACATTAACGGAGGGGTTAACAAATTAATGATTTAATGATAATGAACCCGTTTTGGAACATTTTTGTTGTTGTTGTGATAATTGATTGCCAGTCTTTTGGTTTATCATTCCTAAGGAATTATTGTTCTCTTTCAGTGAGATGATTTGCTTTTCTCAAGCTACAGGATACAAATGTAGTACAGCTCACTTTGCTGCCAATTTGTCAGGTTAATCCTTAATTTTGTAGCCAGTTCTCTGATTTATTGTGTGTGATGAACTTTCATGTTTTATTGACGACATCTGTTGTTTCGTGTTATGGTCTGGTGTTATGATGAAGTGCTGTTATGTTATCAGGTGGTGTAAAACTTTATACAGTACCACCCATTATAGTGTGTCTGCTCATGCCGATCTCCTGAGACGTCAGCGTGTCACAGTTTTGGAGGTTGTGCTTGTAGTAGCGTGTGTGTTCTGGTCACAGTGTGTGGTGGCTGCAGCAGGAGTCAGCGAGTGAGGCCTCCTATCAATCATGCTGGGCTGCTGAAAAGGGCTGCGCTGGGCCGGGCCACCCATTCAGCCGGCTACGGCAGGGGGATCCAATATCCCCCCCAGCCCTAATGTACTCCAGATGGCCAGGGCAGAGCTCTGGGGCCGGCCAGGGTCTCTCTGTACACCTCCAGAGAGACTGAGCGAGAGCGTAGAGCGATCTGTCTGCATAGCTGCGGTGTGTGTACGTTAGAGAGGAGACGTCCTGACCGTGGGGTTCCACTGGAGAGCGTTTGCTGGACTTGCGGTGTATACGCACACACACACATTCTCTCG